>OZ012684.1:61897211-61942645 GCA_963942565.1 Maea johnstoni | reverse complement strand
TAAACATATTGAGAACGGACCATATGTAAAGGCTTTAGGCATTTGATATTCTCCTGTTTTAATCTTTAATCCTTGCAGTGGCAAAACGCAGAAAAGTAGAAAAGTTGTTAAGAACTTTACCAACAACTCTCCTTCATAAGGTGTGTAAACGTATTCCTAAATTATTGCAAAAGGTACTGTAGATCAAGACAACAATTTTAAGCATGGATAGGTTTACTGTATAACTGGTATTTTTACAGTTTTTACAAAATAGAATTCTTCTAAATAAATATCTATATAGTAATAACTATATAGTTTAAGTGCTTGAATGCGCGAATTTGAAATGCCATAAATACCCTCCAGCGGGGCTGTAAAGCGACCTTTTCAAAAATATATAAGTACAAGTATTATTGAAGTTGCTGTTTTGTAAGGTCAGCTGAAGGTTTGCCCTGGTAAAGCAGGGCGTGATGCCAGAGTGGATCTGTAGAAGGCCCGTGAGTAATAAAGCAGCGGGTCAGGCTCCAGTTGTCCAAGTGGTTTCTGCTTCCAAGCCGTCGACACACGCCGGACAATTTACCGTAAAATATGGTCAATCTGGATGGTCAACATACGCAGGTCACCTGTTAACCCTAACAAATGGCCACTGGTCAGCGAATGGTCACTCCGTGTGAAGGTACCTGACCGTGGCCGCATCAGTCCTTTAATTAGCCGACCTAGCACCTTTCTAGCATTTGACCTCCGGTCTGATCATTTGAACCGAATCTGCGAGTATTCCACTCCCCCATCCCTGTGGCTATTACGATTGACTTGGTCAAAATCGACAAAATGCTTGCACTCACACTTAATTAAATTTGTTAGAGAGACTATACTTGTCTATTGAGCTTGGCACAGGAACACTAGTGTTCTATTGAACCCATAGTCGGATGTCCGAAGTGGATAGTTAATCTTTTACAGGTGGTGCAGGTTTCTGCTAATGCCTCCAGAAGTAGAAGTGGACAATACTATAGTGGTCACTCCAACTATAGGACGGTCTTGACTGACCACGTATGCTGTCTCTGTTTATCGACAAGAGGGTTTAGTGACTACATCTAATAATTAAGCTGTACTCAGTAGGCTGTGACCATATATTTACCCCACTCATGGTCATTTCAGCAGAACAGACGTCATGGCACCAGCTGGCCGATCCAAAATTCTGCTGACTGACTTATGATTGGAAACTAAACCCAATCGCTCATGTTGCCTAGCTTCAGTTACTGAAAAGATTCACAAGCTAATCATCTAATTTTCGAAAAGGTAGGCCACCCGTGCATCAGAAATGAACATTGGGAACTGAAAAGAATTCGAATAAACCGACAGAAAAAGGGGTACATCAAAAATAGCCAATACTTTTTTATGTTTATATCATTTATTCATTCAGAACTGAAATTTAGTACAAGCCCTCACACTGAGCGTTATCTAACATTTTAAAACTCTAATAAGCTTCAGAAAACTATCTCGAAACACTGCAATAAATGTAGGTAGCTTCATTGACTAAGGTCAGCAGCAGAGTATTTTTTTGACTGTACAATACACCAAACTGAACATAAAGGAGAATACAAATACATAAGTCAAAAGGGAAACACAAATATTTAAGAAGTACAAGTGGAAGGTATGAAGTAGAGTCTTAATTTTTTCAAAAAATCACAAAATGCACAGTTTTAAATTGTTGCTGTTTTATTCAGAATCTCTCCCTTCCTCCGCAGCCCACTCATCAACTAAAACAACAGCTGTTTTACTGCCACACCTGTCTACCTGCCTGCAAAGATGCTGAGCACAGCAGCAGACAAAAAAGGCACGCGTCCGAGGAAAGTTGAAAATTAATGCCAAACGCGAATTAGCATCAGTGGCCGATCCGATGTCCCAGAGCGGGGTCGTAGTGAAGGTCGTTTGTCATCGCACCATTTTGTCCATGTTAGTTTGGGTTATGTATCCCCCTCACCTGTCTCGCACAACTCCACACCTGTATAGTGGCTCTCTCCACCAGGTAATTCATTACACTGCCCAGTGCACAGGCAGCAAATGTATGTATATACACTTTATTGGCCATGGCTAAGAAAAGGAATTGGTCCAATTGCACATAAAGTAGGTTTACAAAAAAGCATATGCTTTATTATTTGACAGCAATTAAGGAGTACCTCACTTGAAAGTCAACTAGATCATATGATTGAAATAGCCATCCTCAGCAATATACTCGTATTTTCTTCTATTAGCCCTTTAAAGTGTACGTTATCCCTGTATCTACACAAGATGCAATTGTTTTCTTGGTAGTTCAAGAGTTATTGACGAATCATGGCCCCTCTAACATTCACGTCAACGAGATTACAGAATGGTTATTCACTCCTCAGCGATAAGCTTTCATACTTCATTCTGTAGCCCTCCCTGTATCTTCACTACACGAGATGTAATTGTTTTCTCGATAGTTCAAGAGTTATTCACAAATTACGGGTTCTCTCACTTTCACGTCAGCTAGATGCTAGTATGTGTTTATAAGGGCGGACAGCAAGAGCACCTGAAACCTGACCCCGCTCCCGTTCCCCGGACGCCCTTACTCAGGACCCAGCTGTTTTTCTCTGTGTATTTACGCCCCGGTACTAAAAAACTACTAACCCATGATCGAAAATGAGAAGTTGGGGTTTTAAAGGTCCCTCGGTCAGGTAGTTTAGATCATTCGCTGTCATAAAATAGTAAAAAGAGCGTGCCACGTTCCCGATGGTCCCTTTGTTGCATTTATGAGCCTTTGTCACCCGGGCAGCAGGACGAGGTGGGTCTCGCCTGAAGACGAGATGGCAGTTTTATTGTTAATGAATGGAAATGATATTCTGAGTGACAGAGAGGGAGTTGTTTTCTGTGGTGGATATCTAGCCACTGAGGCAGGTGGCGAACAGACCTCCGCGCGCGGCTCGTTAACTAGCTACTAACTTGACAATTACCCTTATTCAATCAACGACAGCATTAAGATATATAAATGTGCTGAAATAATCAACGACATTGCTAATCGCACTGATTCCATCAAGGTATACATTAAGATGTATAGATCAGTTGAAGTGGCTAACAATGCTGTTAACGTAGAGTCTAGGGGTATACCTTCTCCGAGAGTAGTAGTAGTAGTAGTAGTAGTAGTAGTAGTAGTGCGGTTAGCAATGTCGTTGAATCGTGCAAGCTAGACATGTGAAAATAGCGCTCCACCTTTCTGGCGTGAAGCTGAGTAGTACTACGATTCGAAGTATAGAATGTTGACTCTGCTGCTGTTATTGAAGGTGCATTCGTCTTTGTTGTTATTTTCGTTGTTGTTTTTGTTGTGGTCGGCATTATTATTGTTGTTGTTATTATTGTAGTGGTTGTTGTAGTTGTTGTCGTTGTTTTGAGAAGAAAGAAACCAGGTTCACCTTGATATAGTGGTAGGACGCATAGCTCTCAATCGTGATACCTATGATTCGGTCTTCTGTGAGTCCCTGTAATGGGTTTGGCACGGTCGCTATACAAGCGTGCAGTATTGTGAAATGCTATTTTGGGACTGCTTGTAAATGAAGTGATCCTCCTGATTCAAAAATTGCTCGACACCAAAACAAAGTGAATTCAAAACGAAGATCTCAAACTAACGAAGGACATGCAGGACAACCCGAGGGAAAGTGTGGTCCAAATGCCTGTTTCCAGTCTTGCCGATGACGATGTGTGGGTGTCGTTTCGCGGAGATTTTCCTGGAGTCTCGGCTTACACGGCGTCCTCGTATGAGACACTATAATAAGCGTGGGTTGCGTGGGGTGACGCGACCCTCCTGTAGGCGGGGGCAGCAGCAGATTCAGCGTACCTGTGAGAGGGGCACGTTTTCTATCACAACACTTGACTGCGGCAATTAGGGTGATTATAGTTTTTTGTTGTGAGGGGAAATATGATAGCGCTGCCGGTAGAACACAGCGGAGACTCTTTTCAAACGTTGCATGTTGCATTAAGAACACGTGATGCGTATTACAATGCTCTCGACATGAGGTTAATTTTTCCACAATCAAACCCTGTTGAAGTCATAGTCCTAGCTTTAAAACGACTGTGATTCATTCTAAAAATAAGTAGACTATATGAGAGTTCTTATTCCTAAATGTATGGAACAGTTTATTGGACATTCAAATTAACCCTTCCAATGCCACACACGCATATATGCGTTTGTGGTAACATAACTTTAAGAACCATGCATGCATATATGCGTGGGAGATAATCGAATTCATTTAGTGTAGAAACAATCTAAAAGATTCCCTACATAGTGTAGCTGGGCAATTGGTTGTTAGATGCTTTGCTCGATTCATGGTTCGTTTTGATATTAGCATGACTATGGTTGGCCGCAATCGTATAGGATCGTCAAAAAAGAATAACTAGATTTTGGCCAATAAATCCCATTACAATTTGGCATCGGACATTTGTGGGAAAAATACAAATTGACTCATAAGGATTAAATCGCCAAATATTCAATGACTGAATCTAACTTACTTTATTCCGACATTAATATGTACATAAGGGTGACAGAGGTCACTGATTCCTATATCCATGATGCCTATTAACAAGTGCACTCTACCCAGTAAGACCATTTTATAGTAGGTACGTGTCACATGTTGTAATATTAAAAATGGACATCTTTTGAAAAAGGTACCCTGGAAGGCATTTTGCCCAATTCCCTAGGGAAGGTGTTTAAATGTTTTGCACCTTAGGAAAGGAAAATGCCATGCTATTCCAATTAAATGCCATCGAGCCATTTCGTAAAGACATTAATGAGTGTGTGGTGTAATTTAGTTAGTGTGTTAGCCGTTGTGCAGTGTATTAGCGATTCCAGTGAGAGTGATTTGGCGGCCGGAGAGCAATAACAAGTAGCATTCCCACGAGTTAATGTTTGTAATTACCTGTGGTGCAAAGCCATGGTGGCAGACCAGGCTAATCTGCATTGGTAATATATTCTCTTTCTAACCGCCATTGCGTTCACGAAATGTGCCCTGGTTGGTTAAACCCCCATCAAGCAGACTTAGTGCTACCACGCCGCATACAGATATATGGAAATTTACCTGTGCATCCTTAATTACCTGCGCTTTAATTTTCACTCCGACTGAAATCAATTAGATGGCCACATGTGTAGGTGGCTGCTGTCAGATTCCGCAGGTGTCACCTATGTATAGCATGTCGCACCCATCATGCTACCTGGGTGTGACATACTAGTTTTCACTAAAACAAACACATTTTCATCGTTTGGAAAAGATGTTTGGGATGCACATATCAACTCGTTATTCTCACCCAAACCCATTTCGAGAGCCCTTCGCTCCTATACATCCTCGAGTCGTCTTATCCCATTCTCATCTGCATGGGACGATCACATCATCGGACTCAAGTGCACCTTTTTCGATAACAAAGTGATATCTATTGAAATAATAGACTTAAAGTTGTTATTCTTAGGCTGGAAAACCTCTTTAAGAAAGTGTTCAACTTTTACCCTAATTGATGAGTTATTCCTAAGTTCTCGCCAATGGGTGAAACGTTGAACGGTGATTGAAATCATTTAAGTATAAAGTTTTAGTATCTAACTTATGAACCAGCGTCCATTCATACTTTCATATCTATATCATAGACGCTCTACTTAAAGGGCAAATGCACCATCAGAATGAGTTAGGTTCAAAATGATCTTATACATGTCACCTTTCAAATAAGACCTCCCCCAAACCTGTCCTCTTCAGCACTACTCAGTTAGAGCTTACAGAAGTTCAGCAAGTAACAGTCCTTAAGCAGCCCTAGAGGGCCTCCATGCATCCCAAGATGCACTCTGTTTTTGACACCTTCTAAGCACCAGCCTGTGTCACCAGTGCTTAAGAGATAGCAGTAGCAGGGAAGCCTGGCTTTCCCTTTCTTGCTAAAAAAATTTCATGGCTCATCCCTGATCACAATTTTTGGAAGCAAATAAAACTTCAAGAAATATAACTTACATAGTATGTCAGAATTGAGCGATCAGGAATTTGGAGGAATGGAAATATCTGACTCACCTAGGGAACATCTCCATTAGAGCCACATGATTCTTTACTAAATGATGCCAGGTTCTTTACTCAAAGATAGCATCTTGATAACAGGAAGTGTAGGAATACACACACTCACTTGAATAAGTCCTACACTATTCCCATGAGTGACTGCTAACTGACACAAGTGTTGCAATTTCCTGTAAGTGATTAGCACAAACTGATTTCATAGCAATTAGGAAGTAATGGTTTCTACCCAACAATAAGCTACAAATCAAAGACAAACCACATAGTATAACTTCCAAGGATTGTTGGAATATACAATAGAAAATTGAAGAAGTTCAATCTTTGGGAATTGTGACAACTCAATGAAAGCCAGTAATGAAAGTCTAAGCAGGAAAGGGGAGCCCAGCCCCCTATTACTGCTATCTCTTAAGCACTGGTCACACAGGCCGGTGCTTAGAAGGTGTCAAAAACAGAATGCATCTTGGGATGCATGGAGGCCCTCTAGGGCTGCCTAAGGACTGTTACTTGCTGAACTTCTGTAAGCTCTAACTGAGTAGTGCTGAAGAGGACAGGTTTGGGGGAGGTCTTATTTGAAAGGTGACATGTATAAGCTCATTTTGAACCTAAATCATTCTGATGGTGCATTTGCCCTTTAATACATCATCAGTATAGATCGGTGTCTCTATGCGTGTGGGAGCCCTTTTCATAATGATGATGTGGCGTCTAAAAACTGACAACTCCAAAGGATCTGGCAGATGTGTTGCACAGGAAAAGCAAAAAGAGCGTACCCATCACAAGATTCCAAATCCTTGTCAAAAAAGCACGTGTTTTTGGTGATATTGTTTAGAACACATTCTGTATTGATTTCATTTTTAGATTGATGGCTATGCCACGGTTGGATATAGGCAAAGAACTGATGCTTTCTTCAGGTAAAATAATCGGTATTCTAAAATGTACTGTGACCGTGATCTATGTGATATGTGAATGAATAAAAAGGTGCAGTATCATTTGGGTTATGTCTCTAGAGGTAAAAACTGGGGGATGGCGAGTTTGTTATACGAAGCTTTGGGATTTTTTTAGTTAGATCCTGGGAAATCATGGCTACAATCTATCTGCATGCACATGCAGCTGGTGAACTCCCAATGTGGTATGGTATGTTTTTTTCTGCAGCCATGCGCCGCTGTTTCTCCCTTTTTCATACGCGTGCATGTCTTTAGAATGTAAAAATGTTTGTGAACGTTTGCTGGGGACAATACGCTCTTCACTCCATTCAATTGATCAGTTGCAATGGTTAGTGCAATCTTTGAAGCAACCCGCGACCGCCTTCTCCCCATAGCCCGTGTGCCTGTGACAATGGAACCACGCCCTCGCCAAGCGCGCCCGTCGTTCCAAGGGGACACAAATCGAACCGATCCGGCACGTGCCCGCCAGGTGAAAAAACCGGCTACACCACACCTGAAACGATCACACACCGGTACCATTAGCAGGGAATAGAAATGACTGTTAGTGCACATGCCTTTTGACACAATGACACACGTTCCATAAGTGTGCTATGTTTATCTGTTTTTGGATAGTACACGTTGCTTGTAATAATTACTCGGCATCTGTGCCTTAACTAATTGGATCTTGCTTGTAAGTTGCACGTGCAGTCAAAGAGCTTTATATGTAGCTGATGTTTGCTGTTTGGTATAATGGTGTAGAACCTATTATTGTGCGTAATACACTATAGAAATATTGATGTATGTGGAATATCATTTACTTAATACGATAGTCCACAATTGAATAAAATTAATTAGGATTTCACAGCTAATAATTAAGGCTAAAGCCACGAAGGAATATGAGTTATTGCTGTTTGTGTGTTTTGCTCGAAAACGTAACGGGTTTAGTTTACAGAATGGCTTTTTGGGGAATGAATTGAGAAAGATTATACTATACGTTATGGACACACATGCATACATATATACATACATACCGGTACATACATGCGTACGTACATACATACATACAAACATAAATACATACACACAAACATACATACATCAACACACATACACACACATACATACTATACATACATACATACATAGTGGTTTTAGTAGATGGTTGAATTAACTTAAAGATCCAGCCAATGCTCTGTGCAGACTGACCTTTGGCTAGTACAATATTGTGTAAAAGGCCTGTGCTATCCATACCCTAAAATCAAAGGAAGATCATCTGCCTTTGCTAAATTGAAAGCAATATCCACCAGACTGCGTGGGACATAAAACTTAAAAGGCAAGCACCGATAGCCCCCCTGCGAGAACACACGTTGACCATTTTCCATGAAATCACCCCCTCCCCTTGTGGCTCGTGCTCAACTCCGCGCTGGTCACGTGACCAAGCACCGGGAGATCCCTACCGACAGGTGCATTGTGGGTATATGCGGGCTCTCCTGGAATGTTTATGTATTGTATCATAATAAAACAATAGGCTGGTTTATTAGGACTGTATTGACTACTGGTGTTTCTGTATGAATGTACTGCTGTATGAGCACAGCTGCTGCACGGGCTCAGGTAAACATCAAAGTAAAGGTGTATAGGGGCACTGCATAGTCAACGGGGGTCCTACAGTATACCTTTCATACATAATGAACTTAAAATACATCCTTACAAACTTAAACTATACTCTGCCGTGGGAAATAAAACACCAATCAGGACTTAGTATTTTGATAAGTTAGTATACTATATTTCACATAAGTTCGACTTACAAAAGTACTCATCTAATCCATTGTAATATCAGTATGATATCGCTGTGTTACACTTTATGAGAGGAAACACAGAAACACACTTCAATTTGAGTATCTGAGTTATATTTTTGTGATAGAAGAGAATTCACTTATTCCGAGATTATTGGGCTTACCAAGGTTAAGATTTTGCGCTGCGAATGACTTTTTGTGATATAATATAATTCACTTATTGTGCTTATCAAGGTTAAAATTTTGCGCTACAAATGACTTTTCCTTGTGTTTTATTACTAAGACTAAGGATTTACGTGTAATCCTAAAAGATACCTAACCCCCTTTATATGCAATGATCTGTGTGCTCTTTGAAACTACCCCAACCAGATGTGAAGCAATGTCAGGTCCTGCTGAACCAAGAAAAGCTTCCAATCTCAAACCCGCGGAGGAATCCGCGGAGGAATTTGTTTCAACCTCGTTTGCTGTTGTAGATTTTTAGATTTTTTTGTGAAGTCTTTTTCTAGCCATATACTATACTTTTGTGAAACCTTTCTCTTAAATGCACATAACCCTACCAGAAAATAAAGATTCCATTTGAATATATGTGTTATTGATATTGAGCTTGAAACGAATGGAATATCCATAAGGACACTGCGAATAAGGTGAATGAGCATGTCAATTGTCAAAATAGTTTATAAGACCTGAAAAAGCGATACATTAAATTGGATTTTAAAGTATCCTGCACTGCGTCGTTGATGTCAACTCTATTATAGTTCCCACACCAAGAAGTCATTTTCTCGATGTGAGGTATTTTCTTTTGTATGTTTCTTAGATGAGTATTGACTTTAAGGGAGCTCCAGAGTCAACAAATTACCTGGAGGGTGGTTGTATTCTTCCAAGATTCCACACTCTTTTGACGTTAAACGGCGCCATATTGTTACTCTCTCACAAAGGAAAGTCAATGATGAGGGCAGTGTGACTTCAAATGTTGTTCGCATTTAAAGATTAGGTTTGTAATCGCCACCCATTGTCTTTTCTATACGCTCAATGCAGGGTGAAATGAGGGTTTCCTCAAAGGGTCGTACAGAGTATTATCTGTTATGTTATCTTATCCCATGATGCAATTGGTGATGAGGCGGTACCTGTGTAGCTGCGTAACAGTTTAAATAGTTGCCGGTAGAGGGCAATTTGCCGGAAATGGTCAGAGGTCACTTCAAAGGTGAGAGGTGAACATGTTGACACTGGTGATAAGCTGTCTTATGTTTTTATACATTAGCCATTCCGCTGACCCCTCGGTCCGTTAAACAAGACCCGATTTCCTAACCGATACTTACTCTAATGATCAAATGAATAAATTACTAGTTTCGAAGATTGCCAGACCATGAGAAACCAGCACTGTGAACTGGGTACTTACCATAGACAACTCGTTGGAGCGGACCATGGCGGGACTGGGAGGTTGGACACATCACGTTTATCTACTGTGGCGCATTAAAGATGTTTCCTTGATAGTCTTAGCTATACCTTGAGGGAAAGTAACCCTTTTCCAGTTGCATCATTAAATCATATGATCATCTGGAATCTCTAGAGATATATCTTCACATCTCAGGGGTGTTCACAATGAGAGGTATGAATTTCACTGTATGTTAATTTGTTTGCATTTGTTTGTTAGACCGACACACCATGACAAGTTAAAAACTAGGAACCATTATATAGTTCTCATCTTTTTTCGTAATGTCCAGGTGCAAATGTAAAATAAGCATCACCGCACATTAGTATAGCAACCATTAATGAAGATCTAGTGGGACCGTAACTCGATAGCGATCTTCTTCTAATCGCAGGTCTCGGAGAGTGTCAGGTACATGTCATATCGCTCTTTAGGATAGACGTAAATATCAGTGCAGCACGCACTATTCATAGCAACACCAGCCGTGTTCATGCTCACGAAGGCATCCTGCTGGCTATAATTGGAATATGAAAATTACCTGACTTTATTATCCGGGTGTGGGCTCTACACAAATAACTCTCCCTACTAATTCAGTTGACACTGAGCAGAACTGCTAACATACTCACCTTGGCTTATCGCAGGTAAAGTACATTAATTAATTAGTGAACTCGTTGACAACTTTCACGTGTGAACTAGATTTCATATTATTTACCATGCTAGAAAGGATACTGAAAGACAACGACCAAAACGGACCCAGAAAGTATATGTTAGCGCCCCTGGTGAGTGGTCTAATTACATCATGGGTAGTACCCCGCCTACAACATTTCCGATACTGGCCACTCGGTCAGAGAGGCTGGCTGAATGGATAATAGTTCTTGGACCTGGAATTATGATTACCTGTCTTGGCGCATCATCTCAGGCTAGCACTCATTGCCCTCATCAGTAAGACAATTCACCACTAACACCATGCGTTGTGCCTGATTAGACCATATATGTTACCTTAACAGAGAAACTTATTTCAATGATATCATAGACATGCGACTGCTAACTAGTGTGTGTGTGTGTGTGTGAGAGAGAGAGAGAGAGAGAGAGAGAGAGAGAGAGAGAGAGAGAGAGAGAGAGACGAGTTCTATGTTGTGGTCAGCAGCGACATGGTCAGTATGGGTCAATGTGATCACGATAAGCTATCGTCCGCCCAGTCGAGTGCCTAACTTGCCGGATGGCGTTGACCACTGACATATGACACATGTCATACTGGCATTTCTCTGATACTGCATACTCTCCTGCTCGCCGGCGGACCCCTATCTACTAACAGAGCTACATGTAATAGACGACGCTAGCCAGCCCTTGGTATCTCAACGCGCCTACACGTGCCATGAAACAGCCAGATAGCACTACAACATACCCTCAAGACAGGGATTTTCTGCAGAATTGGTGTTCAAAGGCAGAGCCCACGCTCTGAGAGTAATGCTTCATAAACCATATCAGCTAGGTTCGTGGATCCACCCCGGCTCCTCATACACGCATACGTTTGCATTGTTCCGGTTCAAGCAAGAATCTGTATCTGTGCTGAGAGCCTGAGACTACAGAATACCTTAGACTGCCTATCTACAAATTCTGCTTCTACTCTCAGCTCACCGACCTAAGATTCAAGAGCCTGGTTCACGGACTTCCTAGTGAAGGAGAGCAGCTTAACCATTCCAATGCTGAGGCCACTTTCGTCCAAAGCGCAAGACCGCAAAGATTTTTGAAAAACATATAAGTCATGTCATGTTGGTATTCATTGGAAAGCTCTCTTTGAGTACTCTCAGATAAGCACCCATGTTCCAGGGTCTCATTCATTTCTCATTTTTTTTGCATCATTTTGTATTGGCAAATTGGCCACCAGCAGCATAAGGATTAAAGGCGTATGCTGAGAGCAGAATTATGGCAACTTTAGGTATAGCTCTAATAATAATAAATAATAATAATAATAGCATCAGCACTTATGCATGGAACCAAAGGTTTATTTACATAAATAATAAACCTTTGATGGAACTGAATAGGTCCTTAACTTCCTCATTTCACTACTCGTGCACTGTTCAAAATCATCCACCCTGTTCGTCCCGAAAGAAGTGACCAATTTGGTTGCAGATTTCCATATTTTTCTTTGAGTCTCCTGAATACAGATTTGATGGCATGTTAGTTTTTGGATCGGGCTGTGTTAGATAATAGCAGAACATAGGCTATTTCTCTGTCTTCATTCTTTCAGAGATCTAGCCTACGGAGGTCCGGATATTCGTTTAGGATCCCCTTAACCCATAAATGCTCACAGCGGCCACAAGCAGCCTGACAATGTAGATGAAAAATCTTACTGCAAACACATCATTGGAAAACTACTTGAAGGAGAAACGTCAATCAGGATATTACTAACAACTTTCCTACAAATATGTTGGAAAATGCCTTTCCTTTCCAAAGTATTTCTCGGTAGTATTGGAGAACCGGACGTCAATTTCTAGATTAGTCGATGTTTTGCTCTATGGCAGGGCATGGACTGATGTGTTAACCCCTTCCTATCCTGAGTATATCCATTGTCTAGGCCTTCGGGCAGCCTTCATATTTCACCGGACGCTCATGCCCACATTATAGGATGAATACTACTTTCCCTAAACTTCCATTCTTCATGAGAAGTAATAAATGTATCATTTCAAATACTACAGGCAACGTAAGACATGCATAATCACTATTTATCAGCATAAACTGACAGATCAGTCGAGTCCCACCGTCAGAACCATAATCAGATAATAACGTTTATGACAGTGCTCAGCAGGTATGAGAATAATCTGTATTTTGTTTATTAAGTGTAAAATCAGAGTCATAAGTAACACATGAGACTATAGAATATGTAGAATATGTTACAACAGGGACGTACATGTAACTAAACGTAATAAATCTCCGTTTTTGTGTAGTATGTCTGCTTCATCAAACCACAGTCTTAGTTGGAGGAAAATCCTCAGTTGACCGTTGGCTATCTTTATCCTCTAAGCTGCATGTCGCTAATTGACGTGCCATAATATTACATCACAAGCGACCGTTGCAGATTTGAATTGTGCGAGTTCTCAGGCTGATTTCGCTAGGGGACGCTACGGTTTCCCGCCAAATGCCATCGAGACAGCCCACGGCTGCGGCATGTTCGTCTGGCGTGCTCGACGAACCAGTGCTGCTGCCACAGAGCGGCGTGGGCTTGGATGGTTTGGCACCCAGCAATTTTGAATAGTGGCGAACACAGAAGATTCTTTTTCTTGACTTGCTTTGCATGTATTCGTAATTTCAAGACTCGAAGGAGAACCTAAACATGTTACATACTGTCACATACATAACGGACCTCCAAACTAGGGAGAAATATACGTTTATCAAGAGACCACTAGAGAGGTATACTGGTCTCAGGTTTATCACCTCTCAGTGATAAAGTAGTGATCCTCAGTATTCTGGCCAATCTTGGTTCTTCCTGAGAGATGTAGAAACTCCTGCTACTACCTTAGATAAAAAAAATTCACCTAAGCTACTACTACTACTACTACTACTATGCACTACTACTACTACTACTAAAAAATGTAAATGCCTCATATAACTACTACTACTATGCACTACTACTACTACTCTTCGCGGGTTCCTCCTACATTTAAACATATGCTACTTTCAGGTTCGTCGAGTCAATAAGGATCGAGTCGAATTGATGATATCGGCCAAGAGTACAAACGCATGGTTCCTCTCGCTATTGTCTCTCTGCAACAGACTACAGCTCGCTCAGCACAGAAGGATAATTAATACGTGGCGATTTTGTTACACAAAACACCATCCCTAGCTAAATGAAAGCCACACACATGTAGTACAGTGAAACCTCAGATATGTGAATAACTTTGAACCAGGGCAAAAGTGTTCATATCTCAAACGTATTTTTCTCAATGTATAAAATACAATTATGTTCCTAATACGGATATTCACATCTCTGATGTGGTCATGATGGGAATTTTCACCGTAGTCATTTGGCGCTCCACACAAATTGCCGAAAATGGAAAACTCACGGCGATGCGAGCCTAACATGATGCGAGCCTTTGTTTACACGAGTAGTTTCCAATACACCCATCAGAGGGCGCAAGCTGTCGACGAGTCGCCCTATGCAGTGGCGTCGCCTCTGAACGACAGCAAGCTTCGTCGGCTAGCCTCTGGCTGCTGCTCTGCCAGGTTCGCCAACGCAGCTCGAGCTTTTCACGGTCCGATTACTAGACTGCCCAAACGTGCTCTCTCGAGCAAATCGACACCCTAGACACTAACTGCTTGCACTTTTCACAATCGATGAACAGTTTGCCCCACTAGCCCTCGGAACCCATATTTCCATATTATATTAAAAACAAACCGCCGTCTCGAAATACAACAAAAAAATTAATTGTGGATGATTTTGTTGAAATGTATCTTATCATCAAAACTTCCAAATGCAACACAATTTTGAGAATAACACCTTATCACAAAGCAATCTAGAGAACTGATTTATATCAACAGAATTAAGACACTGAAAGTAAAACCCCATTTCTATATGACAAATTCCTCAAGAGTAATCTACAGATAAGTCGAAGAAGCTGATCTGATATTAATCAGTGGATAAATAAGTTATCTTAGGTATAAGATAATCATGACACATGACCAAGCGGATTAATACTGAATGTATGTATTATATCGACTATAGCATCAACTGTAAAATGTGAATAGGCACAGGGTTTATCAGAAAAAGTTTCCCCTAGCAATGTCATAAATCTATCAAGCATCGCTTACAGTTGATCCAATACTCCTTTCAATCTGAGATTGACATCCACGGGTCTGATGTCAAACCGTTAATGCCCTATAGACCTTTATCATGGCCTCTGACTTCATGTGATTTAGATTTTGTCCAGACTGTTGACCTGCAGACATTATTCTAAATTTATCGCAGCACATGATAATATATATAGCTGTAGTTTTCGCTCTCGTTGAGTCCCCTCTGAATGGGACATCGTACAAGTCTGGATGGAAACTTGCTATAGCTGATGTTTCTTCAGGCAGATGTATTCAATATCCAGTATTAGTATCCAGTGAACGCCCCAGCACTATTCTCCAGCCTGCTATGATGTGGTATACGAGCAGTAGGTGCGAGCGCTGCACATAATCATTATGGCAGTGCCTGTCCTCCGCCCTGTAGGACCTGTGTACGCATGAGGAAAATCCTAGTAACCACACATTCTATTTTTACTCTCGGACTTGTGGAGGATAGTGAAAGCCGAGTCTAGCTGACAGGCAGAGGTTAAAAGCCCACTCCCGGCCGGCTACGAGCCACATGGTGCCTGGCGTGTACAAACAATGCAGGCTGTCAGACACCCGTCATCTCCAAACCTCTTAACACGATGCCCCGCCCCTCAGCCAATCAGATGCTTAGCTACTCCTACGAAGGTTCCGTGCTCGTCTCTAGCACACCGAATGCTTTGTTTTGATTGGCTGACGAGAAAACTATGCCTCATATATAAACTCGTGAAACTACGGAAGAAGCACTTTCTACTGCCATCGTTCGGTGTACACGCCACGTTGGAAACTTTAACTCGTCATCAGGATGGCTGTCGCAATGGCTAAACTAGTTACCGGAACTACCACTGGCGCCACCCCTTCACTCTTCAGAAAAACATCGGCCTGCAGATCACTGTTTGGCGAAATTGACCACGAAGAAGTACGCAGGGATCTTAACCAGGAAATGGATAGAATTTACACTGATGATCAAGAGCGTTGGAATTTCAACTTCAGGGAAGGCACGCCTCTGCAGGGAAGATATACTTGGCAGGAGATGACACCAGAAACAGACTCTGTACCTAAGCCATATGAAAACCTTCTAGCCCGTCTCACGGCCACTGTTGTTGTGCAGAGGATAGCTAACACCGCATCTGAATCATCATCATCATCCACAGAAACTACCGCCACAACGCAATCCATCTCAACGCAAACTGACTGTGATATTAAACCAGTAACCAAGAAAAACCCCGTACGCTCATCACGAAGATTCAGAGTGGATACAACCAAATTGAAACAGTCTAAACTATCTGGTAAGTTGATTTCAAAATACCTAAATATTTCAAAATATATAAGTAATGAGCAAACAATGTGTGAGCAGTGCAGCTTAGGTGTTCTGAGCTGGGAGGATGCAGCACTAGCACACAGCTGACTTTTTAAAGGTCTGGCTTTAAGTGGAGCTTCCTGAGCCGCTCGGCCATGAAGAGACGTTGGGCATTTAAACCTGCTGCTGCCGACTCGCGGCGTATCGGTGACGCCCCCACATTGCCTAGTCGCACAGCAGCTTCAGCGTATTACCTGCATCTGTTTCTAGTTGTGGCCTTTCTACAATGATTGCTCCACATACTAAGTGTATTATGTTCTGAGATGAATTCTATTAAAACGCTGATCTCATCAGCCAGTCTGCCTTGTGATCAGGGCCAGTCATATTTCTGCTCCGAACTCGCTCATATTGCATCAAACGCGATTGCTGTGCGAATTACTCTAACTAGACCATATCAAACAGTGAATTGTCCCATATGCTAGAAATTTGGTTGTAAAACCAATTTTATATTGAAACATGAACATCCTGGTTTTGACAACTAGGCCTGCTGTGGGTGTCGCCTTGTTTATCTGAGCAGTATGCCAGGAACTATGCCTGTATACGGAAGTGATGTCTAACCACACAGTCGCGACAGCTAGCGACCTCTATACAGTGACTAGTCTGGATTGCTGTCGCTCTTGCATTTATACCTATATTTGTAAATACAAAGCTCGCATTGATTCTGGATATCAGACCATTGTGCAAAGCCATGAACCATCATCCGAATTAACAATAAAACTCAAGTCCTCTCAAGTAGCTAGAGCCATAAATGGATGGAAATGTTAAATACCTATCACTACGGTACTGTGAAGTTAAATGTATCCTAGTAACTTTCGTCGAACATACAAGATTTAATTTCAATTGAATCTGCACGAAAAAAATTCATTTCAATTTGCACAACAAAAACTAATTTTATTTATCAACCAAATATCTTTGTTTTCTTTGTACTCTCCAATTATGGCGAAAATAATTTCTACCTAAAAATGTTTGAAAGTATCAAAATGCGCTGTTAGTTAATACAATTAATTCTATGTATTTTTTTGGTTTTAATAGCTTTGAAAAACCTTCATTTTTGCAATTGCTCCCCATGTGAACCAATTGTATGGGGTTTAGAGGAACTAATATGATTCAACATCTTGCGACATCGCCAATTGTCCAGTTTTGTTGACATGGGATTTTTCATCCTTCACACGAATACGAGTGTGGTGTTTAATTAAACACTATCAGTGACCGGGTGAAAGATTAGCCGGGTTACTTGTTAATATTTTTCTAGCAAATACTCCAGTGCAAACTTGGCATGCTCGATTTCGGCTGCTATGTTTACAATGATGACGTCACTAGTATGGGAAATACCCTGCGTCGTGACGTCACTGCGTTCTGTCGCCTGCAGTTTCTTTGTCTGCAGTAATCTTTTGTCTAATCTGGCCTCGCTTGCTCTCGTACTCGGCGATTTGTATCTGTTGCGACGGATATACCAGGCCGCCGGAAATAAGCAAGGCTCGAGCGATAGAGGTCAATTCGGTCTACCGATAACATCGAGATATTTAAGCGGCATTTCCTTCCCATATTTAAAATATATAGGTGATAATGAAAATAAGTCATTAAATATTGTCGGAATTGTAAGTTAAAGGATAAAATCCTATTTGATATAGCAAACTTTTTTATGATGCTGCCTTCAGCATAGATGTGAAAAACGACGTTTATCATACGTATACCCTTGTAACCATCATTACCAGTATGGATTATCATAATTTCCTGGGCAGATACCACAGTATAATTGGTGCAGACTGAATAAACATGAAGTGTGTTCCCGGAAATGCCATTGGCACCTCAGGCCATACCATAGGTCGTTTGAAGTGACGTGGTTTATGCATGTACCACAGAGGATGCTTGTCCGGAGGCCGAAGCCTGCGCGACAGGAAATGGCGAACGGAACGAAACCTAACAATGGTGTGTTATGATTAGCACAGCGTGCAAGCCGCCGCCCCATTAGTCAGACTCGTTGCATTCTGGGTAATATGTCTCGATTCCGTCGAAGAACCGTCATTTCAGCATCAAAACATTGTCTGCAAATGTTGAGTAAAATAATGTTACTGATTTGTATGATGTATTCCGTTGTGAATGTGTACTTATGTCTTTATTTCTCATTGCAGCATTTATGAAAGTTACAAAAAGAAAAAGAACCGATAGCGAATGCAGTTCCTCCTTGCCATCAGCCAAGCTGTTAAAACTATCTTCCCAAGAACCAGAATCTAATGGTAAGCTTCTTTTTTACAAGTTAAAAGATAAAATGTTCAGACTTGAACCCTTTCTCCATTGCTCCACTCTTGAAAGCTCGTAAAGAAAACAATATTGTTGTGTTTACTTAACTTTCTAATACAAACCGCATCTTTTGATCGAAGAAATGAGTGAACATGTCATTTAAATCTAATTGTTATTGAAGTATGTATAGTCATCTTGGAATGTGATGTTATTATCAAATCAGAATCTTGAGTGTATGTGATACTGTTCTGAAAATTTCGTGATTTTAATGTCATCTTCTCTGCTATTTCAGGTGAATCCACACAGGTTACCATTTCCTCAAGTTAAAGAGAATCGTCTTCGAGGGAAAAGCTCTATCTAGTCAACCACGACAATGATTTCGTCAGACGTCGAAGCAGCAACACTTTCTCCTTTCTGTGAACCTGTGGAACTCTTGAGCAGCTGTACGCCCCATATGGAGGACAGTTATAAAGACAATTATTTATATGTAACGATCTTGTACTAAGCACTGCTAGTACTGCATGTGCCTGAAGGTCAGAGGCGAGATGTGTGATAATTTATTTATCACATGGACCACCTACAGATATAGACCTCTTAGTACAAGTCTTACAACATCAACAAGGATCTCATGAATATTTATATATTTATGTACATAATTTTCACTATATTTACAGTACAATGAGTAAACTGGCACAAGTAAACCTTGGACCAATCCCTCACAAGGGAACAATGAAAAGTTTCATTATACATGCAAACACAAAGCATTACATTCATACAAATACATTCATTCTATTCGATTTTATTGGAGAAAATATAATAAATTATTTTGAAGGATGAAGAGAGTTGGGTTAGTGAGGAAGGCTATTTGTGCTCGCACACTAAATCTCCTGTATATAGCCAACCCACAACACGCAGATTCACCTTTATTTACAATGGAACTTTTGTTCTATTCACTCGTGTGATAAGCCACTTTGTGCTCTTATGTGATGATTTGTGTATTCCTAACTCACAGTCTCTCAACTTCCTCTTCATCCGTCAACAAGGGTGACAAGTTGCTTATGTAAACATTATGTTCTTAAGAAAAGCACCCAGAAATCTGATTAAAAGAATGTGGTTTTCGGTCAAAATTGTTGAATTATAAATGCCCTTTGTTTGAAATTTTAAGGTCTAGTAGAAATTTTGACAGTGTGCAACTTGTTATTCAAGCGAAAAACCAAAAACATCCTGATCGCTTTTGATCAGCCATTTATTCTCGTTGCGTGATCTCTGGAGAAACTAAATTATTCTGTATATAATATGTGTATATATTGTTCTTGTACATGTGTGTCACATCTGTGACACGGATTTGTTTTGGTATTTATTAAAACAAACATTTTGTCAAATATAACATGATTTGTTTGTCTTGATCTTAGATCTCTTAGAATGTCCTTCCCTACTTCATCTATAGTCTGTCCCGCTAGACTCAAGTTACATTCCTGATCATTATTAATTAAAATGGGTACATTTTATATAACACGACCAATACATAAGTAGATTAAAAGTCATCTTAATCGCGATGTGTCCACTACCAACGTAGGGTGGAATACAGTTCGAGCAGATGTAGTATAAAGGTAGTTACAAAAAGCTCTTTCAAAGTAATTTAAGAAACACTCCCAGGCCTGAATAGGAAAGTGACAAATTATCCTTTTCGTGCAGCCAACGCAACATTTTACGAGGAAAACTTCTGCTCTAACCATAGGAGATTCTCCTCATTTAGGGTTACACCTCATCATGATCCACCTCATTGGCACCACGCATGCGCATTGTGTGAGCACACTCCATAAACAGATACAAGATGCCCTGAGGCCTTAAAACGGCGTGCCATTGGAAACATTTAAGTTGTGGGCCTGCATCAATAAGCTTGTATTGTATCTTAATTGACTATATCTAGAGACATTAATTGATAATAAAAAATAAATATAACCAAGGTCTTAAAAAATTGAGGAAAGCCGAATAAGTTAGTTTCTAATTTACCATGGTATTTAAATGTTTAAAGGAATTTCAATAATAGGAAGAAAATATAAATGACTTTAAACAAGAAATAGGATGTTAAAGGGCAAATGCACCATCAGAAAGATTTAGGTTCAAAATGATCTTTTACATGTCACCTTTCAAATAAGACCTCCCCCGAACCTGTCCTCTTCAGCACTACTCAGTTATAGCTCACAGAAGTTCAGCAAGCAACATGTCCTGAGGCAGCTATACAGGGCCTCCATGCATCCCAAGATGCACTCTGTTTTTGACACCTTCTTAGCACCAGCCTCTGTCACTAGTGCTTCAGAGATAGCAGTAGCAGAGAAGCCTGCATGGCTTTCCCTTTCTTGCTAATTTTTATTCCTGGCTCATCCCTGATCACAATTTTTGGAAGCAAATAAAACTTCAAGAAGTAAAACTTACATAGTATGGCAGAATTGAGCGATTCAGGAATTTGGAGGAATGGAAATATCTGACTCACCTAGGGAACTTCTCCCTTAGACCCACATGATCCTTTACTCAATGGTGCCAGGTTCTTTACTCAAAGATAGCATCTTGATAACAGGAAGTGAAGGAATACACATACTAATAAGTCCTACACTATTCCCATGAGTAACTGCTAACTGACACAAGTGTTGCAATTTCCTGTAAGTTATTAGCACAAACTGATTTCATAGCAATTAGGAAGTAATGGTTTCTACCCCAAAATAAGCTACAAATCAAAGACTAGTCACATAGTATAACTTCCAAGGATTGTTTGAATATACAATAGGAAATTGAAGAAGTTCAATCTTTGGGAATTGTGACAACTTATTGAAAGCCAGTAATGAAAAGCTAAGCAGAAAAGGGGAGCCCAGCCCCTTATTACTGCTATCTCTTAGGCACTAATGACACAGGCTGGTGCTAAGAAAGTGTCAAAAACAGAGTGCATCTTGGGATGCATGGAGGCCCTGTATAGCTGCTTCAGGACTGTTGCTTGCTGAACTTCTGTAAGCTATACCTGAGTAGTGCTGAAGAGGACAGGTTCGGGGGAGGTCTTATTTGAAAGGTGACACGTAAAGGATCATTTTGAACCTAAATCTTTATGATGGTGCATTTGCCCTTTAAGGAAAAACTGCAGCTCACGCCGTAAATGATTGGCGATGCTGCATCCATTGAGGCCTTTTTCCAATCAAGTTCTATCTTATAATTATGGCCGTATTCAAAGGATAGGTCAGGGTGCAGAAGGGAGAAAGGGCACCTGCAGGGAGTGGTTAGCTTTTCACTCCCCTCCCCCTTACTACACATCTGTGTACGTTTTTCTCTGAAGTGGACGGACTTCCTGTAAACAAGTATTTTCTGCTAAAATGGGACATCCACAGCTACACCAGAGCACATATTATTCTCCTATCTAGCTTGAAATAAAGCCCAGAAGAAGGTTTAAGTAGAACCAAAAATGGTCATCCACTTTTGGTGGAACCAACGTGAGCAAGACCAGACCTCAGAGCTAATTAACAGATACCTGCGGTACTACCCCATACACCCATACCTGGGCTATTAAACCAGTTACCTGTCACTCTCTTCCATACACGTTTACCTATGCTATTGAAATAGCTACCTGCGCTACTACTCAATACACGTTTGCCTGTACTTTTGAAACAGCTATCTGTGTTACTACCCTATACACTTTTACCTGTGCAATTAAAAGTTACATGTACTACTCCTCCATATATGTTCACATGTGCTATTAAAAGTTACCTGTGTTACTACTCCATGTACCTTATCCTGTGCTATTAAAACAGCTACCATTGCTATTTATCTATACACCTTTATCTGTCCTACCAGTCCTCTCTACACATCATTTATTCATATTTTCTAACGAAAGGCCACCTATGAGGCTATGTCATATATTTGAGATGTTTTAAATCTGCCTTCACTGTTCCTCGCAATCTTTTATGCCCACATCCATTGTTTACCACCGTTTCTAAGTTTGCATATATAGTTTTCCGCGATTTAATTTAGTAAATGTGTACTCCTTTAGGATTTATCAAGTTGAACTATACTCAACATTTGCATGATAGGTGATGGGACGTGTTGTTCATCGATTTTCCAGATTCTAGTTTCATTTATCTATGCGGTATACATAAACAATATTCACAATTCATCTTCAATTCTTTCAGTTGTACAGTTTTCAAAACATAAACAGTTTCCCTTTACTTTATCTCTTTTACTGTGCATGTATTCTTACAATCCTGCCGCACCTCTTCCTATCTCTTTCAGGCCTATTCTAGTGTCTTTATATGTGTGTGACTGCGCTATTCTGCCAGTCCAAAGAGGATTCCTTCAAGTCAAGGTAAGGGTTCTCACGCTAGCGCTGATAGGGAGTGTACACGGATGGCCACCCTATAATTACGCGGAGCATCATGAAAACTAAACTAGCGACGTATGATTTTCCCAGGACAATTGCTGCTCAGGCCAATTATATTCCATATTCATCCAGCAATCCAGGGCAGCGCCATTATTATTGTTATTGAGGCGAAATGAAAGCTGAGATGGTTCCGTTGTACTGGCAGAGATGTGATGACAATGGACGATATCCCATTCAACTGTATCACTGTATATGACCATACCAGTACTACAAGTACTATGCCACCACTTTGCATTAAATACAGTGTACGAGTGACCTGCTGAAGAATAACATGATATCGCTTGATATCTCAATGGGAGCAGTCAACCGCGACGCCAGAAAAAAAAGAGATTAGGAGCAGGAAAGTATACTGTATGGCTAATGATGTGTTTGCGTGTCTCTTGGAGCACTTTCATAGCTAATTAGATACCCTTTCGTCTCACTGCGCCTTTTCAGGGAAATGCAGTGCTGTTTCAACACCCATTCATTTCGTGCAAACGAGGGTTACACTACCTGTAGTAACAGTATATGAACATGCAGTTGAAACAGCATGAATTGGATTGTAAGTGTCACCTCTAAACACAGCCATTTCAGCATGTCTCAGCACTCGAGAGGCCTGTGCTACTCTTCCGTATGAGATGCTCTTAAACAGCTATCTGTCCTACCTCTCAATACACTTTTACCTGTGTTACCTTTGATTTAGACTTGACGTGTACATTCATTGTCTACAATAATGGCGATGATTGTTGATGACATATAATTTACCCAAGTCCCGTTGGTCCTGGGACCAGTAGTTTCATCCCTTAATGATATGTGTAGGTTTGTGGTTGTCATTATGAAGAACATAAGCTTCACAGACATAGGCAAAACTTCCCCAAGGTATATAAACGTGTGAACAGGTGAGATTATGAACCATTCAAATCATTAAAAGTCATATCAAGCAGCTTTCAAAGCACTAAGCGATATACAATTGTCATACTTGTAAAATGCAGTCAATGATATGCTCACGGATCTAGATCTGTATATGGGAGATACTATACGGACGTTCAGTTTAGAATATGTGTGATGGGTAGCACACATAATAAATCGTTCGCCTATAGCCGCCCTATCAACACTACCAACACTGTCGTTCCAAGGGGCGCCCTGACAGCCGAGTGGTTTACCGCATTGCGTCTACTTTCTGGCTCTCATCACTCCTTAGGGCCTGACTTCGAATCGGGTTCGAGGTAAGTGAGAAAGTTAGCAGTGACAGAGGTTATTACGTTAGTTTCTGACATGGACTCTCCATTCAAATTCTCTCCACCATCATCAACTGGTTGGCCTTATCTGAGAGCAGTTGTGGTTTATTTTCCACTCGTGAGAATTCTTCCGGCAGAAAAGGTGACTAAGAGCGAAATTTCGAAATCCATATACTCGATGTATCTATCCAAGGTCCATTATGATCTAGGGTACAGTGGTGGGTCTGTGCACGATTCTCTTCTTGATAATTAGATCAACGTACATTTGGTGACCTTTTGGTAAGTATAAGCCAATTATGAACATTTGCTGTGACTACTACTACTACTGTATCAGTTGGTTTGATTACAGTCTGATGTTATTCACAGTCACGTTTCATTCTGTCGGGCTTCCAGTATACCCCATTGAAAGCACACCGCCACCCTCTCAGCCATGGATCATACCGACGACCAGAGAACTGGAGAAGTACCCCACGTGGAGATAAAATAAAACCCCAACTTGTCTGGGCGTAAATGAAATTCCTGTCACGTTATTCATTTGGTCATGGCGGTGGCTGGAGCTTCCTCTCTCGGAGCGGTGCCATTTGATTTGCTAATGAAATGTATGATTTATGGCCGTTTGTAGGGGATCCGCCGACAAGCCGCATTGGAATGGCACGCATTTTCAACTAGTGTCTTTGTGGAATTCCTGCGGTAGTAGTGGACATACTTGCCTGTCACATTTATTAGTACGGCAAAATCCAATTAGCCCGAGGAATGATATGGCTATACATGGCATACTTATGCTGCCATCGCTGCTGCTGCTGCTGCTGCTACTACTACTACTACTACTACTACTACTACTACTACTACTACTACTACTACTACTACTACTACTACTACTACTACTACTACTACTACTACTACTATGTATTGACAGAAGTCCCTATCACTATTGACACTAACTGGGATCATGAACATTGTTCTTAATCGTCTCAGACACTATTCAAATCTTTTCCTCTTCCGTTTTCTTATCAACGAAATTATTTGGTGTATACTCTATGGAGTGAATTCATCTGACTATTCGTTATCGTTTGTAAAAATCGTGTTGATCATAAAATGTGAGTACGTCGTTTATTTTTCTCTTTTCCCGCCATTTTCTCATTCCAGTGCCCACTAATCAAGAAGCGGGTCACGTAACAGGTCAATTGGCGTAGCAAAGAACTTAGGAATTCAGCGAGTGATAAGCCATTTCAAGTCCTATCATCCCTACCGTTTCTTACGCATCTTTAAAACCCGATACTCCTCATGTCAAGACAAAGTAGAAAATTAGTGGCCGCTTCCAAATCCTAAATGGTCGGGCCGCACAAAATACAAGCCTCTAATTATTTGATTAGCACAACAAGTCTAGTGATTGTTGGTGGTGATCAGGGTCCTGTGTCCTCCCGCCTTGTCTTTGTGAAGGATGAGTACCCTCTTACGTCACTTCTTTTGCCCATTTACCTCACTTCAAAGATACACTAGATGTAAGCGTTGACTAAGCCTATTATTATTAGCGCCTGACTTGCCCAGCAGGAACAGCGCTGCTGTTGGGGTACCTCAAAAAGCTATTGTTGGGCTATAGGAATTTCAGTATGTTGCAGGCGTCAATAATGCTAAAGTATTATTATTGTAGCAGTAATTACAAAGCAAACTCATTTGACGACGTTATGGTTAAATACGAGAGTACTTAATTGACATAGGGTTTTACGAATAAATCGTCCCCCTGTTTGTGAAGCGCAGGGGCGAGCCTTTGGTCAAATGATTTAGAGACGCCTTAACATGTCAACAACGGCCAAAACCCTGACGTTTTTAGGTTAATCTTGCAGACATAACACTTTCAAACCTTTGCCAAATTATTATAAGAATATCTGAAATGCTCAAATCAGAAGAGCTAAAAAATATTCTGCTACCAAATCTCCCCTAAATTAAAAAGGTCTGTTATTTCCTGTTATCTGTTAGTCATGACAACCTGAGTGTGTGTATGTATGTATGTATGTATGTATGTATGTTTGTTTGTATGTATGTATGTATCTTACTGACTGTACCAAAGAGGTACAAAATATAATCAGACAAGGTACAGATTAAAACAAAATCAGGTGAAAAACAACAGAAGTGTCGTGAACATTCGAAATATCACTTGACTAAGTAGAGTCAACGCGTTGTTACGTTAATACATCTGACCTGAGGTACAGAGAGTTATGCTTTAATGAGACCTGACTAAGATAAATACTCAGATGGAAAACTCACCATGAAAAGAAATTCATCAAGAAAACTGCAACTTCTGAGACAATTTGTCATTCTTAGTTACGAATTAAGCGTGCAACACAGTTACAAGTATAAGTATCAGAAATTGAAGGCCCAAGAATTAAGAACAATCTAAATTCCAGATATTTCTTTGTTTATATGCATATCAGACGTGTATGGTTCTTCTGCACTATCATCTTAAAACTACGTGTTCCCTGTAAAGGTTTTGGATCTTGAGGGTGTTGAATACTTGCTGCCTTTTGAGAAAATAGGAAGTCATTACTGGTATCTTTTGGTCTCTGATCCCTCTTTGCAAGCAAGTACATAATGAATGCTACTGTAACTATATGCCCTATTGTTTCATCTATACTTTAGGCCCATTAAGTGGCCTGATCAAAGCTACGGAGTCAATGAAGAAGCTGTAGCGATGCTGCAGGATGCCAGGTAGGGTGTCAAACTCCACATCCTTGTGTTTGTTTCTAATGTACCCCGACCTGATGCCAGCCGCATCACCTGCCGAGTCATGACTCTTTGATCTGGCTAATCTCTATCTTACCCTGCTGAAACAACTCACCTGCAGTAGCCTTTGTCTTAATCAAGAGCTGCTGTATTATCCAGGTAATTAGTCCATACCTTAGTCCATCATCTTACCTGCCGGCTCCGTCCAAGCACGTAGACCACCTGTAGCCTTTGTCTTAATCAGATGATGCAGCATTATACAGGTAATTAGTCCACGCCCCAGGTGCGCCCTTTGATGCATAGATCAGATCCTGCCGGGTACGGAACTTAGTTCTAAGGATAAATGTATCGCTACTCAAGTAATTTGTTAGGCATCCTGGTGGACTAATGTAACGCAATGCAGGTAATTCGGAAGGTGTTTTAGGTAGGCTGATAGGGCTACAGCCTATGCTATTTGTAACATACGTAAACATAGTGTAGAAGTACATATCAATATGATGAATTATCATAGTTCGAGATAAAATGTGTGGCTATTTACATTTATTTTGTTACATTGTTTTTGTTAAAAAATACATATTCATACATGAAGTTTGTGGGATTTCCAAATACAGCTCCATAGTGATTTATTCTCTGGTGAAATGCAATGTATTATCCTGTACAACCGTAAGACGAACGACTTACAGAATTGAAAATGATTGGAACGCTGCCAATCACAAGTATGGTATAACAAAACCAAATAGAATTCGAATAGAATGACATGTCGATTGCTGTCACTAATATATTTCTAGGCTGAGTTGTGCTTAGTCAGTATTAAATACTAGTAGTTATATAGGAACCGAATCCCCAAGGAAAACACCCGACTTCCCTAAAACTTTCTCAAATGCACAAGCTTGGTATAAGCCCCATCCCTGGTGCTGTACTCGGCCCTTCTACATCTGCACCTTTCGAAGTAAAAAGTGAACCAATCACAGCCTCACAATGTTGACTTTTCTGTCATTTGCCAGCTAAGTATCTATATGTTGTCGACTAAATTAGATGTTCTCAGTTTACAAGGCCAACCACGAAACATAAAGGTATATGAAAAGAATTGGAGTCTGTCAAATGCAAATCATATTCTATCGATTAGTAATTTAGCTAGCACCCGATTCCACGTTATCCTGGTAGGCCCGAGGAGGACGAGACAAAATGGTGGAGATAGGAATCGCAGCAGACTGTCTGTGACTGGCCACAGAGACGAGCAGTCTTGTAGCAGGCCAAGGGGCCTGATAACACTATTGTCATAAGCAGCCCAGGGAAACACATTGTTGATCCCCATTGTTGTTATTAATCAGCCGATACGCCCCCTTGGAGCAGCTTTTGTTTTAGCTAATCTTTCCAGCGTTAACTCGGCACTATACAGGTAATTAGCCCGCACCCCAGGTTCGCCCTTTGATGCATAGATCAGATCCTACAGGGGACGGAACCTATTTCTAAGGATAAATGTATCTCTACTCAAGTAATTGGTTAGACATCCTGGTAGACTAATGTAGCGCATCAGTAATGCAAGTAATTCAGAAGGTGTTTAGGTAGGCTCATAAGGCTCTACACCGGCAAATTCTAACATACGTACACGTGGTGGAGAAATACGTGGCAATACGACACATTATTAAGAGTTCGAGATAACGTGTGAAGCTATTTACATTTATTTTGTTGTAGTGTTTTTTGTCACAAAGTGCATATCCAAACCTCTTGTACGACTTACAGAATTGAAAATTATTTCAAACAGAAGTATGTTACAAAAATAAACAAATGGAATCGAATGACATGTCGATTAACGTCACTGCTTTGTTTCTAGGCTTAGTTGTGATAAGCCAATGTTTATTAGTAAAGGTATGAAGTGCACAAGGAAAAACCATAAACTTTCTCAAATGCACAAGCTGGGTTTAAGCCCCCATCCCAGGTGCAGTGGTGCGACGAAGCGACCTTTCAGAGCGCAATGCACAGCTCGGCTTGGCCATGGAGGCAGCCCTTTCAGATATGCACCCTTCAAAGTATTAACGATATATATCGTCCTCTTTGACTACACGTTATTTCGTATTTTTGATGTTGTGAGTTTATGAGTTTTTGAGTTATGTTCAATTCACCAGATGTCTTCTTACCTGCCTATTATGTACGTTATGTTTATCTATCTCTTTACGTATGCACATTTTTGTTTTGAAAGAAACAGTCAATAAAGTACACTACATACCACGAAATATTCACAACCTCACAATATTGACATTTCTGTGCAGCACTGGTGTCCGCTTTTAAACGTTTTAAGTATCTATATGTTGTCGAATGAATTTATTTTTCTCAGTTTACATGGCCAATCAGGAAAAAAAGGTAAACTAATGGTATGAAAAGAACAGAAAGAGGAAAAGAAAGAGGAAAAGAAAAAGGAATCTCTCAAATGCAGAATCCTATTCTACTAGTACATTAACTCTTCCCGGTTCCACATTATCCTGGTAGGCCCGAGGAGGACGAGACAAGCATGGCGGAGATAGGAATCGATAGACTGTCTGTGACTGGCCACAGAGACCACCGGTCTTGTAGCAGGCCAAGGGGACTGATAACACTATTGTCATAAGCAGCCTAGGGAAACACATTGTTGATCCCCATTGTTGTTATTAATCAGCCGATACACCCCCTTGGACCAGCTTTTGTTTTAGCTAATTATCCAGTGCTAACTCGGCACCCGTCTGTCTCTGCCTACTAATTAGTGCCCCCATGCGAGGGGTCCAGGTTAGGGAGGGGTATTTCGTACGTCAACTACACCCCTATCTCCTGTCATCATCCCCACCCGAGAGATCTCACCCTGGACGTTCTGTTCGCGCGCTGTTGCCGGGTCCGGTCGAGATAGGGATCTTAAAGGCACTTTAATGAAGAGGAGATGCGGGATACTTTGCTCCCCAATGGCGCACTGATGAGGAGATGGATCAGTGAACGTTAATTGGTGGAGATGGGAGGGGCGCACGCCGCGAGGTGGCGCGCTATAACCACTAATTGCATGAAGAAAAGGGGGTTTAATACTATAAGCAGGCACAACTATAGCAAATTCAGAGATATAAATAAAACTACTCTAGGTTATGTACATCTATGGTAAATCTAAGGAACGACCGAACAGTCAAATTTATGAATGGGTTGTTTATGTGTTGTGGCGAGAAAATACATGGAATACTTCCGATTAAAACTAAAATTTGCAATCTCGACATGTTTCTTCTATGGCGTTGGTGTTGTTGGAGTGGTGTTCAATACATATATTTTAATTCGTTTCTCTCAGTTTCTCTAATTGGTGTATATTAGCCATTGTAGTCTAGATTTCCTAATTCAAATTGGTCTAAACTCGACTGTCTCAATTTCGTAATGCTTTTAGGATAACGTCTTCTTTAAAAGAGAGAAATCTCATATGCATGTGTAATTTCATTTTGCCCACGATCAGACTTAATGACAGGCCATATAGTTTCACTCAATAGTCGTCTTAATCTGAATCAAAAAGTAATTTGGATTGGATTTATGATTTATAATTTAAGATTTTGCTGGTCCTCCTATACACCCTAATGGATACCTAGATTTAATATATATTACTTTATCGGTAGTGCTTTTCTTAATTTTATCGGACAATCAACTATACATCGGCAGTAGCAATAACAACAAACAACAACAACAACAACAACAACAACAACAACAACAACAACAACAACAACCATACTTATAGGTTTACTAGTGTTATATATCCAGTGGTGTGTGTATATTGTGAAAGTACACTTTGCACATTGCAGGGGATAACGAAGACCAGTCTATTTAGGGAACTTAAGTTGGAAAGAACACTGTATTAGAGACTCTTACCAATTCGTTAAGGTTCGTGATTCTCATTTGACGAAAACCTTTAGTTCAACCATTTATCTTAACTACCTTCCATAATGTTGCGAGCGTTTAAGTCAGAGGTTGTGCAGGTACTTGCTTGCAAGTTTTTCCTTTTAACGCACAATTGTCCTCATTCACTTGTGACTATTTGTCTTTCTTACTGTAACAGCTTGAAACCCTGAACAACACATGCTTATCTCTGTGGTATTGTGCTCAAGCTGATGCCTTCACACCCCTTACGTCACCTTGTCTTGCTCAAACCAGATGGCGCCACTCTATTGATGTGGTACAAAACAGATAAAATACAGGTTGGGGTTCTTTTCAGAAGTGTTGAAGTGAAATTATTATCTAGGATGACTATATTGCCTATGACTTTCTGACCTATCTGTTTTAGATGACAAAGTTCTTATTCTTGCCGAACGGATAAAAAAACTTATGACTGCTCTAAGCACTCGTGTGGATATGCTACAACAGTCACATTGTGTTATCTAAGAAGTCTGTGTGTGTGTGTGTGTGTGTGTGTGTGGAGGGGGGGGGGGGGTTCCCAGTTCTGTATGAGGGGTATATCGCGAGAGGTAGGTCAGATGTTCCTTGTTGGTTTTAAAAGAAATATACAGAAGTGGTGATTCTGAGAAAGCAAAACAGTTTGTTTTGGAAAGCAGGGATTGTCGATTCCAACGAACCCCTTCTTTATCCACAATTTCATCTGGGTATATTTGTATGTATGAACTGTGTATATTTTATCTGGATTGGACAGTATACTGTATTAAAACTAATTGCGGCACGTTCATGCTAGTTTGAACGAAGCACCTCATATCAAACCCTTGACCAATTGCCTGATGAGCAGGGTAATGGCGGGTAAACAAGGTAATCTCAGGTAAAAGATGGTCTGATCCCAATCAGCCCCTTTGCCCACCTTGCTCGTATCTGAGCATCAGAGATGGCTGATACGCTTCTTCCATGGGCTGTCGCGAAGTGCTCTCTAATCCAGACCAAATTGAGCCCAAAGGACCGAGTGTTTGCGAGAGAGGCAGCGAGATGGCTGGAGATACCTAAGCAAATTGTTTGCAGCCGTCTCACCTCAACGTCTAATCGCACCCACTGCACTAGGATAGCAACGCTAAATCAAGCAAAGCCATTTAGCGACTTAGGCACTGCGGAATGACCGTTTATCGAATGAAGGGGGTAGCCAATGCGAATCGTATTGGAATGGTTAAGGCTGTGAGTAGCAAGCACCTTAATATATTTACTTGAACTTCCAGATTAGAGCTAATCAAAAGACAATGGTACAACTTAAAATCAACCCCCAATAATGTGCTAGTGAGTTGGAGTTAGCCGGTAGTTTTCCCCGAATCATTAGCTTCCTTGTACCACATTTGAGTGGCGTGTCACAATTTTGGCCGTAATCTGACTGAAAAGTGAAGGAAATGATCTAGTTCACATACGAACCTCATTTTCATGGCAGAAACAAGTCGACCTTTTCTCAGTTAGCTAGAAACAAACCTTGGTCATCTATAATCCGCCCACATTTCCTTGTCTGCTACTAATTTAGCAGGGTATGTATACTTAGATTTGGTTGACTATGGTACCCATTGTCAAATAAATCAATAAACCAACATTATACCCAGACCCACCTTGCGATATTTCTTTAATCCCATCCCTCCAGCAATCTAGCCACGTGTAATAAAAGGTACAAGGTGGGCTGGTTGGGCGTAGAGATGTGGTGCTAAGGATTGCCAAGTAGTAGTAGTAGTAGTAGTAGTAGTAGTAGTAGTAGTAGTAGTAGTAGTAGTAGTTGTTCTTGTTGTTGTTGTAGTAGTAGTAGTAGTAGTAGTAGTAGTAGTAGTAGTAGTAGTAGTAGTAGTATAGGCTAAAGAATAAGAAGGGGAAGAAGAAGTAGAAGGAGACGTTGATGAAGAAGAAGCAGTGAAAGCAGGTTGAATTATTAAAGCAATTCCCTCTAGATCAAATGCCATCTAAATCTTCACAAACTCCTAATGTAGAGCATAAGTTTCTTGTTGCCTTAGCCTAATGTGTTTGTTGTGGCGTCCCTGTGGTTGCTGTGGGGTTTGGAGTGAACATTGGCGTGTCTGAGGATGTCCTCCCCTTCACGCTTATACGACCAGCAAGTGTGGGGGAGATAAGATACCAGAGAAGAGGAGGAGGAGGACGAAGAGGAGGGGAATCTTGGCTAAATCATACACACGTGCTGCTCGGGCCAAGATTAAAGGCCATCAGTCAGTACCCTAAGACATCTTCCACGTACGCCAGCCTGGCTATCTTGCTGCCATGATGGTATTCACAGAGGTGAAACCAGCCCCACATGTAGCATGTGGCATGTGGGGAATAGGAATTTGCCAGATATAGATTCTTAACACACACTTGTCGCTGATGAGACATTACAACTGAAATGGGAACTACAATATATTTATGACTGAATTCATGCTACCAGTTATTCTTTAATGCAAACACATGAAAATCGTGTTAATGTTTTGCAATGTATGTACATGTTAGAAATGATAGTAATATAACGGAACTATTTTCTAGCGTACGTGTGAAACATGTAAGTGGATTTTGATTGAGTTTTGATTGTCAATTTTTGCTGCTCTGACTTAATCATGACAAGGCTGTGGTTCAAGGGAGAAAAGTGACATCAGACAACGTTCTTATATTCCTTTAAAATGCATTCGAACACCGTATCCTGTGCAGTGTTGAGACCTCGCGAGAAGTCGGTGTGTGATGTGATAGACCGATCAACCATTGAAGGAGTTGCATTGAGAATGGGCGGGAACTTAGAACCTATTGCAGTCAAAGTCTACGCAAATGCATGTTTCGATCCGAATGAATGCAACCTGAATGTCACAGGTTCCTGTAACTACCTTATCTACACAATAAGTGTTCTAAAGGTATACACAGCGGCAAGAGCAAAGCGTCTTATATGTGTCCTGGACTCCTAAACATGCTCGCTAGCAATGGGTTAATGGACAAACGATTTGTTTGTTTAGTCCGCAGATCTGTAACCATTAGTTCATCAAATGCGTCTGGACACTACAGAAATGCCCCGATAGGGTCCAGGGGAATAGCCAGTCCACATTGACCAGACACACGTGTCTACCTAAATGTCCCTACAGGGTCCAGTGAAATGGCCACTCCACTTTGGCCAAGCAGATGTCTCTATCTAATCACATTACTGGCCTGGAATTCGCTTTGATTTTTGCCAAGTTGGCATGGTAATGGTATGATGGCCTTTCATCTTCCAAATGACTCGAATAAAATTTACAACGACACTCATATTAATAGGCTATGGAATTCAGTCCTCGACAAGTGAGAATATTTTGATAGCGTGTTGATGGAACCTTATGGCGTGATAGTCTGTTTATTTCATCCTATAATGTAAATTACCGGGCCATACATGATGAATACAAATTGCGATAGTAAATTTTACATCGGCCATATGTGATACAAAATTTTTAAAAATGTTTACACGATTTAGGAAGGAAAAACTTTGAATCAGTATAAAGAGAGCTCGAGGTCCTTAAAATATATTGAAAACGAGCATGGGCGATCTATACCATGGTATAGATGGTCACTGGTATCACCAAGGCTTGATTATCGGCAAACCTTACAATATATGGATCGACATTCGGGATTAAACGATTGCAGAAACAGTATCAAAAGAATAAAAAAATGCAAGGACAGATAATGTTAGTCAGAAGTGCGCTACGTTACGATTGAATGGATATGCATTTTCTATTAAAAGGCCTACTTTGGATGTATTATTACTCTTCAAAGGATAGAAGCAGAATGTATCGTACCTGCCATACGTGACTGGCATAGAAGTATAGCACAGGCACGGCGGTAGTATAAACACAGAGTATAGGATGACGAACATTTCAGTTTCAACTTTCTTTGTTGTGCAGGTGTGATTTCTATGTAAAGGCCAGGTAACATATCTTCATTATTGTCAGCGATAAATCATCTTCAGACACCACCCTTAACAAGCAAGACTTATTAGATCGAGTCTCTATTCAGACGTTGCTCGACCATGTCATCGTGTTTGCATTCGGTTTAACCACGAACGTCGATCACTTCGAATGCTCTCTTCATCTAAGGTTAAACCTGATCTAGACAGGTTGCCTATTTTCCATGTGCCATGTATCCTCTTAGTTTACCCAGAAATTACCCAGAGTCTAGAACTACTTCGAAATTCTGTGGTTAGCCCGACTGCACACGTTAGAGGAGAATTTGGCTGTACTGAAGCCTAGAACCCACACTGAACTATAGCCTCTATGTTTAGCTCTTTAATGCGTCTAAAGATTGCCCTCTAGATCTCTGATACTTTTGACAATTACTTTGGAATTGACAATGATCGTTCAAAATAGTTGACGTTGTTAATAATGTCCTGATTAACATTTCGACATCGAACAGTTTCCTGTAATATTATGCTTTTGACAGCAATATTTTATCAAATGTGTCAGGCTGCATTAATGGATTAAAAAATGGATTTTGAAGCAGTGGAATTAGACGTGGTTGTTAGACGACTAATATGAAAGATGCAAACCACGCATCTCATATTTGAATGCTCCATGGTTTAAGACGTCTTTGCCATAAATGTTAAGGGGTATATAGTGATAAAACTATATAGAGGGCGCTTCTGTTCAGACCAATCCATATACAAGCATGGACAGATCAATTCACGTTTCTATGCAGTTTCTGGTTGATATTACAGGACTCTTAAATACATGTTGATTACATTCAAAATATATCATAAATAGCCCAGAAACATAAGTGCTCATTTATCACAGATAAACTAAAAAAAAACAGGAGGTGACATTTTGGACTCTGACGTTGGAATCTGCTATGATTGATGAAGATCACCCCTATCGAGGGAACCCTCATTAGTGTGAGGAGACTGCCACAAGGGGGTGCTTAGGGTGCACGGCAAGTAATGGAGGGTCCCTGGTGGTCAGCCCCCATTCTGGTAGTTATGATTGCGAAGAGTGGTTTCGTCTGAGCCGATGATAGAGCCCAGTGTGGGACTAATCAGAAGCACTCTTTATAGGGTGTTAGCACATCACTCGCGATCGAGAGACAACTCATTTGTCCCATCCGTGTCATTCTTAAAGAGCAAGTTGGAGAAGTTGAAGCTAATACATGTATATATATATATATATATATATATATATATATATATATATATATTATATATATATATATATATATATATATATATATATATATATATATATATATATATATATATATATATATATATATATATATATGTGTGTTTATATATATATATATATATATATATATATATATATGTTTAAATATATATATATATATGTTTATATATATATATATGTATATGTATATATATATATATATATATATATATATATATATATATATATATATATATATATATATATATATATATATATATATATATATATATATATATGTATATATATATATATATATATATATATATATGTATATATATATATATATATATATATATATATATATATATATATATATATATATATATATATATATCACTTTAATAATCAATTTCTTTAAAAGTACCTATTTGCAGTAATGACAATGCTATATCATTATCTTCACTATCATCGATATCAACATCAGTATTTTTATTATTTACATTACTGATATTATTATTATCAATAATATATCGAAATATATCCGTAAAACAAAAAATCAACCGAAAATAAAAATGAGAAAAATGTTGAAATTACAGTAACTATCACGCCGAAAATAAAAAACAGAAAAAATGTACGCCCAATAAGGGACTCGAACCCTTGACCCTCAGATCGCTGTTGCCAGTATTCGCTTAAAAGTCTGATGCTCTACCGACTGAGCTAACCGGGCGCTCTGCAGATGCATGCGAGATTTTTCGACCAGCTTCCTCGTCAATGCTATGTGGGTTCATATAAATGATAAATATGATTAATATTTGCCGTTTTAAAACAAAAATTAGAGATGGTGAGAAGTTGCTGTATGGAATAGTTCATTTAAAATAAACGTTTTTTGGGGTTCGACGTTTCTGTCCAGATTTGATTTTTCACCCCTTAACGTTTATTGCAGATAGGGTGTTTTATGATGAGCACTCGGCTCTGAGGACGCTTACGTTGATTTGTCCAACTGATTCGTTTTCCCCGACGTCCTCTGCCAAGTATTACTTAGCAGCATTTAAATAGATAATGTCCGCCGCACAAAACACGTCTGATTTATTCGTTTAAGTGTTAAAATTCGTTTTAACTTTCGGTTACCTCAGTCCAGACTGCAAGACTGTGTTGTGTCAACCATTTTGAATCAATGACGTCACATAGTCTCTCGCGAGATTATGGGTACAACGTCTGATTGTAAATCTCGGAATTCGTTAAAAACGGAAAGTTTTAAAGAAATAAAACAGTGTAGTGAGTAAAAAACATCTGAAATATAATTCTTACATGATTTTTCCTTTAAATGATATCATTTTGTATTGTTGTGGCTCTTTATTTTGGTACGTTGTACTATATATTCCTTTCATTTTGATTCCGTATTTCTATATAATTCTGGGACTTACATGCAACTGCTCACGTGCGAGTCTTTCAGAAAATAAACATGGCTTCCCTTCGACTTCGTTTCTAGAAGTCTTCGCGTTTTAGGCCTCAAAACGGCTTAATAAGGGACGACATTGACAAGGAAGCACACGCATTGTTTAAATACATATCAATGATATTGGAGCCGCAGGTACGTATTAAGAACTGAAACCAAAAAGTACTTTTTGCGGCCGTTTTCGTTCCGCCTAAGAAACAGGTCGGAATGCTGCTCAACAAAAATCGTGTTAACTTCATTAGACTCCGAAGCTGGAGATAGGACCAACAACAATAAAAACAGCCAGCAAGGAGGCTAATTCATTGGACTACTGTATGGAACTGACAGCCAAGAGCGGTGTATATATCAGTTCATGCGTAAAGACAGAAGCAAACGCAAAACCTCGCCAAAAAAAGAACGAACTTCCAAGCCAGTCGGCCTCATGATAAGGCAAATATACTTTTCCTATGGATTCAACGATCGGCCATGCACTGTCGGTACACATTAACGCATTTGTCAAGAGCTAGATATATAAGAGGTAGCGAGCAGTCAGTGGGATCGCCTTAGACCACTCGGCTATCAGGGGGAGCCCTCTCCGTATGGCCACCTAATAGTAGTTGATATATGGATGAGATCGAGCAAGGCTGCTGTGTTTGAATATATATATATATATATATATATATATATATATATATATATATATATATATATATATATATATATATATATATATATATATATATATATATATATGTATATATATATATATATATGTATATATATATATATATGTATATATATATATATATATATATATGTATATATATATATATATATATATATATATATATATATATATATATATATATATATATATATATATATATATATATATATATATATATATATATATATTAGTTATCCTCTTTGTAAAAAGGGGGTTCGGCCGTATCGCTTTTTAAAAAGAGGATAACACATTTATCACCAGCTCCCCCAACCCGACATAAATTTTGAATTACGATAAACACAACAAGCTCTAAGTTCATTCAGCGGATATCCGAGAAAACTTCGTCAAACATCGTAGTCACATTGACTATTAATGAAAAGCAATGTCAGTACCCCGATATAGTCCAGTACAACGACGATATTGACCAATCAGCTGTTTGTATCAGAATGGGGCTGATGATAAAGCATATTACCATAGTAAAGTGTAGACATTGTTTTTGCCATTGTTTTTTGGGGTATATTTCTGTGGAAACAAGGGCTCTTTAAAAAGTCGTTTACACATGGTTGCCATGACAATGCGCGAGGGCAACAAATGAGACTAGAAAACACTTCGTTCCAGCCCTATGTCTACACACTACTATGACGACATGCTATATTTTTTTATGTTGAATTTTATGTGGAAGGTACATTCAATTAGCTGTCCAGATTTTTACCACGTGAGCTTTCAACCAATCCCCTCCGACAGAATTGAGGCACTAAATCATACTTCATGCTCCCCTCTTTAGGTCAAACACTGAGTTCGATGTCTCTCATACACACATTTTTACTACTTTATAACTTTTTTTTTAATTTCGCAAACTCTATAACTTTATAGACCTAGCTTTTTTCATAAATGAGACACGTTGGCCTTCGATCTTACCAGAATGTCGCCGGTTGTAGACATATCTGTACGCATAATAAGCCGAGTAACAGTCAGCAAAGTTTTTCATGGTTGGTAAAACTGCAAGGGTAACCCTGATAAAAGCTTTATTAGAAGTATTTCTCTGATGAAGAAGAAGTATTATATAATGGGTAGGACCCATAAATGCATAGGAAAGAAGGTCAAAGAGCAGGTCAAGTATCTTCAACTGACGAGAGACACCCCGAGTTTGCCATTGACGTCACTGCATGGATCCGTTCTATCATTTCGACCTAGCTATAGCTGAGGTCCAGAAGTTCACAGTGTTGACTACTACTACCCCTAGAGTGAACTACGGGGTCAGTAGGCAGGCAGAGAGTGGCCGGCAGGCAGGATAAGTGAGTCCAGTAGAAGATGATATAAATCTGTTGTTTGCAGCAGCTGGTTATCGAGGTAGGGGAGGCGAGCTGCTGAGGGGGAGGATTATGTGCTCGGTGCCGCCTCGTAATGTGAGAGATCTCACCCGTGCTGACAAGTCAGTTTACGCCGCGCCCGCCTGACGAGGAGACACCGGTCCAGTCAGCCGGCCCTCTCGCCGTCTAGCAGACCATCAGGCATGCCGGACAGCCTGCTAGCCCGCTGCCTGGACCCTGAGGAGGGAACCTTTAGGCAAAAAGACCACAACTACACAGCCAGAAGTGAAAATGGGCGGGCAATATTCATACGTGAACCCCCCTGATCACTAGGCGAAAACATGGTCGAAATGCCAGATATCTAAGTGGAGTATTTCACTTGGATTTTAATGCATATTAAGGATACATATTGACATAGAGTTTAGGAATCACTGATCACCATAGCCCTACTACTAATAAAAGTTTTTTATCATTATCTAAAAATTGAATACAATGCACAAAATAATGCATTTCCCCAAGGTATACCTCACTTAGTGTGCAGTGTGTATTGCACGTCATCGATTATGACTGTTTGACGTGCAGATCACCTGCTTATAGGCTCAACAACAGAGAACATGCACGCAAGTCAGTTGTCCCCCCCCCTGAAACAATCTCCGTAGGCGATTGTTAGTATATCATAATCCTAAGACATAACATGACATGATGTAGCATCTTTCGCTATCTGCCAGACTACAGCCACGAATCTCGTTGAATCTCACTCACGAGACCAGCAGCTCAGAAACCTCCTCCAGGCAACATTGCTGCTTCATGCAGCAACTGGGAGCACCCTCCGTCCTCTGTCATGGTACTGCTGCTGCACCCTCCTCCAACTCCAACGACAGCAGCAATTACTACTACTACTACTACTATTTTAGCAAGAATCAGCTTTCCAAAATTGGCGGGACCATTGGCTGTAGGGCTGGCTACCTACGTCATTTGTCTTGTTTGGTTTTATATTGTGGCTTAAACAGTATTCACATTAGTTCACAGCCGAATCCCTTACTTACCTATTACCTATTTAAGAAAACTTGTTGATGTGAACACTTACTAATTGATAATATACGTGAGGTAAATAATCCGTATTTACTTCATTACTTAGTAGCAACGGCCTGCCCTGATGACCGTGTCGTCTAAGGCGTTGCCACTGTCTGCTAGCCATCTCTCATCACTGTTTGGGTTCTGATCCCAAACAGGCATGTAAGAAAGTTGCCAGAAACTGGGGGTTGGTGGTTGTCGCCGGGTACGGTTTCCTCCTCCAGTTACAACTGGCTACTCAGTGAGAAAACGAATTTCCATATGTGAAGTAAGTAGTAAGTAATGGACATGGATCTCTTTCTAATAAATAGTTATTGTGGCGTGCGTTTGCGGCCTGTAATAGTTGGTTCTGTTTATTCCATGGATTTTCCTTAACTTATAAAGAACGAACCTTTGAAAAAATCTCTTCCAATATGTTTCATGCATTTTGTTTTATACATTTCGTATTTATTGATCATATGGAGTGGAACACTGTGGCACCAAAGGTTCAGTTGCAAGGAAGCCTTAATCATTTAATATGATCAAGGGTGGACTATCTGGTGAGATTTATGGATGGGCACGAGTTTCTGGTCGTCGTCGTCCTCCTCAGTGCCCTGAGGCAAGTGATGGGTTTGGGGTATGTGGGCACCAGGGGTTGTGTCACGAACAGCGGGGTTCGGATCTATTGGTTCTAAAGCATCCCACCCTCTGTGACCAAACCTCCAAGCAATAATGCGCATGGAAGGACAAAGTGGCCATATGAAAATAAAACATGTTGATCATGATTTTGGTGGGCGGTGCTCGTAAAGGCTTATATTGGGTGGGTGGTTATCAAAACCTCTCTCATTCCTGGTGGTCCCTTCATGTCTCACCGAGGAAACACATCCCTGTGATGCCATTATGCAACAGCATGACACCAACGCCTTTTTGCTGACCCTTGATATCTTTCGTATGTAAATTTTTAGAAGGATTACATACAGTTTATATAGTTCTCAGCAATTGTTACATAGTTTTGACTGATTTGAAGATGGTCCAACGTACAGGTTTTTCTGCAAAAGCTGACTACTCTTCGTATCCCCCAACTCTCTTTGTCAAATACTAGTATATCAAAAACATTGACTGAAATAATGCAACATATTTTATGTGTAAATTGGCATACTAGTATCAGTCAATCGATGGTAGGGTAAAGACAATTGCAATGTTAAAGATGGTCACCTAAAAGCGTTGGTCTGTTGTCAAAACCTAGAAACTCAGATCTTTCACATGACAATACCGTTTCTTGCGTTATGTCAACCATTTTAAAAACACTACATATCAGTACACACTATTTTATCTACAGTAAAACCCAACCTACGACGACAGTACACTGATCACTTGGTTATATTTTACATTCTAATCCCAACATCACCCCTTCTGTCATTTCATAGTAACTGGGTATATCAAGCCCATGGATTCTTTGATTATGGTCCTGAGCTGAGTAGGCTCTAGAACTGTACGTACGCACATATCACACCTACCTACCTATATATATATATATATATATATATATATATATATATATATATATATATATATATATATATATATATATATATATATATATATGTATATATATATATTTATATATATATATATATATATATATATATATATATATATATATATATATATATATATACATATATATGTATATATATATATATATATATATATATATATATGTATATATATATATATATGCGTGTGTGTTTGTATACATATATATATATATATATATATATATATATATATATATATATATATATATATATATATATATATATATATATATATATATATATATATATATATATATATATATATATATATATATATATATATATATATATACATCTATATATATATATACATCTATATATATATATATTTATATATATATATATATATATATATATATATATATATATATATATATATATATATATATATATATATATATATATATATATATATACATATATATCCAATATCCATTAGAATACGAAACGCCAAGTATGTTTTGCTTCTTTGAAACCAGAATTTGATGGAGGTTAGTAGTACGACAGTAATATCCATTTAAAACTATCAAAACAAAAGTTCTAAAGTGGTACAATTGTGACACATTTCAATTAGGTCATCTTGAATACACCCTCTTCGTGCCCTATTTGTGCATTAAAAGACGTATATCTGTGCCAACAGTTTGCGGTTTACTGGTCGTAGCGTGGCGTGGGCCGAGCTCGCTGATGGTCAGAGTATTTACACGAAGTGAGTGGAAACAAGCCACATGGTGTTGTTTTGGAACAACTAGGACTGGGCGGACAAACATTCCTGGCACCACGTGAATTAAGCATTTAACCTGGGAGATCATGGCAGTCGTAACGCTGCCACAACAATTAGAGAACAGTCATCCAGAATCCTAACAGCTGGGGGCTCAAACTTCTTCTTCTGGGAACACTGTCTCCAAAACTCTCCAAGATGGCGGCGACGATAAGAAACGCCCACTTATTCATACAGCTGAGTGTGCATAATTAGCAGACGTCACAACAATCAATAATTGGCGGGCACTCTACGAGTAAATAATTGCTTTCTAATGATAGAAGATGATTTAGATAAGGACACCTTGACTGCGTTAATCGTTTTTAAAATAACCTGAATCGTCCACCATGAAATTAGACGATCAAAGATGGGTCTGCTTTTACCTGTTACTTGTTAGTAATCTCGTGCATCGTTATCTGCCCAAGTCACGCGAGACTGGAGATGAACAGGTATAAACGTGAGAGTGTCTGGGACTCAAGGCAGAGCTCTCAGACATGCCAAAGCAATGCATGTCAAATTAAGGATACAATTGGGGCATCCTCATTTGCTCCTGCTTTCAGTGATGTACAATATAAATTTTAGAATTTGCATAAAAATGTAGCTTTGAGTCATTTAAGTACCAACAATACAGCTTATCGACTATGCACCTAATATATAGATAAATATATGGTTCCTTATCTCAGTATCTTACCATCTATAGGGGCCAATTACCTAGGGCCACTTGAGTCCTGATTGCGATAATTCATTTCCAAAAGACCTGGATAATTTTGCTGTCATCGACTTTAAGAGCAGGCTGGACAGACTAGCGTGTGCGGCAATATGCCATCAGTCAGCGGTGATCAAACTGTCGTAGCAATGGTCTTCACTTAAACTGCAATTGAGAGGCAATGAGCGCTCGTCGCCAGCCGTCGTCTAGCGGAGGGGAGCATGTGAACCAAGACTGATTTGTGGCATCATACTATATGCTGCCTGCCTGCCTGCCTGCTCTCTTCCCCCAGTGCAGCAAGAATAGGCCAAGCAAAACATCCGCATCTTGGTTCCACCGGTCATCCTAACCCACCATGGCACTGAATGGTCTATATATACCAGTGTACCTTTAAGCGAATATTCATTCATTTGTAACCCATCCTGACCCCGTTTATGAATGTTGGCTGCTTAACTAAAATAGTGAAATTGTGTAAGCTCAACACCTCTATGGCCATATATAGTGTTGTCCAGAGTGCAGGGGCGTTGGGTCCTGGGTTCAATCCCAAGCTGGGACTTGTTGGGGTCCATTTCTCTATATAACCCGAGCACTTGGGACAACCACCTAACATTTTGCTCTTAAACATTCGGCCAAGAGAGAGAGAGAGAGAGAGAGAGAGAGAGAGAGAGAGAGAGAGAGAGAGAGAGAGAGAGATCACTTTGATGAGTTTCATATTATTTTTGTTATCATCAATGCTATCCATCTCGTCAGCATATAAATAAAGTGCTGGTCTTCTAATATGTGCGAGTCACTTTGGCAAAAGCAAGAAAAAAGTATATACTAGTACTTGTAGCCTATTCTAAGCTTTATTTTGAATAGGAAAAACAGATTAAACAACTCAGTAAGTTGACTATCAAGTTATGACATCTCTGTGACCACCTGTCTGATTTCTTTGAAGTAAGAACTAATAAGTCTTTTTCTGGAGTTTCAATTCTCATCTGTGTATACGTTTGACGCTTGTTTTCCTACATTTAAGGATGACGAAACTTAATTTTGGTACTAAACCATTTGGTCTCTAGCTTCCGAAAAAATTTCAAAAACTTCAATAGATGCAATAATCTTAATTTGAATGTAATGAACATCATATGACAGGTGTGTTTTAAATAAAGACATCTTGAGATGAACTTCTCTGATTTTGAACCATTTGCAGCTGTGTGGGCATCATTTTTGTGGCTTTATTTGTTTAAAATCCGCCCTTATTCTGATCCTTTCAGTGCACAGAAATGACATGGCTAGTTGAGTATTGATGCCCTGTTATTAGCGTCAGAGACAGTCTGTCAGGCTGGACCTGGGCCTGTCTTTAGAGGGTTGGTAAGGGCATAATTAGAGTGATGAATAAAACACAACCCGTGCTCAGGTAGCTCTCAACAGCCAGGTGTGCTGATCAGTTTACACACTCATCCACTAAAACTTTGATCGATACGTACAATTATCTTTTATTGCCACATGGATCTTGTTTAATTGTGCTGTCCTCGGTAATTCAATTTCTTCTCTAACCACTCTTCAACTTCACACATGAATGTATTTATATAATGTTTCTGCAGTAGCTTAAATTGCACATACTCATTTTATTCATCATCGATATTTAGTAGTTAGTAAAATGATCTTGTTGGAAACATTCACATTGCAAAATATATCAAAGGACCCACGAGATATCGTCACTATGTCTTCTACAGTAAGTTGCTATAATGTTTTGCTGTACTACTATGCTCTCTCCGATTTCTTTGTCATATATGAATGGTGTGTGTTTCTACACCATCTATTGCAAGGGCTTGACTAGGATAACCAATTCAGCAGATACAATTATCAAGAAGAAAGAT
>OZ012684.1:61740632-61897011 GCA_963942565.1 Maea johnstoni | reverse complement strand
TCTGCAGTTCTACATTGTGATCACGAGCAGACATGTACGATGGTGCAAGTGTGAACAGCAGAAAAAAAAATTTAAATTTATTTTCTCCACCGTTTTTTTACCAAAACAGCAGAAAAAATATATTTAAATTTATTTTCTCTAACGTTTTTCCAAAAACAGCAGAAAAAAAATATTTAAATTTATTTTCTCCAACGTTTTTCCAAAAACAGGAGAAAAAATATATTTAAATATATTTTCTCTTACGTTTTTCTAAAAACAGCAGAAAAAAAATATTTAAATATATTTTCTCCAACGTTTTTCCAAAAACAGGAGAAAAAATATATTTAAATATATTTTCTCCATCGTTTTTCCAAAAACAGCAGAAAAAAAATATTTAAATATATTTTCTCTGCTGTTTCAAATAGTTTGCCCTTCTCCCGCTAGATGTCCCCCTTCACCACTTCCAAGGGAGCACTCATTATTTGAATTTGATAGTATGTGGTGACCAAAATGGCATGTAAAAGTGGACAAAAAAGACATTTTGGAACATTCATAATTGATATTGAATATTGATAAATGAATGAGGAATTTCATAGTTCATTTATGAATTGCAAATATTCACTTTTCATTATGCGAGCGGTTTGAATTGTTGTGACCCAACTTCCGTGTCTACGACGGTCATGAGAGTGGCATGGGGAAAGATCGACTCTGTATTAAAGGAGCATAGGCACGGCCACTTTGCACCTTATCAGTTACTCAGGAAATCACAAGTTTACCTGAGGGGGGGGGGGGGGGTCTAGTATTTAACAAATGATAAACATGATTCGAGAACGCCCCTACCAACTTCCAGTTTGGTACGACATTTGTACTTAGTGTTATAAATTCGCCGCCTATTCAAGGATTGGCTTCGTAGCCTAGAGGTTAATCGTCCGGCTCTCACGCGGACGATACGGGTTCAATTCGCCCACTCGGATGACCTTTTTTCATAACTTTGTTTCTTTTTTATTTTTGAAGATAGAAAATGAAACAATTTTTTCTGTCTATATCTGACCCCAAATATATATATATATATATATATATATATATATATATATATATATATATATATATATATATATATATATATATATATATACAAATATATCCAGTTTCTTCTGCCCCCACACGACCCCCTCCCCCCAGAGAAAAGTGAATAAGTATGTATGTATGTATATATGCATGCATGCATATATATATATATATATATATATATATATATATATATATATATATATATATATATATATATATATATATATATATATATACATATACATATATATATATATATATATATATATATATATATATATATATATATATATATATACATATATATATATATATATATATATACATATATATATATATATATATATATATATATATACTTATTCACTTTTCTCTGGGGGAAGGGGGTCGTGTGGGGGCAGAAGAAACTGGATATATGTGTGTGTATATATATATATATATATATATATATATATATATATATATATATATATATATATATATATATATATATATATATATATATATATATTTATATATATGGGGTCAGATATAGACAGAAAAAATTGTTTCATTTTCTATCTTCAAAAAAAAAAAGAAAAAAAGTTATGAGAAAAGGGCATCCGAGTCGGCGAATTGAACCCGTATCGTCCGCGTGAGAGCCGGACAATTAACCCCTAGGCTACGAAGCCAATCCTTGGCTAGGCGGCGAATTTATAACACTAAGTACAAATGTCGTACCAAACTGGAAGTTGGTCGGGGCGTTCTCGAATCATGTTTATCATTTGTTAAATACTAGACCCCCCCCCCCCTCAGGCAAACTTGTGATTTCCTGAGTAACTGATAAGGTGCAAAGTGGCCGTGCCTATGCTCCTTTAATACAGAGTCGATCTTTCCCCATGCCACTCTCATGACCGTCGTAGACACGGAAGTTGGGTCACAACAATTCAAACCGCTCGCATAATGAAAAGTGAATATTTGCAATTCATAAATGAACTATGAAATTCCTCATTCATTTATCAATATTCAATATCAATTATGAATGTTCCAAAATGTCTTTTTTGTCCACTTTTACATGCCATTTTGGTCACCACATACTATCAAATTCAAATAATGAGTGCTCCCTTGGAAGTGGTGAAGGGGGACATCTAGCGGGAGAAGGCAAACTATTTGAAACAGCAGAGAAAATATATTTAAATATTTTTTTTCTGCTGTTTTTGGAAAAACGATGGAGAAAATATATTTAAATATATTTTTTCTCCTGTTTTTGGAAAAACGTTGGAGAAAATATATTTAAATATTTTTTTTCTGCTGTTTTTAGAAAAACGTAAGAGAAAATATATTTAAATATATTTTTTCTCCTGTTTTTGGAAAAACGTTGGAGAAAATAAATTTAAATATTTTTTTTCTGCTGTTTTTGGAAAAACGTTAGAGAAAATAAATTTAAATATATTTTTTCTGCTGTTTTGGTAAAAAAACGGTGGAGAAAATAAATTTAAATTTTTTTTTTCTGCTGTTCACACTTGCACCATCGTAGACATGCCCTCATGATGATTCAGGATTTCTTTGTATGAGGTTAAGGTCTGTGTGAGGGGGTCTGTTTTAACAGATCTATGTAGATCTAACACCTACCTTCATGATGTTCCTCCACGACCACCACAGGAATACTCTTCTTGTCCCAGCTGAGGTCTCCTGGGGCCTCTAGGTAATCTTTGACCACCTTGTGTTGGGTGGGCGTGACATTCTTTAACAGCTGGCCTTTCCGCCTCCCTCCACGTACGGGATGGAGGGGGCTCCTGATGTGACCGCTGACGCCTCCAGACTTGTTATTGAAGGCTTTTTCTAAACGAGAATCATCCGTGCCATACCGTGCATTTCTTAGCAAACTCAGCCTTTTCCTCGCTGTGCTGTTCTGGTCGATGAGACTTAATTCGCCCTGGTATCGAAATTCTAATTTAGCGCGTCCTTTCGGGTTTATTGACCTGCTGCTATGGCCCATGGGTTCCCATGACACGGCGAGGAAGAGGAGAATGATGAAAGAGGCTCCAATAGCATAGTAGAACAGCCATCCCCAGCGACGCAGTAGGCGCTGCATCGTCACCTGCGGAGAGTAAAATGACACAGCATTCAATATGCAACTTTACTACTACTACTACTACTACTACTACTACTACTACTACTACTACTACTTCTTCTTCTACTACTACTACTTGAGACTAATCAACTGTCTGAGCTGTTGCTGCTGCTAGGGGAGTATCAAGGATGCCTTCTAGTCCAGTCAAAATAGCGAATGAACTAGAAACAAATTGCAACAAAATTCATTTCACCCCTATATTGCTCAGAAAGGCTTAAAAGATGATATATCAAAAATCAGTTTAAATCATGGTAGTGGAAGGGTGCTTAATTTGCATAATTCCAAGATGGCCGCCACTGAATCATGTACAATACTGTGTTTCCAGGATTAGTCTTTCTGGTTCATATAATCTAACCATATTAAGTCTTAGGTATGTATCAACTGTACGCTGAACCTTTATAGAATGTCAAACACATCATAGAAGCCCCCACTTTAGCCCTAAACTGCTGAAAATTACATTAAAATGACGTTTTTTAGCCAAATTGCTTGAAAATCTAGCATACCTATCAAAATCTAGTTTATTTGTTGATGGCAGCTGTGAGTAATATTGATTTCAACTAGTTTTGCTTGGAAATGATGGTTTTTAGATGATTTGTCAAAAATCAGTTCAAATCATGGTAGTAGAAGGGTGCTTAATTTACATAATTCCAAGATGGCCGCCACTGAATCATGTACACTACTATGTTTCCTGGGTTAGTCTTTCTGGTTCATATAATCTAACCATATTAAGTTTTAGGTATGTATCAAATGTACACTGAACATTTACAGAATGTCATATACATCATAGAAGCCCCCACCTTAACCCTAAAATGCTGAAATTGGGGTCAAAACTTTGACTAATCAATTTTCAGTACATATGTCCCGGCTGACGCAAATCTAAGAGCAAGATCTAAGATAATAACCTGATTTTTTAATATGTTGAAAAAACCCTTTGTCTCTAGAGATCTAGACAGGGGGTTTGTAAAACATGGCCCCTAACTTTTTTAATGGCCATCTATCTAACAACAATTTAGGAAAAAAATGCTTTTTTGGTTTCTTGATTTTTGACTCACTATAAAAAATTAACCAGATAAGATATTGCAATATCCCCGTCTAGATCTTTAGAGAACATGTTTTAGAATCTATATACAAAGTTTGAAGCTAATTGATTAAGATTTGTGTCTAAATTCACGTCAGCCGTGAGAGTAAAACTATAGAAATCTAAGCTGAGAAAATGGCAGTTTTGCGTTTTACACAATTGTTGTAACTATGCAATAACTTACTACTACTTAAATGTCTTTATTTTAGTCCAAGTGGAAAGATAAAGTAACCTTCCATTGTATTTCACAACTGTCAACATTTTTTTCTTCTGAGTTACCTCAAAAATAAGTATAAATAAGCATATTTCTGCAACTACCTGTAGCATGTCAACATAGTTGGTTTGCTAATTTTGAGAGCCTTCCATATATGGGCATCATGTGACCTCACCCTGGAATCTTGTTTGCATGCTAATGTAATCCATCATAGTTCTAGATTTCTTAATCATTCAAAGAACTGTGCCATCAAAATCAATTTTCGGCTATCTAGTTTGTTATGCTAGCAGCCTATTTGACTGCAAGTTTACTGATTTTGCAAATAAAAGCTTGGATTACTTTATCATTTATCTAAAATAAGCATGTTGCAGGGCCAAAAGCTTAATACTTTGAAGCTATCACATGCATAGTTTTCTAACAAAGTGGCTTGTTTTTGTTCATATTTTTGGGCCTTATTCGTTGAAGGGGATATGTACCTCTTTCAATATTCCACTTGGTACCTGAGTAAATCAATATATCAGTTTATGTGGGTGCTGCTATTGAGAATAACTTAATGCTATGGAGTCATGAAGTAAAATAATTTCACAAACCTATTTTGCTGTATCTGCTTCTACTCTAGAGACAATCCAGTGATCCAAGTTAAATAATCCTGAATCAGATAGCTGCATAGTTTCTTAGATGAGCAACTTATGATCCAAGATAGTTTACTGCAGAATGGGCATTTTCCTTAAGGTCCAACACAATATATTCCTGTCTTTACTGCTTGAAGTGCTCAGGGCAAATGACCTTCTCTACCCAGACAGCAGTAAGCCTATGTTTGGCACTTCTTCTCAACTCCCAAAATCCTTGAGGATTATGTGTGACACTACACACTGAGCGGAGACCTGAGGGGATTATGTCCAATTGACACAGCACAGATACCTGTATCTATTTCCACAGAACTGAAGGCACAGTGCTAATCAATCACCTAACCCAATTGTTCACCTGTAATTCCAATATTTTTTGTTTCTCTAACTGACTGACAACATTGTTGTGAAAAATACAATCCAGGCTTCAATTAGTTGATAGCTGAATTATATGGATGTAATTGTACTTATATGGGTGTGATTGTCCCATTTTAGTATTGTTAATTACCCAAAGTGTCTGTTCAAGCTGGAGGTATGAGAAGGAACGACTCAACATGCAAAGCCCAAGTTTTCCCATCAAATACACACATTGTATTACCTGTTGCCCAAAAACTGGTATGTTTCCTGTTTTTCTCAGATAGCCGGAGCCACATTTTGATTAAGACTAACCCCCAATACACTATTTTTGAATTAATCAAAACATCATTATCTCTGGTGCCATTCCATTTCCTGCCTCATCTTCACTTGGCAGGTGGGAGGGGCTTATCAGCTAATTGGTCACATGACCAAAACATTGCAGCATGGCTTGAGCCTGCTTTCTGATTCTCAGCTGTCACACAAACAAATTTCACATTTCATGGAGTTTGGAGTGGGGTAGAGGTATGGATTTTTTTTCATATGGAGGGTAAGACCCGGTTCATTAACATAATAGATATATCTCAAAACAGGCCTTCCCTGAGGAGGAAACGTTTACAGCCACCTTAAGGGCATTCTTGGAGCAAAAGTCTGTGACAATATGTTATTTGTCCATGCTCTCCTTGGATGCGACACCACATCCCATATCTATGGACTAGGCAAAGGAGTCGCGCTGCAACTCATCCGCACTGATAAGACTTTTCAAGAAAAGGCCAAAGTCTTTAGGGATGCAAACAAGAAGAAAGAAGTCATAATAGCTGCAGGGGAAAAGGCCATAGTCTTAGCCCACATTAAGGCTTACCTAAAGACAATCTAGACAACCTAAGACTGTTGCGTTTTCACCAGAAAGTGAACAGTAGTACTGTCTTTGTGCAGCCTCAGGTGCTTCCTCCGACCTCTGCTGCTGCCAAGTTCCATAGCATGCGGGTCTACCTACAAGTGCAGCAGTGGATGGGACAAGGGGACCAGCTAAAACCTGAGGACTGTGGATGGTATGAGAAAGATGCAAAGTATCTCCCAGTAACTACATATATAGATGCAGCACCTTCAGACCTTTTGGAGGTTGTCAGATGCAACTGCAAGATGGGATGCAGCACCAAGCAATGCTCTTGTAGGAAGCATGGGCTTGAATGCTCAACAGGTTGTGGACAGTGCAGAGGAGTATATACCAATGTAACTAGCTTGGAAGACGATCTGTAACCATATCGATCAGCACTCCAGGTGAGATTTAGAGGAATACGAAATCATGATATTAAAGTAGGTGCAAACATGGGTTATTTCAAGGGTAGGGTCTGAGTAGTGGTCTGGTCTGATTGCAAATAGATCACTCCAGTTCCTTTCCTCTGTCCCATAAACTCTGAGAGGCAAACTTGCTTTGGGTTATTGTAATCATGGATATGTAGTTTAGTTTTGTTAAGGATGGATATAGACAAATGCATTGTTGCACATATATCTTTCAAACGTATGCAAATTAATGCTGTGACACTGAATGACCTACGTGTCAAAGTGCCCTTAAGCAAAGAAATAGACGTAATATAGACAAAAATATACTTATTACTATAATGTATCTTTCTGCCATCTATTTCATCATTTCAAATTATTTGATTATACTGTTTCAGAAAAAGATAGGTGTCAAAACCCTAAAATAAACAGAAATGTAGGCGAAAATTCCTCTTTAAAATGAAGAATGCAACTTTTTTGTCTAGAAATCCCATATGTTCCATATTGCAGACACTTTGTAGACCATTTATGTTTTATATCATGTGCTTCCAGTGCCTAATTTTAAGTAAAATAATTTGTTATCAGTCACTATTTCGACTTTTATCAGGTTCCAATATTCTTGGGCGGCCATCTTGGATTATGCAAATTTGACAGTCTTCCACTAACTTGATTCATACTGATTTTTGATATGTTATTCTAGGGCCTTTTCTGAGTAGAAAAATGATGGTTTGATTTTTGTTGCAATTTGTTCAAGGTTGACCCCCTTTTTGTCGTAGATTGACTGGACTACAAGGCAGAGCTCTCAGACATGCCAAAGCAATGCATGTCAAATTAAGGATACAATTAGGGCATTCTCATTTGCTCCTGCTTTCAGTGATGTACGATATAAATTCTAGAATTTGCATAAAAATGTAGCTATGAGTCACTTTAGTACCAACAATACCACTTATCGACTATACACCTAACATATAGATACATATATGGTTCCTTATCTCAGTATCTTACCATTTATAGGGGGCCAATTACCTAGGGCCATTTGAGTCCTGATTGCGATAATTCATTTCCAAAAGACCTGGATAATTTTGCTGTCATCGACTTTAAGAGTAGGCTGGACAGACTAGCGTGTGCGGCAATATGCCATCAGTCAGCGGTGATCAAACTGTCGTAGCAATGGTCTTCACTTAAACTGCAATTGAGAGGCAATGAGCGCTCGTCGCCAGCCGTCGTCTAGCGGAGGAGGAGGAGCATGTGAACCAAGACTGATTTGTGGCATCATACTATATGCTGCCTGCCTGCCTGCCTGCTCTCTTCCCCCAGTGCAGCAAGAATAGGCCAAGCAAAACATCCGCATCTTGCTTCCACTGGTCATCCTAACCGACCCTGGCACTGAATGGTCTATATTGTATATACCAGTGTACCCTTAAGCGAATATTCATTCATTTGTAACCCATCCTGACTCCATTTAGGAATGCTGGCTGCTTAACTAAAAGAGTGAAATTGTGTAAGCTCAACACCTCTATGGCCATATATAGTGTTGTCCAGAGTGCAGGGGCGTGGGGTCCTGGGTTCAATCCCATGCTGGGACAACCATCTAACATTTTGCTCTTAAACATCATATGGCCAAGAGAGAGAGAGAGAGAGAGAGAGAGAGAGAGAGAGAGAGAGAGAGAGAGAGAGAGAGAGAGAGAGATCACAGAAATGTATAATGAACTGGAAATGATGTGTGATGTATGGGTGAACAGAATAAGTAACCAAGGATATGATTTGCTTCACGTTCTCCTAGGCAAACAACCTGACAACATCACTTTTGATGAAATGCTACAGGTATGGCTCATATCGGGCAACCACATAAACAAGATATATAAGAGCGTATGTACTGGCCGAAGATAAGCCAAGGTACCTTTATATAATGTGCAGTCCCTCTGATGTAATTTAACGTAGTATCATCAAACAAGTGATCTTAACGCATAGGATATCTTGGAATATTCCAAGTGCCATGTGATATAGTAATGTATGTATATAATTTCTCTATTAGTAACTGTAGGGTGAACGGAGAAAACTATTTGCACCTATAATATATACACCTATGTGTCCGTGAAATAGTATAAGTGTGGAAAAAATGCACCGTGTTATGGCCCCCTGGCGACGTAATCGTGTAACTGATTACTCTTGTAGTCCAATTTTTACATTATCTACGGTAGCACAATTTAGACTCTGGCTAAATGCAATGATGCAGCAACCCTACATAGCATTTCTTAAGCGGACACTTTCTATTTAATATTTTTGTAATGCACAGTTATAAGTTGATTATTATTTGCTATCTTGATGTTATTGTTAGCATATTCTAATCTTTATTTTGAATAGGAAAAACAGATTAAACAACTCTGTAAGTTGACTATCAAGTTATGACATCTCTGTGACCACCTGTCTGATTTCTTTGAAGTAAGAACTAATAAGTTTTTTTTCTGGAGTTTCGATTCTCATCTATGTATACGTTTGACGCTTGTTTTCCTACATTTTAGGATGACGAAACTTAATTTTGGTACTAAACCATTTGGTCTCTAGCTTCCGAAAATATTTCAAAAACTTCAATAGATGCAATAATCTTAATTTGAATGTAATGAACATCATATGACAGGTGTGCTTTAAATAAAGACATCTTGAGATGAATTTCTCTGATTTTGAACCATTTGCAGCTGTGTGGGCATCATTTTTGTGGCTTTATTTGTTTAAAATCCGCCCTTATTCTGATCCCTTCAGTGCACAGAAATGACATGGCTAGTTGAGTATTGATGCCCTGTTATTAGCGTCAGAGACAGTCTGTCAGGCTGGACCTGGGCCAGTCTTTAGAGAGTTGGTAAGGGCATAATTAGAGTGATGAATAAAACACAACCCGTGCTCAGGTAGCTCTCAACAGCCAGGTGTGCTGATCAGGTTACACACTGATCCACCTAAACTTTGATCGATACGTACAATTATCTTTTATTGCCACATGGATCTTGTTTAATTGTGCTGTCCTCGGTAATTCAATTTCTTCTCTAACCACTCTTCAACTTCACACATGAATGTATTTATATAATGTTTCTGCAGTAGCTTAAATTGCACATACTCATTTTATTCATCATCGATATTTAGTAGTTAGTAAAATGATCTTGTTGGAAACATTCACATTCACTATGTCTTCTACTGTAAGTTGCTGTAATGTTTTGCTGTACGTACTATGCTCTCTCCTATTTCTTTGTCATATATGAATGGTGTGTGTTTCTACACCATATATTGCAAGGGTTTGACTAGGATAACCAATTCAGCAGATACAATTATCAAGAAGAAAGATGGTGGTTTTGTATTCAAACACTGTAATTAGAACAGATTGCTGCCAGTAGACAGACGCTGAGGCATATGGATTGCCTTTTTGCATTGTTTTGAGAGATGACCAAATGCCAACAACCCGCACCAGTATCAATACAGAAGAACAGGCCATCGATTGCCATGTTTGGGGCTGCCGTTTTTCAGCTATGTCTACACCAGGCATACATAAGGTGATATATTGAGCAGGAATGGTAACATTAGGAATATATTGATTTGAATGAATAAGGCACCGTGACTAAAAGGAAATCAAACTGTCACCCCATTACAGTACAAATCCTGTTCGTCTCAAAATTCTCCCGAATTAAATCCCATCGTTATAAGCATTTTTCTAAAAGTGGAAGTTATTGCACATTCGAAACTGCCTAACCTATGGAAAATGGCAGTCACGACATAACAGCATTGAATGCTGGAAAACAACATGTTTTGCACCCTAAGCTTACCCATACAGTATTTTCTGTTTATAAGTTGAACCTTAAAATGTCCTTCACAGTATTAGTTTGCCCCTATATTATGTACTGAGTGACTCATGGTGGGCATTGTTTATAAATCATTATGTCTCATTAACATCTCATTCAGGGTATCCCTGATAAACACACCCTATGATTTGATTAGGCAATTGTTATGCCCAATCGCTTGTGAAGGACCTACTATAGGTAGCCTTAATGTAAAAACTAAAGCTCTTTATTCTAACTCCATGTCACAATGATTTCTTGTTTGTTTACGATTTGCGTCGAGGAAAGAACAATGCAAACTGTATTTCGCCATTGAAGTAAATAGTATGTGACGCCAAGCTGAAGAATTTCCAATGTTTAACAAACTGCCCAGTTATTGTTTAAAGTCTGACAACCATAGGTATTCAATTGAGTTTTAACAATAACGATAATCTCCCAATCATGCACGATATATAGAGAGCAGTGTAGTTCATGTGAAATAAACATATACTAGTAGCACGTTTTGCATACGGTAAAGGGACTTCCCCATAGCTGTGTGGTCTAATGTATTGCTCAGCAAGTAGTCACTGTCTCGCCATACCTCAGGTTCCAGGGTTTACATTCACTTGGCATGTAAGATAGTTGATGTTGATTTGTTATCATTGTTTATTTGGCGGGTGTGGTACGTCGATGTCGTGATCTAGCCATACTATGACAGAAAACATGACAACAATAATCCAATCTCTTCCATGACAACAATAATCCAATCTCTTCCATTCATACAGATATGTGAGGGAAACAAAAAATTAGAGGCACCTGGTTTTGACCAGAGATTAGAAAACACGTTGAAACAACATATTGTATGTGATACTTTTTTGTTTTCGAAGAAAAATACAAAATTCGATGTTTAAACACGTGTTGTACAGACAGCAACATTGCAACTTGTTTGTGTAAATCCTGCAGCAATATTTAATGCAAATATCAGAAGTTTTCACATTTTCAAAGATTGCAATACAATAAGCCATATCAATCTCAAATACACCTTCCATAACATATTCATATCACACATTTATAGAAAGGAATTCAAATCCGGCTTGCAAAGTTTTTCATACTCATTTTATTTGGGGGTGAAATATCTTCTGTTGTTTATAATCCTTGAAATATCTGAAATAATCCTTTTCAATTTACAAAACTTCAAGAGATGAGGGCATTCTTGAAGCGTCAGGATTCTGCGAGTGAGTTCCAGCAGGTCAGCATGCACTGCGCTACTCTGGATGCTAACATTGAATGCAATCATTCAGGAGTGGCAAACTATTGTTGTTGTCAACTGACCAGAACGGGTTGCCCTAGACAGCGGCACAGTTCACGGCTCAGTCCGGGGCTAGGGAGATTCCCTTCCGTGAAAATATGAGATGATTTCCGGTATGCATAAGTGAGTGGCATTTCCAGGCGGCCAGCTGTAATGTTTTGGCTGGTGCTTCTCATGGCAACGCCACATGGGTCCAGCCCACCTTATGTTCAAAAATGCACCACAATGCACGCCCGTTTGCAGAGCAATTATATGGTGAAATTAGGGGTGCACGCATTCTGTCAAGATTTCACCGTTACCAACTGTTTCTTATAGCAGTGCCGTACTGTCATTGGATTTTCATATTCCGCTGAATACTCGAATATGTCGTGCTAACTTCCTAACAAACGTACAATTTGCATTTTTCTCCATATTGCTCATATCTAAAATTCGTTCAATGATATATAATGAATCCGGGGGCCAGTCTTCTGAATCTGTCCTTGCTAGGATGCTTCGCATGTACTATTAGTAATTGGATAATATATGAAATACACACACACATATATATATATATATATATATATATATATATATATATATATATATATATATATATATATATATATATATATATATATATATATATATATATATATATATATATATATATTCAGTACAGTTTGTGCAAGCGATATATGTGAATGACCTCTGCAAAGTGCACTCAACGTGCACCCATAGTTTCAGCTTAACGAGTCAATGTCGACTTACCGCTTCTGTTTTTCAATTGTGAAGCATATCGCACAAGTTACAATAGAGCTTCCTTCTTTTTGTTATGAACATAAATACAATTCAAAAAAATAACGAACTAAAGACATTCAATCAAGAAATACAATATCAACAATGAAAAAAATACATAGGTTGTAAATAGTATACCTGTAAAAACAAACTACCGGTTGCCACTTGAAGGCAACGACTCGGTTTTGTTAAAAGGCATTTATGAAAAAAGGTGAACGTGTTTGTGAAGTATGATTCACTCACAGTAGGTTGTTATTATTGTAGTAGACTTTTGGAGTTTTTATGAGTTGGGCCATTGATAAAGATTAGCATATAGCACTTGGCAATCATGGTTTATGCTTCCGTTAACATGTCAGGTTGTAGAACTCATTCCCTTTGTAAGTGTAGTCTAATTGCAATGATGCTTTCTAGAGGCCTAGGCTCCCGAGGGAGGAACATGTTTGAGGAACTTCTTCCTTTTCAAATATATCTTTATATTCTCAAATCTTAAGGGCAAATCTCGGTCGCACGAAATAAGATATCGAGAAATCAATCAAGTGCCATTATTTTATCTGACAACATAAAGGCAAAGATACACATAAACAAGCAGAAAATTCCATTTTGCATAGTTTGCACAAAACTTCCTCCAGCAATTATGATGGAGTATTTTCCACAAGAATATCAAAATCCCATTGAATTCAGTCGTGGATTAAACAATGCGATATCGCATATATACAGATCACATGATTGCCTTTTGTCTTTACAGGTAACGCTCCTATTATGCACCTGTCAGCAGGAACAACCCACCTCATCTGTCCTGCTGACAGGTGTCCCTAGCCAGGTAAGGCAATGTACTTGGATAGCTGCTGCCTTCCCAGTTCTTACTGACAGCTATACCCTGTTTGATATCCAACAGCTGTGGCTTTATCAGGATCAAACAATAGTGCTGATGACAATTTGCAAAAATATCCTGGGTAAAATGAACTCTGATAACAAATCTCTCTCTCTCTCTCTCTCTCTCTCTCTCTCTCTCTCTCTCTCTCTCTCTCTCTCTCTCTCTCTCTCTCTCCATCCATTATAATACGTATTTCAGATCTAATGAGGTTGGCTAAAGTATGTAATAAAATAATGGCATATCACGCGAGATCCGAATCCCCCAAACAACACCTTAGTTATTGTGCCATCCTCCCTATATTGTGCCAGTACGGGTATCATCTCATTATATTGCAGACAGACTACGGGATTCTCAGGTGGGCGTTATACCTGGGTCATCTCCTCCTACTCTTTCTCCTCGTCCTTTCATTTTTCCTCCTCCCCACATTGTGATAAGGCGAAGGTCGCTGCAATGCACCTCTCTCTTCGTCCTGCTCACGTAGCTTGAGGTTGTTGATCATTGATTAAATGAAGTGAATTAAAAAGTGTTGTACTCTGAGGGGCTGTAAAGTGAGAAGGTTATGAGCCGTGTCGTGTTTCGGCCTGCAGGGTTAATTATACCGTTTTACTGAGGCAGACATATGTGCCGGAGAGGCTCAGGAACAATGCAGGGGCCTTTGATTAACCATGGATGTCCATCTGTCACAATGCAACATGACAAAGGGGAAAAGAAATAACCTGGAAAAAAACCTCATCACTTTTTTCTTCATAGTGGCAGAGCCAACACTGAATGCATTGTCTGTTTTACACGTGAAGCGCAGCATTGTTTGAGTTTTATTATATGATTTATATCAAGGCTAATATCAGTGACATGTTAGTTGTGACTGTTGGTGTCATTCTGCATATGCCTTCACCGACATGCATAGAAATTTGCAAATCACTATGGGACAGAAAGGGCAAACATTCGGAAGTGCCCCTGTGTCCTTGGAGTGCATGGCTACAACTTTATGAAATCTGGCCACCCAATAGGTTGCAGAGATAAAAGAAAATTGAAAAATTCAAATGACCTTGATATAACCTCAAAAGACCTTGAAATGACCCTGAACTCTTAATAATTTTCATCATATCCGACATTTGGTCAAAGCTATTGCCCCCTAAAACTTTACAATGAAAACTATTCACCTTATTTTCTTGGGCTTCATGCTAAAGATTATATATTCAAGAAAATAATGACCTCTTTATGAAGGATAAAATGTCAATATATATTTATTTTTCTGATGACAAAACCAGCACTCATACGAAGATCAAAACCACATTATTAGGTACATCTCAAGCAGAAGATATGATTTTAAAAAGATCATCCCAATATATGCATTCGTTGCAAAGTTTTTGGAAACGGCCATGACCTTTGACCTCGAGAATCCAAGATGTCCGCCTGCATCGGCCATCTTGGATTTCAAAAATTGGACATATCTTTGGAACGGATGCAGATATCGGTTGGTATTTTTAAGAAATGATATCTTCACTTGAAGATCTAACTTCTTAGGTGATTGCCATATTGGTAGGGCATACTTGCTTGCCAGTAGAAGAAAAAACACATATTTTGCCTTTGACCTTTGATCATTTTTGTACTTTTTGTAGCCATTTTTTTGCAAATGTATTCTATTGAGCATTCCTCAAAATCTCATGACAGCAGCTTTTTCATTTCACACAATTTCGAGGAGAAAATGTGATTGAAAGAGGCATGCCGAGAAAAAAATATTCTAAGGGCATTTTAAAGTCATCCAAGGTCATACGTCCATTTGTGGGAAACGCACTGGCTCATGATCTTCCTATGATAAAACCTAAGCTGTTGAAAGTGACGAAAATCTCGAACTCAACGCAAGCAATTGACTTTATTGCAGACATGATTCCAACCAGATGGCCGTGTGTCCCTCAGCGTCCTGGTGTTAGCTGTCTGACCAGTCAGTATGTCCTGTTAAGTAGGGTTTGGTGACACGACGACAGTTCTGCTGCTGTCACGAGCACCACACGACTCTCAGCGTGTCGTCCCTGACACCATGACAAACCGCTACATGCTGGTTAGCCACCTACCGGTATAGCACACACGTAGACAAGACGTACTGTACAAAACACCGGTATAGCACAAACGTAGACTGGACGTACTGCACAATACAGCGGTATAGCACAAACGTAGACAAGACGTACTGCACAAAACACCGGTATAGCACAAACGTAGACTGGAAGTACTGCACAATACACCGGTATAGCACAAACGTAGACAAGACGTACTGTACAAAACACCGGTATAGCACAAACGTAGACTGGACGTAATGCACACTACATCAGTATAGCACATACGTAAACTAGTCGTACTGCAAAATGCACCAGTATAGCAATATAGTTCATTACTTCCTTTTTACACTTCATCAACAACCAATTGCTGCTCCTCTGTTAAAGGAAAATCTATAGTAGTTTCTATGTTTGAATATCCTTTGATCCTGTATTGATTGCTGGCAGGAGAGTCAGCACGTTGTCCTGGTTTGAACCACGTCTTCTAGGTGTTGTGAGAGCAGGGGCGTGTACGCAGCATTCCTCTCTAATATGCCGGAGTGAGAAACGTGGCATTTGACAAGTGATAACCTTATCAATCTTACAACAACATAAATATTATGATTTTCCTTAATGATATCCCGGGATCTTATTGAGCAATAAATCATGGGCGAGCTGATAAATATATCAACCCTGTGCTACAAAGTGTCACCCCGTAGAGAGTGTGATAACACAATAATTAATTAGCTATGGTAACCAGTGAAAAGAGAAGAATATTAAAGGCGGATCATTATAAAAAAACATTTATGTAAGTAATGAGATTTAACACTCGAAAAGAACTTTAGTTTTGTTTTCAAATACTAGCCTTTATGTATGTTCTCTGTTCATCTCAATGCATATTGTGGCGTAGGGTTGGCCTATTGGCGTAGTTGATGGGGGGTCCGACAGGGGCATATCTTTCCACCCCCATGACTCCTCCCTACAGGGGCACGCGTCTGTGTGTATGTACGTGGCCACAGTGACAAGATAGGGACGGTGGGGGATGGTGGGAGGGGGTAGACATGATGCACTGAGGCCCACTATGGCAGTCGCCTGTCAATTTGCCAACATGTACGAAATTGGCCAAACATCATCTCCGGCATATTCAGGATGTAAAGTAAACGGTCACATCCCTTACAGGAGATATCGCCAATCATAATAGGAAATAGTAATGATGATGATGATAATGATGATGATGACGACAACGGTGGTGGTGACGATGATAATGAGGATAACATTAATAATACCGATTAAGATAAATGATATACTAGTACTAGAAAAGGGGGAAGAGAAAATGCCTCTAATATTGAGGAATTTATTACATATACCATAATAAACTCATAGCTCAGCTCATCCTTTGTATTAGTTATTTTTAGGAGTTTGTGTATTGCCTAAGTTATAATACGAGTGTCATGTTAGTTATCCAAAAGATGCATGTATTTCAGTACTATATATAAACAATGGGGGAAGCCTTCCATTGGAGCCAACAGTTGGGCTAGCTCAACTGTCCATAATAAACGGGCTCACGCCATACGATAAACGCAAGGGCAACACTTTATCCTGATCAAATGAGTTCACATTATAATAAAAAAAAGTTCAAAATATAGGGTGCTCACTTCTCGAAACATAATTGTATGAATGCAAAATATTGACATCAAAATGGCATGTTGATGTCAGGCCTGTGAGACGCTTGCCATGTGAGGCGATTTACCAGAGAAACGTTGGCCAGGCACCGAGTGACCGACGCTATACATTATCTCCTCTATCACAACTTTATATTATTCGGATAACTACAATCAGTAGCGGTGTAATAAAAAGCGTGTAACTCCACACTGGATGTTATATCTAACACAGAACTTGTACAATAGTATTACTACTGTATCATTAGAAGGTCGTAATGCCGTAATTAGTGTGAAGGCTATCTCTGTCGAGGCGAGAGGGAGTAAATTATGATATGATAAGTCAACCCCCTGCTGCCCCAGCCTCCGGGGGGAATGTCTGGGCAAGCAGGGGGTACGAGACATCCCCTATTATCGCCTGGTGGGACCTATCATGGGCATTACTCAGAGTTGGATTAGCAACAGTGACGTCATTCTCGTTAGTGATTAGCTGGCGAGGAAAGCCATCTGTTGAAACAGGGCATGCAGCCAGGAAGAATGAAGTATGCAGCGACAGTTGTGCTTTTTGGGAAAGGCATCCTTGTGAAATAACATCTGCTGCTATGTTTTCAGTGAAATTCGATGAAGGAGAAAAACATGTACATTGAAACGTGTGCCATCATTTTCTCTGTTTTATCTTAAATGCCTGTTAAAGCAGGTGCATTGGCTGTTTTTTAAGTGGTGCTTACATAAAAATACAAGTACGACGAATGATGGCGACCCATCGAATAAAAAAGTCATAGGGTTAGATTAACCCCAGAGCTAGAGAACATTGTCTGGTACAATCTTCATGTGAAGTACCGTCTCCTTTTACATAACTATGCATCCTTATAGGATCTATGATGTTTCTTGTAAATTGGCCATTTTTTCTTTTCCTAATTTGTCCATTAGAGATGTTTATTTCAGTATTTTGTAACTTGATTTATACATTTTTATAAGTTTCGCTCGCAGGTGACACTTTCCCTTTCAGCTTTCATTTATATGTTGATTAAAAAAAACAAATAAGATTACGGTATGAATAAATGCTGATGATATGCTATCCCAATCTACTTCTGTTTACCCCCACTGTATTCGCGAGCAGGCGAAAAGTTAACATAGTACAGCTAACGTGGTGGTACAGCTTACCTGCATGTATCTCGTAACCCTTTCCCATCTTTCCTTTGGGTTATTCACTTTTTAATCAATAGGTTCTTATTCCACCTAAATCTTTTCACATAGAAGGACATTACTCTATATGTCAAATTACCTGTGTCCACTGCTTGGAAATGTATAGCACATTTTAAACAAACAGTTTCCTTTGCTTCCTTTCTTCAGGTTTTAAAACTCAAATACCCTGTTAAATGTGTGTTTGTGAGCTTAATTGTTGTAAAACATTTATATAGGCGATGAAAGTAAATCTCTGCAACTTGGCATGGGTGTGATCACGAGGATATGAAATGCATTGACGTGCAAATCTACGCATACGCTCTTACTGACAAGGGGCAGAGAGGGCAGGTTTATGCATAACTCATAGATTATCTTTCTAAAATCATGCTGTGAAATTGGCCTCAATACCTGTACAATATCAATTTAAGTATAGTTTAGCCAGTACAATCTTTTCCCAATATATTATTTTAGGTTTGTTGGCAAAGGCACATTAGAGGAATTTGTTAATCCCACAGGAAATACATAATATCTAAAAATGAAATGGCGCAAATATAAAAACATTTGGCACAAGAAACGTAACTTAGAATTTGCAATTTAGATGAAGGTCTTCATTTCTCCACATATCAATAAATGGTATTGGTTGGAGTATAATGCAGATTTTGGTCAAAAGCAAATCAGAGCAAAGTAAACCATACTGATTTAGGATGGAGCAATAGTAATTCGTATGTATTCTTTTTTAAAGTTCAGACATGGATCGTGCACATGCAATTGTTCTCACTCACTCAATAAGCAGGTGTTTATGGCAGAAGTCGCAGGTTTTGTATTAGCTGAAAATGAAGCTAATTCAATATCGCAGTCAAACGTGTCAAAATTATCAACTTAAAACCGTAAAAACATCAAACGCAAGAAATGCAACATTTAAACTCATTTGCCTATTCTTGCTCTATACTGTATATGCCTGGCCCTGTAACGAGGAGCGGCTTCAAGGGTTCTGCAAGGAGCATGTAGACTTAGCTGTAGGTGCTATACGTGTGATGTACTATGACAGGCAGTGGCAAGTTATAGGTGAAGGTGACAGGGTCTGCAGCCAGGGGTCGCTGAGAGGGTCGGGGTACGTATGAGAACTAGGAACAAAATGCCAAAAAAAAAAGCGCCAACACATGCTTGCTATAACGTATGGGTAGGGTAAGACTGCACGTCAGAGTTTGCGGTAAAAAGTCAAACCCATATGCAGCCCAGGTCTCAACTTGCAATGGCACCACTATTTTAAAGAAATCTGATTACCTGTGCAAAACCTTTCAGTTTTTTTGCATAATTGATTTTAAACGCTGTTATAAAAAGCTTTTCATGCGGGTTCAACACGTGGTATATGTATTAGGCAATAGGCATTGATTCAACTTGGCTAATACTAAAAGGTTGTATTAGCATACTTGAACTATTGTGTATTACTACATACAATATACTTACTATGAGGCTAGTATAGTACTATAAGATCTACTCTGTATGTTTGGTTCACACGGAAGTGTGCAATACCTTATGTACAAAGCTTGTTTATCTTGGAAAGATTGTTTACAAACAGGTGCACGAGACACATTGGTCAAGTCATGTTGCACAGGTGAAAACCTCAACCATTCTAAATAACGCATACCAAGGTGTCACCTCAACGCTATTCAGATAACCATAAGCTATTCCGGTGCCAGATTTAAATAGCAAACATATCGACCTAGTCCAATATTTGATGATCCGGTTCATTAAGAATAGGTTTGGATTGGGCAACAATTGGCAGCTAACAGCACGTTTAGTGCAAAGCACGCAGTGAACAAGCAATGAGGCAAATTGTGAAAAACAAACTAACCAGTGAGTGTATATATTTCTTCGCCATTGTTACTACCACATATGGTCTTAACAAACATCTTAGTGCTGTACCTCGTCTCAAAACTCACGGACTCCATCGACCACTGTTAATGCATAGAAAAAAACGTTGTTTGTAAACAAGCAAGCACGCGCAAAAGTATACATGCAAAGTAAAGTTATGGGGAACAAAGCTTTCAGGGGCTGAATCCGTTTTGTTCAAATAACGAGGAGCAAGTGTTGGTCGTACTGTAAAAAATGACTATTTGGAAGTTTACATAAGTGAACAGGTTTAAAGTCCGTGAAAATTCCTATTACGTTGATGCTCCATTCATCTGTTCAAAACAAATCCTTTCCACGCTAGATCTCGCAGGACCATTGTTTTCTCCATGGATGCTTATTGCAAGTGCACACTCTGTGTTGACATATCTGGTTGGTGACATGTACTCGCTGTGCTTTGGGGAAGTGCTGAATATCGGCAGCGAAATGCCTAACAGTACATTAGCAAAGATATGCAGGGTTTTCAGGGCCTGTTTGTGGCTTGTTAGCATGCTAATGACAGGTGTGGCACTGCCCTAGGTTCGGGTGCGGAACCCCTACCCAGGATCCCCCTGCTACCCCTCGCCCTTAAGCAAACACAGCAATCAGCTTCAAAGCACGGGCACGCCAGGGTTATGATACCTTAATCACGCTCTTAATAAGCACGCAATTTTTGGTCATAACCTCGCTCGGGGCAGTTTTTAATCTCCAGCCTCTTAATCGCTAAGGAGCGTGAACCTCTTCCCGGGCTAAGTGAGGTTAGACGCTAGGTCGTATGTCTTGAAGCTAATTGTTTTGCACCTTTCTGTCGCACCTGCACCGACTTCTAAGACGGCAGCCAAGGTGCGTCGCGTGCGTCTCAAGACTAGAGGCTAATTTACGACCCCTCTCGTGGCGTCTTTGCCCCCCAGTTTTACCCCTTTTGCCTTCCCCGCACAGCTGGGGAGCGGGGCGCGTGCGAACACACTTTTTAGCACCTTCTTTGTTTTTCCTCCCATTTCGAGGTGAGCTCATTCCTATAACTCACTTTCTACCTTTTCTTGAACGAACGTGAACTCCGGTCCAGTTGCCTTTTTGAACTTGAGCATTTGTTACCGTTACGGCTTTTTAAAATGAGCAAATATTTTATATTGTGCATGCAGTAATATATCAGACCTTGACCTGCCTATGATATATGAATCACATAGCCTAAACAATGTGGGTATCCATATGCTCAAAGGCATCGAAATCTGTGTTTATTAGAGCTTACTCCAATGTCAAATTTTACAAACGACTACAATATTCCAAGACATTACCGGAACTCTGCACTCGAAAGTTTTATAACAATAAAGAACATGCAATTCTGGAGTTACACTTGTTACAGCGAAGTTTTGAAAGAAGGAAGACGGTATATTTTTGCTGAAAATTAGAATTTTTGTACTATATATACTAGTATATATATATATATATATATATATATATATATATATATATATATATATATATATATATATATATATATATATATATATATATATATATATATATATATATATATATATATATAAATATAATATATATATATATATATATATATATATATATATATATATATATATATATATATATATATATATATATATATATATATATATATATACTTGTTCACATATTTCGCAGAATAAAGAAAACAAATGCATGGACGAGCTGTTAGAAATTGCATAATTTGTATTATTGAACAAAATGAGTTGCCTCCTTTCAAGCTAGAGAACTAACTTTTAAACAAATTCTTCGTATACTGCATTTTTCCGAGCACCACAGCTGCTGGATGTATACAGGCTATGGACAAACAGTAGTTGGTTCCAGACTCAGGATGTTCGGACACACGCCAACATGCCAGACCTGGATAATTATAGGTAAGGTTCTGACCCCAGAAGCCCTGATCAGGACCATAATTGATTCCTGGGACGCCCATTTCCTCTACAGCACAATATTCCAGCGTGGAGAAACAATTACAAAAATCATAAAATTATCTGAAAATTTCGAATTTCTGTCCTGCACTGTTCACAACATTGCAAGACGCCTTATCAAATACAATAGTAAAAGGAATACATACACTTGGCATTTGAACAGTCATCACAATGCATAAATCCATGCCTACTTGCATATTAGAACACATAGATACATAATGCATATATAAAACAAAGGTACATTGATACATACGTATGCACGTGCGTACGTACGTACGTACATACATACATACAAACATAGTGTACATACATATCCATAATTAACTTAAAATCTAAAACGAATGGTTAATATGTCGTGAGAGATATGAAGTCAATACACGAAAGGTTATCAAGGAAATGTATTAAACGTGTTTGTCTTCCAGTAACAAATCAAATGGGCACGCTATTTGTACAAGGTTGTGAATGGCAATTCTATCCTGTCGATGCAAATGTTTAACTACTAGATGTTCCCATGAGGGAAAGGGTTTTACCTCCTCAAGTTCTTCATAACGACAACACAGGCCAGACTTCTCACAATGCTTACCGAGCGACTTCACAAAGGAGCCCGACTACTTTCTCATATTTCACCATTTTAATTTCATTTTTCTAACAATTCTAAAGCAATTAGACACATAATTACAGCGAACTTCCTCAGTTTACCTCGTCTTGGCCACTCTGGCCTGTTCGCTTGGCTACCTGGACTAATTAATTCCTGCTTGAGGTGAGTGATATTGGGAGCAATTTCTTGTCGACTAATATGAGTCCTTCCTGTACAGTGCAGCCCCTCTATACAGTTACATAAAGGCCCCACCGGATGCGACAGAAGCGTCCTGTCAAAGTCTCCCAGGGACATGGTGATTTATGGACGTCTCTGACAATCTGACGTCAATCGTCTGCACTTCTTTGCCTTATCATATCTTAAGTTATATCCTTCGAATAGTTAATGAAAAATGATAAAAATAGTCACAAATAAAGTATATTTACAGCATAGTTTATAAAGAAGAAAGTAACACCAATTCTTCATAAAAGGGCAATACATCAGTGTATTTGTTGTGTTTGTATAGTACTGTGTTTCTGCTAAAGTACAATCACTATCAGTCATTTTGGATAAAATGGCTGACTGCATTAAATTTTTTAAAAGGCATACTTTAAGGTGATTGTAATGTTATTAAGGTGCCTTTTTCTAAAAACATATTTCATGGGGCCACTATTCTTTGTTTATTTGTAGGTGAAATTACGTTCAAACAACTGTAGGATATGTTTGAACATAAAGCAGAGTGAATTAATTGTTGTTTTTAAAATGTAACTTGTCATCAGTGGCCAAGTTACGTTGATCCATCATATCCTCAAAGTGGCATGTATACACTAATGTAGTACTATACGTTTTAAACCAGGGTGTTTTATAAGTTACGTATTGTGAGCTAGTGTATATAGCATATCATATGTCTCTGAATTTCACTAGCATACCTACACGAAAGAATACCATTCGTCAAGGATTTCACAAACGCCTAGCACAAAAACGAAAACAGAAAAAGAACAATACGTGCCTGTTATCTAGTGGACATTTCACTTAAATACAAACACAATTCATGCTCTCTAAAATGATTGAGAACCATTCAACATATTTTCATTCTTATCAAATATTTACTAGGAAATGTTCAGGAGCCACTGTTTCAAGAAAACATAAGTTAGTTCTTAACTTTACTTTGTTAAAAATGTGAACATATTTCAATATATCAATATAAAGTTAGAAGGAAAAAGGATTTTCGTGATAGACGCCAAACTACGTCTGAGCTGTGATATGCCAAGAATGTATGACATATATTGAAACATGTTCGCTGAAAAGATTGGAATAAAATAAAGGCAAACTGCTTTTAATACCAGCAAATACTAGTATCACATATCGATGACAAAGCCCAGAAGCATGCCATTCCAATGAAACTTTTTATCATCAAACTAGCTGTTTCCCTTTGATGTGCTCTATCGTTTTGCTACAGCCAACACTTTGTATTCAGGATTCACATATCAGCTCTGGTCAGTTTCCCTCCCTGGCGCTTGACCAGCAAGTGACCGCTGGTCAGCCGCTGGTCAGCAGAGTGACCACAATGGTACCAGCGGTTTCAGAGGGATGGTGTCAACACCCTGGCAGGGTTCCACATTTTGAAATTTATGCCAGAAAAAAGTCACTGCTCGCAGCTAGAATACTATAGCAGGGGACACCTGTGGGGTCGTGGGGGCACGTTCGTTTACGGACGTTTGACCCTGAGTTGACATTGGTAACTGACCAGTTGAAGGTATCAATGGAATGCAAAGATCTATGGTTGCTTGGTTCCGATTTATTCTAAAACCTAGACAGCAGCTAGGTTTGATTTGAAGGGGATCTATTTGCAGCAATGCTATTGGATGTCGTTCTCAGAGAGTTACACTGCTTGCGTTTTAAAATCAACCGTCAAAATGTTTAACTCATATAAAGAATGATTCTGTGTGTATAGTTGGTAATTGGTGGAGCTGGTCGAAAGTATATTGGAACATCCGTATCCCCATTAGCATATTTCATCGAATAGAGAATAAGCAATGCAAAAAAGGCAGCGATGTCTGTGGAAATCCTAAAACAAATCTATACATTTCCGGTATGTAGCTGCATTTTATTTCACATTAGTTGTTTATATGTTTTTGCTAATCCACATCATTTAACCTAATAGAGGCTGCGTTCCTAGTACCCAGCAATAGCAAAACTCCCGTTGTTACCCTGGTGTGTTGATTGTTACCCATCCATAGTTAATAGCTTTGATAAGTATTAGGTATTTTTGTATAACCATGCGTTCTGTGCTTACCATGCCACAGTCGGACGAGTCGGTCACTTGGTAAAATACCAGTTCTAGATAGTACAACATTCAATAGTCAAGACTATATTTAACAATACAAGGGACAATAATTTACCTATATCTGTTCTTTTTACTCTTATCCAATGTCCTTATTCGTATAACTTTCAGTCGCGTAGTATTTCTTTAATGTGAGTGCGCGCACCATTTCCCAAGTATTCCAAACACATGAATAAAGGAGTTTCTGTTTACTTGTAAGTGCATGTATATATGTAAGCGCTGGTCAACCAGTTGATACCAGCAAAGCGCTGGTTTATGCACTGGTGTGTTTTGAATTTAAGCTAATATTCACATAGACCTAAGTTCTCGCAAGTCATCTTTGTCCCGGATAACTGGACTGGTCATGTATTGTATGCATACGCATTAATGGTCAGTTTCTCCGGACACCTGACCAGTTCTCAGGTGTACAGGGTTACTTTCGGCCAAGGGTCACTCAGTGGTCAGTTGGATACTAGTATTAAGATCATGGCATATATCCAAATGTGTTCTCAGTTCCGTCTTTCCTCCGTTTAACATTCCATGTCACTTGATTTTATTATTTGAAAATAGGGATTAACCTGAAGACGTTGTGATGGCCAAGTATTCACAGGACGTTTCTTGAAATATACATGGTGCCAGTCACTAATTGCAGTGGTAGTAGTAGTAGTAGTAGTAGCAGCAGCAGCAGCAGCAGCAGCAGCAGCAGCAGCAGCAGCAGTAGTAGTAGTAGTAGTAGTAGTAGTAGTAGTAGTAGTAGCAGCAGCAAGAGAAGTAAGATAATGACTACACAATAAAGATAATGAAGAAGTTAGATTATAGGTTAGATATGAATGAACATAATTTTAACGTTTATCAAAATACGATGAAATGTCAGCGCTGCATGAAATGGCCTTCTTTTATTAAACTTATCGGATACATATAAAATGTATGAAACTGAATACGCTTAGTAGACCAATTTGACAAATGTTTCTTTATTTTACGAATGTGTAGTCTATAGGCTAGTTTTACTGGACAAAAGGATCATATAAGTAACACGCCAAAGAATGACATATGGCATCTGCAGATATCGTTTCAATTTAGCATATTTGAGAAAATTCGAACGCACAATTAATGAAATTAAGTTGCACCTGCACCCAAGCACCTGCCAAAGTCACGTGACTCAGATCTCGTAATCTCGTGAAACTCACGCAAATGATAATTAACCAATTAAGATGTTGGGATATCAAAATCGAAAGTAATTAAGTTCCTTGCCTCTTATGCATAAATGGGTTTAATCTAAATCATTAAACATGTCGTATTTATAGACACACGTGCTGCATTGTATTCAAATTAAACGCCAATGGGAGTTCTTTTTTTTAAATTTACATACAGGTGTATTCTCCGTAAGGTTAGATGTATTAATTCCTCGAGGTAAATGATGAAACATAGAAATAACTGCATTGCTGAAATAGCTCTTTCAAAGGTAAACACCTCTTTGGGGAAAATCCCCTAAAAAGATATGTAAAGAGATATAGAAAAAACATATAGTCCAGATGAAATTACTACTGGCGTGAAAGGCATTAGTGTCAGCTTATTGTGACAGGTTGAAAATGGAATAGTAAGTAGGTACACTCAGTAGTATAAGAAGTAGTAGTAGCACCAGCCCCAGCAGAAGTAGTAAAAGTAACAGTAGCAGTAGTAATAGTTGTAGCTACTAGATAAGGTATTGCAGAAATATTTTGGAAAAAATCACCAATATAATTTGACCAAACACACTTATCTTTTACAGACATCAACAATGCGTTGTCTGAAAAGGTGATGCAGCATTATACCTACGGTAACTCAATCCACAAGAACACACCTTCAATACAAAAACCATCTTTGTTTTATGTGTTCGTTTGAATTATATGTCTGTTTTGGTTTAGACAGGGCACAAGAGGCAAAAGTTGGCTTTTTGCTCTAAGTGTGCCTTCCAATCTCATTTGTCAACTTAGAACATATCTCACCTAATGATGTAAGACGTGAACAGTATCTGACGAGGGTTCGTTAAACCCAATGAGTGCATCAACTTTCAATGTACTATTTCTCAAAATATTGCTGTGTTATCTTAGCATAGGAGATCGCGTGCACGCTACAGGAGCGTGCAATCCATGCGGCCATGCACAGAGAATCGGAATTTCGATTTTCTTTTTTTCTAGCCATGTGTTAGACCTGGTTCCTATCACCTAAAAGTTGAAATTCCCTTCTGAGCTGACCAAGCAGTGTGGTGCAGAACTATAGCAGAAAAATACACATGACAGCATAGAAATCTAGGCTAGCCATGTGTGAGTGGAGGAGGAAACCAGAGTACCCAGGGGAAACACCGCTTAACCCCAAGTCATTGGTAACTTTCTCACGCAGGGACGTTTTTCTCTTGCAACATATTCCTCACTTGATGAGCTATTTTGTCCACCATGGGAGTCATACACAAACAGTATGACGTAGATTCTGTCAAACACCAGGAGGACTTTGACAGTACGATCAGCCACTGAGACAACACTCCATCAATGTGACGCTGTCAGATTTCCCCATTAATTTAACTGGAAAAATTAGTTTTATTAATTAACTTTCATTCAGACGTGCACTTTTTAGCTACTCCTGCTCGTAACACGATAAACTGCTTAGTTAGCTCATGTGGTGCTCGTGTCCGATACATGTGTTATGAATTTTGGGCTAAGATTGATGGTTGGGGAGACCAGCGAGCACGTGGTTAGGGGGATGAGTGAGTGACAGTATTCCCGGAGAGATCCGCAAGGGGGCGCTGTACGGCAGGGCTCTTCCTGTGGTTAAATTGGTGCTAGATCTGCCAGGCATGCTCCCCTGGACTGGTCATTGTCTGTCTGACCACGGAAAAGGTCGGCAAATGTTATAAGGCAAACTGAGGCCAGACATGGGAGATTCGTGGAAACCTGGATAGCATGAATGACATGATGTGTTATTGAATGTATGTATATATCTATATCAATGTATGATTGGTATTAATATTCAAACTCCTAGAGCATACCAAAATACGATTTCCAAAGTAGCCTCATATGCTTGATGAAAGAAAAAGAAACGAACTAACTGATGCCCAACTGAGTTTGAATATTTTATTCGAAACAGTGACACAGATCATACGTAGAAACATTACCCTTAACCTATAGAAGTGAAAGACCTAATGAAATACTAGGAAAATAATGAATATAAATATGTGCACTTGATGAGAACATTGAATGAGTAACTTTGAGATGTGCATGTATGTATCAGGTGTTGTCTGTATGTTAAGACGAAAGATACACAGAAAAATACACATAGGAACTTCCTCACTGAATGACTGCCCCGGAAGTGAACAATGGTGTGAGGGTCCAGCGTTTGTCATGAATCTCTACCCTTGTTGCAATCAATCCTCATTTTCGTGCCTGGCATGTACTCCTTATACCTAAGGCGAGTTCTAAAAAGTGTTTAAGTAGCCGTTAACTAGATACAATCATCTCAGACGTTTTCACGCTAATTTGGTATTTTCGCGATCTTCACCACCATCTTTAATGTCACAGTCAGTGTTAGTATTACTGTCATCATCGTCATCATCATCATCATCATCACAAAAAACAGCAACATTATTGCACTTTATGTGCTGCATCGTTGGTTATGAATTTATCATTATGTGCGAAGGGGGAGAATCTAGTACCTTTTCACAGGCAGGTACGCGTATGTAGTTCATAAACAATGACATCCAAGCACAAGAGTTGAATGAGTGCGCCCGATGCACCTGAGCGGTTCGTTCAAATTTATTAGAATAAACAGCGAGTATTTACACGTGTGAATTTTGCACATGTCATTTGTGTATGTTATTTATACGGTTCATATGCATCAGGCCAACAATCGATCGCCCTGTGAGTTCACTATAAACCTCTCATACCGTATCTAACGCCAGGTGGCAAGAATAAAGACTACGTGGGTATTAATGATGAATAACGGTGTATATTTACATTGCTCAGTGTGAATAATAGTATTTATATTAAGTTAACAATGAACGCATGTCGTTAATTGCTTAACAATAACCAATGGCATTTCAATTAATCAATACTGCCAATCTAAGACTAATACTTTAAAAATGGTATTTGTTTATGTTTCTGTGCAAACGTTTATTATTCTACCAACGAGTGCGTGGAACCCTTTATCTTTCATATCGATTAAAGAGTGCAGTACTATAACAACAGAAAGGGTGCATGTGCATGAATGTCAGAAGTGTCCCAGTAGTGAACCAGGTAGAAAACAAGAGTTTGGGTCACATACACGCAAAAATATATATCATAGAATAGCATATACCTGAGAGAGAGAGAGAGAGAGAGAGAGAGAGAGAGAGAGAGAGAGAGAGAGAGAGAGAGAGAGAGAGAGAGAGAGAGAGAGAGAGAGATGTTATGCAGTACTGGACCTAGAATTCTATATTCATAAAGTGTATACAGTTTCCAGAGAGAGAGAGAGAGAGAGAGAGAGAGAGAGAGAGAGAGAGAGAGAGAGAGAGAGAGAGAGAGAGAGAGAGAGAGATGGTATGCAGAACTGGACCTAGAATTCTAAATTCATAAAGTGTGTACAGTTTCCAGAGAAAGAGAGAGAGAGAGAGAGAGAGAGAGAGAGAGAGAGAGAGAGAGAGAGAGAGGAGAGAGAGAGAGAGAGATCGCTGTGCTGCCATGTCCAGACCCTGGGGCAGAGATGACCATAGATTAGTCCGGCCACGCGACAGCTGCTGTCAGTTTGTTTTAAGTCTTACTCTTGGACAATTCCCTGGCTGCCCAGTGTTTATGTAGCGACTTAGATAGCACTATTGGGCTGATGATTTCAATGAATGTCTGAGGATGTAACTAATAAATCACCCTGCCTGGTGGCATATACAACAGACCGTTACAGGGCTCTGTAAATCGCCTTTGAATTGAGTCACGCAATTTGAGACTAGACATATCGTCTCAGGTTGTATTTTGCACGAACGTGCATGCTGACCAAAGAGAAATGATTTTTTTTGTTAAGTTGTTAAAAGTTCTAGGTCTCAGACATAAATTGTGTTTTGCTCTGGTCAGAATGTGTGGTGCCAAAAGCTTCGCATAAACATAATGTTTAGTGGATGCATTTTTGAAACATGATTGTAGCCTGTAACATGGAGGGAATATTTGTTGCACGTATGAAAGCGGAACTTTTTGCATTTTGAATGGAATGTTTTAATAGCATAAATACAAACATACCTTCACACAAACATAAATACATACGTATGTAGGTATATGCATACATACATACACGCATACGTATATACGTACAAACATATATACACACATACATACAGATAAACAGTTATATATATATATATATATATATATATATATATATATATATATATATATATATATATATATATATATATATATATATATATATATATATATATATATATATACAAACGCACGTGTGTGTGTTTGTGTGTATGTTTGTGTGCGCAAATGGTTCATTTCACTTTCCTTACGCCAATAATCTGTGTATAGTGCCACCTCTCTATCTGTGCATTGGTTGACAATAGCCAGTTCCTAATATTTACATAATGGATGAGCCTGATCAGCATCAATAAGTGAAAGGTCCCGCTGCTGCTGCTGCCAAGTGCACCTGGACCCCGCTGGCCACAGTATCACATTATAATACATAACGGTTCTCTCTCTCTCGCCAGGGCTGCCCAAAGTCCACGACCCCACTCAGACCAGCCAAGCATTCCCCACACCGCGTGGGCAAGCCACACAACAATACAGAAATATAATAATAAACAAAGCTAGCAAATCCCCGGCAGGTGTCGCAATAGGCTCGCAATAGCAGATATGCAATAGCCGTCTAGAATATTGCCACAGATGTACCACAAGAATTCCATAGATCAATTACATGGTGAACCCTATCACCCTCATGTCCAGAGCTGAGGTTCAATAAAGACAGACAGACCTAGCCAGTAGGGACAGGCTTAAAACCTATTGAAATAAAGGCTGTGAACTTTCCCACCCAATGTTCATGTACATATCGTTCCCATGTCCCAGCTGAAAACCAACAGGTCCACAGTATGACACATCCTTACACTATTTAAAGTAAAACAAATGTCCATTTCGAAACCATTGATAACTTCAGGATATGTATCCACCTTTTATGGAAACGTTTTCCCGTACGCAGTATTGTGTCTTATGAGTCTGGAATATCTCCTTACAAGACAACAATTCATTTTAACATAACTCAACAATAGACAGCAACCAAAACCAGCTTGGCGATATTAATATACATCCATCATCCACTCGTTTCATTACTAGCCAGCTATCCACATCAGTCATACACGCTTATAAACATCAGAAGAGTATATATTACCCCCAGGGAGTGTCTGTCTCGTTGATAGGTGAATAGATGTCTAAGCTGCATGAGACTAGTATATCAATGGTAGTCTCAAGAGCAAGAAATATGGTATTATAACCCTGCTTTTATAAGAGCAGGTTATAAGTCCTTCCTTCATCTTGAGGTGGGAGATTCTGTGATGGGATCACGATCCTAAAACATCGTTTTAGCGTAGTTTGTACAATGCATGGCTGTTTATTAGAATACACATTAGATAAACCTGTCTCACATCTCTATATACCTTCTAAACTCTATCAGTCTCACTCATCTCCCCTAAGACTTCTATGGTGTTGAACTTGACCATGATGGTTAAAGAGACCGATGCCAATATCACTGAGTTTACCCAATTCCAAGCTCATCTCCTAATGTGAATCACACTTTTGTGAATCTTCTTTTCGTCTAAGAACTCAATATCCAGTGCCTTGGCTTAGTGTGGAATTCGATAAAAAAAACTCTTCAGTACTAAACTTGACCCCATCTGCTACCGACTTCAAAGAGATACCACAACAATCAATTCGTTAGTGTACGTTCTTCCCACACACATTATTTTATCTCAGGAAATCTTGAAATGAATTACCCTTTATGAGCTTTCGCGCCAAAATGCTCCAGCCAGGGAATCCTGTGGCAACCCTAGAGCGTGACAAATTTCTCGTATTCCTTGAAAGGCAATAACGACTTAACGGATGTCTGTTAACCGGTCATCAGCGACCCTTATGTCCTTTGTCCCTGCCTCAAGTACGTGCATTACTTGTTCCGCGATTCCTGAGGGAAGAGTAAACAGTTCAGCACTCAAGTATTTATTACTGAGCACAGGTTGCATCAAGCGAGGGACAAGAAAAGCACCGGCGCAAGTCCCCCGTAGATAACACCCTACATGGAACAATATGGGGGCTCGACATCACAGGCCCAGATTGAATACTAAATTGGATAAACAAGCTCATCAAAGTGTTATATTCTCACCATTAAATGATCGTCTGCTGTTAAATCACTCCATTTACCCTTTCACCTTGACCACAGTCTGGTGGACATAGGCAACCATTAACCCATTCAAGATTCTACCACCAAAATATATCTGTCCATTTTGGTGATATCACTTTTGTGAAGTCCTCTTTTGAGAAATATTTAAAGAGGAAATATTCATCCCGAACGGATCTACGATCCTACATCAGACATTTTGATTACCTATGCTTTAGTTGTAAATTATCTTTAAAATCACTAAAATAAGCAGACGACAATTCCAGTATGAACTGCAAGCATGAATGGGTTAAAATTTAGAAAATGAGAAGAGGCACTAAGATCAGCACGCAAATACTTCCTACCCACACCTTACTTTGATCGCATCCGGAATGTACACATGGTCTGACAACTATGAATATAAAGCATCAACCCGAGTACTACTTGAAAATTAATTGAAGAGATATCTTTGAAGTAAACACGAAACACAACTTTTAGTTAAATATTTCTCATGGTGTTGTTTTGATTTCATTTTTTTTAATTTCTGCAAAACGCATTGTTTTTTATTTCTTAACATCACGCACACACACAAACAAATACTTAGTGGTACATGTTACACACAACAAATGCATCTTTCTATACAAAATTGAAGGATTGTGGATTATGAGACAAACATCTTGAGTGTTATACCAGAGACTTACAACTAATCTAGTCTATGTCTCTGGTTATACCCTACATTTCGTCAACATCAGATAAGATTTCCAATATTACCCTAACATGTGAATTAGATCAGACCATTTTTGTTTAAATATTGGAAGTTGCTTTGATTTCATAGTATGCCCATATATGTCAGTGCACTTTGCCTATGTGAATGGGACATTGATGAGAGGAGGTGCATAGACCGGTTTGAAAATTGCTTTCTCCATCATAGAAGCCATAAATACACGTTACGAGTTTCAGCTACAATGGTCATTTATGTCCTAGTAATCCTTGGCTTTATTGTTCCTCTTTTAACCTCTATACGAACTGTCAAACGTGCAGGGATACGTCACTGATATGTATTTAATTATAATTTCATATTCGACATGGCGCCCTTAATACCTATGGTGGTTAATAGGGTATACATTGTTTTTGAGAAAATGTGAAATATAACGGATATTTGGTTGGTTTTGACTGTCACTTGCAATTCTTTCAGAAATTCTTATACAAACTGAATATTTGAACTGGTTGTCAATTTCACCTGAAGGTATTCCGGAATTTGTAACGCTCTCTCGCCATCTTTGTACATCATTTGTCATAAAATGTTATTCAAGCATGTTCCTGATTCCGCTGATGTTTTCTTCCTCCCTTATGTATAAGCACCACGTATAAATATCAAGGAAGTACGAGTATGAAACCAAGAGAAAGGAAACTGCAACGCGGAAGCTAAACACGATAGCCATGCGTGACCTGGTCATACTCAGAATAAAAGTATGATTAAAAGCATTGTGTGTGTTTGTTTTGTCCGGCCGTACCTTCCAGTCGTATAATAACCACAAGGAGTGCCCTGCACTTGTTCTGCTGGGCATTCCTCTCAAGTCTTAATTTCTAAGACTTGATGGTAAGCAGTGTTCTACAAGCAGCCACTCCCGAGCAATTTAGCTTTTGTAATCAAGCGAGGTATGTTTTGTTGATTAGTGCGGTCCGCCTGCCTCGTGGCATCATAAGTAACATGAAGGGGTGAATATAAATACCCGTTTCTACTGTACCCTCTTCAATAGTCCGCCAATTAATTATAAAGGACTACCTATTGTACCTGGCCCGCTGCGTATGCCCCTTGCCGCTCGCCTAGGGCCATAAGGCATTGGTTAGGAACACCACACAAGCAGGGGAATTCATAATAGAGCCATTGCTGTAGTGCTTTAATATAAAGCATCTATGTAGAAGTGTGGAGGAACGGGTGTGTATGTGCGTGTGTGAGACGCACTGCCTCTTACTGAGGAAAGAAACTTAAGGAGACTGATCCAAATCGTTCAAGGTCTTGTGAAGATAATACACTGGCAACGTCCATATGCAACTAAACGTATGATCACAATGCAATATATGTGGCCAGGGTCATCTGGAAAGGTGGAGTGGCCATGGAGGACACTAGGCGGTGGAAATACGGTTGGCAAATCATAGTTTAGAGTGTGAATCGCAAAAGCAAAGTGGAGTACTGAGATAATTCAAGATCGGGTGCAGCATTGTGAGGGGGGGGGGGTATGACAACTTGGGTAAGTTCATGGTCTCTTGGAAGTGAAACAACTGCCCAAATTGAAGTGAAGATATTCCAATGAGATGAAGAATATGGATACAGTCCTCTAAGATAGGACAGTGAGTGTGTGTGAGGGGGGGGGGGGTCTACTAAGAGGCGAATGAGTGGTACTATGCTCTTGTGTGAGAAGGCGCTTCGTGAGGGGGTTCCAATGAGATATAAAATAGGGGTACAGTGCTCCAGGATTGGTACGGACAGAGTGGGGGGGTCTACTAGAAGGCGAATGAGGGGTACTGTCCTCTTGGGTGAGAAGGGGTAACGTGAGGGGGTTCCAATGTATGTATGTTGTTTATTGACTATGGCATAAAGCCATAAAATACAGTTCATACAAACAATTATAAATCATAACATAAATTCACAAGAGAACAAAAAAAATGATGGACACGATTGTAGCTTCTGTCCTCTTGGATGGGAAGGGGACTAAGCGTCATATGACATCACATATCATGTACCCTCTGTTTATTTCTCAGATTTTAGATGGTGGTTCATCAGTTTCAGCTGGTTGGCAATGTTCCTTCACGCATACTCCATCTCATAATGGGACGTATGCTGCTCACTCCACATTATCCAAGCTTACAGTCTCGATATCAGTGGCTTACAGCATTTAGACTTAATCACCTTTGATCCCTCGCCATTCGCCATAATATTACAGCTCTAGCCAGATACTGAATCTAAACGGCATTAATAGAATATCATCACCACTTCTGTTTTTACGGATTCCACGCAAGACTTCTGCTGTCGGTCTGTTTCATCTGCTAGTCCAAATTTAGCAGGAGCGCTTGATTCCTAAACCTTCCGGTGCAATATTGGGTAACATGCGCGTAAGGTTGCTGGTTGCCACGCAACAGGGAGATATGTTGGCCAGCGGCGGTGACCCCAGTAACTCTCGCCGTGGCCGCTACGGGGCCAGCCTAACAGGGAAGCCACTATTCCAGCGTCACTCGGAAACGAATGTTTGTGGACGTTTAGAGATATGTGGTAAATGAAAGGAAATGTTATGCAAGTCAAGGGGTGTATCACTACGAACTTCCCCCATTCTCTTTGATGCCAATTAAGCTCCTCAAGGCATGTTGCCTTAATGAATCTTTGTTTCAGCAGCAGAGCCGATAAACTGGAAATACACTTGATTTAGCACCGAACGCAATACTATTTATACCTTAGATGAATAATTACAATCTTATTTTAATCCAAGTTCATACGAGCTGGAACAGGCAGTGTGAATTTAGGCCCGATATTGGCTGACTTCAAGTATGGTGTTAACACAGATGTTAACATCGGTGTTAGTGTTACCAGGGCTGGTAACACGCTATTTGAAGTGATGGGCATATGTTAGGTGGTAACACACATCTATCCCATAATGCCCCATAATATGTGTGTTAACACAAAATGTAACAGAAAATGTTAGTGTTGATCTGTGAAAGGTGTTGAAAAGAGCATGGTCCCCATATACTTTCTGAAGGCCTTAACAGTAACGGCTTAGGTGTTAACACCGTTTTGACTTCAAGTCCTATGTTAGTGTTGGGTACCATCTTCAGCTACTGACGACCCATTGCACCTAGTTAAAAAGGTTGTCTGAGTATAATCAGAGAAATACATCCCCTTGAACCGCAACGCCATAGGCACAGCATGCTAGCACATAGGGTATGTGCGCCTCGGGTTACGCGGTGTAGCCTTGGTCACGTGATCTGATCTGTGCAATTAGCATGCAGCATCCTTTCAAGGTCAGATAGTTGCCAAGTAGATGGGAGGCAGCGACATTTGATGATGCATGGACAGTGCCCGATCCCGGTCTACTCATCTCAGGTATAATTCACTTCATTTCAACATTTCATAGGTAATAACAATAATAATAATAATAATAATATTAAATAATAATATATTAAATAATAATCATAAGCTATAAATGATAATGATTCAAACTTAGATAAATAAAAACCAGACGCAGGTTTCTCTGTAATGTAAACGATACAAGAACCCTGAATGGTTGTTGTTCCTTCGTGACCTCACTCTGATGCCAGAACAGAGTCCCTTGGCATGTCCAGCCTTTCACGGATCTCATTTGGTCAAGCAGTAATAGATAGGTCCTTTGCTTATGCACAGTTTACATATAGTAATGGCCATGGGTATCTTGTTACAAATCCATTCTTTTCTTCATCTAAGATTTAAATAATATGAATGAAACTAATGATAAATTTTATTTTATTTTTGTATTATCCTAATGAAATATTTGATATGAATGGTATGTGTCTATAAATTGAAAGAGATTATTAGTTAAGAATCACCTTCCCAGCATGTTGCTGTTCTTTACTATGACAAACATAATTTGATTGAGCAGGACACACATCTTCAAAAATGTAACACCATTGCTAACATCTGTGTTGGCCTAGATGTTAACATCTTGCTCTGTGTTGAGGGGCTGGGGTAAACAGATCCGTTAGTGTTACCATGTGTGTTAAATGTGACACCGTACTTGAAGTCAGCCATTGGTTCCATAGCCATATCATAGCAATCAGCTCTTGCCTTGTAGGAAAAAAATTAGAGCACGAAGAGCACGAAGGTCGATTGTGCATATTAATCCAAGTTTATAGTAGGAAAACAATATATATCCTATATTATAAATAGCAGTGTGATGCTTAGTAGCTAGGCTATAGGTTTCTTAGCGATACATTCACGATGATGTTTAGGTAAACTAATGCCTTTCTCTGCCTTCTTCTTGAAAATGAACCCTGTTGAAATTGAACCCTAGCCTAGCTCACTACTTAAGTATCTATTATAGCGCATTGCTATGAAAATACATAGGCTTGGAAAACACACTATGTTCAGTTAGAAGCTGTTTCTGTGGCTTCAAAGTGGTACCGGTTCACAGCAGTATGTATGTATATTTATTAACTGTAATTTCTCAATTACAAAAAGTCATACATTTTAAAGTAGTAATCAAAAAACTAATACATACTAAGTTGTGTAAAGTACAAAGGGTACTTAGCATGGCGATGTGATTGAAAAGGAATAGAATAATGTAAAGAAATAGGGTAAAACGTACTTCTCCAATTCAGTGAGCCGGGACCAAATCCAGGCTCAGCAACCACTAGGAAACACAATTTTTGTGTCATTTTCACAAACGTCACCTACGTCTCGGCTACAAGTCTGCACCAATTCTCAACGGCGGGTCATAATCCCTATAACCTGAAAAGTTCACCAACTCAAAACTCAGCCTACCCTTACTTAGTTCTAAACTTGCTCACCAGTTGACCAAAAAGGATATCCCTAAGTAAAGACCCTAACCCATTGTAGCTTTAGTTGATCAGAGTGACCACATTGGCGCCATCTACGAGCAGTCAAGAAAACTAACGCTTGGACATGTAGTAAAAGATAAGAAGTCCAGGAACGCATCATTTAATCATACTAAAGATTGGGAGCTAGTATTATCGAATCCCTATTCCATGAATCCGAATGTGATGAGCTGTTTCGTTGGACACCCGTCATAGGCCACGACGGGAGTCGTGCCATGATGTTTCCAGCCGCCGCAGAAAGAGCACGCATGTGCCGCAGACTGTCTGTGGTTTCAGTTCCAAGCTGCTCCGCGTCAGGTTACTTGGGGTGGGGGATTAGAGAATCCCGCCGATAGATGGCGTTACCCTACAGCCCAGTTTGAAACCGATTACCTCGTCGGGGAGCGAGCGGAGGGGTGGGGGGGGGGGGGGGGGGGGGGGGGGGGTTCAGGTGATACGATGAATTAATATGGATGACTTATATCATCTTTGAGCACGGTAGATGGCGATTGATCAGCTTTAAACATGTACAGCGAACGCTTACCGGTAGTTCAACTGCAGGGTCTAACTTATTTTTTTACAAACGGACACTATATCATGTGATCATAGATGTAGAGTTAGTAGATGTAGAGAGATGTACTGTTGTATATGATCCATGATGGAATGAGTCGATGAAGTAGTGTCATTATGTCACATTTGCCACGGAAATGGATCATCAGTATATATATAATATTGTGAACAACCCATATACGTGAACACCTCCTACTAGTATAAAAAGACCCCTGAGATCAGTGAGATATGAACATCATATATATATATATATATATATATATATATATATATATATATATATATATATATATATATATATATATATATATTTATATATATATATATATATATATATATATATATATATATATATATATATATATATGTGTGTGTGTGTGTGTATATATATATATATATATATATATATATATATATATATATATATATATATATATATATATATATATATATATATATATATATATATATATATATATATATATATATATATATATATATATATATATATATATATATATGTGTGTGTGTAAATATATATAACGTAACGCAATATACAGCTCTGTAGGTCATAGCTCAACCTGTGTGTATGAGCTATGACCACAGAGGTATATCAAAGAGGAGTGAGGCCATTTGTGTGTTGACTTCCATTACTGCTGACGGTATTTTTGTGGTATTTCCGCTCCATGGCGATGTATCTCGTGCCAGTCAGTCTATCAGCGGCCTTCCTAGTTGTCTCGCTCTGAGATTCGCCTGAGGGCATACACTATGTATCGCCCGGGGGCATCACGAGCCGGCTGACGGGGCAAACCTTAACTCCTGTTCCCGAATGGAAACTGTATATGGCTTTATGGAAGCTCGACCCCCATATGCCAGGCATGCGAATACATTCATTCTTGGCCGAGGCAGACCGACAGCCAAGCCGTACTAACTGGAGCATTCAGATCGCATTAGAGCGCTGCTGTAGCTACTTTGTTTACATCAGTAGTTCAATATCGGAAGCTAGATGGCGCCACCTACCGAACATATGTGACATATGCGAACATTTGTCTCTGTTTATCGATGGTTACAGGTACATGAATGATTTAACGTGAACTCCGTAAAATTTAAAGAATGTTTATTTTTTAATATTAGAACCACAAAATATTCTTCAGTTCACCATTTCAATTGATTAGATGATTCAATAAATGTTATGTGGCTTAGGAACTCCTAGAAGGGTTTTAACCTAGTGTCCCATATTTCACGCACTCAGTCATGCATGTGTAAATGTTTGGAGGAGTAATCCTAAGACTCATTCTGTGCATGGTATTGTCACTAACCATTTAAAGACACCCACAGTATATTCTTGAATGTTACAAATATCAAAATGATACACTAACCCATATTTGCGTAAAATGAACCTCAAATGATTCGGTATTTTGATACATGCTTCTGCTGATGGGGGTGTCGTCTCAGGCGTTGGCACTGACTGCAAGTGTTGGAATCCCGTCCGGGGCATGTGAAAAAGTTGCCAGCGACTTTAGGTTAGGCGGCAATTTTTCATTGGGTACTCCGGTTTCCTCTACCACTTACAACTGGCTAGTCACGTCCAATTCCGAAGCACACGCGGGAGGAAAGTCATGATGAAGTGGACGTGATTGCCGTGACTGGTTTCTGAACAACAGGAGAGGCATCAGTGGGCCCACACTGAAGAAAGAGTTGTTACTGCTTCAAACATATGCTCATCTTACACTATCTACGATTCATAATGAATGCAGTGTTACAATGAATGTGATACCTTAGATGATAAAACAAGTGGATATGAAACCAGCCGATCAACCTGAACAGGCTAGCATCGACAAATAGTCCAAAGTCGTGTTCTGCGCATGCTGGCGCACATGTTTCTCTGTAATGTTAACGACACAAAAAGCCTGATTGGTCCTTGTCCCCCTCTTGACGTCACGCCGATGCCAGATCATAGACCCCTGGCATGGTCTCTCGCAACATATCCATTCTTTTATTCATCTAAGGTGATATGTTGATAAGTGGGTGGAGGATATAAAACGAAAGGTTAAAAGTGAAAGGGAAATGTTGAAGTAAGACACATTCATTGATGATAATGATATGTAATAACATGTTTTAATCAACATTCTCTGTTGATAATTTACTAGCAGTTTCCACTATGCCTATCCTCTTCTTCTCCTCCTATGGAAAGCCAGTCAATAAAGTAACTCTATTGTGGGTAGCATCTGTCGTCAATTGCGTGTCAACAATTTAGAGATCTTGGTCCAAATATAGGATACACATCCGCTACCAAATTCAAAATAAGATACATGCAAGAACCGTAATTCCTACGAACTGTGGGTTTGGGCCAAGTCATGATATAATCAATAGGCATTATGCATCGCCTGTTTCAAATAATATTCTGATGCCAGTCAAACTACCATCTGGACGAGTAGACATGCAGTACTCGATTTTCAGGGATTCTGTGTGCCTTTGAAGTAATACCAACATTTCAACGGGGGTAACTAACCGCAGCATATTATCCATTCTATTGTAAGAAAACCCCATTGAATAATTAGTCATGAGATTTGGGAGTGATTGGAAGATTTGCCAGGTAGTCCAGAGTGTGGATAAGATTCAGCATGGCTGTGTCTTCTATTGAGGGCGAGTGAGAGGTAGATCAGAGTGGGGAGATTCAGCATGACTGTGTCTTTAATGGAGGGTGAGTGGAAGGTAGACCAGAGTGGAGAGATTCAGCATGACTGTGTCTTCTATTGAGGGTGAGTGAGAGGTAGACAAGAGTGGAGAGATTCAGCATGGCTGTGTCTCCTATTGAGGGTGAGTGAGAGGTAGACCAGAGTGGAGAGATTCAGCATGGCTGTGTCTCCTATTGAGGGCGAGTGAGAGGTAGATCAGAGTGGGGAGATTCAGCATGACTGTGTCTTTAATGGAGGGTGAGTGGAAGGTAGACCAGAGTGGAGAGATTCAGCATGGCTGTGTCTCCTATTGAGGGTGAGTGGGAGGTAGACCAGAGTGGAGAGATTCAGCATGGCTGTGTCTTCTATTGAGGGTGAGTGGGAGGTAGACCAGAGTGGAGAGATTCAGCATGGCTGTGTCTCCTATTGAGGGCGAGTGAGAGGTAGATCAGAGTGGGGAGATTCAGCATGACTGTGTCTTTAATGGAGGGTGAGTGGAAGGTAGACCAGAGTGGAGAGATTCAGCATGGCTGTGTCTCCTATTGAGGGTGAGTGGGAGGTAGACCAGAGTGGAGAGATTCAGCATGGCTGTGTCTTCTATTGAGGGTGAGTGGGAGGTAGACCAGAGTGGAGAGATTCAGCATGACTGTGTCTTCTATTGAGGGTGAGTGAGAGGTAGACAAGAGTGGAGAGATTCAGCATGGCTGTGTCTCCTATTGAGGGTGAGTGGAAGGTAGACCAGAGTGGAGAGATTCAGCATGGCTGTGTCTCCTATTGAGGGCGAGTGAGAGGTAGATCAGAGTGGGGAGATTCAGCATGACTGTGTCTTTAATGGAGGGTGAGTGGAAGGTAGACCAGAGTGGAGAGATTCAGCATGGCTGTGTCTCCTATTGAGGGTGAGTGGGAGGTAGACCAGAGTGGAGAGATTCAGCATGGCTGTGTCTTCTATTGAGGGTGAGTGGGAGGTAGACCAGAGTGGAGAGATTCAGCATGGCTGTGTCTCCTATTGAGGGTGAGTGGGAGGTAGACCAGAGTGGAGAGATTCAGCATGGCTGTGTCTTCTATTGAGGGTGAGTGAGAGGTAGACAAGAGTGGAGAGATTCAGCATGGCTGTGTCTCCTATTGAGGGTGAGTGGGAGGTAGACCAGAGTGGAGAGATTCAGCATGGCTGTGTCTCCTATTGAGGGTGAGTGGGAGGTAGACCAGAGTGGAGAGATTCAGCATGGCTGTGTCTTCTATTAAGGGTGAGTGGGAGGTAGACAAGAGTGGAGAGATTCAGCATGGCTGTGTCTTCTATTGAGGGTGAGTGAGAGGTAGACCAGAGTGGAGAGATTCAGCATGGCTGTGTCTCCTATTGAGGGTGAGTGGGAGGTAGACCAGAGTGGAGAGATTCAGCATGGCTGTGTCTTCTATTGAGGATGAGTGGAAGGTAGACCAGAGTGGAGAGATTCAGCATGACTGTGTCTTCTATTGAGGATGAGTGGAAGGTAGACAAGAGTGGAGAGATTCAGCATGGCTGTGTCTTCTATTGAGGGTGAGTGAGAGGTAGACCAGAGTGGAGAGATTCAGCATGGCTGTGTCTTCTATTAAGGGTGAGTGGGAGGTAGACAAGAGTGGAGAGATTCAGCATGGCTGTGTCTTCTATTGAGGGTGAGTGGGAGGTAGACAAGAGTGGAGAGATTCAGCATGGCTGTGTCTTCTATTGAGGGTGAGTGGGAGGTAGACCAGAGTGGAGAGATTCAGCATGGCTGTGTCTTCTATTGAGGGTGAGTGGAAGGTAGACCAGAGTGGAGAGATTCAGCATGGCTGTGTCTTCTATTGAGGGTGAGTGGGAGGTAGACAAGAGTGGAGAGATTCAGCATGGCTGTGTCTTCTATTGAGGGTGAGTGGGAGGTAGACCAGAGTGGAGAGTTCAGCATGGCTGTGTCTTCTATTGAGGGTGAGAGGAAGGTAGACCAGAGTGGAGAGATTCAGCATGACTGTGTCTTCTATTGAGGGCGAGTGAGAGGTAGATCAGAGTGGGGAGATTCAGCATGACTGTGTCTTTAATGGAGGGTGAGTGGAAGGTAGACCAGAGTGGAGAGATTCAGCATGGCTGTGTCTCCTATTGAGGGTGAGTGGGAGGTAGACCAGAGTGGAGAGATTCAGCATGGCTGTGTCTTCTATTAAGGGTGAGTGGGAGGTAGACAAGAGTGGAGAGATTCAGCATGGCTGTGTCTTCTATTGAGGGTGAGTGGGAGGTAGACAAGAGTGGAGAGATTCAGCATGGCTTTGTCTTCTATTTAGGGTGAGTGGGAGGTAGACAAGAGTGGAGAGATTCAGCATGGCTGTGTCTTCTATTGAGGGTGAGTGGGAGGTAGACAAGAGTGGAGAGATTCAGCATGGCTGTGTCTTCTATTGAGGGTGAGTGGGAGGTAGACCAGAGTGGAGAGATTCAGCATGGCTGTGTCTCCTATTGAGGGTGAGTGGGAGGTAGATCAGAGTGGAGAGATTCAGCATGACTGTGTCTTCTATTGAGGGTGAGTGAGAGGTAGACCAGAGTGGAGAGATTCAGCATGACTGTGTCTTCTATTGAGGGTGAGTGGGAGGTAGACCAGAGTGGAGAGATTCAGCATGGCTGTGTCTTCTATTGAGGGTGAGTGGGAGGTAGACCAGAGTGGAGAGTTCAGCATGGCTGTGTCTTCTATTGAGGGTGAGAGGAAGGTAGACCAGAGTGGAGAGATTCAGCATGACTGTGTCTTCTATTGAGGGTGAGTGGAAGGTATGGGGCGCCGTTTGTAATATCACGAATTCTGTTGACAGAATACAATTCTGTTGGACAGAATACAATTCTGTCTATCAGAATACAATTCTGCCTGGCAGAATTACATTCTGTCGACAGAATGTAATTCTGTCCAACAGAATACGAATTATGTTGACAGAATTGTATTCTGTCGACAGAGTTATATTCTGTCCAACAGAATTTGTATTCTGTTGGACAGAATTGTATTCTGTTAGACAGAAGTGTATTCTGTTAGACAGAATTGTATTCTGTCAACAGAATTCGTGATGTTACAAACGGCGCCCCATAGGAAGGTAGATCACAGTGGAGAGATTCAGCATTGCTCCGTCCTCTATTGACTCATGATTGGGAGTGAGTGGAAGGTAGATCAGAGTGGAGAGATTCAGCATGGCTGTGTCTCCTATTGAGGGTGAGTGGAAGGTAGATCAGAGTGGAGAGATTCAGCATGGCTGTGTCTCCTATTGAGGGTGAGTGGGAGGTAGACCAGAGTGGAGAGATTCAGCATGACTGTGTCTTCTATTGAGGGTGAGTGAGAGGTAGACAAGAGTGGAGAGATTCAGCATGACTGTGTCTTCTATTGAGGGTGAGTGAGAGGTAGACCAGAGTGGAGAGATTCAGCATGGCTGTGTCTTCTATTGAGGGTGAGTGAGAGGTAGACAAGAGTGGAGAGATTCAGCATGGCTGTGTCTTCTATTGAGGGTGAGTGGAAGGTAGACCAGAGTGGAGAGATTCAGCATGGCTGTGTCTTCTATTGAGGATGAGTGGAAGGTAGACAAGAGTGGAGAGATTCAGCATGGCTGTGTCTCCTATTGAGGGTGAGTGGGAGGTAGACCAGAGTGGAGAGATTCAGCATGACTGTGTCTTCTATTGAGGGTGAGTGGGAGGTAGACAAGAGTGGAGAGATTCAGCATGGCTGTGTCTCCTATTGAGGGTGAGTGGGAGGTAGACCAGAGTGGAGAGATTCAGCATGGCTGTGTCTCCTATTGAGGGTGAGTGGGAGGTAGACCAGAGTGGAGAGATTCAGCATGACTGTGTCTTCTATTGAGGGTGAGTGGGAGGTAGACCAGAGTGGAGAGATTCAGCATGGCTGTGTCTCCTATTGAGGGTGAGTGGAAGGTAGACCAGAGTGGAGAGATTCAGCATGGCTGTGTCTCCTATTGAGGGTGAGTGGGAGGTAGACCAGAGTGGAGAGATTCAGCATGACTGTGTCTTCTATTGAGGGTGAGTGGGAGGTAGACAAGAGTGGAGAGATTCAGCATGACTGTGTCTCCTATTGAGGGTGAGTGGGAGGTAGACCAGAGTGGAGAGATTCAGCATGGCTGTGTCTTCTATTGAGGGTGTGTGGAAGGTAGACCAGAGTGGAGAGATTCAGCATGACTGTGTCTTCTATTGAGGGTGAGTGGGAGGTAGACCAGAGTGGAGAGATTCAGCATGACTGTGTCTCCTATTGAGGGTGAGTGGGAGGTAGACCAGAGTGGAGAGATTCAGCATGGCTGTGTCTTCTATTGAGGGTGAGTGGGAGGTAGACAAGAGTGGAGAGATTCAGCATGACTGTGTCTCCTATTGAGGGTGAGTGGGAGGTAGACCAGAGTGGAGAGATTCAGCATGGCTGTGTCTTCTATTGAGGGTGAGTGGGAGGTAGACCAGAGTGGAGAGATTCAGCATGACTGTGTCTCCTATTGAGGGTGAGTGGGAGGTAGATCAGAGTGGAGAGATTCAGCATGACTGTGTCTTCTATTGAGGGTGAGTGGGAGGTAGACCAGAGTGGATAGATTCAGCATGACTGTGTCTTCTATTAAGGGTGAGTGGCAGGTAGACCAGAGTGGAGAGATTCAGCATGACTGTGTCTTCTCTTGAGGGTGAGTGGAAGGTAGACCAGAGTGGAGAGATTCAGCATGGCTGTGTCTTCTATTGAGGGTGAGTGGGAGGTAGACCAGAGTGGAGAGATTCAGCATGACTGTGTCTTCTATTGAGGATGAGTGGAAGGTAGACCAGAGTGGAGAGATTCAGCATGACTGTGTCTTCTATTGAGGGTGAGTGGAAGGTAGATCAGAGTGGAGAGATTCAGCATGGCTGTGTCTTCTATTGAGGGTGAGTGGAAGGTAGACCAGAGTGGAGAGATTCAGCATGGCTGTGTCTTCTATTGGGCCATGATTGGGAGTGAGTGGAAGGTAGATCAGAGTGGAGAGATTCAGCATGGCTGTGTCTCCTATTGAGGGTGAGTGGGAGGTAGACCAGAGTGGAGAGATTCAGCATGACTGTGTCTTCTATTGAGGGTGAGTGGAAGGTAGATCAGAGTGGAGAGATTCAGCATGGCTGTGTCTCCTATTGAGGGTGAGTGGGAGGTAGACAAGAGTGGAGAGATTCAGCATGGCTGTGTCTTCTATTAAGGGTGAGTGGGAGGTAGACAAGAGTGGAGAGATTCAGCATGGCTGTGTCTTCTATTAAGGGTGAGTGGGAGGTAGACAAGAGTGGAGAGATTCAGCATGGCTGTGTCTTCTATTGAGGGTGAGTGGGAGGTAGACAAGAGTGGAGAGATTCAGCATGACTGTGTCTCCTATTGAGGGTGAGTGGGAGGAAGGCCAGAGTGGAGAGATTCAGCATGACTGTGTCTTCTATTGAGGGTGAGTGAGAGGTAGACCAGAGTGGAGAGATTCAGCATGACTGTGTCTCCTATTGAGGGTGAGTGGGAGGAAGGCCAGAGTAGAGAGATTCGGCATGGCTGTGTCTTCTATTGAGGGTGAGTGGGAGGTAGACCAGAGTGGAGAGATTCAGCATGACTGTGTCTCCTATTGAGGGTGAGTGGGAGGAAGGCCAGAGTAGAGAGATTCGGCATGGCTGTGTCTTCTATTGAGGGTGAGTGGGAGGTAGATCAGAGTGGAGAGATTCAGCATGACTGTGTCTTCTATTGAGGGTGAGTGGAAGGTAGATCAGAGTGGAGAGATTCAGCATGACTGCGTCTTCTATTGAGGGTGAGTGGGAGGTAGACCGGAGTGGAGAGATTCAGCATGGCTGTGTCTTCTATTGAGGGTGAGTGAGAGGTAGACCAGAGTGGAGAGATTCAGCATGGCTGTGTCTCCTATTGAGGGTGAGTGGGAGGTAGACAAGAGTGGAGAGATTCAGCATGGCTGTGTCTTCTATTGAGGGTGAGTGAGAGGTAGACCAGAGTGGAGAGATTCAGCATGGCTGTGTCTCCTATTGAGGGTGAGTGGGAGGTAGACAAGAGTGGAGAGATTCAGCATGGCTGTGTCTTCTATTGAGGGTGTGTGGAAGGTAGACCAGAGTGGAGAGATTCAGCATGACTGTTGTCTTCTATTGAGGGTGAGTGGGAGGTAGACCAGAGTGGAGAGATTCAGCATGACTGTGTCTTCTATTGAGGGTGAGTGGAAGGTAGATCAGAGTGGAGAGATTCAGCATGGCTGTGTCTCCTATTGAGGGTGAGTGGGAGGTAGACAAGAGTGGAGAGATTCAGCATGACTGTGTCTTCTATTGAGGGTGAGTGGGAGGTAGACAAGAGTGGAGAGATTCAGCATGGCTGTGTCTTCTATTGAGGGTGAGTGGGAGGTAGACAAGAGTGGAGAGATTCAGCATGGCTGTGTCTCCTATTGAGGGTGAGTGGGAGGTAGACCAGAGTGGAGAGATTCAGCATGGCTGTGTCTTCTATTGAGGGTGTGTGGAAGGTAGACCAGAGTGGAGAGATTCAGCATGACTGTGTCTTCTATTGAGGGTGAGTGGGAGGTAGATCAGAGTGGAGAGATTCAGCATGGCTGTGTCTTCTATTGAGGGTGAGTGGGAGGTAGACCAGAGTGGAGAGATTCAGCATGGCTGTGTCTTCTATTGAGGATGAGTGGGAGGTAGACCAGAGTGGAGAGATTCAGCATGGCTGTGTCTCCTATTGAGGGTGAGTGGGAGGTAGACCAGAGTGGAGAGATTCAGCATGACTGTGTCTTCTATTGAGGGTGAGTGAGAGGTAGACCAGAGTGGAGAGATTCAGCATGACTGTGTCTTCTATTGAGGGTGAGTGGGAGGTAGACCAGAGTGGAGAGATTCAGCATGGCTGTGTCTTCTATTGAGGGTGAGTGAGAGGTAGACCAGAGTGGAGAGATTCAGCATGGCTGTGTCTTCTATTGAGGGTGAGTGGGAGGTAGACAAGAGTGGAGAGATTCAGCATGGCTGTGTCTCCTATTGAGGGTGAGTGGGAGGTAGACAAGAGTGGAGAGATTCAGCATGACTGTGTCTTCTATTGAGGGTGAGTGGGAGGTAGACCAGAGTGGAGAGATTCAGCATGGCTGTGTCTTCTATTGAGGGTGAGTGGGAGGTAGACCAGAGTGGAGAGATTCAGCATGACTGTGTCTCCTATTGAGGGTGAGTGGGAGGTAGACCAGAGTGGAGAGATTCAGCATGGCTGTGTCTTCTATTGAGGGTGAGTGGGAGGTAGACCAGAGTGGAGAGATTCAGCATGGCTGTGTCTCCTATTGAGGGTGAGTGAGAGGTAGACCAGAGTGGAGAGATTCAGCATGACTGTGTCTTCTATTGAGGGTGAGTGGGAGGTAGACCAGAGTGGAGAGATTCAGCATGGCTGTGTCTCCTATTGAGGGTGAGTGGAAGGTAGACCAGAGTGGAGAGATTCAGCATGACTGTGTCTTCTATTGGGCCATGATTGGGAGTGAGTGGAAGGTAGATCAGAGTGGAGAGATTCAGCATGGCTGTGTCTTCTATTGACCCATGATTGGGAGTGAGTGGAAGGTAGACCAGAGTGTGGAGGTCCAATGAAGGGGCCTGATAAGGCAGGGTAGGGTTTCAGATGGGCACGCTGCGGCATCAGGCGGCCTGTATTGGATCCAGCTGTTCTCATGCCTGCCCTGACCTGCCCGCCATCCCTGTCTGCCAGCAAATACACACTTAGCACCCCATAAATATCCCTCTCCAGAATGCTGCCAGCGCCACCTTCCTCAACAACTCACAAGCTGCTACTCCAAAAACTAAGACCATTAGCGCTATCTTAAACAATAGCAAACGATTTATTTCGTGTGCAGAAAAATAGGGAATGCTGTCTATTCGTGTTCTCTTGGGCTTGAGGGTGAACTCATATATTCCAGTGGAATGTATATATATATATATATATATATATATATATATATATATATATATATATATATATATATATATATATATATATATATATATATATATATATATATTATGTATATCAAATTTCAAATTGTACACTTGTAAACTCTGATTTATATCCTTACATGAAATATACATTGCAGACTGAAAAAAAGGTATAATTTTTTCACATTCCTCATCTTGTCGCTCATTACGTATATATAAGTTTTTTTTCTAATTTTATGAAGATTTATTTCTTCTCCCGTTTCTTCTCCTCATGTTGATTAGGAGTTTGTATACATTTTTGCCTGATTGACAATGAAGACGTGTGTTGGGGAATACATTCTCAATCCTAAATTATTTCATTCCTATGAAATTTTGTTTAGCAATTTTCAGTGGGACTCTCATTTAGATTTCCAGATGTCTCCAAAAGTTGCACTAGTTGGGTATTGGATTAAGCCATGATAGATTGAGTCTTTGCCAGTCGAATTGCACTGAATGCACCTTCTTTTCTTGTTGTTAGTCTGGTGTAAAATCTTGAAATTTTACAAACATATTGCAAATGCTTTATGAGCTTTTCTGGGCACTAGTAGTTGTAAGGCTTGACTCACTTCCACTGGATTAATTTCATTTAGGATTTTCCCCACTTTTCATTCACATTTGATATCAACCGTTTCATTTTAGTTGACTCTTTAAGAAAAATGCCACGATGACCACTCTTGTTTCACTTTATGTGACTTTTTATTTTTGCTACGATGAGCACTTGTTTCACTATAAATGACTTTTTAGATATTTTTTGCTATGATGACCACTCTTATTTGACTATATTTGACTTTTTAGATATATCTAGCTACGTTGACCACTATAGTGGATACATTTTGCTACGATGACCACTATTGTTTCACCATAGTTGATCTTTTGGATATATCGTGCTACCATGGCCACTCTTGTTTCACCATAATTGACCTGTTAGATATATTTTGCTACGATGACCACTCTTGTTTTACTATAGTTGATCTTTTGGACATATCGTGCTACCATGGCCACTCTTGTTTCACCATAATTGACCTGTTAGGTATATTTTGCTACGATGACCACTCTGGTTTCACTATGGGTAACCTTTTTAGGTATTTGGCTTTACTTGGCCATTCCTCTCGTTTCACTTTAGTTGGCCTTTTCAGGCATTTGGCTGATTACCCCTCTTGCTTCATTGTAGTTGATTCAAGGAGTATTTGGCTATGATTATCACTTCTGTTTCGCTATATTTGGCCATGATAATCATTCTTGCTTCATTGTAGGTTATCGTTTTAGATATTTGTCCATGACAACCACTCTTGTTTCACTTTAGTTGACCTTTTTAGATATGTGACCATGATGATTGTTCTTGTTTTATTTTAGTTGACCTCTTTATATATTTGACCATGATGACCATACATGTGTCCATACAGTTGAACTTTTGAGATATGCCTTGATACTTCTTTATCGAAAAGGGTTGAATGACTTTTCCTTCCAGTGTTTGAATTATTTACTGTTTATACTAGCCATGATAGGTTTCCTGATGGAGAGCATGCGATGCTATCTTCGATCTAGTACATGTGGTCTTTTAGACTGTCCACAACGTAACGTAATTTTGTATACAGAGACCGGTTGTCTTTTCCTGCTTCATCATACTAGTAGTTGACATCATAGACTGCCTATGACGTCTTTTCATACATTCTTGTTGTGTGTTTTCTCCTTATAATGGGCAGTTGACTTTGTCTTGCTACATTATATTCGACCTTTTTGCACTGAAGTAGAGAATGGTTTACTGTTCGATGTTGTGTTGTAGCTCCCACATAACTTCTGGTCATGTGCCAACTCTCATTTAGACCCTAGTTATCGGACCTTTAAGGGTTAGTGAGTTAGTATAGTTACTAGCCCTGTTTAGTTTCTTTGTGAAGCAGCATGTAGGGAAAATGTGGACAATCAATAGTAATTGAAGCAGGTACTAAGCCGGTAGGGAAATCATTCTTTTCCCCATAGCTGGGTGAACATTTTAGGATTTGAGGCTGCCCCGACAACTGAAAGGAAAAGGAGAACAAGGGGAAAGTTGGATTCTTGCCAACTACTGGGGACTATATGACCACTGTATGACCCTGTGAATTACATAATTTTTCGAGATTTAGGAAATGGGTACGGTGTCCTGTCACAACCTGTAAACGACGGATATAGCTGATGTTGCAACTACTGCTAGATCTAGTACTTCTACTACTACTGCTCCTCCTCCATTTTCTACTACTTCTTCTTCTTCTTCTTCTTCTACTACTACTACTACTACCAATAATAATAATAATAATAATAATAATATTAATAATAATAATAATAATGATAATAGTACTGATAATAATAATGATAATAATAATAATAATAATAATAATAATAATAATAATAAGAAGAAGAAGAAGAAGAAGAAGAAGAAGAAGAAGAAGAAGAAGGAGAAGAAGAAGAAGAAGAAGAAGGATGATAACAACAGCAACAACAACAATGATAATAATGATAATAATTATTGTGGTGCCAATATCTTGTCGGATTGTTAATAGAGCAGAGTTGTATCGCAGGTGGGTCATGTCTTGGTTCTAAGGTCATGTGTAGGCTATGTTTGCAGGTAAGTATCGCCGCGTATTCAGTTAGCAATGCCGGCTGGCATAGCGTTAAGACGCTACAAGAACATGAGAATGCACATATCACAGCATCTCCCCGTTAGGGAGTAACTAATCGTCCAGAAAGCAATGCTACCTGCCAGCTTCACTTGACGTCCTCTCTAATTAAAGGGCAAATGCACCATCAGAATGATTTAGGTTCAAAATGAGCGTATACATGTCACCTTTCGAATAAGACCTCCCCCGAACCTGTCCTCTTCAGCACTACTCAGTTATAGCTTACAGAAGTTCAGCAAGCAACAGTCTTGAGGCAGCTATACAGGGCCTCCATGCATCCCAAGATGCACTCTGTTTTTGACACCTTCTAAGCACCAGCCTGGATCACTAGTGCTTCAGAGATAGCAGTAACAGAGAAGCCTGCGTGTATTTCCCTTACTTGCTAATCTTTATTCCTGGCTCATTCCTGATCACAATTTTTGGAAGCAAATAAAACTTCAAGAAGTAAAACTTACATAGTATGGCAGAATTGAGCAATTCAGGAATTTGGAGGAATGGGAATATCTGACTCACCTAGGGAACTTCTCCCTTAGACCCACATGATCCTTTACTCAATGGTGCCAGGTTCTCAACTCAAAGATAGCATCTTGATAACAGGATGTGAAGGAATACACATACTAAGTCCTACACTATTCCCATGAGTAACTGCTAACTGACACAAGTGTTGCAATTTCCTGTAAGTGATAAGCACAAACTGATTTCATAGCAATTAGGAAGTAATGGTTTCTACCCAACAATAAGCTACAAATCAAAGACAAGCCACATAGAATAACTTCCAAGGATTGTTGGAATATACAATAGGAAATTGAAGAAGTTCAATCTGTGGGAATTGTGACAACTTATTGAAAGCCAGTAATGAAAATCTAAGCAGGAAAGGGGAGCCCAGCCCCCTATTACTGCTATCTCTTAAGCACTAGTGACACAGGCAGGTGCTTAGAAGGTGTCAAAAACAGAGTGCATCTTGGGATGCATGGAGGCCCTGTATAGCTGCCTCAGGACAGTTGCTTGCTGAACTTCTGTAAGCTATAACTGAGTAGTGCTGAAGAGGACAGGTTCGGGGGAGGTCTTATTCGAAAGGTGACATGTATACGCTCATTTTGAACCAAAATCATTCTGATGGTGCATTTGCCCTTTAAGCGCAGAGCAAACATCACAAGTAACATTTTCTTCAAGTGCATCCACGCTAGAACTGTTTGCCGAAACAATGCATGCGATAAATCAGCTAACCATGCTTACGAAAATACACATCTTTAAGTGTTTCCCCATCTACCTGTGATGATTTAATGTTGCATGTGGCAACTGTACTGTATTGACACTAGCAATGAGGTACCTCGGGTGTCCTTAGGCGTGTTTCCAGTGTGTTTCAGGCGTTCAATAAGGCACTATGCCGTACTGCTTGTTGTGGAAGTGCAGCATTTTCCTATGTCAACGGGGGCTCTACCTACAGCGCACAATCACATTGCGCAACTTGCACAATATTGCGAATGCCATTGGGGTGGACACTCGGCAATCAGATGCATGTTGACGCACGGGGTTGTGTATTGCATTGCGTTAGTTCAGTGAATTCCATGGCTTCCTCTAAGCGAGGCTTAGCTATAGGCAAAACATTGTTTTCACTTACATGTATCGTATGTTCTTACCTAGTAAATATACGAACTCATTACTAAGTCTACCAGACAATTCCCCTTCAAAGATCTTGGAAATTATGATGGATCCAGGCGATAATTTCTTGAGAAACCCTTAAGCATTAATGGGTTAAACAAAAGGTAGAGACCGGAATAAAGAAACAAATACTAGTACTTTATCATGCCTCTAACTCTGTAAGAGTAGTAGCTATTTTCCTCTTGGCGTCGTGGCAGGCAGTGTCCACTGCAGCGTGCTGGCCGCTCGCTCAGGTATGGAATATTGTTCCTCCTTCCATGCACGGTGTATGTGGTACAAACATGCCAAGGGAAAGGCGAGTCGCAGCGTCCCGGATCAGGCATGGCTGAGCACCAGTAGTGGAACCTTCATACAGTGAGCAATCACAAGGAACTAAAAAGGTAGTGCTCGATGTACAGAGGGGGCTGCCTCAATAGCCTAATGGTCTGCGGTACTGCCACCGACTGCTCGCTGTCTTTCTTTCACACAAATGCCATAGGTCCAGGGTCCGAACACGGATCGAGGCATGTGAGAAAGAAAGTTACCTGTGACTCAGAGTGTTCTTCGAGTTGTCCGTTGTCCTCCACCAATGATAACTGATTAATTACGATGTAGCCGCAATGTGCCAAGAGAAGTGACATTATATGCAATTCCAAAAAACAAAATCAACCTAAGATGTGGTTCTATGATCTTATAACAGGTAGGGGCTGTCGGGAATGATAAGTGTGAGAATTGAACATGAGCTTGGGTTAGAGAGGTGCTCAATCTAATAGGTTCTATTGTACACATATTTCTCAGATAACCTATAGTAATTTTTGGAAATTATGGTTTGGTTTCAAGTGAAGCCTTTTTTCGCATCTTGATCATGCTATCATGCTTATGCTATAATTGAGTTAAAGGAAACCTATTTGCCAGTTGGGTCTTCCTAGCTGCAAGCACATGACAGAGGCCTGTACCGCCGCTTATAACATTATAGTAGTTTTTTTTGACTAAATTGTTTATCTTAATGCACGCCAATATGAGATCCCTTGTCTCACAAGTCACAACTCGTGTTAAGGGTTGGCATTCTATCCGAAGCACTCTCGTACAGGGGCTGAAGGGTCTCGATTCCATTTTGACATGTTATGATAATAAAAAAAGTGAATCACCTTTTTATGCAGAGGCAGTTATCGAAAACCTTCAATTTCTAACATTTGAAATCATAAGTTGTGCACCAGAGAATTAATTTTCCTATGTTTTATAAGGGTTACAAAGCAGTGGTTGCGCAATACCTTAGACCACTCATTGCTGTGGCAGCCCCATCGCCACAAATGTCTCCAGCTTTAAGGGATGACGTTACCAGGGTGACCGGAAGGCTTCTAGTACCTGGACCCTCCCCTCCGTGTGTGATGAAACATCTACCTTGGCTGGGACTCCGGGCAGTTTGGCTGACACTCCAGCATCCGCCTTACAATACTACCTCTGGCGATTTCTCCAACAGAGCTCTATCCTACCGGTGAAAAAAAAATATATATCAACAGAACTTGAACCCCATCACCACCACTTCATGCTTGGTGAAGGAAAAAGTGACAACAGACAAAACATAAATGAGTCTAGAATCAAGGCTACACCTAACTCTGTATGACTTAGTGCTCAAAATCTTACAGCCTGGTGGTTTTGCAAACCAATATTCCTAACAACAGTGCGTCGATCAAGGTGTATGCCTGCCCTATGAGGGTTGAATTCAGAATACCTTAGATCCTCTACTTGACCACAATGGTGCTTTATATGCTATTGTGACTATAGTTAAGTGCACCATTGCACCCAAAACTACTCCCGTACTACCGGATTGGGGCAAGTTCGAGCCTAGAGCCTGAGCCATTGAGATATCATTACTTTCTCATAATTATCTCATGAACAGATCAGTATAGATATCCAAGTCGACTCGTGTTATACGACAAAAAAACGTATTTCTTGTGTCACGATGAATCATCGGGCGAAGGCTAGTGTCAGGTATTCAACAGTACGTACGAAGTACGACATTAGCTGTACCCAACTCCATCCCATCCACGTGTTCTTTACTTAACCCTTTCTCGTCTGAAAGGAAGGAAGGTTTGGGGAACCGGGAAAAAATTCCCTTCTCTTTACGTATAGTTCCTAGGGGTCTTTCAGTTGCAGAAAGACCATAGACAGTCTTCCACAACGCCGTACATTTATATAGCGCCGCTATTTTGGGGATCCAACTCTCTTATTTGCTTATCACTTGAAGCTTTTAATCAAAGGGATTGTCCACTTAATGCGAGAAAGTTGCCAATGACTTTGGGGTAAGTTGTTCTTTTCGCTCTGGTTATCACCACCATTGACAACTGACTAATCGCCATTCAGCCTCAAAATGGCAGAAAAGGTGACCATAGTCGAAATTCCAAATTCATGCCGTACCTTTCAGGTATACATTCTTAAATTCATAACAGAGATATACATATGTTATGTACATCTCTAATCATAGGTATCTATGTGTGTTTGACAAGTTTCCCCAAATAAATCTACCCGCGATGAAAAGTTAACAATGCCTTTTAAGACTTAATTGGTATATTGATCATTTACCCAAGATCAATGACTGATTGATTCCAAAGTTGGTTGTTCTAGGGTGCTAGATAATAGCCAATTACTGCGTGGCACGTGCGGCAGCTGGGCCTCAAAGCATTGCTTCAACACAGACAGTGCTGTCTGTACTGTCCAAAGCATTATAAAGTAAACATAAATGCCTAGTAAAATATTCCAGACAAGCGTGCATAGACGTTTTCATCAAATCCTGAAAAATGGACCATTAAACGAGCTCTATATTTTTTCTCATTGAGTAACTCGAAAACAAGGGCGAACAGGATATTGCAGTTTCTTGAGAGAACAACTTACACATGTTACTGTCTCTTTAGGAGATCATGGATACCCCATCAGTGGATTGCTTATTCACAATTGATCTCACATTGGCTTTTAACTATAAGAACATGCAATCAAAAGTGCAATTCTGAAAACAATACTGAGGAGTCCCCTTCAATGTGCGTTTATTCAGCTGGCACATCGAAGTAACCATACGGCACAGACTTATCTCTTCATATCATCTTTATCTTATCAGTTTCTACAAACAGGTATTTATGTCTAAGGTGTGTGCATGCAACTAGTTTTCACAGTAGTTTATGGAATTGAATTTGATACAGACCCCTTGCTACCCCCGGATGTTGAGGGGTCTGATTCTCTGATGCCAAAAACTCAGTGCTCGGGTGTGTTGTTTGTGTAATATGTGAACCATGCATAGATGTGCATCTCATAAGAAAAACAATGCTGGACGTTATCGTCCCCACCCCGACTAAGTCATTTGGCCTAAGTTTCCTTCATATACATGTATTTTCTATTTATTTCAGCTCATTGTGTATCTCCAAACTCTGACAGTTCAATTTTCAACATGGATAATGGATCATGCATGCTGCAGTTTTTAAGTTGGGTTTCATCTGCATGCTTCAGATTTAAATTCACTTCTGCAACAGGACAGATGAACTTCAAAGTACTTTTACCCTCTATCTGAGACAGACAAAGATAGGTAAGTGATATAAGTAATCAAGGTCCCAGAGTACATGTATTATGATACGTATCTAAAACGTTTCTGGTCGTGTCTCAACAAGCTGCGGAAAACAAGCATTTAATATCTTGTCAACCTTTGCACCACTGCATCTTAAGTGTGACACACGCTACTATTTCAGACGTAGTTGGGTCGTAGTAGCTTGTAGTAACACACTGTTTACTCGACCTGATAATACTAGGCTCTTTATGTGCCTGCAGCTTATTTCCATAATGCCCCGGACAGAGCAACTCCACCTCTCGCTGCACACGGACCAATGGGAGGCGAGTACGTCGTCACGTGATAGCTATTGTTAATCCATCAACACGAGTAGGTTTGACAGTACAGGAATAGCGTAGTAACATTGGTGGGCATTTATAGCCGAGTTTACAGAGTTCAGCGGCGTAGGGAAGCTCTAGCACTGGGGAAGAGAGAGGGTAGTATAGTAGAAGCACTACGAGACTTGCCCGGGGGTGTCGGAGTTGCATTAGAGGCGTACTACGCCGGAGATGAGTTTACTACGTTCGTCTGTTTTTGAAATGATGGCTCAACGGAGGTTAGCCGGATTACGCGATCCAGCGGCTAAGTCAGTTCGTCGACGACTGGATTTTGGCGACTCGGAGCCTGCGGATCAGGAAGAGAATCTGCATATAGCGGCACAAGAACAAGAGAATCAGATCAATGCGTTTAAAGAGCGATGGAACTTCGATCTGAAAAGGGATGAGCCCATGTCAGGGAACTATGAGTGGGAGAGAGTGGTTGACCCGAACACTGTCCCCTCTGCATATCGACGAATGATAACAGCCAGGGTGTCCCTCAAACCCTGTTCTGCTGCCTCTGCTGCACAATCCAGCCAGGATGATGAGCAAAACATCCGTGTCAGACTAGAAGGTAACGGAGATCCACCACCCATCCTTATTCCGGATGGTGGGGAAGAGGGGGAGGATGATGATAAGGGCATAGAAGTCCTAGAGGCTGACCCGCCCATTTCTAGTAGTAGTGGGGAGCGTGGTGAGGATAATAGTAGTTGTGACAATTCTCAAGAGACCCATATCGCACACGCCAGCACAGCCGCAGGCCCGGACGATTTACGACCAAATGTCAAGAAAGGAGATGATACCAGAAAGATCATAGTTACCAAATCTGCAGCAAAACAAACAGAAATAACCGGTGAGTAAAGCTTTTACTACGACGCGATCGAGAGTACGTTTTTTTTTACTCCAGGCTAAAAAGGGGTTTCGTGCAAGAAGCGTCACTGTCATCCAAGCGTGACCTGGTGCTTCTCATCTCTTTGCGTTCCGCACTATTCTTGATAATACTGTCAAGGACAGTACGTCCAAAATAGAGTTTGTTTACTAAACAAAACATTTTCTTCGCGTATTCACTGCTGTCACGGAAGGAATCAGCTTTAGGAGTTTGCTCCAATTCTCTGAAACCCAAACACAGACAGCGGTTGAATGATAACTTGCCGAGATGTAGAAGGGGGTGTGGCACATTACCAGGTTTATGAATTGGTCCAATAACTCCTTAAAGACTCAAGAAAACGACTATGCGTAAATAGTCTATCTGCTCATACCTGCTAGTTTTAAATGCATCCTGTATTTTCTCTCTCATACCTGATAGTGTTATATTCTCTCTCTCTCTCTCTCTCTCTCTCTCTCTCTCTCTCTCTCTCTCTCTCGCTCTCTCTCTCTCTTTCTAGTAGATACAAAAACTAGATATTATAATAATAAACTAAACGAATGTACACATTTTTGTTTGCAGCAGTAAATTCTATGTTCTATCTCCTAAAATTGACAACTTGTTAAGTTAGGTTAAGGTCTGCCGTTTGATGTATCATAGACCTGAATACTACAGTTCCCTGCCTGTATGTATTGTAATTATTTCCTAGTCTATATAGGTAGTGTTAGACCGCAGTTCGATTATAAGATGGGTACACTTGTGTATTACTGCATAACCAGCCCCCCCCCCCCCCCCTTCCCCCTGTTCGCAAGTGTGTCCGGCAGCATTAGCCCTGATCATCAATTAGTGCGGCGTGGGTGCAAATTAACGTAATCAAGCGATTAGCCGTCGTGTGCCCCGATCAATGTGCACTTTCCAAGGGGCTGGATTGTAGAGCATTCCCCTCTCATTACACAGAACTATGTATAGTGATTACATCTACAGCGTTGTTCACTCATGACGAATGCGAATACATGATCTGTCCAAACTTGCACCCTGAATTATCAACCTCAAAAATCTAGGGGCCGTAATACATACATTGGTGAGCCCCAGGCGATTGAAGGCCAAGGTTTACCATCAGAACGTTGAGGCCGACTGTATTAGTCACTGCTAAACATGTCCTGGCTTGCCGGGCCCAGGATAAGTTTCGGCTCGACGTTTTGGGTATTAGTTCCTAGGACTACCGCCCTGAGTGCCGGAGCAGCAGCGGGAGAATGGCGGCAGTTCGGGTTCACGAGTGTGCGTCAACATTTTAGATATTTTGGGAAGGTTGCCAAGTTTGTGTCAGTGAGTTTGATGGTAGGTTGGCTGGGGACGTAGCCATGTCTAGGGGCCCTGGTTTCGCGTGCCTGACGTAACCGGCTACCATGCAACAACTGTGAGGCCAGCTTCGAGTACAGTTATTCTGGTAATTGAGCAGTGCCAGGCAGCCAGCTCCTACAGTTTTCATGTTACGTACTCAGTGTTGTACATGTATTTAGGCCAGCTCTCTCTCTCTCTCTCTCTCTCTCTCTCTCTCTCTCTCTCTCTCTCTCTCTCTCTCTCTCTCTCTCTCTCTCTATATATACACACACACACACACACACACTTATGTATCCCCACACACGCTGAAGCCTAGAACAGAAAAAATCAGACCTAATTTCAAAATTACCCCCCCCCCCCTTAGATGAATAAAAACTTCATTCATCTAGGAGGTCAAATAATAATAAGTTGTCATTCTCTCTTAGTTTTGACCTAAGCAAGCAGCATAAAAGTATTTTGAAAGTTGCACATCCCAGCCAGGGTTTGTTCTATAAATAGCCATTACCAGAGGGATGAGGGTAAACAAGGAAATGGATTAAAATAGATTATGGGGCATCATCATCATCTATTCATGGCATTGCTTTGCTTTGGCTTCTGGCCCTACCAGGCCACTAGACCTCTATGGTTTATAGTGTCGAACGAAGTGACCTTGAAATTCTCTGTCCTCTCTCCAATCCACCATTGACCAAAGCAAAGATTACTGTTTGTAAAAACTTGCACAGGTTTGTGATTCACTCCTGTCTTGGATTAAGAAAAGAATGGATATGTAACGAGAGACCAATTACTATATGCCCTATAGTTACATGCTGGCCTCATGCCAGGACTACCAGATAAGGCAGCAGGGCGATGTCACATGGGAACAAGGACCAATCAGGGCTCTTGCATCGATTACATTACAGAGAAACCTTATCTCCACCACCTGCTGGGGGTGCCCAGAGCACCTATTAGCGACTATTAGTTGACACTGGTTGAGGCTAGCATGTTCAGGTTGACCGGCTGGTTTCCATTCCATGTGTTTGGTCTTCTAAGCTCCTGTGCACAAAGTGTGCAATCAATGCTACTTAATTATAAAGTTGCTATCTCTAGTAACTTGCATTGTAAGGCTGTATGTGAATTGTATGAAATAATACACTTTAATATGCAAACACCTTTTTCAATTCAACTCCACGTATGTATTTGACTTTTTTTCTACCTATAAAATAATACCTTTTGTCAAGTGTACCACTCTCAACATTATTTTAATTAAGACATGAGTGTATTACTTGAGCCCTATAGGGTACAGAGGTTTTTTCTCATTTATTCATTATATACTTTGCAACAATTGAACAATGTGTGTATTACAATGTAAATGAGAAATGTAACAAATCTCATTCGGTTTTGGAAGGGGTGACATTCAATAGAAGGCAAAGAAGCAGCCAATGTTTTACATATTTGCCATGGTTTCTTAGTCTTAAAGTAATTCTCATTCTCCACATGTTCAGCCAATTTCTGTTCATTTCATCATTTGGATAGCTTTACTTTTAGTATATTGATTGCTAACTTTGTATTGCAGATTTCATGAAGAAGAAGAAAAGACATTTATCAGGGGATAGCCAATCATCATCATCATCATCATTGCCATCACTATCATCGTCTTCCACAGCAGACCCTGTTGCTAAGCGACCAAAGAGGGATAGTCCTGAGCTGGTATGAGGAGAGTTAATCTTAGAAAAGGTAAGAAGAATTAACATACAAACCCATTGTTTCAGGATTACATGTCTGCAGGGATATGTATATATATAATATATATATTTAATACAACTTTCAATCAAACATTTCCCTAAATATTGCATTGTTATCATGGTACATACATGTATATCAGGCCGTGTGTATACTGCCGATGGGAATGGGTTAAATATGTGATTTCTGGATAGGACACTTTCATAGTCTATACAGTATCACCAGCATGCATGTCAGGTCCTGCTTTGGTCTACTTCCAGCCTAATTGTAGACCTTAAGTAGTGGTATTATTGTTAGGATTCTGTAAACAAGTGTAGGCGATTCTGTGTCTACAGGGTCACCTGTACACAGGTGGGGTGATACTATGACACACCTGTGTGGAGCACCTGGAGTGATGCCAAGTCAACAGGTAGGTAGACTTGCTACACGTCTGTGATATCTGGCTCTTTCACTGATCTGACCTGAGTTGATTTCACTCCAATATTAGTTCTGAATAGATCCTCAAGGGGGACACACTTGAGCTCTAGTCTGAATAGCCCCAACTCATGAAAACAGTGCTTCCATCTATAGTTTGAGAGAGACATCAATCCTACTTAGTATGTATAGCATAATAGTGGTGGGGGCATTATAACTAACACAGCCTGAGAACCAGGCTACAGGTAGGGTGCCAGGGCCTACCTGGAATACCTGTCAGCATCAACAATTCCTGGAAAGACAAAATTGCACATTCATTACATCCAACCACATTTACAGTGATGAGTGTATTGTTAACCCTTAAAGCCTTAGATCCAGAATCTGGCTCTAATAGGTATATCAAGTTCCTTAGAAAAGCCAGGCTATTTTGAAAACATCTCTCAAACATAAGTATCTTTTGGGTAATTTTTGAAGGAGAAAAATTAAGCCGCACTCAATCAACAGTTTTTCTCCTATTTTGAAGTTGTTTTCAAAAGCATCATATATATCCAGATGACATTTGTAAGGGGTGAATGGGTTAGGTTAGGGGAGGTGCAGTTTATGTGCTAAAAGAAGCTCCTACAGGGGCTGATCATCTGCTCTATATTACTGGACAAAGATAGCCTAGCAACTAGGCGTTGGTGTTTTACCATACTATACATATGTATAAATCTGTGCCTACACCTACATAAGGGCATGTGGCCTACTATTGCCCATTTAGTTCACACATTTGCCACATGAGAGGGAGTTGTAACAGCTGAGTGGCTGTAACATATTTCCACTTACCCTCCTAAGATACCACAGTGCCATCTATCCATAAGGTATGACATCTAAATATGGCCTGGGAGGCAGGCTACCAGACATAGTATCTATGCATCTTATTTATGTGCACTGCACAGTGCACATAGGATTACTTAGAAGCTATTCGGCAAACCTGAGTGAAACCACTGACAGAGAATGACGGTAACATTCCTGTGGTTGCATGTTTTGACTGGAAAGCAAATGTCATAACTAGAGTCCCACTAGCCTAGGTTCTAGGCTGTTATAGGTAAACCTATTTTGTAATATTTTTGGATGTATTTACTATTTTGGTGTGATGGTTTTGTTATACATGTCCCCCACTTTGTTTTCCTATTGATCTGATGTAATACCAGGTACTTGTAAGTTGTTAAGGCTTATATACCCACTTACCCCAATACCCTCATACCCCCATTTCCCCAAGATACTGTGGTGCCACTTATCATAGCTTATATTTACTCCTTTGATTTGCTATCTATGTTATCATTATACTCAGTGCTATCTGAAGTGAAAGGCAAAGTTGACAAGTGCAAGTACATGTAACTGCCCTCAAGGTCATACAATATTACCTCCTAGGGGGATGATAGGGGATATTGAATACATAATTACAAAAAAGTAAAATTGACTCTTTTTCTTTTAAATGTCATGCAGTTAACCTAGCATTGACACTGCATAAGTAAAACAATTATTGAGTTCAGTTGCCATAATATCAATTATCATTTATAAGGTACTTCTATAATTGGGGAATGAAAGAGTTGTTGGAAGAAAGGCCTGGTACAGATATGTTATATAATATGACAATAAAGGTGAACTAAGAATAAGCCAAAGATAGAGTCATGGCTTTCTACTTGAAGGGAAATCAAAATAAAAGCTGAAATCTAAACTGCACTTGGTCTGGGATCACATTGCAAACATCAAATCAACCCAATCTATTACTATACTCTTCTTGTTTGGAAATAAGTCAATGGATGCTGTTGAATACCTTTCATGCCCGTGAGAACTGTTGACATAAGTCCTCAGAATAGTGTTAGTATATATATATATAGATGGTCAGTCAGGGGAAAGTGAGAAAATCACAGTGCTGCATAGTTGCACTGTGTACTGCATGTGTATTGCAGAAGTAATGTGTGAATGTACAGTAGCGTGAATTTAAAGGCACTAAGGATGGTATTACACAGTCCACAGACCTGACTTGCACTCTGTTTCACTTCAACTATGTTGCTGCTGTACATTCCAGTCAAGTATGTTACTGTACAGCATTCCAGCATAACCGGCCCTCTCATGCTGATATTGCTCTACATAAAGGGGCAGGAAGTGCCGTTAATACTTGCCAACATATTTGCTGGTTTTGGTTTTGCTTGCAAGAGGTAAATAACCAGCAAAATGGTATCAAGATAGACTCTAGTTTTCTCAGGCTATGGAGCTGGCTGTGCTTGTTGGGTGCTAGATCATACGTTAACCTATTTGTGCCTATACGGACCAAAAGGGTCTGGCAATTTTGTGGATAACTTTCTCACAATTGTTTAGGAAATATGGGAAGTGGAATTGTTGATCAAAACTCTCTGAAATAATGTTGAGGTATATACAGTTTATCAGAATATTTTCAAAAGTAGCCTTTTTTAAGATGACACTTTTGAGCATGAGCATGCGGCATGGAAGGGTTAAAAATGTAATTTTGCTTTGAACACCTGTGTGTACTTAATTAGGAAAAATGTCACCCAAGTCATCAGTCTCTTCAGTACAAATGAGGCTATAATAGTATTTTAAGACACTAGCAGGTGCTTAATTGGACTTTCCTGTTTTTACATAAGTGAAAGATGAGCCTACAATGTCTAACTGTAGGAATGAGACTGGAAGAAGAGCTGCAACCCTGAAATATGCCCCTCCCCCATGGGGGAAGAGGAGAAAGGAAGCCCTATTTAGTGGATGTTGGAGGTTGTGTTTTTGCGGAAGCAGGAAGGTTTTTATTTGCGTGTCTCCAGGAACACATTTGGCTAATGTGACACTGTGGACACATGTGTTGATGGTAAGCCAAATATCAAAGATTTCACTGGCAACTGTGTAAACAGAAAAGCACTAATTAGGAGTGGATGGAATTGGTAAAGTATGCTGCTCACGTGCATGTAGGACAGGTCCTGGGGTCTGCTGCCCACACTTAGACATGCATATGGCTTTACTATGGAGAGGAATGAATTACTTACAGAAATCAACCCCATAGTGGCTCTAGCCCAATCTACATGCCACTTCAAAGTTATGGTCTTGATGTATTTTCTCACCGCGGGGTTATAGAAAAACTGAACAGGAGGGAAATGATGGGGGGGCATTTCACTTGCTGAAAAGACCCTTTATTTGCCAAAAGAATCGTGAGCACTTGCCCGTGTCTTAGACAGCCCTAAGATGTAAGGGTAGAAACCTAGCCCCTACAAATTTGCTTGGTTTGAGACACCCTGGGGGCAAAGATCAGTGTCTGGCTTCTTTGTTGTTGAATGCCACGGGCCCAGCGCGCGCGTACATTATATTGCTGCCTTGAAGAACCCGTGCGGTATTGTATCTACTCGTCTCTAAAGATGCGGGTATTTTTAGCCACCCTGTCTACAGGGTATCAAAGCAGATGGGAAAGGTGGACACTTAGGTGGTTGCTATGGTGATAGACAAATTCCTTGTTTTTGGCGGGAGATTTTTGAGCCCGAAAATTAGAATGGTCAGAGGCCATATGCTACACTAAAGAAGTACCGCTAAATGAGACTGGCCACTGTGAATGCTGATGACTAACACTTTCTCAAGGGAAAATTGCAAAAAAATATCCAAGCACTTATAGATGAAAGGGCTAGACAGATACTAGAATATGACGTCTGGTCATGATGCCACTGGTATAGTTGGGTAGTTTGGAAACTCTGGAAAAGTGTCATGTTTAAAAAATTAAAGAATTGTCACCTGTCACAGAAGGAATTATATTTTTCTATTTTATACCTCAAAGTATTAAATAAAAACCTATATATTTATATGTATATGGGCATAAGCATTTCAATGGTGATTTAACACTTTCCTTTCTAAAGTGCTTCAGATTTGATGATATATCAATAAATATCTTGAAAACTAAGCACTTTTCAAGGTCCAATCAGCTGAATATTTCTCCTGTGATAAAAATTACCTATGGCCCAGCAAACTTTCTGCAAACTTTTCTCTCCTCTTATAGACAAACAATTATCGTCCATCAAAGTTTTTCAATATTTATTATATTTATAGATGACCTCACAATGGTCATTGGAGTTAGAGTTTAAATGGCTCAGATGTTTATTGGAATTAAACTGTTTGCTAATGAGTGTCTAACCTCCTAACATATTAATGATAGCTTTGGTCTGTGATAGGTCTGAAAATAACTTTAAGCGTAGCTTCATAAAATACATAAAGGAAAGTTGTGGTTTTAGTATCATAATAATCCACATTTTCCATCTTTTTTTTCCAAAAGATGATTGGTACCACATATGTATATTACTATGAGAGTCAAGACACCTATGGCTGTGATTGAGACATGACAGGTTTAATGCAATTACTATATTCTTCACCTATAAATGCATTAGCTTGTACCAGGTGACCTCTCAGGTGTGTTAATGAGCCTCAACAGGTAGGTGCTACTCCCCCAGGTAAGTACGCACACCTGTGCAGTGTGCCTGATAAGGCTGTCTATTGGGGGATTAGATAGTAAGTGTCTATAAGTGTCCTCCTCTTGGCTAGCTGTTCATGATAAGGTTGTTGGAGTGACTGTGCATGTTGTCATATGGTTATATACACATGACATGAAGTCAATTATTTGCATTCACATGTTCTTTCAAATAGATAAAATGGGTATGAACAGAAAATGAGCTCCATGTATGCATTTTCAAATAATTTGATGTTTGGTTTAATTTTGTTATTGAAATTTCAAAGAGTAGACCCAGCAAACTGTTTGCGGTGGGAACTATCAAATCTCAGAAGTTTTTCCAATATTGACTACGAAAAAATGGGACAAGGAAACTTTAACACAGAAGGAAGTTTGCTCATGGCGGAGGTTTTGTTGGTCTTAGATTTCATTGTATATAGTTTCCCTTGATTTAGAACTTGATTAAGATTTACTCTCAAATTTCACTTCTATCCCTGTTCCTTCCTCTTTTCCATTCCCCTGCCTTCATGTTATATTAACCATTTACTCCCTCAAGAGTTCCTCTTTAGAAGTATCATTTAGGTCAATGATACATACAGTACTGGATGGGGAATAAAGCATTCAGTGGCTGAATAATTAAAGGGAAGATGTATGTTGGGATCTGATTCACACTTATTTTTCAGAGATCTGCCAAAAGATGTTATGGTCAGATAGATATTGGCCAAGCTATTCTTGCCTTGGTGGAGCATTGTAGACATGTATATAGGTTATGAAAAGGTAAGAAATTGTAACAAGGAAAGATGTATTTTAGGACAGGGAGGTGGACCACCTGGGTACTCAGCAAGATAAGTGGACAAGGTGCATTGAGAAGAAGAATTATACTAAGTGGGTCTTGATTTTCCTATCCACTGAAGTAAATATCAGCGATTGTGTTCTGGCGTCCCTAGCCGCAGTGATAACCTTGAGTTGCTACTTGCGATCCAGTCAGCTAGAAATCTTCTCCCCTGCACAAGCTTCAGATCCTAATTAGTAAATATACAGAGCACTGACGCTGGCAGACTTTAGCAAATCAGGCATCCCCCATCTTCTGGTTTATTGCGAGTTTATTTGTGGAAGAGTGCAGAGAATGGTTGCTATAGAGACAAGTGGGCTAGTTGCTGAAGTGTAGCAGTGATTATTTGCACTGGCTAGGACAGTGATGAAAAGGTTTATTTTTATAAAATACTGGATTGTGGCAGGCTTGGGGCTCATAGGGGTGTGTGATTTAGTGGTGAGCAAACAGAGAGCATGAGGTCCCCTCAGCCTCGTGGCCATTGTTGGCTATGGGGGCACTACCAGGTAGCAGCCCAGCAGAAACAATGTGGGTCACATAGGGCCTAATTGCTGGCAGGGGGCCAAGTTTACCTGAGACAGGTGTGTAGATTAGCTCATTAGGAGTAGAATAGGTGGTAGGCACTCAGGTGCAACAGCTTGTAGGCTGAATGCATCTCTCTGGTCTTCTTTCACCTTGATATGGAATTACTCTATGTACTAGGGATATGGATCGTAATTCGATACCTCAATAATATTGATAATGGATAAGGATAAGTAGTAGACCATTTCTAATTATTTTCAACAATATGCAGCTTAACCATAACCGTTTAGCATATTAGAAACCAAACCAACTTGTAATTACAAGAACACAGCAAGACGCCGCTTTATCAATTTCTCCCTGCAGGCCAATCGAAACCTGCAAGTAGTACTTGTAGTTAAGATATTGTTAGAATATTGTATCATTTTAAAAATATCAATATTGGATCAGATTGTTTGAAAATTAACGATCCCAAACATCCCTACCATGTACTGTATGGGATCCCAGGTAGGAGACCTAATGAAGCAGGGATGCAATCCCAGAGACATAGGGATGTGATCCCAGGTAGGAGGCATACAAATTGAGGGAACTTTCACAGAGAATCACCGATTGTATCCCTGGGGTGGAAGAGATGAGAGGCTGGGATACTATCCTAGAAGACTTGTGAAGTCAGGATACAACCTCAGAGAATCAGGAACTGGATTCGACATAGGAATCATGCATGTGAGACATGGATACTCTCCCAGAGATAAGATAGGTGAACTAGGGGTTGGAATCATATTCCCAGGTAGGGAACTTGTGAAGTATTAATGAGGATGATACTGCAGAGAAGATACAGATTAATAAGGAATGGGGACCCAGTTAGGGATGTGTGAAGTAGGAATGATATTTAAGTGAGGAGACAGACGTCCAGGTATGGAATTCCTGGTGAGACCGGCAGGTGAAGATTGAATGCTATCACTGATGAAAAACATGTGAATGGTGAATAAGGTATGAGATTCTGGGTGAGAAGCAGGTGGAGCTTGAATGCCATCTCTTAGGAAAGGCAGGTGAATCCAAGGTGTGACCTCTGTCTGGGAGACAGGTGAATTAGTAATGGAATTCCCGGCAAGAGACAGGTGAGGTAGGGATGGTTTTCTAATTGAAACGCAGGTAAAGCAGGGATGCAATACCTGTAGGGGGACAGGTGAAATTTGGGTGTATTCCCAGGCAGGTCATAGGTGATTCAGGTAGCAGATTACAGGTGAAACGCAGGTAAAGCAGGGATGCAATACCTGTAGGGGGACAGGTGAAATTTGGGTGTATTCCCAGGCAGGTCATAGGTGATTCAGGTAGCAGATTACAGGTGAAACGCAGGTAAAGCAGGGATGCAATACCTGTAGGGGGACAGGTGAAATTTGGGTGTATTCCCAGGCAGGTCATAGGTGATTCAGGTAGCAGATTACAGGTGAAACGCAGGTAAAGCAGGGATGCAATACCTGTAGGGGGACAGGTGAAATTTGGGTGTATTCCCAGGCAGGTCATAGGTGATTCAGGTAGCAGATTACAGGTGAAACGCAGGTAAAGCAGGGATGCAATACCTGTAGGGGGACAGGTGAAATTTGGGTGTATTCCCAGGCAGGTCATAGGTGATTCAGGTAGCAGATTACAGGTGAAACGCAGGTAAAGCAGGGATGCAATACCTGTAGGGGGACAGGTGAAATTTGGGTGTATTCCCAGGCAGGTCATAGGTGATTCAGGTAGCAGATTACAGGTGAAACGCAGGTAAAGCAGGGATGCAATACCTGTAGGGGGACAGGTGAAATTTGGGTGTATTCCCAGGCAGGTCATAGGTGATTCAGGTAGCAGATTACAGGTGAAACGCAGGTAAAGCAGGGATGCAATACCTGTAGGGGGACAGGTGAAATTTGGGTGTATTCCCAGGCAGGTCATAGGTGATTCAGGTAGCAGATTACAGGTGAAACGCAGGTAAAGCAGGGATGCGATACCTGTAGGGGGACAGGTGAAATTTGGATGCATTCCAAGGCAGGTCGTAGGTGATTCAGGTAGGAGATTACAGGTGAATGATAGGTGAAGCAGGGAGGCACTTCCAGTAGGGAATGGGTGGTTTTTGGATGCGATCCCAGACAGGAATGCATTACCAGTTGCCTGTAAGTATGTTTGGGTGTGATCCACTTACTCTCATGCACCTATAGACCTGAAACCATCGAATGAACAAAGGAATAGTGGTGACTTACAGCAGGTTGGCAATCCCCTTACATAACAATGACACACCAGGAATTTCTGATGTGTAATTGTGCTTGATTAAGTGCTGTCATGTTGTCTTTCTGCCAAGAATGGAAAGCGGACAGATTTTGGGGTTCAATGCCTTCAACAACGCCATTGCACTAAACATCTCACCTGTACCTGTAATCGCACACCTACTCTTTTTCAGTGAGCATACAAGAAATCCATCATTTTTCAATGATCCACAATGGTTTTCTTTATATAATTGATTTTCACAGGCCTAGGGATTTTATATAGTGGTAAACTACGCAAACCTTAGTAACCTTTCATTTGGGGAATGATTCTAGATGATGATCTCTGGTAATACAGTTGAGAGGTCATTCCTATTTACACATTTTCATATGCTGAAATTCCTATTTTTCAAAATTAAATTTAAGTTGCTTAAAGTTCTAAATAATGATTAGAAGTGTTCTTACATTTTTATTCTTTGTAACAAAATGATATTGACATTCACCTACTGGCCCTCACATATAATTTGCTGTTAACCAGCCCTCATTACTGATAGGTCACAGTAATAGTCCATCTGTGAGGTGACAGGACATCTCGGGCCATGTGGCAGGAATGTGGCTAACAGTAGTCATTTCACACACTCCTCCCCAAGCCTAGGGGTCTAAAACCAGCTCACCTTGCAAAGAGACAACAATTTTCTGGATGTTCCCTCCAAATTCTTTTTGGGAGCAGCAGATGTTCTCTTCAGGTCGCTCTGGCCCTTTGTAGATGTGTGACCCCTTGGATCTTTGTCCACACTCCCTGCCACCCTTCATGCATAAGATATGAACCGTGACGACGTCGGTGGCTGGCTGGGGGAGGTAAGGTGCTGCTGGTAGATCACCTTTGTCTCCAGGCGAGTTTCCTTAAAGAGGTTATATCCATGCAGAAGATGCTGCCCGCCGACGGTGGCGCTCCTCCTCGGCCCCGGGATAGCATCACCTACCTGCGCCCGGTAACGAGCATAGGCACGCACCTGTTGATCAGCTTCCAGACGATATTGTATGCAGCGCGGGTCTACCTGCTGGACAGTCTTTGCAGGTGAAACCAGGTATGACCGTTGCTTGGAGGGGTCTTGTGCCAGACAAGACTATGGACACCCACGGCTGATTGCCCCCCTAAAGATGGCTTTCTACTTGACTGCTCCCCCAGTCACCTTCACAAGGCCACTCTTAGAACCGGCAGCATAAATCTTTGAGAAAATCTCAGAACGGCGAACCTGACACTAGCGCGCCAAAAATCTCCCACAAAGGAGGGGCCCCACTTTGCCCAAGTGGCACCAATAAAGGTGAAAGGCAGGCACGGTTTTCTATTTTATCTCGTGCAGACAATGGTGCTTCCTTCAGCCCCTTTTTTCAGGGGGCAAGGAAACGCAGTCTCGGGTGAATGATAAATAATCTCAGGACTGCCTGCCCTGCCATCTGAGAAATGAACATGACACCATGTTAGCTTTTCTTGCAAAAAAAGTTCCGCATTTGTTTTAGGGTGGCATCATGTCCCTTCATTTTCATTAATACAATTAACTTAAACATAAATTTAAAATACTTTATAAACTGTTTTTTAAACCACTAAACTATTGGGATGATTATAGAAATTCAAATTTTCTTTACTATGTTTTATCCAATTCTTTATCACTGACATGTGTATATATATATATATATATATATATATATATATATATATATATATATATATATATATATATATATATATATATATATATATATATATATATAGTTGTGTCATTTTCTGCACTCTTCCCTATTTGCAAAGTCTATACTCTTGTCCTTCCCTTTTTATTTTTAGGACATGCAAGTTTGTCTGTGTCCAGCAACACTGAATTGCCTACTAGAATAAGAACCAGCTGTTGTTTGCTGACCATTGATGCTATCAATCCTCAGAATTTGGCTGAAGTTGTGTTGGTTCTTGTACACCCAGACACTTCTAGTTGTGCCAGACCCAAGGCGTGACCAATGACTCCCTCTATGTACTACAGGCAAATGTATTATAGAGTGATGGGTGTCTATATGGGTGTGAAGAGGCCACCAGCTGTCTGCTCATCTCTCATCCCTTCTCACCATGCCAGGCCTCCACCATCATGTGCTGTGACGTGTTGTTATCAGCTACACCTGTGCACAAGGTGTCCGCTGCATACCTGAGCAGTATGGTGCACAAGATGGTGCCAATAGTGGCAGGTGGGAAATTATGGCAATTACCAAGAGGGTGTCCATCCTACCTGCATGCCTGGCCCCTAAGTTTGGTTTTATTGCGGTTAGACCACTATATGCACATCACCCTCTTTACTTTTATACCTGGCCATAAATACCTCATGGTGTCTGTGGTAATCAACAGGTAGATCACATATGTAGCAGGCTACACTCTTAGGTAGTGTTACTTTGGTTACAGTCACCAATACTTTATATTGAGTCTGTTGGAAAAGGTAATACTGACAGCTGGTGCTACAGGTATGGTAATTTACTGTGTTGATTTTGGATGACATGAACCATCTTCTTTTGTCATTGTGTGCATATTTTCTGTCACCAAATATACCCTTGGGATCTCTCCCACCAGATGGAGGCAGCCAGTACTGTATTTTATACAGGTAGCTTCTTGGTAGGAGATGAACCATCTTCCTAATTATTTCATTCCTGTTAGAAGGGATTCAAGGAGCACCACGACTGGGCTGCAGCACAACAAACAAATCATCAGTCCCAGTCCCAGTCCCAGTCATAGTCCAAGTCCTACTCTCAGGCTCAGTCCCAGTACTAATGGCAGGCTATGAGTCCTAATCCTAATCCCAGTGCTAGCTCAAGTTTAAGCTCAAGTCCTGGTCCCAGTCCTAAGCCTTATATTGTAGCCTCAGCCCCAGTACCAGTTACAGGCTATGAGTCGCAGTCCCTGTCTAATCATACCCTCGGCCTTAATCCCTATCCCACTTGCAGACTCAACCTCAATCTCAATCCTAGTCCCGGCTCAAAACCAAGTCCTCTTCCCTGAGTCCTATTCATCATAGTCTCCAGCCTCAGTCCAGGTCCCAACCCAAGCCTCAGTCCGGGTCCCAGCCCTAGTCTCAACCCCAGTCTCAGCCCCCACCCTGCTGTTCTTGAAAGTGTCATTTATATCTTGGATCCTCAGCGAGCGAGTGTCTAGCTGTCAGTGCTGAATCATTGCCCTGACCATGCAGCCGTGCAATGCATGTTCGGTGGGAGGGACGTCTAGACAATTAGGCCTAGTCCACCATCATGTTGTTTCTATAAATACTGCTACATAAACAGTCTTACCATCTGGCGCAGGCTGGAAAATAACAGACAGGACTCTATAGTAGTCAGCAGAAGTCATGCCTTATTAGAAACAAGATTGGAACAATTAAACCTTAAGTATGTGGAACTCATTTTTCTCTGTAAGTAGTTTCAAGTTGTAGAATCAAAATATATATACATTGCTCCACAGTCTACTCTATACTGCACTTATAGTCAAAGAGAAATCCATACAATGCTCATGTATTTTGCATGCAGTTTTTCATGTATTCAAACCAATTCCATGTATTAGATTCTACAACTCTGGAGCAAAGAATTCCAATACTTGCATTGGTACAAACTAGAATTCTTTACCAGCTTTTCAAAAGTGAATGATATACATGTAGTTGGAAGATCTTTAAAACAATCTTAGATATTATTCTAGATGTAGTATTTTGAAGATGGCCATTTTCATTGGACATTCCGTGAGTTGACCATTGCACCAGTGAGGAGAGACGTAAAGCATTTCCTCATGTGTGCACATAAACAGTCAGCTATGAAGGAATAAAGGCATTATTGTGATAAACCCAAACTGCAGGCACAGACATCCAATGCGTTCCGTCACTGTCAGAGGAAAGTCGTTAAGTGAGATGACGTGAATAACCCAGATAAGAGACTAGGGTTGTAAGCGTGATGCCAGCTGCATGCTTCGACCTCAAAAAACTCCTCAGTCAGTAGCAGTCAATCCAGCTTTTTATGAGGAGCCTCCAGAGACCTACTAGTGGATTTCATGGAGATGATATGTACTGCAGGTATTATAGACTATCTGCACGTCCATCTTTAACCCATTCATGTATGTAGTACCCAACACAGCCTTACTATTGTGTTGATATCACCTTATCAAAAACAATTTTCTGAAAATATTTGAAGGAGAAATGTTGATGAAGTTCCAAACCACAACTCCTTCTTAAATAGTATGTGAATTTATGATGTATTCCAAAGTTATTTTCAAAAGTATGAAAAGTCCAGATGACACTTGTCAAGGAGCTCTTCTGGCATGAATAGGTTAATACCCTTTTTTCCACAGATGTATCCATATGTTATGTAAGCGACACTGGCCCATTATACTTCTCCTTTATCCACAAGATAGAGTTAATAACCGAGTTGGTTTTGATGTGGACGGTGTGATGACTTGCTATCACATTGAGATTCAGGCTTCTAGTTAAACCTAGAGTGGATCCCTTGAGATGTGAACAATTTTGTGATGGGGCAAAAGTGTTCTCATTACTAGGTGTTCATAATTCAGCTGTCTTCTACATTTTATTGGGATAAAATTTGACCAAGACCGAGAGACAAGGTACAGAAAAGGAGGACCTCGTACAGTTGAAGATTTCCTGAACTTATGTTTGATTTAAATTGGCCTAGCCCAAGGCCAAGCAATTTTTTCACTTCTTAGATATCTTAACTAAATGGTATATTAAGTCAGAACTGAGTCTTCCCTAATTTAGTTCTCCATTTGTTCACCAGGTGGCCACTATCGGATCCTTGCAATTCCTTCGTTTCAGCCAATGTGGGTTACTACCCTGGTGCAGGATTTGACCTTTCCGCAAAGCTTATCTAGTGTTGCTTAGTCTGGGTTGGCTTTGTGGAGAGAGAGAGAGAGGGGTGAGACTGTGTTTTGATGAGATATGGCAGCAGTAGCAGCAGCGCAGTAGCATACACAGTTTGCCTGTGTTGTATGTAGTGGTGATGGACAGCAGCAACTGACTCCCAGTTCCTCTCTTTTCAAATCTAACGGTTCTCTCAATTACACGCATCTCAGAGATAGATCTGAAGAGATGAGAGTTGGGAGGAAGGGGTGTGGCCATGTACAATCAATTTTGTGAAATGTAGCATTTTCATTATATGCACATTTTTCTGATTTTGCTAAAAAAAAACTCTCATTCGTAATACCCCTTAAATTTACTTTTTCTGATATAAGCTGAGTCACTTAGTTTTCCTATATCTGTCTTTAAGTCACTTTGATGTAAACTGAAAAATGAAAAGAAATGGTCATTCTTAATATTCCTAAAACTTATCACATTCTTACTCACCTCTCATGCTGAAAATAAACACAGTGATTCTCAGTACCAGTTAAACTTGAATCCTGTCTTCAGCCACAGTACATTTCACTCACTGACTCAATGCATGATTTCCCTGACTTCTCTGCAGCCAAGTGTGAAGTACGGGCACACAGTCCTCCAAACATTCCGCCTGTGGGCATGGATTTGTGAAATATATTTGTCTGAGTTCTGTAAGGACACTCATTGAAGCATCCTGTTCGGGTACAGCGTAACCTGCATTGTATATATGCACTTGCTGTGCCCTGAGAGGAAGGGCATCTTCTATAGAGATGTATAAACCCAGGACTATTATGAATCACACTTGACTGCTTTTGAAGTCAAGTCAAGATCTGAAAAGAGTGAACACTCAGTGATGATCAAACTTTTACATTCAAGGTAGTTATTGTGGAAATGTTACACTTTATATATTTGTGCAGAAAGTGACCCTTTTTCATGATATTTACTTGAACACAAAACAAATCCTGAAATTAAGATATTTGGGTCTATGCCAAATTGTATATTAAAAATTGCATTTTTTTCAAATACAGTAACTGTCCCAGCTGAGTGAGACTCCTCCCCAAACTGTATGCCCCCACTCAGTATGTGGCTTCTGATAAATCAGAGGAGTGCAGATAACAGCAGACCCATATAGCACCAATTAGGCAGGCCCTTTTCCTCCCCCTACATTGTAACCCTGAGGAACTAAACAGTAATGATAAGACAGTCGGCTGTGGATCTAATGAAAGTGTATCGGCAGCATCAGTTTTAATTAAGTCTCTACTTTCCCTGTTTGCATATAGGCTCAGGTTTTGTCTTTCTCTTGGCCTTGTTTGCTTCTCTACCCTAAACATGTTAGCGGCTGCTTATCTCAATATCACCCTGGTTACTATCTTGGCATCAGGCAGGCAACTGGACTTGGTTATTAAGCTTTCACTACAGACAACATCTTATCATCCAAGACTTGTTCACTGGGCAGGGGCCCTCATTCTCATATATCACATACCCTCCCCCATGACTCTCACAGGGGTATGATGCAGCTTGTAGAGACTAACTCTTATCTGTATCTATATTGTCTTTTTACCATGACCATGTAGCAAATAATTCAGGTTTTTAGGTTAGATCATGTGTTTTTCATGTCATAGGGCCAGTGTAGCATGTCCTCTGAGACCACTGGAGATCAGAGATAGGAGGATTATGTGCTGCCATCTACGGGCCATTAGTGGTACTACTCTATGCTGGTTGGTCAACTCTAAATGTTAACCTTTCAGGGACTGGGAACTTAGTCTAACTTACTCCTAATCTATGGAACATTGAAACTCAGCTTTTCTCTCTGTGGATCTTTATCATTGTCATCAAACCCAGGAGGTGTGGTAGTTTCTTAGAATTAACATTGATGGCACCTAAAGTGTTCATCCACATCAGCCTAGAAAAATCTCTCAGTGGCCACCTGGTGAGCAGTTCTAGAATTAAATGTGGGTTGAGTACTGTTTGAAAAATTGAAGATGTTGAAAGCCCCCCTCACAGCGCTTGAATAACAACTTTTATTCAAATATTTCTCAAAATATCATATGTTATCAATATATTTCCATTTGCGTCCAACCATATGTATGGTCCAGATGCGACTGGGCTAAACTCTGCCAAAGTGCCTAACTAAAGGTGGGGGCTCATTGAAGTGGGTTGGGTTATTTTTTGTTTGTGTTGTGGTGGTGAGTGGACTTAGGGCCTGGAACTCATCAGGGTAGCACATGGGGACAACAGCACCGTCTGTAGAACTGCTTTTGCTGCTACTGCTGCTGCTGCTGCTGCTGCCCACAGGACACACCAGCCTAATTTGGAGTGACAGAAATTGAAAACAGAGGAGGCTCGTGCAAGTGAAGTCTGAGATGGTGACAACATGCAGGAGGAGAGGCCTGCTCTAAGATGGTCTCCTGTGCCCTCTGGAGACCCTGCCTCTGCGGCTGCCAGCCAGGCATAAGATACTGGGATGCTGGCCAGATGGCTGCTACTACTCCTGCAGCAGCAGCAGCATGCAGCACAGGCCTTGCAAGACGACTAGACAAACTGCCAAAATGCTCAGCCAAATGCTGCCTGCATCATGTGTGTTATTGTCGCAAGCTTAATATAGCCAGCATATCCCTCAGCTAAAAGCTCTTGTCTGGTGCTGCTCACAGGAAGTTGGGCCAGACTTTCTTATAGACTGACTGCTGTGGGTAGCGGCATGTGTTGACCATTATAAGGACTACATCCGAGTCCCATGTGATGTCACTGCCTTTGAACATCTCTCTCTCTAGCCTGTTTATAAGCTGGTTGAATATGTATAATGCCACTACTAAACAACAGGTATATAACAATGGCTCTAAACTAATAGAGGGCAGCACTGTCACTGAGCATTGCTGATTATAACTCTTGTGGCTACCAACCCCTCCCCCCCATTCCTAAAATGCAAAACAGAACTAACCCTGAACTGAGGTCACCTCGGGGCAAGTCATTAAAACTCAGGGTTGATGATTAAGAGTGGTATTTAACACAGATTTAAGGCAATCTTCAGGGTTGTCCAACTTTGTGCATTGTCTCCAAAACAGTGTCAGAGCAAATCCTATTAACACTGTTTAAACTTGGCATATTCTCAGGCAAAATAGCCAGTAGAGCCTTTCAGACATTTCTTTTAGGATTATTTTTGACAAAGATATTACTGAGCATTTAACTTCATTGCTTTGTATTGTCTATCAAATGATCTTCATTTGGTAGAAAGGCTTATAATCATAGCATCACCTGGTGACAATTTTTGAAATAATGGTTGCAAATGTAGACCCCTGCAAATGCTGCGCCCCAGGACTGACTGAGTGTGCAACTTAGGTTTATTTACCTCCCTGTATTTGATATATGCCATAGTTATACCTCACATATCGGTGGAACTGGACCTTAGTCTGGTTTTGTGTAGAGGGCTGGACTGGGCACCTTCAAAACTGACCGCTTACAACTATGTCTACAACTCTACATGTTTGACACTATACCTGATACAGTTGCACTCAAAAGTGAAAGCGGTTATGACATACTACAAGGTGCTGGTCTTTGATCTCTCCGCAAGGTATGTAAATAGTTCCCAGGCGTCCATTTCTAACAATATTGAACCCTCACTTGAACATACATGTATAAGCATGTTTTCCTGTGGCTGGTTTCAGCAACTATTATTTGTAGCAGTTGCCAATACAAACGGCAAATGCACTAAGCCTTGTATGGTCTGGAGCTAGTTACCCAGCTAGCCATTATGTTCAGCCACAAAGCAGCTAGTCCACATAGATTAGACTGGATTAGATTCTTTTCACCGGGACTGCTATGAGCAGGAATTATGTGATTTTATTTCATGTGATAATATGTAAACCACTAATGGGGATAACGCTTGTTGCCTTGGGGGGGAAGTAAACAGAACGCTTGGTGTTATGGCTGTCAATGGTTTGTGCACTTTGTGGCATTACTATACATCTCTTCCATATGCTCATGGATACACTATGGATGTGATATTTCAATGCTTAATATTGAAAAAATTTTTTTGAAATTTGGATACCATTAAAAACAAATTAACATACTAGTAAGTTCTGCATACCAAGATTTACTTATATCTATTCACATTCAAAATAATGTAATGATTTAGATTTTATTAGCATTTTCCTACAGTCTGTGTGATAGAATTCAATTCTGCTCTGGTGTCATTGAATTACAGTCAACACCTTGAAAGTGTCTGTGTTGTAGAATGAATGTAAGTATATCTTTGATACACATGATAGAAACTATGTATCACCGTATGCTTTATGTTGTAATATTGTTTCATCTTAGTGATACAGATTATTCTCCACTGTAACACATTGGTGGAAAGTAATGTTCTTCACAGAGGTCTTAGTCTTGTACTGTGTTACACAAAAATATGTTTAGTACTCTTGAACACTGCTGTATGACATATACCATGTTTATTTAGCAGTTTGGGACATTCTCAGTAGATGGCAGCACTGCCAGTTGTACATTGAGTAACCTCACTTGACCAGGCGTGCCAGACTGACCACATTGGTCAGTCAACATGACTCACTTACTCACACCACGCCAATGTTTGGTCATGTGGTCAAGAGCTTTGGCCAATTCGCCCTCCGGGCTGTACATGAACTTTGTATGACTTAAGATTACCAGATGGAGAATATAGAAGTGCATGGCAAATATTGTATAGCTGACTGGTATTTGGTTTGCCATCCACAAGAGATAAACAAGAAAGGTTTGTTTTTTAGACTTAGCTCATCCCAGAACAAACAGTTGAGTTGGTCATGAGGAGTTCATTATGTAGAGAGTAGGGCTAGGAATAGAGGAGGAAAACAAACCTTGTAAGCTACACCTGTAATGTATATGTATGTAACACCCTGTCACTCTGTCACATGAGTCCTCACGAGTAGGGCTACGTTGTGTTGTAGGACTAGTGGCACCATCCCTGTACTTGTACATCACAGGCATCCAGATAAGGTAGTCCTAGTATTCTAATTGCAGACAAGGAATTAAAGTTTCATTTATCATTTTGTTATGTGCCAATCCTTCTTATGATAGATTATTCTTAGCATCAAACCTAAATGTGACTGTTTATGTATGAAGCACCATATGTTCAGTGTGAAATCCCAGTTGGTAGAAAGGGAGAAATGAATGACAACAGTCTCCTGTCTTCCTCAAGGTTAATGACAGCCCAAATTCTTAAAGTTGCAGCTGTCAAAAGGCGCTTGGGCTGATTTTCCTCACAGTTTTAATAATAGACATAGTGTTTTCTGGCGAGGGGGTGCAATTGTCATTAATTTGATTGGACTCCAATGGTCACGATAGGTTTTTAGCTTTATTTCCCCGAGGCTTGTCTTAAGGAAGCTGAGTGTACCTCATACTGTCACAGTGTATGGTAGCATGCCAGTAGTAGCAGTGAGCAGTTGATACTATAGTGACCCTCCTGAGTTCATGGTCAGGTCACGGACGGCCTCTGCAGTGTTTGGGTCATTGAAGGTTAACCAGCTACGCAGGAGTTGAAGTACGGCCAAGTGGTCAAGCTAAGTTCATCACATATTTTTAGATATATACGTCCACAAAGCCGAAGTCATTATTGACCATTGCCTGCACTATTTAGATTTGTTCTTTAAGATCTGGATCTGTGATTGTGGGAGAGTCAATCAATCTTCAACTCATGAACCTCCTCTAAACCGTCTACCTCTTGAGATCATTTTACCTCACACAGACCATTTATTTACAGCAAAACAGGAATACTCATATATCACCATTGTATATGTATATCCCTTTTACATGCCATTGTGCATAAAGATACTGAAATAATTGAATATCGATTTTTTGTTTAGGAGTAATAATGAAAACAAACCAACGATTGAACATATAGATTACAGAAAGGAAATTAATTGTTTTAGTCAAGTAAGGTATCTTAGTTGTAAATTTGTAAGTTTGAAAAAGTAATGACTTCCCTTGTAGATAGATGGCACTGCAGTAATTGCCAGAGTGGTCAGTAGAGCATTGCTGCATAAACAACCCCATCCAGTGGCAATAGTATGAACTAAATAACCAGAAAGCATTTAGCTACAGCCTTTTTCAGTTGTAAGAATATCCTTACATGTGTGTGTGTGTATTAAAGGTTGGTAGGTAGACTCTTTTACATACTATATACCCTGTTAATTTTGCCAATATAAAGTAATGCGCGCGACATGAGGCAGGCTTTGATGCACAGTTTAATTTTTGCTTATAGGTCAGGGCTCGACGCTAACAGTGGTCCTATGGCCCCAGGCCAATAAAAAATTCCCAAAAATGGCTTCGGGCCAGTAAAAAAGACTTCAACTGATCCTACAGGGCCAGTAAACATTTGGGGGCATTCTTATTAACAAGTTTCCTCTCAAGAATATCCCAAATGTTTTTGAAATAAATGAAGATAAAATAAATAAAAAGAAATGGTGTCTGTGAATTTTATGCAATGTTTTTTTTCTTTTCATGTTAAAGAAAAATTTGAAGGACCAGTAAAGATTTTGCAGGACCAGTACATCCTCGGTGTTACTGGTCCTGCAGGGCCAGTACCATTTTGAGTTAGCGTTGAGGCCTGTAGGTGTTGAATAACAAGTCATCTCATCTGAGTGTTGTACAATACTAGGGATTGTATGTCCAAATAATGGTGTGCACATTAATGAATGTTGACTCCAGGGGTTTGCAAAGTATAAGTTAATTAAATTGCTGCAATATTAACATGGTATTCAGTAGAAGTGCCCCTTGCCCAGAGACTTCCTCCCAGATTCTCTAGCCACATTCACCTCTTCACCTTGCATGGTAGTCCCTCTGTGGTAAGATTAAGGGTGTTGTATAAGTCAGAGAATATCCTCCACTCATTCTATCATGGTTGAGGTCATGAGAGGAATCATGCGATGGAGCTTAGCTGGAATGAAGAGCTCTTCCTTATTGTCTGTGCCAGGCCGAGTAGAGAGCTTTTTTCAGAATGGTGCGAACTCAGAGGACATCAAAAAAATTCCCCCTGGAGCGTATGAATGAGATGGGGTAAAGCTGGGAAGAAGCTTTTGTAGGATTCTGGAGTGACTCCAAGGACGCTGGACTGGTGCCAGATTAAGAGGGGAGAGGGAGATTTAGTCCCCAGCGAAGAGAGATGTGCATGAAGCTTTTGTGTAGACAGCTCACCTCAAGCGCATTAACTGAACATAGGGGCCGCGAGCAGTCATGTGAAGCAGCCCTATTATAGAGTGTATGGTATTCTACCTGATCTATACAGTGCTGTAGTTAACCTGGACTGGTGAATGGCTTGAGGTATTATCCCAACACAACTGCATCTCAATATATGATGTACTGATAAGTGAACTTTCTTGAAAATAATCAGTGGTACCAGTATACGACTGGCTAGTCATAACTTAGCTACAATATGGCAGAGAAATTGATGAAAATCAAAATCCCAAATTCTAGAGCAAGTACCATGTTCCTCCAATTAAGCGCACGGACCCCAAATAAGCTCACTGCACATCCCCTTTTTTTCTTGATATACACAAGGTATACCAAAACTTAAATTTTATATCAGCTTGTAGTATTAAGACCTATTTGTGTCAGAAGTTAGCCATATGAATAAGATTAATGGGTCATGGATAAAGACTCAGTGCTTGAATACAAAAATACCTTTAAAAGATGCCAACCTTAGGGTAGACCGGTGAGATATCCTGTTCTACCAAGCAAAATATGGATCTGTTTCATAAAGTTAAGAAATCTTATAACAACTCTTTATATGCATGTAGATAAGGTTTATCGAAGATGTTTCGTTATAGGAATTAATACACCTTACCCTGAAATTCTCTTCCCGCAATTGACTATCATAATACGGTCCTAGATTTTCTACCTGGCTACCACAGCAGATTTGCAAAAAATAACAATTACTCTCAACAAGGAAATAATTTGCGAATTTTGGTCTTTTTGGACCACTGAATAATTGATTTGACCCTATATATCTTCCACTAAGTAAAGATGTTCAGGTCAGTCGGTCTGATGCAGGATTCCCCTCTCCAGTGCATGGTGGTACCTAGCCTAGCCACACGGCTATATATTATGGTTTTACTTTATTATATATAGAAGCCTGCACCTATACCAGATAGGGACTTGTGGCCAGGCCTACTGTTGGCCATTTAGTTCACACTATTGCCACACGAGGGCGACTGGTGTATTTCCAACTGACCTCCTAGTATACTGCAGTGCCATCTATCCACAAGGGATGGCATTTAAATATGGCCTGGGAAGCAGGCTAGGTGGTACCGTGGTTGCAGTGAGAGAAGCCACTGAGGTTTGTTTATAGTGTGCTGTTTATGATATCTCATGTGCCTTACTCCCCAGGGGTGAGGGCCGGCACTATTCACTGGTTTGTTTGGTGCTGTATGATCCACTAGACTAACTGGGGGCTGCGCACCTGGGCACACCTGTGCTCCCCTGGGCCTACAGGTAAGGTACAATCAAGGACAAATCAGGTGTTGCTGCATTCAGAAGATAATCATTACCATTGCCAGGCCCTGAAGATATTGTCGCTGGCTATACATAAGCAGCAAGTTGAAAAGTGTGTTTTACAGAGATTGTGGTATTTTGGGTGCCTGGTTAGGAAAGTACTGCCTAAATAGCCTGCGTATAAGTGGTTTTGCATGAGCGGCAGTATATAATGTGGGAGGGCTAGAGGCTGGATCACAATGGTGTATTATGTAAATAGTCCAGGGTTGTGATCAAAGATTGCTCGGGACCAGTAGCTGGGTAGAGAGAGGTGTCTGGATGAAAAAGGTTTGTGGTTTGCATGAGGATGCGGCGGTGGTGGCGAGGGTGAAGATGCTAGGGGTGATTTACCTGGTCAAAGCAAATGCTGACAGGAACTTTGTGGCCTACCTCTGACCTTCACAGCACTAAGAGCAGTCGCAGCTCTGTCAAAGGGAGGGTGATCGGCTGAAAAGCCGCCCTTTAGTGTGCATTATGTGGGTGCACTCGGCTTACTGTGGGATTAAAGGGTCCATGGCTACTCTCGAGGCCCCTGGGGAAATAACATGCCTATTTTCTGGCCTAATGCACTTACAGGATTTGAGCGGAAATTTCTTCCACATACAATCAGTCTATGAAAAGATTTAAGATTTGCTGTCAATGCAATTTTCATATGCACTATACTAAGATAGTGTATGCTTACGGAAGTTTTAATTGGTTTTGCATGTGAAGTTGACACTAAAAGTTTGTGGAGATTATGGATGGAACTCAAATAGGTCTTTGCATGGTCCTCTTTTACAGTTGAGGGTTTCATTGAACTACTCTGAAGAATAGGAATAGGGATCTATCCACGGACTATAATGATGTTTAAATTTCTATGATCTTTGAGCAGATGATATCTGACTAAGATATTATTTTTTAATTAAGAATTGGCAATTAGGTCATATTTATGGTGGTGCTCGTGCTACTAATGATGAGAGAGATGTTTGTGGTGCTGGTTTGTGAGAAGAGGAAGCCGGGAGAGGAAGTACTTGATGGTGATAATGATGATGAGGATTAGCATGAGGAGGAGAAGGAGCACTGACCCATACCAAATGTTAAGGATGATGGTTCATTGTGAATGTATAGACAAATGTGTTGATTGGATGGCATCCAAAAAGGGAGATCGGGCCAGCTTGGGTACCACAAGCTTAGCTCTCTCTAAAGGCGCTGCGGCGGGCTGCATCCAAGCTTGTTCACTGGATCAGAAAGTACGCAGTCTAACACCCTAGCGTTCCTTTATCGACAGATTTACTGACCACAATAATATTGGCACAAGATCTATCAGGGTCTCTATTAGGAATTGGGAACCTTGCCCAACAGGAAGGATTCTCATGGGAATTCCTAAAAGTTAAAGAAAGGAATCTTTTACCTCCCTTATTTCATTGTTCACTGATTTCTTGCTGTTTTGGTTATTTAAAAATCACGTTTTGTTATTTTATTATCTTTTTTTCTTGCAACATGAAGATATTCAAATTCTATTACTCATCTACTGGTAGTCACTTATTTTCTAAAGAATGGGTTGCCAGATAAAAAGAGCAAGCCATTAAACAAGAAATGTGAGATGGCTTGGAGATTTCTACATAAAATAGGAATGAGCCAATTTGCCAACTTAATAGACATTTTATTTCCATGATGCATTAAGGCGAAGTACCATCTGGGGGAAGCTTTTGCAAAATGTGCATCTAGTATTTGGTATTGTATGTGTTGAAAGCTGCAAAACAAGGAAAAGAAAATAAGATGATATGATTCTCAGAAAATAAGGAGTTATTGTTGTCGTTGATGTTGTTGTTTTGTTGATGTTGTTTATTGTTGTCATTATTATTGTTGCTGATCTCCTTTTGCTGTTTTTTTATGTTAGTGTGTGTTTTTGATATTTTTGTTTTTGTTAGTGTTTTATGTTGTTGTTTTTATGTAATTTTCGTTTTTATTGGTGTTATTATATTTGTTATTATTATTTTCAAATGATAGACTGGTATCGTAGTGAAAGGATGATGCAATGAGCTCTACTGACTGTGATTATCAAGGCATGTGTACTTTGAGTGCATTGTGTTGTTTAAAAAATCTCTCGACAACAAGCCTGGGCAAGGTAAAACATGTTTCTACATGCCTGCCCAGCTGATCTACCTACCAGTGGGTTGCTATCCTGGTTGGTGGCGCCGTCAGTGCGTAGACAGTGAATTGAGGAGATATATCAGTGTCAGCTGAGGATGAGAGCGAAGGGTGAGGAAAATAAACATGCCAGATATGTGATAGTGCAGTGACATACCTGCCCATGCCTGTACCTCTTAATTACAGGTAGATCGATAGGAACTCACCTGACACATAGATAGCTGACATTGACTCATCTAAAAAGTCTTGACTGAGTTTGTTTACCATTGAGATATTTCTAGAAAATAGGCCCATGAGTTTATTGAACTTATCTAACAATGTTTATCAACAGAAAAAAGCTTAAGGTAGTTGATTTCTGTTTGACCTAGATTGTTCAAGGTCACTGAGCAGGTGATAGTTTCTTGTGAAAATCCTTTTGAGTGGTAGATAAGATTTGTCAAGTCCTCTTTTATTCTATCACTTAAGCAAATTAATCTACCTATGTATGACAGAGATGAGGTCTAATGTGATTTCTAATGCACCATGAGTTGACACCATCACTACCCTCCTCATCATCATCATCATCACAATCATCATCATCACAATCATCATCATCATCATCATCATCATCTTCATCCCCATTATTGCTTTCATATACATCAATCATTATATTTATCATTAACCTGTCCTTGTTCCTATGAATGGGTCAAAAGAAGTGTTCTTGTACCGGTAGTTCATGAATATAAGAAATCTTGTTATACCCAATGAAAGGGATCTCCTCAAGTAAATAATGCTTAATCAGAGAAACCATCTTTGATTGTTTATTGAAGGATAGTAATTGAGGATATGGGATAGATATTTAAACCTAGTATCAGATATGTTGATTAGTATAAACGTCCCTGCAAGTATTTAGGCCAATAGAACCATGGCAAGTAGATATGCATAACCCTCGATGAGGGTTTACCGTAAAATGTATTAAAGTTTCCATGGTAACGATTTGATTGGCAGCTAGCAGATGTATGTTTCAGCTGTTGCTAGTTTGGGATGCTCCGTAGACTGTAGGACTTTTGGTTATTAATAGAGTCTTTCCCCATCAGGGACTCCCGGTTCCTGTGGCGAGGCTTGCTCCACAACACTTAGTAAACCGCTACCCGCCACGGCACTACTACCGTTCTATAGGCGTTCTTATGGCACTCACATCTGGCCCATGCACTTGACCTGACTCAAAAGAAAATAACCTGATCATAATGCAATATTTTGATAAATATTTGACTAAAAATATTGTTCTTATTTGGTCAAGCAACTCCTCTTCGAATATTTTCAAACAATTCTTTATTTATAGATTCATGCTCAAAGTTGTTAAACCTTGTAAGTGTTGTATGCACTTGAAATATGTTAGCTTTGGATTTAAAAATATGTCATGACCTTACCTATAAGGGATGGTAAATTGGGTTAGAATATGTTAGTGTTTGCTGGAGAAGTGTTCATTAGAAGCAAATATGAGGTGTTTGACAATTTAATTATCTTCACAAACATTCTATGAATGTTTAGATCTGTCTATGAATTTAGTAGTGTAGTTGTATCTAGATAATCTGCAATGGTTCTCCCCCTCCCCCATGCAGTGTAAGGTCATCTCTAAGGGTGGCCCCCAGACAATAACCGTGCACAAGGGGAGAATACACTATAACATATACACTTCATATAAGCTTACATAGGGCTAGAGCTGAACACCTCTCTGTGCTAATCTATTGATAGGGAGGGTTATAAATATAGCTCTGAATAGTCGCTTACATCACAGCTTGAGGGCATTTCAGATTTTCAAGGAAGGGGTTTGTTTGCCACAACAATTCTAGGTTATACGTTAGCCTGCCTCCCAGGCCATGTTTAGGTGTCATTCCTTGTGGATAGATGGCACTGCGGCATGCTAGGAAGTTGGAAAAGTTACTGCCATTACAACCCCCTCGTGTGGTATTTGTGTGAACTAAATGGCCAACAGTGGGCCACAAGCCCTTATGTAGTAAAGGTGCAGGCATAACTTTACATATAATAAAATAAAACACTATAATGCCTAGTAGCTAGGCTAGTCATATGTATGTGCACATACATGTCTGTTCTATCCAGTGTTCTCTGCCTTACCTGTATCTTATTAATCAGTTCAACAATGATTGGTTCCAAACCCTTTTGAATGGGCTAATTGCTATAAAGATAAAAGATGATGATGAAAAGTGTGGTGCTGCACAGTGTCTTCATTTTGACACATTACCTTTCTGTTTCCTTTGATCGGCAGGGTAACATGAATGTATCAATATCAATGAAACAGTGATGCTGGATGATTTTCAACGTTTTTCCTCCATAGGTCCGTGAGCCCAGATCTAAGCGCTCTCTCTCTTCACGCTTATGCTGGCTCTTTGTTAGAGGTTTTCATGGTCGAGAGCTCTAGATATGTTTGTCAAAAAAGTAGCACTGTGCTGGGGACCTGGAGGGCACTAGAATGCCTGTATTGTTATAAAAGCAAGGTTGCTTTTTGTGTGGATCATATTTCATAATGCACCCTCTTTTCAGTCGCCTCAAGTCAGTGAAGGACAGAACTTTGCTTATCACTTTCAATCCCATCGTGGTGGCGTGTTTGTTTTTTATGCGACGCTTTATACAAAAAGATGTTGCATCAGTATTCAATGTCTGTCAAGCCCCATCAGACATCTTCTCCGAGAGGCAGAAAATCCAACCTTGGTTACCATAACAACATAACCTTGCCTCAATGTCAGTGCCTTTGTCAAAGGGTCCCATTCAGCATCTAGTCATAGTGGCGTGTTTGGATTGATATGAGACTTTGGGCCTCCCTTTATATTTGTGTAGCCGTTGCACTGCATCTGAAGTATCAGAGAGTAGAGACCTGAAAGACCTGGCCAGAGTAAGACTAGAAACAATGTCCTAGATATAGTTCAATTTGTGAAAATATTACCTAAAACCCAAATCATGGTGTAGTATATTTTTCACCATATTATTTTACTTATTATGTCACAAGTACTTGCTTATTTGTAACTTACTATTATTAGCAACATGCCAACGACATCTTTTTTCTAAAAAGCTTTTTACCTCATTTGAAGCCAGAACTACCTTATATCAAATCATGCTTGTATCGGCTAAGGAAGTACTGACAGTGTTGGTGATATCTTTTTAAAGAAAATAGTTTTTTTGAAAATATTTTGAAAGAAAGCGTTAATCAGAAAAAAACGTTTTTGATTGATGCAGAATCTGAAGTTTTTTTCAAATTATCATAGATACAGACTACACTTCTTAAGGGGAACTCGAAGCATTTAAGTGTTATCATCGGTAACTAGCAAAACTCCTTGGTGCTCAGGGACCAATGAAATTAGATTAACCCATTCATGCCTGTAACACCCAAAACCATCCAACCATTTTGGTGATACATATATCCAACAAAATCAGTTTTCAGAATAATTGTAAACAAAAACTGACAAAAAAAATATTCTCCCAAATAACTCCTATTAAAACTATTTTCAAAAGTATTATTGGTCCAGATTCCCCCACGTCAAGGGATTTTCCCTGCCTGGATGGCCTGGATGGGTTAAGCATGAGAATGTAATGTCTGCGTGTGTAGGTTAGTGTACAGAGAGAGATGTTCTGGTTCAGGGAGTGGGGGGAGGACGAGTGATTGTTCTTTCATCACGCCTGCCCTGGGAGATTTACAGCATTAATTCCCGGCCACGCTCAGGGTAGGTATGCATCACCAGCGGCCAATGAAGCCTCTGATGATGCAGTGAAAGTCCCCGGGAAATCTGACCTGCCTCTAGAACACAGTACCTCATTAATGCTACATGTATGACTCAGGGATATGTATCAGGAGAGCTTAATTCATTCTAAACTTAGAGTTTTGATGTATTCAAATTGACTATATACTACAATAGGTTTGAAAATCTTATAAAAGTATGCACTTCCAAATAGTTTGGAAGAGTGTTGATGGTTTATGTTAGATGATATTTGCATTTGTCCATAAAGAATATTTAGTCATGCCTGTTTTCAGCCAGTAAAGGCATCTTGTTGTTAAGGGGTCAATCAAGCCCTTAGCAGACTTCAAATCTAAGTATTTTACTCAGTGAAATCTTCCTATGTGAGTATGTTTGACATTTGAACACCGATTGTGAGACTTTTTCATGGTCCCATTCTTCTGTAGATATTTTGAATAAAATGTGGATGTGGCGCCATCTATGTGGCTCTAAAGACTAAGACTTAGTCATAAGGGGATAGATAGCAATCCTTACCAAATAATGCAGTGTTTTGATTATTTCACAGTCCTGGACCTAGTCTACTATATATGATCTGTGCCCTGCCAAAGATGGTGATCTAACATGTGACCAGAGGAACTTGCAAATCATAAGTGATGTTTCCATAATTCATGCATGAGGATGCATAGCTTGCTACCCATGATGCATAGCTAATCTGGTTGTTATGGCAACAGGTGAAATGGTAGCTCCGGTAAACAGGTGCAGGGAATGTGACACCATTGGATTTACTGCTTGTCCGCTTTAGGTTTCCAATTAAAATGTGACACCAACATTTTCAAAGCTCTTGTTTGGTTTCTAATTAATGGACCGGTCAAGATGAGTGCTTGTTCGGTTTTTCCTCATTCATTTTAATACCATTAGACCTTCTTCATGCATACTTGTAGTCAGCTCTTAAATTACAGGAATGTATCAAACAAGTATCATCATGAATCATGTATGAATCAACTAGTTATAAATGTGAACTGCTTGGATAACAAGCAAACTGCAGGGGTGGACTTAGAAATTAAGTGTTACAGAGTTTGTTTTATTGAGGAAGATTGTTTACAACAGGATTTTTTTTAAATTGCCACTTTCACAATATAAAAGTAAAGAATAATCAATATACTTTTGTCATTTATTGATCTTGCATTTCATTCAAACTACTCAAACCCCCTCCCAGCAAACCTCCAGTGTTAACTGGCACTCCAACTGCAGTCAGTGAATACAAAGAACACAATGCATGGGGGCCCAGCTCATGATGTATAAGCCCCAGATCCCCCCTCTTAAATCTGATCATATCTTCATTATGACTTTATCAACAGGACATAGCAGAGCGGTGCGATAATCACTCAGGAATTCAGTAATCCTAGCTGCTGCTGCTGCAACGCGACTCTTGCCTCCTTATCCAGATGGCCATAGGAATCAGCAGAGCTCCTGGACACATCAAAAACACACAAAAGACTCTGCCCATGCGACCAAAAGGCATAAATCACAGACAAACCTAAATATTGAAAAAATTACTGTTGGCGGCCAGATGTTGTGTGGTGTAGATTTGTTGGTGTATAATTGAGGAGGTTTGAAGGCGATGCCACCGGAGAGGAGAATGTTTCTCGTCCCGACACTGCCAGATAAGTTTATTGGGAACTGGGGACGGAGCAGATTAGTCTTGTAGCATAATGAAAACCGGCCTAACTTTATCACTCTCTCAGATCTAAACGGCAGCATTGAATTAGGCTCTGTCCTGTAAATCTGTCAGCTCACCAGCTCGCCAGTAGACTACGCACTGGGCAATTGAAAAACACTAACAGTCTATAAACACAGCAGCATGCACACGCAGTACACTAGCCCAGCTACTAGCCATGTTTTCTAACCCTCAATATTGTGTATCTCTATAAAGAAGTTTGCATATTTTTGCTAATACTGGGGAATTATTTCTGCCTTGACACATAATCGTATACAGGGTTTTAACCCTATTGGTCATTAGAGTCAAACGCTCAAATCTCCATTAGGGCATGGTCTGTTATCTTGTTACTAGTTCATACTTCTGTCAAATAAGAGAGTTGTATAATCAGTAAGATTCACCACTGATTACTCTAGATAACATTTCACAATGCCATCTATCCATATTTAAGGTATGTCATTTCTGCACACTGCTTGGGAGGTAGGCTATAGTACATCGCCTGAAGGTGGAGTCATACTCAGACGGTCAGACCATGGTGTGACGGAACACGCAACCCAACATTCCATCACACACCGGAAAAGAATTCCATGCATTCCCATCAGAGAAATATTCAATATTTAGATATGTGAACTTACATTCCCCACACATAAAGTCATTGGGTTAGTGGTATGCAAACTTTTGTTGATAATCGAAATCCATGGTGGGTGGATGTTAGGGAGAGAAGAAGAAAAAGTCTAAGACATATACTAAACAACATAGAATGATACTTAAAGATAACTATGTTTAAATATGCTATGTTTACAGTTATTATATATCAAGAGCTTTCCTTGAAAAGCATTGACCATAATACTTATATAATTATGAAAACAACATTTTATTTGAAGATAACAAATACTATGGGGAGCAGTTTTTTTAAAAGCAGTTGAATACATGGTGTTGAAGATGTGTTATTTACACATGGCTCCTACTCTTAGTATCTTTCAAACAATTTCTTCATCAGAAAAGATGCACTAGTAATCTAGTGGCCTGGGACTTTTTTGAACTTAGGAGACTAAAAATATCTCTGAAACCATTTTACTAACTATTTACATGCATTGTTTGTTTGTTTGTTCTTTATTGACTACAGCTGCATGCCATAAAATACAAATCAGACAAATATAATGCAATATAAGAAAATATCAGACCTGAACATAATACAGACTTGTTTTAACTGACAGCATAAGAAAAAGAGAGGTTTTAACATAGAGGACTACTCGCTTATAACATTATGTGTCTAAGCATAAGAGAAATACATATATGATTATATTAGTGGGCAATCTCATAATCCTTAAAACTTTTCGGTCTCATGGTCAAGGCATTTGCAAAACTAGGTGAGGTATAAATTAGCCTATCCCTTGTCTTAATTTCATTCTATACATGCTTGCAATATACCTGACTGAAATCAGCCATACGTCGTACATAACATCATGGGGGATATCAGCAGCAGGTTTTCCCATGAGGTTTAGGAAAATGTTTTCATCTAGGTGATTTACATCGTAGTCGTACCTCATGAGTAGGGCTTCTATTTCAATAAACATTTCAGTTCGTTTAAGTTGAAGCATAGGGCACTGTAGTACCATATGCTTTGCGTCGTCAAGTGAACCGAGGTCACAGAGAGTACAGAATTTGGCAGCAATAGGTAGCCTCTTGAGCCTCACATCATCCACTCTAAGTAAACTAGCATGACATAATACCTTGACCATTACTTCGCAGTCCCTCATTAACTGTGGGAACCTATCGGCTATCTGCCACCACACAATATACCTTGTATTGACACATACATCACTAAGTAAACCGAGACTATTGTGGCATCTTGTCTTTATACACCAATACACGTACAAGCATTGATTTAGAAGTTGCTAAACTGCATGGTAGTTTTAACAATAGATTTTAAAATTGTAAAGAATTTACCATTTTAAAATCATTAGTTAGGACTGGTTTTATTATCATATATTGCAAAACAAGTTTTGAGACTCCAGCACTATTTATTTCAGTTCAAAACTATGAATCATCATGTTGTAGCCCTAAGATTGAAACTGTGCTGTAGCATTTCATTTGGCCACCCAGCTTGCTATACTTGCTGGGAAAGTGTATGTATGTATACTTAGTAGTGCACCTTTTTTATTTCATCATTATTCATCACCCTGTTCAATAACATACTGCATCATCAGTTAGCAGCCTTATAATTGGATCAACACAGTCATGCACATACCACAGAGACACCTGACTGCACTGGCTGGGAAAAGATATTTGTATGCTTAAAAGTGCTGCATTTTTTTTTCGAGGCATAGATATTTCTCTTTTTATTGAGCTAGGTGTAGACATTAGTTACGCATTAACTTAAAGGAATAGTGCAGGTTGTTTTCAGGAGAGCAAACCCATATATTTAGATGGCATTCAAACAATGACCACTTTCACTGGATTTGTTTCTGAAAGAGGAATGATTTAGTTCAGACATGGGATTCTAGCAGCAAGGATAACTCTCTCTCTCTCTCTCTCTCTCTCTCTCTCTCTCTCTCTCTCTCTCTCTCTCTCTCTCTCTCTCTCTCTCTCTCTCTCTCTCTCTCTCTCTCTCTCTCTCTTTATATATATATATATATATATATATATATATATATATATATATATATATATATATATATATATATATATATATATATATATATATATATATACATACATACATACATACATACATACACACCAACCACTGCTCTACATGTGTTTCTGTTTCGGTTGATGCTGGCATGCATGTAGAAAACAGGATCATTATGTCCTAATGGGGCAGATTAGGAAGCCAGATAGTTAGCACAATTGCTGGAGATATCTCTGCACACAGCCCAGCAGAATAACAGGAAATTACAGCTTGATCGATCTGGTATTTCATTAAAAATGTCACATCATCATCACACAGCTTGAATTGTGGCTGAGTTTTCTTGATAAATCATTCATGTTGGTTTGGTAGGTTGGTTTGAGTGAAAACTTTTCAGTAAACTTGACCATGCCATCCAGCCAGGGTGTTTACACTTGCACAAGACTAGTCTAGCACTATTAAGGATTCTAATTCCAGAGAATTAGGAGAAGGAGAAGAAGTCACTAAATGCATCATCCAACACACCTAGAAAAACTCCTTATCTAATATCTATCAATTAAGGATTTCTTCCAATTATATCATTCATGCCCCTTTTAGTAGTTCCTGGTAGCTAGTATGGTTTTGCTATTTGCATTACACCAGGGGGGTCACATGTTTTAAACTGAACCATCAGCACAAAATCAGAAATCAAAGAAGCTCTGATTGCATTGCATATAGACTACTGTATATTGCTATGAGGTATGGTGACATAGCTTAGGTTTTTAGGCTGAATACTATCAGCAACTCTAAGTGACTCTTGGCCTATTCTCTCCCTGTGGCTAATAAACTGTGGCTTTCTTTTCCTGCCTGCACCGCAGTGATGGGAGGATTTCAACCAGATCCAGTATTGTCATGACCAAGTCAACCACAAAATAAAAATATCCTTGGGGCTACCTGACAAGGTGTTTTCAGTGTGTGATGTAATACACTACAGGTGTGTGATTGGACTCACCTGAGCAGGTAGAGCTTTCACTGCTCAGGACAATGATGCTGTGGGATGACGGGGTGGGCTGTAATGGTACTGGTATAGATTCCTCTACTGATTGCCACCTGCACTAATGTGACACCTTTGTCTTACTGATGGCCACTATTAGGGGTTGGGGTATCTGAAAGAAGATGGGCACCCCTCCCCTTTTCAAGGCAGCACAGTTTTTCTGGGTGGTCATCGGTCAGTGACTGACCAGCACTATGTGTAATGATTGCTTCAAGGGCCTGGGGTGTTACTCTATAGAGCCAGACAAAGGTAGGCACATGGTACCTCAGGGAATGTGTTAATTACAAGTGCTATAAAGAATGTAATGACAATGTGACAGATTATTGTATATCATTTCGCGTTCGGTTTTAACATATAGATCTTGCAAAATCCGCCAATCAATTTTTCTCTTTCTATAACTTTATCGGAAATTCAATATCTATGATCAAAAAATTATCAAAAGTTATCAAAAATTATGAACAGCCGAGATTGTTACTACATTGAAACTTGTTGAATCATGAATCTCTGTTATCCGTACTTCTGGGTAAACTCTTAATACACCATTGTATATGCACATTCAAAGTATTTGTATTATACATAATTCCGATTTTGTTAGATCTGGATTAGAAATTCTGGTCCCAACTAGTCTGGATTAAGCAGGGTTGCCTGTTTATATTCCGTAATAGTGGAAATGTTGATGAAGAAATATAATGTATATAATGATTTCTTAAGTGCCGAGTTTGTTTATAGGGGAAAGGAAAATTCTGGCAGTCCAATTCTCTAGGAATTTTCATTCAAAATGATCAAAAAATAATAAATCATGAAAATCCAAGATGAAAGTTATTATGAAGATGCTTTTCCTGGACCTTTGATCTCCTGTGGGGGAGTTCACAGCTGTGTTTGATTGACTGTCTGCAGTGGAGTTGCTCACTGCCCTGTCCTAGCTGGGCCCTCCTCCACCGATCTCTGAATCTGCCGCACACATTTGGCTTTGTCTACAGCTCTACAGTTCCGATGTGTTGAGCGGGGCGGCGGGTACGATAAACATTTCTCTCTGTGCGCTGCCAGAGCTGTGTCCTCGCCCCACACCAAGACAGTCAGCGTTGTCTGGCTATTTATTGTAAAAGCCATCTGTAGTCCTTCATTTCACTTTAAAGCTGCCTCCATGTGATAAACAAATCGGCCTCCCCCACTCCTGTCATCATACCACCCATATAGGGGCTACCCTCAAAGCAAACCTCTAACAACCAACCTGCAATTGTTTACAAAGCATAATTGGAAATTGTGGTGTCTGCAAAAAACATGCCTGAAATCAGACCTCTTGTGTTATCTTCAAAGTGCACACATTAGGTATGTTATATCATCTTGAGTGGTTTTTACTTTGCATTATAACTCAGGTTGTAGATACCAGGCACGTAGGTGCTTTGTTGCTTTTTATTTGGAGGTTAGTTTTCACTAAGTAACTTAGTGATGGTTTAACTAGTTGCTCGCCTTTGTTTAGCTGACCTATGTAGTGCCCCCTAGTGGTGCCCCCTGGTGGTGATTGGAATTATTAGCCTCAAAACACACCAATTACCATTTGATGCAGCTTCTTAAATTTCTCCAATCAGATATATTACTTAAATCACATGAACTCCCTATTGCATATTGTATTCGCAGTTTTCTTGATGAGGTTGATACAAAAATGGGGTGTACATGTATACAGAAGTAAGCAATGGGCATAGGTTTAAGGTCAGCACTTTTTTTGAAGTAGTTTCTTGAATTATATTATGCGAAAATTCATAATCTAGCAAAGAGACAAGGCATCTTATTTCAACATTTATTGATTTAGTTCTTTGATCATCATATCACTGTTTTGTCTGGACAGTTTAGAGTCTTTCTGAATATTCTACAGTGACTTGTATAATTGGTGGCAAATATTTAGATGTCTGTGTTATTCAGACTTAAAGATCCCCACTCTGGCTGGCCTGGCAGACAGGGAGGAAGGGGGGTGTGTGTATGATTGTTATATCATAGTTGTCTGGTCCTGATTGTCTGGAAATGATCCCCACATGGAACTCCTATGGTTCTAATTAAGTGTATGTACTACCTGCCTGGCATCGATACCTCAGTTCTGCTGATTTCAAAGCAGTCCAGCAGGTAGTCAGTGTTATTTCATCTTATGCACTCTGCTCCTCCTCGTGTGCCGCTGCGCTGGCTGCTGCGCTGGCTGCGGCGCTGGCTGCTGCGGTGGCTGCGTTTGTTGGCATGTGTGGTACGTGTTGTGGGGAAGAGGAGGGGGTTTGTCGGTGTTTACATTCGCCACTAAACACACACCATCCAAGCTTTCAGTAGCGTTGCTCCAGCCGCCTCTTGTTTATGGCTTGGGGCTCTAGTCTGCCATCAATTATAGACACTAATGACATGTGCCACAAGTCCTGCCCTAAAAGGCTGCCTCCGCCCAGTGGCCAGTTCTGCCACGGTGACCATAGCCACTAAATACATATTAAATCCTGCATTATTGTATTTTGATCTCGATTGGTTACTTCAAGCTAGGTAGGGTTGGATGCCTATAAGAATGAAGTGGTATGGCCGTATTAGTACCAATGAAACTGAAAGGTATTTTAACGGTACTGTTAAGAGTACTTTTTTGCATTATCATGTTTATATACAGTTTGTCCCGAATAGTCATGTTTATGATCCTGGAAATCTCTAATAAATGATAACTTCACAATGATTAGTATCGTTCAGAGCACCTTTAAGGAATGAAACAGTATAATATGGTACCATTTGAAATGATACCGGTAGCGAGACCGATACCTCTTAACAGTATCCAACCTAAGCCCAGGTAGTAGTTTCTTAGGATCAACATAGGTGGCGCCAGGGGTTGTCAGCCACCTATTGGATAGATATCCCTAGTGGGTGTGTTGTAGGTGGGTGTCGTCTTTGAGGTACCCTGGTGAAATGAACATGGGGAAAACATGTTATAACATGTTTTTACCATGTTATAACATGTTATTTTGGTAGTGTTATGACATGTTAAAAAGGCGGGCAAAAACATGTTTTCACACGTTTTAACATGTTCTTGAAATAACGTGGTTTTAACATGTTTTAACATGTTATTTAAGCAAATATTCCCATGTTTTGCCATGATCCACCGCATTTAGAATAACATGTTTTAACGCGTTAAAACATGTTATTTGCCCGCCATTTACCGTACATGTTATAACATGTTAAAACATGTTCTAAGAAAACATGTTATAACATGTTATAACATGTTATTTGCCCGCCATTTACCGTACATGTTATAACATGTTTAAACATGTCCTAAATTAAACATATTAAAACATGTTATAACATGTTATTTGCCCGCCATTTACCGTACATGTTTTAACATGTTTAAACATGTTCCAATGAAACATGTTATTACATGTTATTTACCTGCCAGTTACTGTACATGTTAACACATGTTATAACAGGTTATGATTTAAACATGTTTTAACATGTTATAACATGTTATTCAACGGCCATTTACTACTATACATAATATAAACAATGGCCTGTAAAAATCTTTTGCGGTAAGGAATCTGAAATTTACTTCTTATTGGGCATAGTCAATGATATCCCTAAAGTAATTCTGAACCTGCAGTGACTATTACCCTTGAAAGTATGTCATTTGCTTGAAAAGTTGTTAATATTGAAATGATATAGAAGATGGGTTGACAAAGTACGGTTGGCTATGATATTCTATACCTGATAACACTCAAGAATCTGGAGAAACACATTCGTTATATGATAATGGTGCTGTGAGGTGTGTTTTGGGATGGGGCTTTTATCACCTTATTCTATTCAGAACAAAATTTTACACATAACATTTGTTCATCTGAGAAATATAAACAATGTATAGAGAAATAGGGACACTGTTTCCTCTGAGAAACGGAAACAATGTTTCAAACTTACTAAGTACAATGTAAAGTTTTTTTTCTGCTTCTCTATTGAAATTCCAGCCACATGTCCAAGAACAAGTTTGAACATAGCTAGACAGCCCTTGTTTCGTATTTAGTTTATTTGCAAATTATCCTCTGAAGAATAAATGATTGCTCAAGAAAAAAATGCCTTACTTAATTTCAGAGTGAGATCTAGGTTTGAAATGTATTCATCTTTCTTTGGGCTATATTTCTTGGATTAAGTAGGAAAAATTATGTGGATTGAATTTGGTGATTCCAGTTAGCTGATATCTTGTGGCTGTAAGTATTAGGGTAGGTATGGTAGATAGATATGCTCATCATAATGGTTTGAGCAATTCCAGTCAGCACATCAAAATATAACTGAATAAAAGTGAAAAAGTCTAAATTTCTTTAAATCAAGTTGAATTAAATTACATACATGTGTTGAAATACAAATTTATGTAACATTCACTAACCTCAAGATACTTGGGAATGTTAATATCTTGTGCGGTAATTATCCTCTTTTTTCCTTAATTGGAAGATTGATCCTCTTCTTTGATAATGTCTATTACAAAGTCATTATTCTTAAGCTAGCAGAAAACAGTTCTATGTTCTCAATTAGCAGAGCATAGTATGGTTCTGTGCTATGATGCAGACTCTCAGACAGTTCTAGTGTGTAACTGGCAATTTCAGTTATAAGTTCAAATGGGGGATTTTTAAAGTCACTTGTTGGATAGGGGTGGAGCATGTAAAGTGTGTCATATTCATTTGTATATTTAAAACTAAATCAAATGTACACTTTTCAGTCTCACAGACCATTACTTATTATACTCAATTCTACATTTTAAATATTTAGGATCACAAGGAATCTGGGTAAAATTATTCCAAAATTGTACAAAACTGCCCTCTTAGAAAATGGATAAGCCCAGGTCAAATAAGGAATAAGTTGGATACTTTGTTTATTGTTAGCATGTATTTATTTACTGACAATTTTCAAAGCCTTTCTCAAATTACAATGTTTCAATATCGCAACTAAATATGAAAGGCACGAGTCATCTTCTTGGATTTCACTGGACTTAGAATTAAAAAGTATCTCAGGGCCTTTAACCCTTCCAATACTGTGGCTACTTTTGCCCAAAGCACAAGGATGCAAAGATTTTTTAAAACCATCAAAACCTTGTCATGTTAGTACTCATTGGAAAGCTCTTGCTGCGCACTCTCAGATGAGTACCAATTTGCCAAGGGTTTCAATGATTTTGCATAATTTTGTATTGGCCAATTTAGCCGTCAGGAGCATAAGGGTTAAAGAAAAAGTCTAGCTTTGTCCATCCTCCTTCGATTCTGAGTTATGTTATAAAGCATAAATAAAGCTCAGTTACGAGGACAAAATTAAATTGCACCTTTTTAAAGTCCCAACATATCCACATTCCTTTGACACAGGACGTGAATCTTCTGGCCTGTAAACCTTGCCCAGCTTTTGTGCTATAATGTAACTTCATGCAGGTAAGGAAAAAACTGGATTTGTAGGGACTAATTTGTCCATGGAATACCATACTTCTCTGGCAACTGAGACCTCCTACTGAGTGTGGATTTTCTTGGATATCATTGGATTTCCATTCAGAATGCAATGAGCTGGGAATACTTTTTACAAGGGATGTCTTCAAACATGGTGGGGCTAATGGCACCTCCCATCTACTAGTCCTACCCCAAAAGTTTTAAGATAACGACGTCAGGCAGTATTCACCCAAAATGGACTAGCCCAGGGTTTAAGGGCTAGGAAGAGTGTCATTGACTAGCCTTGATCAAGGTTTTGGTTATTTTTACTAGCTCAGGGCTTAATAATGGGGCTATTATGATTGTTGAGCCCTGCACACTTGTTATAAACACATGTTTAAACATGTTAAAACATGTTTAAATTTCATATTATTTTACTGGCAAAGATAAATTATGCATTTGCTCTGTGATTTTTTAGTGAGAAATGTCAAAACATGTTTTGATTCCAACTTAAACCAGTCAATGGCCTTTTTTTGAATTTCTGGACTTAAGGAGGAAACATGTTATAACATGTTTCAGAGTTTTGGGAATAACACAACCATGTTTTAACATGTTTGACCATGTTCAATTTTTTTGACTCAGCCAGTGACCATTTATTCAATAATTGATGTTACAGTAAAACGTGTTATAACATGTTTCAGATTTCAGAACCCTATTGAATTACATGGGAAAACATGGTATAACATGTTTCATATCCTTGAAAATAGAATAACATGTTTTAACATGTTTTAACATGTTTAACGTTATGGCTTATAGAACTATCATGGTTTTTCAACATGGGATTTCATGGTAAAACATGTTCTAACATGGTAAAACATGTTCTCCCATGATAACGTGTTTTACATTTCACCAGGGTAGTACACAACTCAGGTTAGAAGTGAAGAAAATGATCAACCCTCTTGTGTTCTTCCTATCTCACCCTCCCCTAACTTAATAAAGTAATTGATTTGATTCATTAGCTCATATCTGACACTTTTGAATGAGTTAATGGTGTTTCTTATGGGAAAGTTTTAGATATAGATCTGATGAACAATTCTCTTCTGATATTTCTCTTTTATATTTCTCTTCTAAATAAAGATTTTGTTAGAGAGCTATCATCAGTTGTACAGCAGTTTGGGGCTGCTACAGGCATGAATGAATTAAGCTTCCTAATGTGCAGGTGTAATACCTGCAGCCTTGTGAATTGCTCTGTAGTTATCTGCCCTCTTAGGTTTAAACCTACGCCTTTATAAGTGGAAGTTACGTGTGGAGCAAAGAAGGCCGCTCTGTTACTAATCCCTCTTAAGTGAGTAGGATAATGCACACTGTGGTATTATAAACCATATTGCACCAGTATGCAGACCTAGCAGTGTACTGAGTGCATTTCCAGCGGCCCTGACCTAGATCCTCATCATAATTTGTTTGTTTACTGTGGTTTCTAGCAGTTGACTTTTGCTTTAAGCTGCATCAGGTCCCCCCTCATCCTGGATCTGTCTTCTATACACAACCTTGACCCTATAAAGTCAAAACAATATGTGGAGGAGTTTGATGTTCCTCTGCATATTCCATCCATGAATTTCAAAAGCCCAGTTTCTGTCCCTCTGAAACATGCAAATATGTTCTAGATGAAGGTCTTAGTGATAGTTTTTTGGAATCAAGTTCATACCATTCATGCCTGGAGATCTTAGTCCGAGTCTTTGATACTTATAAAAATAACTCTTAAAAGGAGGATTAATTAACAAAATACTTAAATTTGGATTAACATGTTCTTTCAATTTCATTCAGAACTTTCAAAATGGTACAATGGTATTTCTCTGTTATCAAATTAAAGCATGCTTTTGTTAGTATCATTTTTAGATGCTATAAGCACAAATGGATTCTGTGGGGTTAAGACCCTGTAAAAGAAAACTTAGCATCCAAGTCATTATTTTTGTATTATTAATGTTTTGCAGGTAACCGAAGGTGGCACAGGATTTCACATAGGCCTGAAACAAAGATCCATAGAGGGAGAAGCAGACTCAGGTCCTCCATGACAACGCCATGACAACACCATGACAACATCTCTTTCTACCATCACCATCAACATTCCCGATTACAAGTTACAAATTTGGCCACTAGGGGGAGATGAGGTTTGGTCTGCTTCAAGTTGTCGATCCATCAAAAATCTATTGGATGATCTCTAATGTTTCCATTCTCAGTTCTACTGATTGGTTTAGCAACTTATTAGTTCTCAGTATGTCCACCAGGGTTTGCTGCTGGACTGGAATATTGGAAACATGCTATGTAAGTGTTGTGATTTGGAAGTTGTTGGATCAAAGAGTAACGCAGGTTCAAAAACTGTGGGTGGTGAATCATGCGATGGGCCCTAGGCTATGACGCCTGGCCAGTATCACCACTAAAGAATGCACATGTATTTACACAGTTTATTATGATCATAAAAAAGCTGTACTGAGTAACCACTGATTTTCCTGATTAATATGCTGACACATTTTTAATATTGAGGATATTTTTAGTTATTTGTTTTCATAACAGCACACTGAAATTCCAAAAGTGATTTTGTCAAGTGCTAGTTGTGCAAGGATATCAAACACTGCCAGGGGATGCATGCTGATATGTTGCCTTTGGTTATTTGTGTTTCTGGTTTTCTGTCTGCCAAGGCACCTAAAGCATAAGTGCTGCAAAATGATGTCAAGGCTGTTCTTTAAGGACACTGAGTACATCTATAACTAAAGACCCCATTTGGTCTTGAACTAAAAAAAACTTCACATGTCAGGCTTGTAGGAAATGGAGCCAGTTTGTGATATTATAGGCAAACTTGCTTCATCCAGACTAGTTAGTTTTTTTACCACGCAAGACTATAAGTGAACTACAGGTTATAGGAATAATAAAATGTGAATTGTTTTCATTGACACATTTTATTTTGCCAATTATATGGAAATCAGCAATCATGGGTAACCTGGCTTGCCTGAGTTATACATTATAGCTTGATCGCTGTGCTAGACTTCCAATGTGTGGATTTTAATGGCTTCAAGAACCCCTCCTTCATACACATATATGAATTTTGATTTTCAAAGTACATTTTAGAAAAGGCACTCATGATGTTAGGGGCCAAACAGAAATATGAGCCTGTGTTTGAAACTGAAATGGCTGTCATTGTTTAGGAATTGAGTTGAACGTTAAGATCCTCACAATTTGACCTTCTTAGCTTGCAGAAGTCATTTCCAGCAAGTCTGCTCAAATCTATGTTAAACTTGCTGTAAGTATTCTTTTCACTCCTTCAAGCATATCTACCCTAAGAGAATAACTACCCTCAGAGAAAAGCACTTTCTCTGCTTCACTGAACAATCATAATTTACTAATTTCACTACATTTAGTTCTTCAAGTGGTTGTCTTTGACTCAAGAAGAAATGAATACTGTTAAGTTTCATAGCTTAACTCTCCACTAAGCATGGTGGATTTCTCTGATTGCTCCTGTTGTTCCTGGTGCCTGGCTTCAACAGAGGGAGAAAAGCTTTAACCCATTCACAATGGAATGAGCGCAATTGGTCTGACACATATGGAAGAGAATATGATCACATCAGGCACAATTGGAAGCAACACTTTGAGGGATATTTTACTGAAATGGGTTGAATAATTTTAATTCATTTTCAGATATTTTTTCATATATTTCTTGATTTGACACATTATGTTTAAAGTTGTCAGATCATGAGTACACTTCTGGTGCAAATGGGTTAATCTGCCTGTATTATTTAATCCCATGTGTGACTTTAAGCTGGTTAAACCTATGCCGTCCCTTTAAAATTCGGTTTATGAACTTGAGGTGTTACATACATGTTTGGGTGTACTTGGTGACACTGTGCATTCTCCTTTGTAGTAATTGTAAAGCCAGTGTTTGAGGTATATAAAGCTTAGGACAGGGCCTCCATTTGATGCTTATTATTGCACGGAACTTCTGCTTTTTGCGGCGTCTCCCCATTTGAATATAGATCTGTGAAGTGACTGGATGCTTTGCTTGCACTCTCGAGATAATTGAGTTTTCATTCCCGTTGAGTGGTTTAATAGCGCTGGGGTAAAGGGTTGAACGCCCGACGGACGGGGTGTGTGCAGGCTACTAGCCTCCAGGTATGTCCCTGGGGGCCCTGCATGCACTGCTGCCGGTGAACAGAGAGTCACGCCTAGGGTTCTACTTGACAAGTACCCACTGGATCTGTCATAGTTATGAACATAATTGAGAACTAAAGTATCAATTTCCAAAATTATTAGTGTTAGCCCTTTCATGCCAAGGGTTCTCCTTAACCCTTTATGCTGCTGGTGGCTAATTTAGCCAATACAAAATTATGCAAAAACCCTAGAAATTGACTGAAACCCTGGCACATGGGTACTCATCTGAGAGTACTCAGTACTTATCCAATGAATACCTTCATGACAGGGTTTAGATGGTTTTCAAAAATCTCTGCATACTTTTGCTTTGGACAAAAGTAGCCTGAAGCATTGGAAGGGTTAACAAGTACCCTTTTAGATCTATCATACTCATTAAAATAACTGTAGTATGTAATATGAAGGAGAGATGTTAGTTAATCTGAATTACATGTCCCGTTCAAACAATTTCAGAATAAACTTATGTTAGAGAAATATCATTAGGTACTCTGGATAGTTTCAGCCGCAACAGGCATACATGGGTTAAACTACCAGCAGATTCTGAGTATTTGCACTGTGTGGATGGAACTAAAGAGTCAACTACTTGTTATATGTGTGTGGAAACTCCCTTTCTTGCAGACATGCCCCAGGCTTGATTCCAGAGATTATTCAATCTCTTAATTACCACCACACCTGATCAGAAAACAATGGATGCCACTCATTATCTTAACCTATTGTTTGCTTAACAGTTTACCACCTTCATGATCAGTTTGGTCATTTGGTGGGTGGAGTCTAGACTTGAGCTATTTGTCCTGGGCTTGCAGAGAATGGTCAGCTGACAACTCTCTATGTTAATTACAAAAGACAAAGCATGCCATACATAAAGATAGACATTATGCTGCAAGTCAGTAATTATTGCGAAGAAATATATTTCTGTGCACTGCTGCGGTCCTGGCAGCAAACTACTTGGGCGTCATTCCAAATTAGCAAGTCAGTGTGATATCAGCAGGAATGTAATGGTTACTTGGTACAGCTTTTTTGTGTATTCTTTGCTTAGGACCAGTTTTTACTGGCCCAAAGCCGTTTTATGAGAACCTTTACTGGCCTGGGGCCAGCAGTTCACTGTTTGCGTCGAGCCCAGGAGACTCACTTCCATCAATTCATAACTTGAAGGGAGTTATATTTGTCACATGAATATGTAATATTCATTGCAAAATTATCCCTACTAGCTTCTATTCAACTCCATAACTAAATAAGGCCATCCTCTCTTTCTCCCCTTGAATTCAATTAAATTCACTATGGCGTTCTTTAAGGCGGACTTATATATGTTCTGTATTATTTTCAAAAATGTGGATTATGACAGTGATGGTAAAACTCTTGTGTTCAAATTGATCTCATCATATTTGATAACTCAATCACAATTTAGTGATTAAGACCAAAAATATATAATATGAATATATGTGTTTAATGTTTAAATTAAGGCTAACAAAAGGTGATTTAATCATGTGCTTTAATATATTATTTTTGTAAATATATGTAGATGTTATAGTGTTGCTGCATTGTTTTTTGGGTTTTAATATTTTGGTTGAAGTATTTATTGTTTATAGTTTGGTGTGCAGAACTGATGCATTAACACATTGTTTTAACAAAGAGTTAGCATAGAATCATTTCCTTGAAATTGTCGTAAATGGTTTCCTAGTTATGTTAGCAAATTTCTAGAATCTAATTCTACAGGGTAACCATGAGAAACATCTTTTACTTCATCACATGTAAAGATGAAGACATCAGTACAGCATGCCTTTATTTACATAATTCATATACCTGTAAACTGTAAACAAATTTGTATATTTTTGTAAATAGTATTTTTGAAGGTGAGATATTGTACTGTAACCTGTGTAAAACCTGTACTGTTGCTGTATCAATGGAACCAACCCATATCCAGGTAAATCAAACCTCAGGTAAAATGATAACCCAATTGCTGAAGTTTAGCATATTGGTGTTGTGACTCATCTAGGGTTTTTAACCCATCCATGCCCAGAGATCTCTTGGCCAGATTTATCTTGACCTTTCATATTTACGTAAATTTATTTGGAGTTCAGCTAAATTTTCAAATATTTGATGGAGAGTTGTAGAAAGAATTCTAATTGTCAACTCTCCTTCAGATTCTTTCTAAAAATTGCTTATAATAAAGAGCTTAATCACTAAAATAGACAGGCCAGGTATTGGCCGCTACAGGCATGAATGGGTTAAAAATTATGAGAGATCTCAATGGTCACAGATCAGCAGTGGTTCAGGTACATATGGCATTGTAAAGATTTACCTTAAATATATATAAAAACTTGTTATCATCATTGCCTAGCATGAGAGATTTGAGATTATAATTCAGTTGCTACCATTACCAAATGTAACTGGGAATACCCTGGAATACCCTAGGAAATGCTTGGAAAATTTCAGAAAATCTCTGTTACATTTTACAAGGGTAAGTATAAGAGTTGGATTGCTTTTCCTTGCTTTGATTAGGTTTGTCTAATATGAAGGCACAAGTGTCAAAATTGATATTTTTTGGTATTAATGGTTGTCCTTCACTGGTTAATTGTTAGATCGCAAATACCACAAGCATTATGCATGAAAGAATATTTCAAATAAGCCATGCTGTGAGGGATACTTGTAAATTAAAATTTCATTATTGTATATACTTAGATGTTACTTATTCTATAAATGTTGGAATGTCCAATATAAGATCTTTGTACAATGAGGAAAATCTGTGATACAGAATTACATCTCAGAGTTAATGAATCCATCTTGATATATACAAACTAACTTGATATTCAAGTGACACATTTCCTTGTATATTCTCTAGAAAAAACTATATTTACATACTGTCACATAGGTTTTCCTATTAAAAGACTATACAGACCCATTGTTTCAGGTTCTCTATAAGGTACAAGGTGACTTGGAAGGGGCTCTTTATGTACCTAGTTCCTAAGTTACAATGTTACAGAAACAATTCACCTGGAATAATGTGGTTGTTTTGAAGTCAAGATGTTCCCACCAAATCCAACAAAAAATGTGCCAATGTTTAAAGTTTGTAAAGAAAAGTTGGCTCCGTGAAGACGACTGGAGCTCGATACCTATTTATTTTGTAGAGTTATTGTATAGAAGATTATTTGTTCTAAGGAACTATTGTTGTTTTGCTTAGTTGAGGAGTATTCACCTTGCTTTGAGTGCTAATGACCTTACCTGTAAGGTTATAATAAACAAGTCATGTTTGAGCACTGAGGTCATGCCAACCTTATGAAAACATCCTACTTTTGGGCGTTGGTTATTACTGTTCAATATCTTAACCCATTCACACTCAGTGTCGAGACGGTTCCAAAGATTTGGAGTGCCTCGAAGGCAGCTTTCTAAGATGTATTTGTGTTTCTTTAGCCCATCGATGCCTGTAGTGCCTAAAACATCACAACAATTTTGATCATGCATTTTTTGAAAAATATTGGAGAGAGAAATGTTAATTAAAAGCCTGATAAAAAATCCTCTTCAAATATTTTGTTAATTTTTGGTTGATTCTGAAGTTATTTTCAAAAGTGTAGCAGGTCCAGACGACTTTTGTCTAGGTATCTCCAGACATACATGGGTTAAATGAGCCAGAGAATTCAGGATGTTTACAACTAACCATCAATAAGAGCCGTACTGAGCATGGACTGGTTGAGGGATGTGTATGAAACTAAAATAAGACGGCATATAAATGCCTCAGATTATGCAACATTCATTGGCTCTAGTGAAGCGGTTACAAGCATTCTATTTTAGTACTTTAACTGGTGACCGTCATTCAGGTCATTGTACAGTCAAGCATAATAGATGCCCTTCCTATTTATATAATATAGTGCAGATCCAGGTCAGAGAGCAGGTAGTGAATCTTTGTCAGTGAAAAATGTGCATAATAATTCAGGTCCTCATATCCACTACTTTCTCACCTCAACCCGGCATTATTTTGCTGTTGCACCAAGGAGGTAGAATCACAGTTATTTGATGTCAGGTAATCACACACTGTCGTGAACATATCCTAATCCATTCATACCTTTAGGATACAACATTGGTAACAGATACACACCTGGTGTGTATGGGTTATTACCTCAAATATTTGATAAGTTTCATGTTTAAAAACTGGTAGTGGTAATTATGTATTCATATGTATTTCCATATCAGTGAATGGATTCAATATTCTCTGAAATCGAACCAGATTACAAGCATTCCAAAAAAAATGTGATACACTCTTAATAGTAAATACAAGTAACCAACGAGAAAGGGTGGACTTGGGATGTTATGATTTTCATTATTGCTTAATATCAGTATCATGCTGATATTTTACCATCACTTAGTTTATATGGATGCATCCAGAACGAAGTACTGTATCCTATGGTATACATGTGTATACTGTGTAACCTTGTAAAAGAAAACATGCTCTGTAATGTACTTTAAGTGATTTTACCTGTTATCTGACCATTGCCTTATCAACATGAATAAAAATTTCATAAGCTCAAAAGTTGAGTTTGCTTCTTTTTCATCCTTTATTAAGAGTAGAAGTTGTATACCGGTAGTTGCCCACTGACATGAGACATAGACAAACAGTTTGAATGACCCTCAACTGAAATAAGCTTTTCCTAGAATCAAGCAGGTTGGGTTTAATGGCAACCAGCTTAATGGTTAATACAGACAGTTTTCATTATTAACTACTTTAAACAATTGAGTTCATACTTCTTAGCACCAAGAACTAGGTTTTGTAGTCTTTATTTTCATGTGTAGGTCTATTTAGCAGAGAGTGACTAGCCCAAGTTGATAATATAATGATTACAATTATCTTGTCCAAGAATTTCATTCTTCAAAACAAGTTCTGTAAAAACATATAAGAAATACTCGACGCAAATGTTCATGCAGCGCGTAGCGCCCCCAAAAGTGAAACGGCAGCAGATGTAACTAATTGAACCTCAGAATAGCAAGTTCATAACACTAGGAAAATTGGATTGCGAAACTGGCGATGCCATAAAGTTAACGACATGTAAAGGCGTATTGATATAATCATTATTTTTTATTTATTTGAAAAGGCATTAGATTAAAAGATCAAATACAATTTTTCAGCTATTTTGGCGCTCCTTATTGGGTTCTAACGTCATTCCGGCTATCCCGAGCCGGTTTGGAGTAGTTAGATAACAGGCGCCAGATTTGATTTGGCTATTTTACTGGCTCGCATGAGGTAGGTAGGTCATAATCAGTTTCGGGCCGTATGTAAATATGTGGGGTCATTGATAAAAGTGGCCTGGCGGTCTTTTTCAAAGATTTTCTCCGGTATTCAGTCAGGTAAATGACAGGACTAAACTCGGAATGCAAGGAACGATCCAAAATAGAGTTACGGGATTTCATCAATATAGCTCTCTTTTCAAACCTCCCTGTCATACAGATGGCGCCGTAGCTTAGTGGCTAGAGCGCCTGCCTGCAGGGTAAGAGGTTGCGGGTTCGATTCCATCTGACCGCAACTAGCACCATCTTTTCCTGCCCAGTCCTTCGTCTGGCACTTTGAAACATTTCCTACTCTAAAAAACGATGTCTATATTTTTATTATTTTTATTTCACTTTACTAAAATGAATTGTTGGTCAAATCCACTGATCCCAGAGAGAAGGTCTGCCTGAATTGGCGTTCGCTATAAGGGCCGATTTGATTAGTGTATGAAATTCCCTGGTTATAATAAACATTATCACAGTTGTGAAGTTAGGAATTTCTTCGAGAAAATCTATAGTTTAATGAATGTAAGTAATGCCTAGCCTTCATATAAAAATTGAGCTTTGTGAAGTTTAATGGGTGTAAGTATTAATTTATATCTGTTGATGAAGGAAATGTTCCATTAAGTTCCCTATGACGTTGGTATTGTCACTTTCATGCACACTTGCGGCACATGACTATTACTTTATGCAACTCCCACCCATTTACCTTCTATCTGCCCTTTCACACATCTCTACGTGCTGATCAGTGCCCTATCCAATCCCATGTACCTTCCACCTGCACTTTGGGCTTGGATCAGTGCGCCTGCCACTCACTTTTTGGGCGCACGGATCCTTATTACATCGACAACTTCTACTCCTCCTGCGGCCTTAAGCGCCTTGCCGCAACACTTGCCTCCCCCCTTCTCTGTAATTGTACTGTCCTCCCAGTACCTCTTTCAACGGGGCCCTATCTGGATCCTAGACGCAAATGTTCATGCAGCGCGTAGCGCCCCCAAAAGTGAAACGGCAGCAGATGTAACTAATTGAACCTCAGAATAGCAAGTTCATAACACTAGGAAAATTGGATTGCGAAACTGGCGATGCCATAAAGTTAACGACATGTAAAGGCGTATTGATATAATCATTATTTTTTATCTATTTGAAAAGGCATTAGATTAAAAGATCAAATACAATTTTTCAGCTATTTTGGCGCTCCTTATTGGGTTGTAACGTCATTCCGGCTATTCCGAGCCGGTTTGGAGTAGTTAGATAACAGGCGCCATATTTGATTTAGATATTTTACTGGCTCGCATGAGGTAGGTAGGTCATAATCAGTTTCGGGCCGTATGTAAATATGTGGGGTCATTGATAAAAGTGGCCTGGCGGTCTTTTTCAAAGATTTACTCCGGTATTCAGTCACGTAAATGACAGGACTAAACTCGGAATGCAAGGAACGATCCCAAATAGAGTTAAGGGATTTCATCAATATAGCTCTCTTTTCAAACTTACCCGTCGTACAGAAGGCGCCGTAGCTCAGTGGCTAGAGCGCTTGCCTGCAGGGCAAGAGGTTGCGGGTTCGATTCCATCTGACCGAAGCTAGCATCACCTTTTCCACCTGCCCAGTCCTTCGTGTGGCACTTTGAAACATTTCCTACTCTAGATAACGATGTCTTTACTTTTATTATTTTTATTTTACTTTACTAAAATGAATTGTTGGTCAAATCCACTGATCCCAGAGAGAAGGTCTGCCTGAATTGGCGTTCGCTATAAGGGCCCATTTGATTAGTGTATGAAATTCCCTGGTTATAATAAACATTTCCACAGTTGTGAAGTTGGGAATTTCTTCGAGAAAATCTATAGTTTAATGAATGTAAGTAATGCCTAGCCTTCATATAAAAATTGAGCTCTGTGAAGTTTAATGGGTGTAAGTATTAATTTATATCTGTTGATGAAGGAAATGTTCCATTAAGTTCCCTATGACGTTGGTATTGTCACTTTCATGCGCACTTGCTGAACATGACTATTACTTTATGCAACTCCCTCCCATTTACCTTCTATCTGCCCTTTCACACATCTTTACGTGCTGATCAGTGCCCTATCCATGTACCTTCCACCTGCACTTTGGGCTTGGATCCGTGCGCCCGCCACTCACTTTTTGGGCGCACGGATCCTTATTACATTGACAACTTCTACTCCTTCTGCGGCCTTAAGCGCCTTGCCGCAACACTTGCCTCCCCCCTTCTCTGTAATTGTACTGTCCCCCCAGTACCTCTTTCAACGGGGCCCTATCTGGGTGTTCATAGATTTGACATTTCACCCATTAGTGCCAACCTACTCTGCGTGAAGTTAACCAATGTGTTATCCAGTTCATTGTTTTCAATATATGTGGCGCCGCCAAGCGGCAATAGTGTACACTATTTTGTGGCAGCTCGTCAGCTCTCAGGCTGAGACTATTTATGACTGTTGCTAGTGCATTAGATATTCCAGCACATATAACCCACGTCGTACCATTAAACGATACTTATCTCTATTTCTACACCACATAGTTTTTGTTATTGCAGGCATTAAAAATTATGAAGTAGTCTCACTAATATATTTCTATCTGACTTTAAAGTTAGTTTACAACACTACTGGTACTAAATGGTGTTTGCCTGTGATATGAAATCTCAGAGTGAACTTGAAGCAATAACATTCCGTAGATGACTTTTCTCTACTTTCAGGAATGATCACGGTTTTAGATAGTAGCTGGAACCAGAGACATTCCTCCACAGTCTCTGTTGCAACCAAGAATATTAGATTGTTCAATGACGGTGCGTTCAGTTGTCAGACACACTGGCATGCATGATTGCATGTAGCACCTATCTAGACCCAGTTTGTGTCTGAGTCCGAGTCCTATCACAGTAAAACAAGAAGTTTGCCTGCATAGACGACACCAACCAGGTCTACTACACGTACCTATCGGATTGTATTCTATTCAAAAGAAACTAGAAACGTATTTCTATGTGATAATTATTTTAGTGTTCTGCTTTTCAAATTTGTGATTGTGATTGTGATCATATAAATAACTTAAAAAAGAAAATGGCCCAAAATATAAAATGCTCTGTTGTTCAGTTCTCTCAGAGATAATAAATATATTAGAAACTGCCTGGTTCTCCATGGATAGATCTATCAGGCTACTTTTGTTTAGTAATTTCAGTATGCTTTATTTTTTCTTCGCCAAACATTTTGAATTGTATACTTTTGTGGATTGTGGCTTTTTTACCAATAAAGTTACAATAGAAAATAACTCCAGCTGTTTAGCTGACGCTGTTTGTTCCAGTTTGACAAGGCGCAAGCAGAGATATGAAGACATGTCTCTGGAAGCAGGCGACTGTTCGTCTTCCGCCAGCAAACCCAGCGCGAAGGGTACTTCCTGTCTGGGGTCAGGCGATGCTGTCATTTCCTCTTTCCGCCCGACAGGAAACACTCGACGTCAGTGACCTTGAGATTAAAAACAACTCCCGAGAAAACGTAAAAATAGAAACTGCTGTAAAACGCCGCAGACAGAGAAACCGTAAATCAAAATAGATGACATACGAGAGGCTTTGTGGAGCAGTAGAGATAACAGCCTCAGATTTGCCAAACTATGTGATGACTAATATTACGGATTGACTGCGAAGTTTTTTGGTTAATATGTTATCGCATCCAAAATGCTGTATCTTTGAGATAACGGGCTACTTTTGCACAGATTTAATTAGGACCATATGTATTTAAATTGTATTGTAAAGTGTATTTTTGCAAAGGCTTAGAAGAGACAGTTGAAGCATGCCTTTCGAGATAAAAACAAAACAAAAAGATCCAACAACAATATACCTTACGTTCTGAACCATGCCTTTCAGGTTGATGGCCTACGCATCTTCCGTATCACCATACACATATATATATATATATATATATATATATATATATATATATATATATATATATATATATATATATATATATATATATATATATATATGTATATATATATATATATATACATAAATATATATATATATATATATATATATATATGTATGTATATATATGTATATATATGTATATATATATGTATATATATTTATATATATATATATATATATATATATATATATATATATATATATATATATATATATATATATATATATATGTATATATATATATATATATATATATATATATATATATATATATATATATATATATATATGTATGTATATATATATATATATAAATATATATATATATATATATATATATATATATATATATATATATATATATATATATATATATATATATATATATATATATATATATATAACACACACACACACACAATTTATCTTACGTCTTAGTTAACGATACGAATCACGTCTTGAAGAATACCATCAGACTGAGGCTATGACTAAGAATTATTTCGATCTAACCCATATATATCTAAAGATGATTACAAGTAAACCTTCCTGGTCTATACGTCAAGAGGTGGTGACTAAAATGATTTACGTCTTTAATAAACCACATATATGCATACGGCTGGATATTCGTCTAAGATTCATACATACATTCATACATACATACAAACTTAGGGGTAAACATCTGAATGACAAAATGAATTCTACATATAGCATTTCCACCATACGATCACACTCCAAGATCATAGTACTGGGATAATCTTACAGCTCACTAAGCAATAGGAGTGCGGTATCGGATATAGAGGACAGTCAGGTTCATGCTCGTATAAAGATGGAGTCAGCAAAATAATGTATATTCATACATTTTACAAATATCACCGACCGATTAAATTGGTGGAGGATTGATAGGGTAAATCGGACTTCTTAAACAAAGAAACGGACATATCCCTTTGTATGTGGCTCTCTGGTATCTTGTAGTAGATCCTGAAATTCTTGACACCTGAAAAACCTCACATATACTATTTGGCTATTCAACAAGACGAGATGAGGAGAAGCCAGTCTTATCAAGTCACATGTGTGTATAGTTGTTTCCATTTTCAATAACTTGTCAGTAGTACAAATTAGATATCAATATTGCAGGCTTCTAAACCTAGCACATTTTCCTGAAAAGTTGGATTACATTGCTAGATAATGCCTTTCACCTCTGAAAGTGTAAAAATGAATGTGTTCCCGTGACACTGAACTTTCATTGAGGAAATTGCTTGTGAAGGTGCCTTGTTGTGTCAGTAGCCCTTAGGATGAGCACCAGGTAATAGGCTCACAGACTTTATTCGTAGCAGGGACAATCTATATAAATAGACCTCTCTGTTCGTAGTAAAATTAATACTTCACAATATAACGTCTAAAGACTGGACTCAGCGTGTTAAAAATGAAATATTGCATGATTTTCTTACTTCCAGGCTAACAAGACCTTCCAGAGCAGGTGATGTTTGCTACCTGAAGGATGGCACAGGTGGGATGTCCCAGGGGACTCGCCATGTTGCCGTTACTGGAAGAGTTACTCCAATGGCACCAAAAGACACAGATGTACCTATCAGTTATTGGATTCCAACCCTGTATCCGCCCCTCTACTTTCCGCCTCCTTTCGCCGCGGCCGTGCTGCTGTAAGCCTGGGGACACTCGTTGACTTTACTGATGAGTACCTCACAACCTGTGGCGCCCTCTGGCCATATTACATCACATTAACATGTTTCATTATCTTCACCATCTTCCCATACAATCACATTATCTTTACATTCAATGCATGCTGGCCCCGGGCTCTTTCTGATATTGCCCACGGCATGGTTAGACATTTCATGCCTACTTAATCCAGGATGCCCTGCGTTCTCATGCGAAAACTCTATGTCTCAGATATTTCATCTTCTATATTTTGGGCAGCAACTTTTAAGACTATTATTCTATCTATTCAAAATTATCATTCTTGAAAGGGTCAGTCCATGCTTCATGGAATGCTTCAGTTAGGATCTCCAGTTTCTCTGATTCAAATGCTTACATACATGCATATACACATACAGACATACGTGCATATATACATACATACACTAGCACACAAATATATAAATACATACATACACACATGCATACATGCACACATACATAAATACACACGTACACACACATGTATACATTCATACATACACACACACATACATACATACATACATACATACATGTATATAATTATGTACATGTTCATACATAACCCAATCATCCCCGTCACAAAATCAGCTTGTCTCAGGTATAGGTAGGTTTCAGGTACATGGAAAGTATGACAGGCATGGTAGAGAAGTGAAACTATGTATACATATGTGAAATCCTTGTCAGCTGTTCCACCATGAATCACGAAAGCGCCAATCCTGGGTCAACTGCCAAATTCATACAAAGAAAACACTTCCGAATATTTAATTGGAAAACCGCTGTCAATGGCGAAAAACAGGAAATGTGGAGATAACCTTAACGATTATGATTGTCAGACAGGCTGCCTTGTTAAAAATCAGATAATGGTTAGGTGTTTTCTGACACAAACAAGCCTCTGTTGTATTGCTTCATTGCGTGCTGGTATAAATACAGTATTGCGCCACTTCCGGCGCAAACAATCGCATCCCTTTTAGGTGTCATACTTTTGGCATGTGCTTATTGTGCCCAACTTTATGGTGCAACTTGACTAACGAAGCGAATATGTATAACTTCCCGAGGGAAATACCCCAAGCAGGCTATTCCTGACGACTGAGTTGTATGTTTTACGAGAAGGGGCGTGATAACTAGCATATGGGGGAACATTTTCTTGTGATGCCTATGTTTTCCTCGTTGTCTATATTCAGTTTATACCCCCAGTCCTGACTTAGAATTCAATATCATCGATTATTTTACTACGGGAATAAACAAATCATTTTACGATACAAGTGAAAGTTTTATATGTGGTTGGAATTCTTCTAACCCTTGATCCCTCATATAACCTCACCGGAACTACTGAATTCCTGTATCAAGCAAGAGGGGTGGAGCCCCTTTAAGCGGCCATCAGCTGATGAGCATGACGTGCCCTGAGGCTGTGGACAGTGACGGCTCATGATTCCCGAGTGATTATTTCCTAGCCAGGCCAAGCGCAAACAATGACTTCACGTCCGGGAGGAAAGTTGCAAATTGGCCAAATGAATGAAGTTCACCCGAGGCGCGATGGTGTCACTGAATAGAATGTAAAATATCCATTTAACCATACGTCATCTATGATTGATTTCCTTATAAGTAACATCCTTGGGATTCCTCTGTTGCTTCATTACAATGGGGCGTATCTCCATATTGTAGGAGAACTGTTCAGATGTTAAAAGGTAAAAGATGGCCTATATTGAGAAATTATCATTTGCCAACCTTACAAACAATGACCTGATTTTAAAGTACATCTACTTGATGTAGATAAGGGGTCTATTTTCCTTTGTGATATTTTTCAGAAAAGCAACTTTGTACAAGGCCTTATAGTAAATAGGAGTCATTTATTATTTGTCAAAATACGGTGTGCATGTCTGTTGTAAAGTTAACAGTAACAAAACGTATGTTGAACAAATGAATTGATATAAAACTCTATTGGCTTGTCTCAAAAAACACTCGCTGAGCTACAATTGTTGATATTTTAAAATACAGGAGCATGTATCTTCGTTAAGAAATTGATTAATTTGCCAGATTCCACGAACAGAATGGACCTTTTTTATGATTGTCTCAAGCTAAAAATTAAGCTTTCTTCAAAACAGCAGCAATTCTACTTTCAACACCTACACAATACGAGGCGGTCCTAGCTGTGAACCGTGGCCAAATGTGGCATTAAATCTACTTAACTCGCTCGGCGTATGGCCACCTGATAAAAGGTGTTTATTTGGAATATGTTGGAAGTTGATGTTGCCCTCGTTGCCCCTAGTATCCTGTGCGTGCCTTATCTTTGCGCAGCGATGGCATGGCTCTGCTTAATAAACAGTGATGAACTGCCTCCTCGCTGTGGTATCATCACCTCCCTACACTCAGATCAGCACCCCTTTCCCCATCCCTTCACACCAAACATGACGTGCTGCATGTGCCTGCTCTAATCAGCGAGGGACGCCCCCATAGCCGAGTGGTCTGAATTCGGCTCAATTTGACTTACGTTCAGTCAATGACTACACCAAACGGTTACCTCCACCATTGAAAACTACCTGGTCAAGAATTGTTATCAGATTTGCAAGAAAAGTATAATGAACAAAACTCTCATTATCCCATTAACATTTATTTGTAGACCTGCTTGATGTAAGCTTGTGAAAGCCAATTTACACACAGCCATGATTCATAGTTGATAGATATATACAGTGACTAGATAAGATGATTGAAAATAGAAATGTAGAAGAGGTTGTATGACAATATGTCCTGTTTATGTGTTAACATTTGTATCATACACAATAAAACCTTGTTGCGCAAAATCTCTGATGCAGGCTAAGTATAGTTACCTTGCTTGCAGAAAATATGATACACTAAATTGGATATATGTAGGTGTGCAGTTTTTTTCTTGTTTCGTCAGGTATCGTGCATAATGCGGTATATTTACCAATGCACTTATTCAAGTTTGTTTTGAACCGTGTTGCTTTACTTCAAGTCTTCAACCACTATTGATTTGTCAATAATTCGGAGCCAGTGCAGTACTTATATTCATTTGCTGACACATCTTATGGGTATCGATGAATATTATCTTTGACTGTGATATCTGATCAATCCATACCTGCTTGTAATACCTGTAAGTGTGGTCTGGGCCTTTTACAGGTAAGCCATACTTGTAAAATGACAATTCAATAATGAATGGAAGATTCGAGAACAAACCAGTATTGTAAAATAGCAGTGCTATCAAGGTGAAGAGTATAGCCATAAAATAAGTGTATTTTGATGTATTGAGCAAACTTGCAAACTGTCAGTTTTATAACGGACAGCTATTGCATAAGTAAACTATAATTGCAAAAGTGGCAACATGATATCTAATAGGGAGGTGGGGATGAAGATTGGACATAGATGCCATTAGGAAACTGCCCTTGCAAAACTGCCCATACAATATGGTTGAAGGATTGCACTTATATGTCATGGTCAAAGCTTGCTTGCAATTTTATAATGGATGAAGCGGCATCGTCGAAAGATTATACTTTTATGTCATTGGCAAAGTATACTGGCAAAATGTGTGATATTATGATGATACAGATGGATAAAGCGATTACACTGTCAAGTCATGAGCAAATCATACTTGCAACAATTGCAGTATGTTACAAAAGAGGGATTGATTATTGGGATTTCCTGTGATATTGCACGTGATCTATGATATTACAAGTGACCATCCATTGCAAAATCTTTGAATGCTTTGAAATTCTTACATCATGGCAATTTCAATGTGAATATAAAGAAAAGGCGTAAACAATAAAGCACGTTCAGTTCGTGAGTAGCCAATTTATATGGAAACTTAATATTTCTTTTATTGTCACATTTTCTGCCTTATTGTGACTAAGTCGCGACTATGCAGTTCTAAATAGCGAAAGAAGCCCGGCGGAAACCATTGCGTTAACCAATTCATGTCTTAAGTGTATTTATGGTCTGATATGTATATAGAAATCTTAATAAGTAGGCAATATTTTAAGAAATATTTCCCTTCAAATGATTTTAGAATATTACCCTCATTGGCAAGTTATGTTCGAAATGTCAGACAATGTGTAATTTCAGAATATTGCCCTCATTGGCAAGTTTTGTCCGAAATGTCAGACAATGTGCACACTCCAGACAGTGACACCATAGGGTTAAAGGCAAACGGGTCCAACTACTAGTGTCTCACAGAGCATCTCCAGATGGAATTACCCTGCCTCTGGCTACCCACGTCTCTCTGGAGTCAATTTCAGCGTTACGTCAGGATGTTACGTAAAGCGTCCTTGCTGGACTGGGCAATGGTCAGCACGCGTAATAGATCATGTGGAAGCGAAGGGGACGCGGAGCTTGACGACCTGCAACAGCAAGAATGCTGTACATTTCATTACCTCCTCGCAATCATTGCGTCCCGGGATGACTTCCCTAGAAGACGGATGGTATATGATTACTAAGGGTCACTTCCTGGAGCATGCTAATCATCATTATCTGGTCCCAGTGGCTCTAGTCTCGTCATACTGATAAATAATAGGGCTGGGAGAGAAATGAATAGATATATCCCCGTCTTCTTGCCTGTACGTGACTTGAGAGGCGAGAAGCAGTGAGGATGTTGTGATAGGTTCGGTGTTGACAGCGTTGTTTGGCATTATTGTTGGCATTAATGGTCCATCTGACCTCCACACATGGTCAGCTTTCCTCACTCATTATCTACGTGTATACCATAGAGCGGGAAAAGAGAGGTCTGGTTGAGAAATGTCCAACACGTCCGCCCCTTCTTAATCACTTGGAAGCATATCGTCATTTTCAGGCTGTTCGTTCGGAATGGAATTCAAGATTTCCTTTGGATCATTTTGTCACGTATGAATGACATCATTTCCTTGATATGATGCAACTTGTTTCTGATTTCTCCGAAAACGAGCACAAAGAAAAAGTAAACCACAACCTCTGACATTTTGTGCTCGTTTCCGCTATTTTGATATACGTTATATTTGGAAACAAATTCTATATACTCTTTATCTCCTGTATCCGCCTAATACAAACAAGTCCGTTCAAGTCAAAAATTCATTGTGCTTCCCCACACCTAACGAAAGCCAACCTTTTGGAGAGACCACCTGTTGATAATGACAACTGGTCTTATACGACAGGTCCCTCATATCATTCTGGTGAAAATACATTGTGTTTCAACTGTGGATAAATACCACCTGCCACTTAAGAAATGAAATTCTTGCAGCGGCCAAATGCAGCATGACTTCTGATGAAATCCTTCAGGTGATAGCGTAGTTGGGAATATGTTTGAAGGAGAAATGTTTATCACAACACTAACAACCACTCACACTAAAGTAGTTTGCAAAATCATTCTTAATTCTCAAGTTATCGTTATAAGTTCCATTGGTCCAGACTATAATTTCACTTAGAACTCCTAAGCATGGACAGTACCGGCAGTGGCCTTTCTTATCAGGGCTTATTTACTAATTGGCCTGCTCTTCCACATGTGATTATTGCTCTTACTAATTTCTAGCGAATGCAGCTCGTCGCCGTGGGCCTAGAGATATATACATGTTTCATACTAGAGACACACGAGACGGCTTCACAGGGAGTTAATCACTCGGCTGAGATGTTCCACTCTTAATCGCCATGTGCCCATCAGAAAGTGCTATGAAGGCATTTCCCTCCCCAGCACCGGATGATAGGGTGTCACTGAATATAAAATGACATTGAAAGGTATCTCTGATGTCATAAAATAGACAATTCCATTACTTTTTTTAAAATGCACTCGAGTACTTGTACTTTCTAACTTTTGAGGTGGCCACTCTTTTCCACAACTTACAAGTAAATGAAATTAAAATCTCAAATTCTAGACGCGAGGTTCCAGAACCCGCCGTTAGGCGGCTTCAAACACGTCGAAAGCCTTTGTGGAACGCCTGGGATTGTTTCATTACTGAAAACTTGGTTCTTCCAGTTATGTATGATAGCGTCCACTCTGTTTTGGTCAAACAGCATGGATACATTCAATGGACTAATTGTACTAAGAATACACTTTTAGGAAATTAAATAACCTTTTTTAAATCAGTGAAATTAGCGATTTTACAGTTTTGATGACGTCACAAGTAATTATAATATTATAATACGCAAAGGTGGCGACGCGTAGCGGCCGGGCGTTCATTTACACTACAGACCTGTAGCGTAAATGAACGCCGAACACGAACACGTTACAGTCACCCCCCCCCCCCCCCCCCCCTACTACACCCATTCTACTGCCGACACATGGCATCCAACCCTAGTTCCGAAAAACTCTGGATTAAGTTATGATTTCAATTAAGATAGGAAATGTCTGAGCTTATGCAAATTCTGTGAACTGGATTTAGTGGATCGTTGATAGCTATATACTGTCTCGACAGTAGAATGTTTTCCCTAGAACAATCACTTAGCAAAAATGAGTGGACATCGGTGTCCAAATCATACAAATTATAAGTACATGTGTATTCATATGTAAACTTGTACATTATTCACCTACTACTCGTGACAGTAGACAACTTCTAATGACCAGAGGGAACCTCCCTTCTTTATGTTTCTTATCAGTACAATCTCATTGTAATGAATCTCATTGGTTCAAGTAGAGATACACAAACTTGCAAAAATACAACTGGATTCACAAACATAAATAAAACGTAAATATCAAATCACAATCAAACAAATGACTAGACAAACAAACTTGCAAAAAGAACTTGATTCACAAGTTTACACAAATAGAGAAAGTAACAAATTTCATTCTCAAAAAGAAATTTAAATCCAAAATACACACAAATACATACATATGTACATATATATAAATTAACGCGCGCACACACACAAACACAAACACACACATATATATATATATATATATACTAGTATATATACATATATATACATATATATATATATATATATATATATATATATATATATATATATATATATATATATATATATATATATTTATATATTTATGTATATATATATATATATATATATATATATATATATATATATATATATATATATATATATATATATATATATATATATATATATATATATTCTAGTATATATGTTATATCTCAAAGATCATGTGACAGCATATTCTCAAAGCATACGTTGAAGGGTGCACGTATAAAGCCTTGTTATCTAAGGGCGTGGAGCTACCAAACACCTCTAAAATGTCCTTCCCTAAAACGTGCAATCAAGTTGCTTCAGAATTATTCCTGGGAGTTAAACCTAGTCCAGCTTAACATAATCATGTGCTGCACTGAAATGATAATTTCATTTTTTATGAATGACAGGTCTTAAAATTTGAATAAGTACGAACGAAAGCAACTACAAAATTAGATGTGTCATAGATACGTAAACAACTCCCCAAGATTCATGATTGCGATTTTTGCTAAATTGACTGCTGTCAAGAATGAAAACGTGCCTCGTAATTGTGATGACAATCTCAATTATTGAATAATTTGAGAGTATTTTCCATACAATGTTTTTGCAAATTGAAGATTTTTGCAACAGTGACTACATAAGGTACACTATGCTCCATACGTTCTACCTTGTAAATACATGCAACTTATTTGCCTTATACTAACAAGTATTACATGCTTATAAAGCATTCTTATATCAATATGTATCCTTTCATAACATGGTTCTTTTTTCTGTTTTGTTTTTGCGTGAAGGTATTTTTATAACGTATATGATTTTGACCACCTTGTGAGAAACGATACATACGTAGTCAATACAATACTATCACCGAGGTGCAGCCTTCCACGTGGTATGTCTCTATGATCAGCATCATTTACACACAGTGATTTATTTTTCGTGCAATCCCATTTTGTGCCTGTATGGTTTTCCTCTTCACCTGAGAGTGTTCAATCAGGCCTTCCCACGCCACACACATAGATATCACACATGCACACGCACGGCGGTGGCGGCCCATTCGCATTTTCATACCATCTAAGGCGATCGTACAGACTGGCTTAGTTCACCACATTTAGTATTGGCTCCAACGGATTCTCTCATTTCAAGTGCGCTGAAGGTTGTGGAAAAGGTCTACTGGTGTATTTCTTCCATTAGTACACTAGGAATTTAAACCTTTCAGCACAAAAGTAGCGAAGGAGGATTATAGTTGTTTGAGAATATCCTCCAATACACTAAAATTAATGCCATTGTATTGGCATTAGTGCAAGGTAAAGGTAGGCTGGGATTGTGCATAACACACGCAGACGCACTATCCTGGTACTTTAAGTGCATTTAAAGGTCAAAGGATGGACAGCTTAAGCTTAGCACTAAAGAGCTTGGTACGTCTTTTACAGGAAGTATTTAAAGCTAGAATACGTAAGTGAAAAGGCGTGTTTCCACCATAAGTGCCAGGTCACTGGGGTTTGTTACGGTAGACAGGTCTTCCTGAAGCCAACTCAAGGGAAGTTGGTGTGAGAACTCAAATTGCAGGTATAGAAACATGACTCTTTCTGAGTGTTCTATGACAGGATATCCTCGAATATCTACACATCTACTGCACAAGTGATGGAACGATTAAAATGTTATCATTCTGTGTTGTGTGGATGTGACATCTCAAAAACATGGCCCATAGCTTGTCACCACTTAAGCCTTCCAACTAGAAGTGCCTTGACACAGTAATCCACCATACGACAATACCTGTAAGGGACGAAATAATTAAATTGGGACGGTAGTTTATTTTAGTTTTGGACAACACAAGCCCCTACCAATTTCTAAGACTTGCTTTGGGGTCAATATAAACCACCCCTTGGCAGAAACCACCCTTTCTTCTTCTTTTCCTTTTTTCTTCCTGTATCAGCTCTGCCCTCCCAATACCAAAAAGCTATGTTTACATGGGTAACCTTTATACGCTTATAGAGCTTTCCAAATAGTGTTTCAGGGTGTATAAGGTGGATTAGATACATGTATCTTAGGAATATATCTTATGATTAGGTTGGTTCAGAATACTAGTAGTAAGTCTCTAAATACTACGTGGTTTATACTGCACCTCAGTCGCCAAATATACTCAATTATTTTCCATCATGATAATATTCTTATAGAGATGTCGGAACAACCGTATTAAGGATAGAAAGAGGTATGCATTTCAAAAGGCATCATTATGAACTTTAGCTACTTTCACATAATTCCGTAAACTTGAGTCTACATTGTCTCAGAATATAATGACCACTCGTGGCATTTTAAATTTCAGACAAAGCGTATCTTACGTCTTTTCTACAAGGTAAATACACATCTCTATGAATTTTGGCATTGTAATGGGTTGATGGCAAATTAAGGCATTGAGTGGTTCGTATGTTTATTCATATGGAGTTTATAGTGCTTTTCGAGTTTGCTGTCTCACAAAACAGGACGAACACAGATGTCAATATGCACCTACATGTACCAATGGTTATTAGTTGTTCAAAAAGTTGTCCAAAGTTGTAAACACTACAGCAATACTCATTTTTCATGTCGTCTCAGACCTTTTAAGTATTCTGATAAGGAGTCACATGTTGCAGGTTTCTCACAAATATTAAGCACTATGTTTAAATGACGCAGACAGACAGACAAATGTATACAACTCTGACCCTTGAGTTTTAAAGTGATTGCCATTGTGATGAAGACACTACCCGAGACATGTGCTGTACCTTATAATAGTTTACCTTTGTTAATACACTCTTATGATGCCAGATAAAGGGGTAGTAATGACCAATGCTTTGAACATATACATACAGCGAAGCTTTTTGTCATGGGAACCTTTGTCTGATGGCGTCTTCAGCCTTTCCCTAAAGATCAACATTTCTAGATACAGGTTTCCCTGCTGCACGAAAAGTACAAGTGTCAAAGGACTTGTTTAATGGGATTGCCCTGCTAAGAGCCTTTCCTGGTTGGAGATTGTTCCGCCACTGTTCTGCTGAATGGAGTGGAAAGGGAAAAGTTACAGTGTGAAACGAGCTGCAATTGTAGAGCTAAGAATTGCCACTGATTGATCTCACTCGAGATCACTATCGTAAATAAATATTTACAGTTTCCATGTACGGTTGTGATTTAAGACTAAAGGAAGACTTTCCTCCTTGGAAACGATAGTTCATCTTGCTGTCAAACTGCCCTGGCATGCCCAGGGGCAGGTAGCAGGCAGTCAGCTGTGAAAACGCACTATCCCATAGAAATCAACATTTCATTTACTCCCATAGGCCTTGACAAAACCGCCTGAAGTCACCTTTTTGAGGCATTGCTTATACCCAAAGGCATTCGTTGCTTCAAGACTTCCTTTAATTCAGTGTCCACTCCCTAGATGTCGCTTGCTGGCTGGCTGTAGTGCCTAGCCCTCGGATGCACCGCCTCCAGTTACGTTCCCTCAAGATGTGCCAAACCTCAAGGCAACCTCTGCAGTAAGGCATCCATTACTTCAGCTGTCTCGCAATAGAGGTCGTCTTAGGCCTGTGACCAGACATCATTTTGGCAATCAGTCATTTCCATGAAGATAACAGAGAGCGTTTCTTAAATGTCTAAAGTAAAGGAATAACGCCATTTTACCAGACACAGTTCAAAGTAATAAATGCCATACTTGAACCAAACGTACTGTAGGATTCCTAGTCTTTAATAGAGGTCCAAAAACATGAACAAAATTTACGTATAGTAAATGATAGAAATAGTACACATTCTATATACGATTTACACACGAATTGCATTATTGCAAGGAAACATCTGTTGGGGTTGTATCTTTAAACCTTCAATAATTTTACATTTCTGTTATTTTGACTGTTTTTTCAATGATGCACGTAACACAAATTGATACACACTAGAAAACAATTGCTCTCAAAAAGGCAAATATCACTTAGAAAAAATACCCCAATCATCTAGATGTACTTTTCCTCATATGCATTCTACCTTCAAGTATAAACGGATATTGTAGCGTTTAGCATTATGTGTTGTAGCAACAAGTGCCGTAGGTACAATGCCAAAGTTGATGAAAACACCTAGCAGAATAGGTTACACTAAACGTCGCAATGGTCGTCTTCTTGAGCAAAAGGAAAGAATGTTGGATCAATAACAATAGTGCATATCATGGGACAGTCAGGGACACCCATATGTGCTATTACTATTAGTCTACATAATTTCTCTTGAGAGAAAAGAAAGATACATATCTAATCAAACAAGTGTTGTAGCGTATGGCCCTATAATGTACCAACAGTCTGCTCGTAATGATTCGTTACCCATGGGTAACGATAGTGGAAGACGTAGGTTATTGTGAAATTAGCATATATATATCACCTACAATATAGAACATAACATATCTATTATCAATTCTCTAAATACAGAGCCACCAACGATCAAGTCTTTTTAAGTGGTGTCGTCAGTGCTTCATTTACGAGTAACATTTATATATGAAAAAACATGGAAATCAAAAGTATCTACATCTATAGCGCTCACATATAATGATATTCACAAAAAGGTGTACGTCTCGATATAAGTGAGTCGTGTTGCAATCGATACACATGGAGTGTGTAAATGGTCAGTTTGGGTCAGGCGCTAGGGATATATGTGTCACTGTAAAGGGGATGATCTGGTGAGATGTGGCACTGATAGTTGCGGGATACTTGCTGTGATCTGCAGGTAACGACAAGCTCTGCTGGTCAAGTATACAGGTGTAACTGTGTGCTTGTCAGAGACTCTGATTTAGCCGGCTTATCCAGGGACCCATATCATGTTAGCTGGTCATATCAAGGTAGTAGAAACGCCCCAAAAGGAACATGTGCTATGGACCAGCAAAAGATCCTGCATAGACATACATACCACAGCTACGATGAACAACTTACTACCTATACCCACGCCGGTGGAAACAGGCAAATAGTCCGATACAAGAAACGCAACCATCAGGCAAATAACACACACACACACATCTATCTATCTATATATCTATCTATCTATCTAGATAGAAAGATAGATAGATAGATAGACAGATAGATAGATAGATAGATTGATAGATAAGGGATTAAAGAATTAAAAAGTAACATTTATTACTGCTATGTACAAAATTGAAGGTTAGACTGTATACACTACACTGGAACAGTCGTGAGGCTGTTAACTTGCTCTCGATATCCATCACTGTGTAATCCATAGGAGGCAGCAATGGTCGTAAAAACCAGATGTGGTGCAGCAAACGTTGATCTTTGTTTTCATAGGAGAAATGCGTTTGTACAACGTTCAAATTAAGGAATCAATTGCAGAAATGGTTCTTGCCAAGTTACAAGTCGTTTTTATTGAATATGATACATGCAAAATCTTAATTGCTATTACAGGATGACACAGGCGCCTTAGGTTTTGAAATTGGCCTTGACAGGTTAATGTCAAGGGGTTGTACCAAAAAGATGAGTATGCCCTCAGGTGTATAGTAAATTCCTTTTTGCAATACAATCCATTTCCGGCAAGGAAATATAAATGCCCGCGGAAATATAGCGTACTTTGGCATATACCAGAGTTGCCGTGCACATACCTGTATTGTTCTTCCTGACAGAATAAGGATGCTATCTATGGTTTTAGCGTTGTCATTTGGTTATGGTTCTTTAACCACGGAATGCTGCATACCCGGGTATTCAAACCGTGAAAAGTAGCAATGAGTCTTAGGAAAAAGCCTTGTGAATTAAGCATACATCCACAAAGTATCTGAAAGAAAGTTGTTAGATGAGTTATTGTAAAACTACCCCTCTTAAATACTTTCCAAAAAAGATGTTTTAAAAGAGAAATATCACGGAAATTGTAGAGATTTTTGGGGCTCTACAGACATGAATGAGTTAAACTTTAAAGAGTAAAGAATGTGTCTGCATCCCTGCTTCACGCTATTCGCCACAAATGATTGCTACTTCCAAGCACCGTAAAAATGTTATGGTTTTATGATGATCTAAAATGGGTAATTAGTTGCTACGCATTCGTCTTTCTTAAACAGGTAAGTGCATAGGAATGGTTTTGCATTCTTGTGCCTTGCTATTTTCTTGTTAGGATTCTCTTATTAAACTCTCCATGCAGTGCAGCGGACACTGTACTAGTGGGTGATTCATACAGCTGATTACCCCAGGCACCCGTGCCCTCAGGAACCCAAAGACACCCTTCGGCGTACATACACCCAATCACAATCGGTGCTAGTTAGTGGAGACTACCCTGCTACCTCTCTGTCCTTCGTACCGTGTATGGGCTTGCTCTGCTGCGCGCCAGCGGTGATGCTATACCTCCCTCCTATGGGTACGACCTTGCTCGAACTTTTTACCCTCTATGCACGTCAACTGAAGTCAACTTGTTCGTGCCCGCGAGCAGATTGTCCTCCAATTACCAATTATTCCTGAAGGAGAAGGATTTTGCGTGTGACCTGCGTGTAAAAGAACTCATAAATAGTTTTATTCGCGCTTCATGACCGGTAAAAACGTGCGTCTTCATTTTTTTCTCTCACATTTATGGGTAAAACTGTACCAAGTACCTATGCCCAAAACTCCCCATTGTGTCTTAAACTTGCATTGCCTTCGATCTACAATTGTTATTAGCTTTTGTATGTGCTATTGTTTATCTTTATTGGCACATTGCAATATGGGAATACATTAAATATTCTCGGTAAATATGAATACAATTACATCAATAATAATCATCCAATGAAACAGAATGATACTTATGCAATCTTCGACTTATCTATATTGCCTCTATGTAAGGAGTCAAGTAACAATTCACTTCAGATACATCCTGAAGCTACTTCTACTTACGTACTTACCTGGCAGTCAAGGAAGAAAGGACAGTTGTGATAACAGAACAGTGGTTAGATTACTAGGATCTGATAATTTGAATGCAATTTTGTAAATGTTATTTGTCAGGAATCCAAAGTGTCCCGCTTATGGTAATGCCCCAGAAAGTTTAATTATTGTTATTTGTGCGTCATTTGTTAAACCTTGGTGGAATGGAATGTTAGAGAGATAAATGCCTAAAATGGGAACAACACTATATCATATTTATAAGCATATTAAGTATTGCATTGTCTTGATATATTGGAATGTGGCACTCATTAAAAAAAATGCACAAACAGTCGGACAGATCCTCAAAATTACATTTGCCCAACTCCTTATGATCCTCAGATGAATAAATGTTACATGTTTAGACGTGTCTAAAGCCGCAATTACTTTGACCTTAAAGAAAATAATTTGTATAGCATTTGGAAGGTATTTACTCTTAAACAGAACACATCAAGATAAAGCATTTAGAGCTGTAAGTTCAATGTACAAAATCTAAGATGAAGGTCAATTGCGGACAACATGGATATCCAAATGTAAGCCCTTTATCATAATTTTCAGAATTCAGAAATTGAAAATAAATTTAATGACACATTGTTTAGCTTCAATTGGCCTATTTCAGAAAATCTAAATTTTGGATATCCCTAAAGCAAAGCTACTTCAAAATGACAAAATGACCATGTTTCCATATTATACATGTATTCATTCCACTGTGTTCAGTTGTATTTTCTGTACCATTCCATTATTTGCAAATCTGGAACCCGACTAATCAACGATACAAAAAATCGACAAGTTATTTATATTCCATTATTATAACGATAGCTTCTATGGTCTTTTCGCAACAAATACAGAGATGATAATCCTAAATCAAGGCCAAGCCTGAAACGGTACTCTTAATGATAGAAATGCCATCTTTTAACACACTCATCGAAGAACCTATTTCATCCCTCGTTGGTTCTTGGCATGATAAACAATAGTTCTCAAAACACATCAACGCACCTAAAAACATATGTGAGGCTTATAATGTGGACGTCGAGATGCAATGAAATCTTTATTTCTTTATTTGAAATGAAATTCACAGAAATCGCATATTTCTATTTTATGCGATGCATGCCATGTTTCTTGCAATAAGTTTGTAGCGTATTTACAAGGGAAGAACAGGACTCTTCACCATCAGACATACTGATAACGCCTAATTAGTCTAGTCTGCGAAGGGGGTGGTTTCGATCTATTTTTGTTTGTGTGCCTTGCTCCGAGGGCACCTTCGTAATACTAATTTATCACCCGTAGGCCTTACCAGTTAATTGCCTAATGTCATATGTTTTTCACGCGGAATAACATTAAATTTCCCACCCATTTCTGCTAATGGGCACCTTTTGATAATGGCCAACGATGATCCGCTTTAGAAAAGGTGCATGGCCTGGTCATTAGTAACCCCTCAGCTACCAGGCATTCTGTAGAAGCATTCCATTGTCTCTGCACACAAAACATATGATCCCTCTGACCCGGGACGTTCATTAAGTATTGCTCCGAGCCAAACCCAAAGCCTTTCATCCAGAAATGCTCTCACTGTCCATCCCTGGGACATGTGCCGTAATGACTCAGTGGGATGCATTCACGGACAGAGACAGTTACAGGTGATTTTTCACGGGTGTAGAAGGCTGCCCCAGGGTGTGGGGGAAGGCACATTACTACCTCATCAGAGGGGGAACGGCAAACACGTGACGTCAAGCGTATGATTTGCCCACAAAACCCTCGCTGGGATAGCCCACTGGCGTGCAGCGACCTGCGTCTAGACCCCCGGCTGCAGCTCTTGTGGTTACATCCACTTTAAAACCGCAACACAACCCCACCTTTGAACCAAACCAGGGGGTTAAGCGTCTCAAAAGACAGCCCAGAAAAACCCAAACCTCTGTAGTGAAAATTTGTATCAGCTTTGGTAAGGGTGAAATCTATACTGGTGAACAGTAATTCACGTGGAAAAGTTTTGTTATTCATCTAAAAGCTCCAATCGAGCTTTAAGGGTAGTTCTCTATACTGGGATATAGATCTAGACCGTCAGTCTAAACACACGACAAACTTAGAAAGTGTTCATTTAAAAAAATCAATTTCCGTATGACAATGAATGATCAGTTAATAGACAACGTAGCTTGCCTTTACGAACTTGCCTTTTGCCATATGAGAACATATTGCCCTTCATATGAACGTGTGCGTTTCCATGGACATTTAAGCACACTTCTTTTAGCGATTGAATGGCGTTCATCATTTACCACAGATGGTGTATCAAACAGGGAATCCACAGCGCCTATTATACTTCGACTCAATGTCCTAATTTGTATGTAAAACTCGAGCGAGAAAAATACAACCTTTCAAGCAGAAAGCAATACAGCTTGTTTTAGTTGACAGTTCTCAGCATGGAGGCAGTTCTTTTTATCTTAAACCCAGACTTTATCTTCGTGTGCGGGATCTTTGATTGGAAACCTGTGGTGTCCATCTATCTTACAGACATGCCCAGCCTGCGGCCAAGACTCTACAGTATGTAGAGTTAATTGATGTGCATTGTTGGCCGTTCAGGTGTCCGTTTGATACCGCTTTGCTTATAATTAGTAACTCCACATATTACACGTCTTAATCTTTAGTATTTGTTTGCTTGTATCCCTATTTCCCGAGGATATGAGATTGTGTCCAGTCCATGGCTTTAAGGGAATACCTTCTAGATTAAACGTTACTAGCATATTTGTTTGTCAGGAGATACTTCAAAGAGCTGTGCTGGAGCATCGCGAGATTAATGATAGCGCGCTCGCCTCCGCCCAGTCTGAGGATGCCCCAACACATGCCTTTGACCTAATTAACACGGACACTAATGGCGCGTGTTTTCTCATCTACATGTCCTGACCAAATGTTCAAAGGGTCGACGGCGTTATCCTAACGACTGTTTGAAAGGAATAAATACTAGATCCGTATCTATAGGCTCATATATACTTAGGAGAATTAGCAAAACGGTCTGTCAGCATTAAGAACTGCTAGGGCTAATTTGTAGCCAACAATATGGTGCTCACAAGTGCTTGTGCTCAAAGCAAAACGGTTTTCTCATAGTGGAACAATCTGTCATCCGTAAATGCTTATGTTGCAGACCATTGTCTCGGATGGTTACCTCAAAACATGTATAAGTAAAGTGGTTTGTTCTCTGATAAGCTTTCTTCACGCATAGGGTACAAAGTTCATACGTATTTACTAAAATCTCAAGGATTGTTTATTCATTCGTATAATGCCCTTTTGTCGACGATAGAGACACCATAGACACCATTCTTTCGATGTTCTAGTTTCGGATTATGTGCCAAATGAATCATTGATCTCAAGATCGAAACAGCATGGAAAATCTTATGGATATGGCGTCAGTCTACTGTAACAGCGTCAATTGAAAACACGCATAAAACTGGGGCTTTTTTCAAAGTCAATTCAGTATTCCTTCACTTGATTTATGTCAGATATGATATTGCCATGATACATTTCCCGGAATATGAGGCCGTCTATTTTTAAATACCTTATTAACCAGCTGTCTAGTTTTTACTTAAAAGAAAACCGCCTCTACCCCGGCCTCTATTCATATAAAAAGGGGCATCGTACGGCATTGCAGTGGTATATTGTATAGCATTGCAAGGCATTCCATGGTCTTGTTTTATTTTACGCTGTATTTATCGGTGTTGTGTAATGTGTTCTGAAGTCCCTCTTTGCGTTTTTACCTAGAGTTGTAATGTATCATTTTACATACATTTCATTACACTCCATTAGAGCGCTCTGAGTTGGACAATTTTGTATTTTAATGACGTAAACGTATATATATATATATATATATATATATATATATATATATATATATATATATATATATATATATATATATATATATATATATACTAGTATATATATATATATATATATATATATATATATATATATATATATATATATATATATATATATATATATATATATATATATATATATGTGTAACATATTAGTTAGACAGATAAAAGAACTAATTCAATATGAACAGTTTTGTTTACCTTGCACGCGCCTGTTAGTTTTTTAGCCAGCACAAATAATCAATCACATTGAAATCACTGAATCAATTAACTTTTGCACGCATTTCATTGTGAACATTCTATTGTGGGTTATCGTACTTTCTATGAACTTTTCACGTTATGTGTGGCATTGAGAGACATGAGGTCACATGTCCCCCTTCCCCACCCACTGTCACTATTGTTGACATTAGCCTGGGACATAAATCTTAACACATGCTATTTCTTACACTGATGCCTTTCCTACAGTCTCAAACTTGCCTAAATATAAGAGCACTATGCCATCCTATGAAATGGTCAAACTCTCCGTTCCTGGCACATGGCGTCATTAATATGAGCACACTAATTACGGTCCAAGTTAAACATCTGGTAATGAACTGAGATTACGAAGTCAACTGTCTAACTATAATAAATTATGGCACTTGGTGAAGATTTATACTAGAGATGCAACTTTGAACTTTTAAGGACAAGGTACTTGGACAGCAACCTGTTCTAGTAAATCACATGTGAGGCTATGGCAGAAGCGTATATCACTTAAGTGATTTGTGCAATCTCAGGATACCGTATTCATAGGACGTACTGTAAGGCCATATCAACAAGAGAAGATATAGGTGAACTTTTAGGTCGGTCGTATTTAGTTCAGGCAAGCCCCTGCGTGTTTGGGGTGATAAAACGAAAAGAAGTGATACATATTATTTTCAAACGGAACCCCAATCCACAAATATTGATCGGGAACCTTTCAAATGTCATGAATAGCAAGGAAAGATCAATACAGAAGGAGTATGACAAGTTCTCTTCTTTTCTCCTTTTAGATTATATAACCATTTCTTTCGGATAAATTGTTGAAATGAATAAAAGATTTTTCAGCTTTCAGATTCCATAAATTTTGAACGAAGTCAATACTGGAGAAAATGTGGTACCCTTCTCTCCAAAATACTCATAGCTATTGCTATGCCACATTTATAGACCATCTGTTAACATCTGATACCCAAAATGCATGTTAGAAGCAACAATGTTTTGGTGAAATTCGATATAGAGAAAATAAATGGTCAAAACCCTTTCCTGCTTGTTGGCAAGCCTGTGGGAGCATTTATAATGGTTGGTATCTTACTCTGCTCATTGATGGATTAGACAGGCACAGTTAAAATGATTGTGAGGATAAGGGTGTCAGCATTAATGTGTAGAAATCTTAAAATGACATTATATTCATAAATGCACCCCTAAGCCACCTTAAGTAAACTTAATCTCCTAATCTGTGTAAGGATTCCAGATTACGTTTGAATGATACTATTTTAAAAGCAATTGTAATCTATGAGGGTAAAGCTCTGCATCATGAGATACTTATTCTAACCGACGTTGAGGCCTCATGCACCTATGTATTTGTTGATAATTAAACATATGTAAATATTCAAGACATGAGGTTCTTTATCGAAAAATGTAAAGTTTGTCGAAAAAAATGTCCTTTTAAAAGTAAAAAAAAATGGGTAGACCAACTTTTGTTTAGGTTACCTGTAATTGGTGTTGTATTGTATTGTATATCTATTGACTGTGTATAATTTTACAATATTATACCTACACAAAAACTTAGAAAACTCGAACAAACACAAGCGGAATAGTATTATCAATGACCTTTCTACTCTATGTCGCCCTACTATCCGGGATCCTGTTCGCTGGTGGTGATATATGGTGTGCAGAGTCTGGAGGTCGTTAGCTGGTTAATAATTGAGCGAATCCTTCTCGCTTCCCGCCCCCTCCACCAAACCTATGATGCAAGCTGCCCCGCTGTCACCAGTGTTATCATTTCCCTGCAACATACATCACACACTGTGCCAGTGCCCTTACTGTACATCACACTTTCACCATTGGTCTAGAAGACAGCCATCTTCCTTACAGTCTAACTATACCTATAGTGTTATCATTAGAAGACTACATCAATCTCAGCATATGCCGTTGCCCTTGTCTAAATTCTAACGTTACATATCCCAAGGGTTACCATTGCTATGAAATACAAACCGCACACTGTGTCAGTGCCCTTTCTTAGAGTCTAACTATGCCTATAGTGCTATCATTAAAAGACTTCATTAATCTCAGCATATGCCATTGCCCTTATTTACAGTCTAACTTTACCTACCTCAAGTTTTACCATTGCCTTGAAGTGTAGACCGTGCACTGTGCTAGTGCCCTTACTTAGAGTCTAATTATACCTATTCATTGTCTTGCCATTATCCTGGAACATTAAGCATTCCATTCGCCATTGCCCTTTTATGCAGTCTAACTATGCCTGCACCAAGTGTTAGCATTGTCCTGAAACATAAATCGTATCATATGTCATTACCCTTACTTATAGTCTAATTATACCTGTATAGGCATCATGGATGATTATACCTATACGTATTGCTATGATTGTCCTCCATCATAAACATCATAAATACCCTCCAATATCATCGTATGCCATTGCTCTTGCTCGTAGCCTAACCATACCTTATTTCATCATATCTAACTATACCTATACATTTTGTAATGATTGCGCTGCTATATAAATCTCGCCATAGAGCATTACCTTACGTACGGTCTTACCATACATACAAGTATGTCAAAGCAGTATTCGTTTCATGAAGATCGAAGCATATGCTGCCATTAATCTGAACATGCCATTGCCAGCACTTTGTGACCAATATCAACAGGTCGTTGACCGAACTGCTCTTGCTAGCTGCAACTGTTCCCCTATAATAAATCATGCCACTTGGGATAGGGATTTCTCTAAGAAGCTTCCAAATTTAAGGAACAAAATCCTTAAGCCGTAACGCCTGTCCCTGTGTTTCACATCAGGAGGAGCAATGACAGAGTGCTTTAATCACCAAACCAAATTGCGTTACGTCATGGCCTAAAACAGACGCGGTGTCGGGTTCGCTGGTGATTGTAGCCCCTTGAAGGCGGAATGAGACGTGATATCAAGTTCCAGCATGGTTAAGTCATAGCACCATCCCGTAAAGGGTGAGGGGAAGATTTGCCTTTCAGGTTTTAATTGTTTTTAAATAAGAGAGGTGCAATATGAGTAGCTGTAGAAGCGGCATCACTGTAGCCCAAGGCCATGTTCACAGCGACATACGCTAGCAGACTCCGTTACAGATTCCTTATGTAACACTCTTTAGTCTTCTCACTATGGAAACTATTGAGGGAGGAAGGAGCCACAGCCCATAAGTAATCAAGGAAGTCAATACACAGATAACTTTCTTCCCATTATGAAATATAGAGCTCGGAGTCATTTATGGAACGTTGCTTTCAACCTATCTATCTACTAGTATCTATATATCTAACTATCTACTGTAGATCTGGTTAATTTGCCGAGTTCTGGAGGTGATCTCACAACTCTGAAATACGTGTACACACACACACACACACACACACACACACACACACACACACTGACTTCTTAAGGCAAGTATGACACCTGCAGTTACTTTCAAATAAGCTATCAATAGTTAAAATGGTGCCAGTAGCCACACTTCCTTGTTTCAGGCTGGGCTTAAACAACAATATACTTCTTAGATGAAGGATGGCAAAGGTGGGGACTTGGGTTTAAGTGGAGAATGCTAGAAACTATCTGGGTATATGTTTTATTCATGGATGGTGTATTTACCTTTTAAATATAACGGTAAGGCAGGTGAGGGATTACTTGAACGCTTCTTGTATGTGCCTATACACCTGCCATAGCGTGGCAACGATATGCGTAATGGACTGTGCAAAATTTTCGACAAAACAATTGAATGAATAGCATCATGAATGCAAGAGTTAAAGAAATGACATCATGATTGATCTAAAACTCAGCCACTACACGGTCTATAGAGGATGTATAACATAAATAGCATTGTTCAGTTCAGAAGCTGTCATGAATACATCTCATGATTATAAGGAATGCGGTTCGTCTTTAACTATACACTATTTACTATATAAACAGGTCAAATCTAGGCATAGCTTCTGCATTGTTTCTCTTAATTTGTAAATCCAATTAAGGATGCTAGGTATTCAAAGAGAATACTTAATGTTGTGAATAATTTCATTCTTGTTCATGTTGAAATTAAGAGAAACTAATGGGAAATTGCCTTACTCAATGGATGAAATGAAAGTTTTTAGGGCATTCAGAGAATTATCTCTCATTAGCATCTTGTTGGCAGCTTCCAGTTATTTAATCTGAGGGAGGAATCAAATAGCGATGTAATGGAAAGTGCGGATCTGCCTTAATTAGATGAAGTCACAGGTTACATATTACATATTGACGGTCCTCGAGGAATCTGGATTACCAGCACTTACTTAACGTGAAGTCATAGCGTTAGGCAATTGGAACGATAAGCATAGCGACGATAAGAATGGCTGTATTCAAAGGCATGCAGTGCGTTGTAGTTCTACAAGGTGTAATCATCTTATTGTAATGGTTTGAAGCGAAAATGAAAGTTAATTGCAGGTGTTAAAGACGTTTTAACGCACTGTTGCATTTAGAGGCAATCAAAAAAATAGGTTTGTAACATAGGTTTCATTTTACAAACGTGCGAGAAAGAACCGCCTTAAATCCTAATTAGGTAGTGTTATCTATCTAAAAGCAATAGCCTTTTGAACCTTTGGTTCTGTGCTAAAGATTACTTGAAGGTACACATTAGAGCCATTTCAACAATACCAAATGGTAGTCACTAATTAAACTTATTTACACGTCAAGGTCATTATACGGTTTTGTGGGACATGCCGTTGGTTGCTGAATGGCCAATACAAGGGTAATGACATCTCAAGAAACGGTGCTTTCTACTTGTGCAATACGCTATTTTACAGTACGTATCATAGGCATTCAGCTTAGATTAAGTAATATTTATAGAAAAAGATTCACGCATGCTCAACGGTATTTTCGACAGATAATGCAATATGCCAAGAGTTTATGATGCCATGAGGTTGCTCGTCAACATTGTCGTGCAATAAACTACTGGATTCCCATTAGCGGTTTGGCCTGGTTACGATATAAATGTGCGGTGTTATGGAGGTCTCTCTATTGTCCCGTTGCAACTGGAAGATTCCTGGAACTATTCAGCAAGAGAAAAGGATTTCTTCCTGGTTCTGGTTTTCTATCTCATCGCGATATGCCCTGAGCTGTTGAAAGCGATGTAAAAGCCAAATCCCTCTTTCCTTTAACATGTCAAAAAATTAAAGTAATTGACCTCATTTACATGTAGCAAATATTAAGTGTCCTTGGTTAGCTGCAGTTCCAACAGTTCCAAGCTACAATCAGAAGCAGCATCAACAACATCAACACCATCACCAACACAATCATCATCATCCTCATACCATCCTTAACCCAGGAACAGCGGCATAAGACACTAGCATTAAAACAACCACTACCAACCAGAAATACAGTTGCAGCAGCAACATATGCAACAACAAGATGAATAAAACCGCCACCACCGTCAACAGTAACAATAACAGCCACAATAACAACAACAAAAACAATAATGATAGTTACAATGATTACCAGTATAATGACCACAGCAGCAATATTGGCATAATCAAGAAAGAAACATCTCATCACATTTAGATTGCTTTCTGATATTCATCTAAAGCTGAGCAAAACAATTTTTAAACTGTGCATACTTTGGCGAAACGTGTAGAACACAATCAGACTAAACATTAGATTTTGGTCTATTGACACAAGCAGGCATTGCAGAACTATAGATCACGGGGGATCTGAATAAACCTGAACTCGACCATTATGCTTGGTACGTGCCGGTTAAGTATGGCCACACACATAAACATGTCCAACTACCAAAAGGAAAAAAGCGATTTATCCTAAGCAAAGGCTACGTTTAATAATTGTTTATCTATGCGGATCAAGCTTTATGTCTTAATAATTCGATCCTTTACTTCAATATTTACGCAGACATTGAGAAGAGGTAAATGTTTAGTTTGGAGCACCCCAAAAATTAAGTTTAAACTAAAAGTTTACCTCAAGCAAGATGTAAAAAAGCTTTAAATAATCAACCCTTACAATTGCTGTGTTCGCTAGAGTGTACGCTGCATGAAAGAAGAAAAAGAGGAAGACTAACATAGCAGTGTGGTTCTCAATGATGCTCAGCTACAACGGTACAATGATCTCGCTGAGTTAATTTACATCTCTCTTTACTTTTCCTCGTTGGCCTGAAAAATGGCCCACAACGAAGTACATTTCTATGGCATATAAATCTGTCCTTGGCCATCACGCCCAATTAAAGGGTTTGGTAAACGTTTTAAAGTATATATTAATTTTTTTTTATTTTTGTAAGCCTAAAAAAAGGAACAGGCCTTTTTTGTTTATTTTCCTGCGTGCCGGGCAATCACGGCCATGCCAAGAGCATCCTAAAATACAGTTTTCAAAAATATTGGGAGTATTGTATACTCAGTACATTTATAGTTGTATCAGAATATATACAAAAAGAATAATAAACTGTGGAATGGAATACAGAAGTATATGACAGTGTCGTTATTCCTCATAATGCTCTAGCAGCATACCCCATCTCTGTTCTAGTTTGTCCACTCTTTCCAAAAGAGTATATTTGTTTTTCTCATAAATATAAAGGTTTTTCACCTGAGTTTGGATGCTTTCAAATTTCGGAATGGTATCATTAATCCTTGCATTGAAAATGTTTTTTTTTGTAATTAGAATTATTGCATTTAGCCAGAAGGACTTTTGTAATTCTCCCAATACTATGACACTGTTCTCTATTGAATAGTTTACCACACCAATGACTGCAATCCATTCTTCAATTTCGTGCCACAGTGATTGTACTATTTCACATTCGATTAACATATGCTTGTTTGAATCTTCATTTTTTGCACAAAAGTTACATAGAGGAGAATCTTTGATTCTCATTTTGTGTAGAATATTATTTGTAAAGAATCTTCTATGCAGTGTTCTGAACTGGATATACCTCAGATATATATCATCAAACATGTTGTTCATAGAGAATGATTTTCTGAACTCAAAAATTGAGGTTGATTCTCCAATTTTGTCATTCCATTTTGCACAGGCTTTGTCTATTATGGAAGGGTTCTTATTCAACAATAGGCTATATATAGTGGATACCCCTTTTTTATCTTTTCTAAGCACAACATTCAATAAACAATCTGCCGGATTCTCCATTGAGTATGTTGGTCGTTCTCTGAGTTGTAGAAATTTGTTTATTTTTTGACACACAATTCCAAATTCTAAGAAGTTGCTTCTTATTTGGTATTTTTGTTCAAATTCCTCTAAAGTCAAAAGACTTCCATCAGAATCCAGCAGATCATTTACTGTATATATACCTTTGAGAATCCATTCTCTTTTCACTTGTAATCTGAGTTTATTGTTGTACCAGATAGGAGTTAGCAAAATATTGTCTTTGATGATAATTTTATCATCTGTCCACAGATTTTTCAAACTCTTCAATACATCCAGCCAAAAAGGATTGAATGTCATCTCCAACAGTCTTTCAATGTAATCCATTCCGAACCTAAAGAGTCCATCAAACTCATTGACATGTGGAGTTATTGTCCATTTTGAGTTTGTATTTATGTACCTTTTCAGCCATCCTATTTTCAATGCTGCATCAAACTTTTTCAGGTTATGTAATTTCAAACCACCCTCGACAATATTGGCTTCAACAATTTCTCATCTGAATTTGGGTGGTTTATTCCCCCAGATAAAACCAAAGAATATACTGTCTAGTTGAGCAAACACACTTTCAGATGGGGTAGGAAGGGACAGGAGTATATGAGTGATTTTTGACATCAGTAATGATTTTATGATAACCACTTTCCCATAGGGAGTTAGAGCTCTAGAGCTCCATATTGAAATTAGATTCTTAATTTCAGACAGTTTTAATGATATGTTGTCATCAGTAATTGTTTCCATTTTATCAATGTCATATTTGACACCAAGAACTTCAAAAACTGACGTCCATTTTAAACCAAATTTGCCTTCCCAGGACATACTCCTGCCCCTTAATACCCCAAGTTTGACAACACTGGTTTTATCTCTGTTAATTGATAATCCAGAGACCTTTCTAAACCATTCCAGTACACGCATGACACCACAAAGACTCTCTCGATCTCCTCTTAAGTAGATAGTGGTGTCATCCGCATACTGGGATAATTTCACCTCCTTATCATAGACCATTATACCTTTGATATCTTGTTTCTCCCTAATTACATGTGATAAAATCTCAGCACAAAGCACGAAGACATAAGGGGATATGGGGTCCCCTTGCCGACAGCCCCTAGATAGTTCTATTTTGTTTGAAAAAAACCCATTTTGTTCAATCCTGGATTCCGATCCATTTCTCAAAAGTTTGATCCAGTTTGAGATTTCATCACCAAAACCAAAGATTTTTAAAACTTCATCAATAAATTTCCATTCTATAGTATCAAACGCTTTCGCGTAATCTACTATAATTAAAAGTCCTGGTAATTGTTCAGTTTCAGTATATGTTATTGTATCATATAACAACCTGGTGTTCTCTCCAATAAACCTATTGGAGATAAATCCTGTTTGGTCATTATTGATTATAGCTTCCAAGACCGATTTCAACCTTTCAGCAATCATAGATGATAAGAATTTATATGTTCCATTCAGCAGAGTTAGAGGCCTCCAGTTTTTCAGAGTGTTTCTCAGTTTACCTGTTTTAGGAATACAGGTGATCGTGCCCATAGTGATAATATCACTTAGGACACCATCCCTGTAAGCCTCTAAATCTACATATAAATATTCACTTCCCCCAGCCGTAGGACAAGCTTTTCTCGGCGGTTGTGCATGTGTGGGTCGCGCTGCTGCCGTGAAATGGTTGCCTTGGGTCTCCTACAGTAGGTAACACTTTTATATTTTTAAATTTTGGGCATTTAATGCCTTTATTTGCGAGAAAATACCACGTTGTCAATGGCAACTGAAATGATATACAATGTTGCGCTCCCCCTCTTTCAACTCTACCTGCCTGATACAATGTATTTCATACACTGTGGTAAACTGTATCTATAAGAATTATACAATGTTGCTCTCCCCCTCTTTCAACTCTATCTATAAAATTATACAATGTTGCAAAAAGGTTCCAACTCTACACCAATACAGCACTAGGCTGATATGGAGAATAAGTGCATGTGTACTCAGACATGACATTAGTAGTGTTACAACTCTCCTCTCTATTTGACTGCCCCCTGTCTCTCTACTGCCCCTTTATTGACTGCCCCCCTATCTCTCTACTGCCCCTTTATTGACTGCCCCCCTATCTCTCTACTGCCCCTTTATTAACTGCCCCGTGTCTCTACTGTCCCTTTATTGACTGCCCCCCCCATGTTATCAGTGGGAGACCAACAGCATGTGCGAAAAAATAACTAATTTTGTAAAGTTATTGCATGCATTTCTCTTTGTTTCAGCCTTGGTCCGGCTAGGGGTGAATTTCACGCTATAGCCGTATGTACTCGCCAACTGCAAATTGAATCATTGCCGTAAATTGGCACAAACAATTTCATTATCTTTTTTAATATATCTTATTCTGGTAATTATCAACATACACATATATGTATGTTGATAATTGATCAATTATATCCATCGCAACAGCCGTCTCCCTTTCGTGATAGCTTGAATCAACAGATTGGTTGCTCATCTAAGGTGATAGCATCTATTGTACGATGACGGCAGCTATCTTGCTTCTCGTAAGAAATCAATAACTTGGCACAGGTATCCCCAAAATCGGACAGGTAAGCATGCAAATAATAATGTGATACATTGGTAACTTATTCATAAGTTCCCAATGTATCATATCATACTAATTTTGTAAAGTTTTAACTGCCCTGTGTCTCTACTGTCCCTTTATTGACTGCCCCCTGTATCCCAACTGCCCCTTTATTGACTGCCCCCTGTCATTGTACTGCCCATTTATCGACTGCCTCCTCCTGTCACTCTACTGCCCCTTTATTGACTGCCTCTTTGCAACATTTTGTTCTTTGCAACATTATGAACACTACTTATTTATCATGCGTTCTATTTTTTGGCACTTGCTGTTGGACTCCCACTGATAACATTGGCGGGGGGGGGGGGGTGATTGATTGCATCCTATGTCTGCAGTGTAATCGATGCTTGAAAATTGTGATCGATTATGAACACTACTTATTTATCATGTGTTCTTTTTTTTTTGGCACTTGCTGTTGGACTCTCACTGATAACATGGGGGGGGGGGGGGGGGTGGTGATTGGTTACATCCTATGTTTCCTTTTTTCCTTTTCTATCCCCTGTAAATTCCTTCTTGCATCTCTTTGCAACATTTTGTTCTGACTTTGCAACTTTCTGAACACTACTTATTTATCATGCTTTCTATTTTTTCGCACATGCTGTTGGTCTCCCACTGATAACATGGGGGGGGGGGGTCTGCAGTGTATAATCAATGCCGCGCTATAAAAACTAAAGCGTGCCTATTCTTTGCAAGCAGGGGGCCTGCTATAAGGTGGGCCTGAACTTTTTATTTTTTTCTGATTGATGCTGGTGATAACTCATAACTGAGAACTAGAAACTAAAGATACAAGAGCAATGCCAATCGTTCAGTAAGTGATTAGGGTAGTTTGATTGTGTTCTTTTTATTTATTTACTTATTTTTTTATTATTCTATGCCTCTAAACCTCCTGCACATCATTGAGTAACACTTCGAATCCAAACCCGTGCTGTGCACAGGGGCCTGCTAGTAACATCTAAATAACCAGGTTTTCAGCTCCTCACAGAAGTATTTAAAGAATTCATTCGTGTAGCCGTCGGGGCCCGGTGACTTATTGAGCTTACTTCTTTTAATGGAGTCCTCCAACTCTTTAATGGTGAATGGATCATCTAAACTCAACATTGTAAATTCATCCAATGTTGGGAGATTACCTAATAGGCTGGAAAAGGCACTGTCATTCAATGGAATGGTTTTCTTGGATGAAAATAAATCCTGGTAAAAGGTGTACTGCATTTCTAAAAAATTTTCAGGTTGAGTTACTTTTGAATCATTTTCATCGAGAAGTTCGGAAATTGTTTTATTAAGGTAGTTCTTTTTCTCTAGATTGAGAAAAAATTTTGATGGTTTTTCCCAGTTTGCTGTGAGTTCAGCTCTGGACCGTACTTGATGACCCCTCATTCTATGTTCTCTGACATTTTGATACTGTTTATTTAAAGTATTGAGATTTGTAACATTTAAATCTCTTGTTTCTTCTTCTAGATGTATATTATCTAGTATTTTTGTCAACTTATCAATTTTAATAGCAAGATCTTTCTCTTCTTTTCGAGATTCTCTGGCTTTTTTTTAGAGTAAGAAATAATTACTCCTCTTATTTGGCAAAGAAGAGTATTTAGAAATAAACTGTCTGAAATGGTTAATTCCAGATTCATTTCATCCATTTGATGTAACTTGTCTGGGTTATAGATGGGTAAGGCATATGTTTCCTTAGCAAGTTTTATTTCTTGCTTTATTAGTGTTATTAATTCTCGGTGCTTTAGGATTTCATTATTGAGTTTCCAACTACCTTTTCCTCGAACATTCGAAGAAGTTTTAAGGTTCAGCCTAATAATGCTGTGGTCACTCTTGTACGCACTTAAAATGTCTGATTCTGGGTTGAGTATATATTAAGTTGTGATTAATCGTCATGTAAAAATCTTCCAATATTTTGGAAAATCGCCTTTACTTTTGATATATTGGAGGTTGTTAGATCAACGAAGCCATCATAGTACAATTACGTTAACTACGCGTTGTCAGCTCTCATTTGGCCCCCTATATTGCAGTAGCACTTGCATGACACATTAATACGTTCATAAATGTGCTCAACGCACACACCCACACAGGAGTGTTACCACCTGACAGAGGTCTTCATTTGCACATAAATAAAAACAGCTTAAACGATCACGTAGGACACGCTAATGTGTCCACATATGATAGTATTCTTATGACGTTCAGAGATGTTCAAGTTCATGGCGTTCACTGTGTTTGAGTATGTTGTTTTTGTTTGTGACAAAAGGCCTATTTGTATTGGTGTTAGAGGCATGGTTATATACATGCCTAGTAGTACCTGGCAATGATTTAGAAAGCGTAAACGCAACAATGAGATACCGTTTTACTAGCAATCGGAAACATACATTTTTAGACCATTTTTTCATCTTAATTTGTTAAAAAGGAATCTTTATATTCTAGCCAAACACTATCATTTGACGCATTCTTGTGACCAAGGATTGCAAAACCCCATTTTGCCTATATGACTGGATGTAGCTAGCCCATTTAAGAGAAGGTCATGTTGATCAGCAGGTACTATATTTCCGTTTGACCCACCAGCATCATCTCCTATTTGTATTCAGCGCATGGTTGCCTACTAGCTGTGCCTGCATATAGAGGACGCCACCAATTTAGTCTCACTACACTTGTTGCCAAACAACGCGAAACAAATGAGACACGCCTCTGCATGCGGAAACACTCCATTCAGCGTCCTTTCAACGTGGCTAACTAGCGTACACCGCCCCAGCTCAGGCGCCCTGTTAGTTTTGCTAATTGAAAACTGTGATTAGGGTTTGCTGAGACCTTTATCTGTGGTATATGCTAACACCAGTTCGTGCCTTATCCGCCACTTCGTGCCTCGGTTTCTGCTGTCATCTGTTTTCATTGAATCCCTGGCTATTATTCCTGTTGTTTAGTTCCTGGAATGTCCGCTAGGTAAGGGGTTGCATAGGGTCTGGAAGAAGGGCACAGATGATTAGGAGCATGCGCTTGGTGTATCTTTTTGAAAGGTCAAATGCATCCACTGAGTATACAATTAAACTGAAACGTCTATGTGGTGTTAATATATTCACTTATATAGCTACACATATTACACGTATTATTAATTAAGATATTTGGCAGGAGACCTATACGAATATTTCAAAGCAACTGGAACACCAAGAAAAGTGAAATTTGAACAAAGACATGGATACCCTCCAACGTTACAGGGACCAAGCTTGCAATCAGGGCTCTAGTGTGTAGGTTGTCTAGGCGTCATTGGACACCGAACAAGCATGAAAATTACACAACAGGACTCCTCCATATTTCTAATTGGAAATTGCTTGGGTGTCGACTTCCAGCAAGTAATTTGAAGTTTTAAGACACCATTCACTTCCCAATAGGTGCATACATGTTTATTGTTGCTATTCAGATTGTTGTGTCACCCTTGGAAAATAGCACACCCAAATTGTTCTTGAATCTCCCATTATGGATAGCCAGTTTCAACATCCTGGCATCCCAGCATTTACCCCATATTTCTGAATTATCAAGTCTTTAATCCTTTACATCCCTCCATGCTTGCGATGAGCCAAGGTTAATATATAAAACAACAGTTAAGTATTAACAATTGAGAGCATACTGTATTTCGTATTTCTGTATAGATGAAATATAAAAATGTGAGTATTTCATTGAATAACAGAACCGGGTTGATAGTGTCTTATTTTGTTTGTCGTTCAAACTAGCAAATCAGTTCGACAAATAACTTTGTAGTACTAGTAAAGCATTCTTTCGTCATAACTCCAGGGTAATTGTTGTTTAACTTCTGGTCATCGATTTGCCTTAGACTACATACTTTAAAGACCTTTTTGTCCAAGAAGTACAGCTAAGCTATTCAGAACTTTATGGTGTTAAGGTGCGAATGGGTTAAATAAATAAGCAAACTATTAGATCCCCTAATGGGTTCCCATACCTTCCTCCACTCCGGTTATGATAAGTTATGTGATGTTTATTCATAGACGTATATGGACGTTCTGTGTCCACAAGACAGTAATTACTCTCTCGTGTACTCCAAGGTTTGTCAAATTGCCTATTCAGGTAGAAGTACTTGCTAACGTGTGTACCTTAGTAGGTAATAAAAATGGCGAATATTCAAAGAATGCTACGATTTGAAATTCTATCACTTAACCGCCCCCTGTCTGTACTCCCTGAAACTACAACGCCCTACCGTTTACCCTGTTAGGGTATCAATAGATTTATGTGTTGGTCAAATAGAGCTGCGGTAGGTCTTCACTCCCCCCTGTCTGCCAGCGAAACTTAAGTAAGTGACAAATCACCTTTAAAAGAGCTGCTTCCCCTGCCACGGCATTCAGGGCTCCCTACACAGTCTATCAGGTGGAAGTGACACATTTGTGACTCTATTCAATGTACACCCAGAGTTTTTCAGGACGTGTTTCTTTTTATTTCTTTAAAGTCCGTTTGAGATCTTATTACAACTACCACTTAGAAACTGTCCTTTTTCGGACATGTCCCTTTATTTAATCATCAATCATTTTATCCAACATTGAGCCTTTTTAAAGGTACAGCAGCGAGGGTTTTTCAGATAATGACAAGTCTCGGATATTCATCAGAAAAAAGCTTGTATTGTAAAATAATCGGATTACAACTAATACTTATGTGGAATCTTTTTCTTGGTAGGGTTACATCTTTTTCCTAAATCGGTAATCATTTAAAGCAGTTTTTTGCTGGTTCGTATAATGCGTGACTATTTTAATAATGAGAAACCATTTGAAAGAATGGAATGCAAGTAGATATTGTCCATATGATATAAACCTATTGAATGATAAAATAAGGCCATTTCCTGTTCCCTTTTAATAGTGTATGTTTCTATCCGCTGGGGGCGGTTATGAGTATGTACCTTGTATTGAGGTATAATTGTATGTGCAGTGTCTCCCGCTCCACCCTTTTCCACACCTTTAAGCCAGTGCTACTCCCATCACTGCCAGCTATTTGCTGAAATGCAGGCCTTTGCTACCAATTCCAATTGACAGTGCTTGGCGCGCGGAACTGGCCAATGTTTATTTAAAGTCATGAATGCGTTGGGAAAGCACTTCCATGGCTGCGAGGCCCAAATCTGTAATTGTCTAAATAGAAAAACCGAATTCTGTAATTGTCCAAACAGGAATACAAAGGAAGAAAACCAAACAATGCCATTGTGTTTCAATTTGGGGTGATTGGAGTGTTCAGTACCACAAGGATCAACAGTCTTGAGGCATTCCTGGGCTTTTCATCTAAGCAAACTCTATTCGCTCATTGTGCACGGTTACTGTTACTGTATTGGGGGGAGAGTGCCAACAGGCTAGATGGTCTCTCCCTCATAGCTGAAGGTGATGATGCTCCTCTTACTTTCCTGTTCACATGGGAGCCTTCATTTTCTCATAATGACAGTCTTTCCGTGCTGCGGAGTCAGTTTAAAGTCAATAAGGGTTAAGCGAGGCCCGAGGCATTCCCATGTGGATCCCGGTCCTAACTGTACCACTGGTGCCGCTAGAGATTAATTGCCTGGAGATGTCCTCCTTTAAAAACCTCTGAGACCAGTCAGCTTAGGGATGCCACTCAACGGCTTCCATCAAGGCGGAAATAAAATGCAAGTGACACGCAAAGATCTACATAAAAGCGTCATGGTAGGAAGAGCACTAACTCTATGCTTTACACTCACACCTGTGCTGCTGAAGGTGGTCTTCTACGTGACTTTATTGCTCACCCTGGGCAGCAGGTGCTATTATTTGGGGAGGCAATAGCTATGCACCTGCAACCACTTGGACATTTCAGCACATAAAGCGTCATGTAGTCTCATCATGTCCTTGCTTGCTCTTATATGCCCCCTTGGTTTTATTACCCACTATCTACAGTAAATCTAGACGTTACAGAAATGAACATGAAAACAGCCTAGTAATACTGCATTCTTGTTTGCCAGCGCGTTTTACTTCAAAACGTTTAGTGTAACATGTTTTATAGTTTTGGATTGAATGTTTTGTTTTATAGAGAACAGCGTGGTTATCATGGTGTATATAGCTAAATCTAAATGCATTGGTGTATCAGCCCGTGTATTCAGTGAATCTATCTTGACGTTTAAGAGAATGCCAATAACCCATTGCATGATATCAACATACATGTAGCAATGCATCTGAAGACGTTTTAATATTTGTTTACTTCTAGCATTATCCATTACAAACCTAAATTTACGTAATGTTGGAACTTTTTGCAAAGTCCACAAATAACTTTACTAATCATTCCAAAATTTATAAAAGAACTCAATTGCGGTAGTCCACCTAACAGGCAAAAAGGATTATCCGTGATGTGCATATGCGTAATGCGTAATTTACCTAGTCCCTGAAAAGTTTCCCCTCTGAAGTTGACCAACCAGAGTGAAATAACAATGGCTTATAGATGACACCATATGAGTCAACCCATCTCGTGTGCTTTCAGGTATACTCAGACAGAGCCCTTAAAACCACTTGGAGAGATGAATATTGACTAACTTCACCATCAAGACCACCATTGGAACATTTCCTCAACCCATATCCATTTGGTATTCGTAGTACAGGTTCTGACTGCTTTGATTTTGCCACGCCGATCCACCCCTACTCTTACCCCTCTACGACCCGCTAGGTTAAATGTGTCCACCTCAGCATCACTGACCGCCATTGTTACCCGGCCCTGCCCTTGTTGCACATTCTATGGAGAGGAGGCCCTTGGCAGTTTACCGAGAGCCACGGTCAATGGATACGAAGCACTATCTAACTCATGTGCTTAAATTATAACTTTGCTCACCTGGAACTGGTCTTAGTGGCCGGTCTAAGTCATTCAAATAAGCTTTATAAATATATATATATATATATATATATATATATATATATATATATATATATATATATATATATATATATATATATATATATATATATATATATATATATATATATATATATATATGTGTGTGTATATATATATATATATATATATATATATATATATATATATATATATATATATATATATATATATATATATATATATACTGTAGAACACGAAATTCACGCGTGTCCCAAGTATAACGAATTGGGGAGTTTTGCATCATAACGTATCTTTATGTTAGCGACGGTAGTCGCCGCTGACAGCGCCAGTACAGTAATAAAAAAGTACAGCGTTTTTATATATAGCGAAGCGGAACCACACGCTAAGTACGCTATATATAAACACACGCGGAAATTTCGTGTTCTACAGTATATAAATATATATATATATATATATATATATATATATATATATATATATATATATATATATATATATATATATATATATATATATATATATATGTATATATATATATATATATATATATATATATATATATATATATATATATATATATATATATATATATATATATATATATATATATATATATATATTTATATATATACATATATATATATGAAGGTACATCTGGTTTTAATCGCACAGTCAAGTTTAGTTCCCTCAGTAACTCTACATAGATTCTGGACGCAACTTGTATTTGCGTGAAGCGTGAGAGAGCAGTATCGTGATCTAACTCACGGTAAAAGCCATGGTCTTACAGTCTATCGTCAGCTGACTCACTGTCTCCTCGCCTTAGGGGAAAGACGTCTATCTCTATGATAAGATTGATATCTCGATTTCACCGTTAATCTTCCGCCCTGATGAAGAATCAGAAGATCATTGAGGGCAATGTAGGCTTGACTCGTCCTACCAACAACGTTTATGTATTCACACATGTGCTAGTATTTCCTCTTTAATCACTACTAAATTACAACTTGGTATACTTTCTATTTGTCTTTTAACAAAACTGGTGTAAACGTCTCTTATCTCCAATTGCCATGCTCTGAATATGTATACCGATTAGAACGAATCAAACGTCAAAATTGCCACCATTCTGGTATTGCCAGCCAGTTTTCTAATTGTGGAGGAGCCAAATAATACGGAGATAATCACCGACTAACCCTAATAAGGTTATTAATAATTTCTTTCCTCACATGCCTCTAACAAGACTATGTTTTAAGAAAACTTTCTGTGAGAAAGCAACGTGTTTCTATTCGTTAGATCCAATTGCAACACTTATTGTCACCTTACTTTCAATCCTCACTTACATTACAATTATGTTTTTCAAATAGTACATCCTAGAACCTCCTGTATTTCGTCTAAGTCATAAATGATTATAAATGAGTATCCCATACATGGTTAAGTTTAAGTGTACACATGCTAGGTCTAGTTGTAAGTGTGTATACAATGATAGTGTATAGACACTCATTTTTGTATGGTGTAGCTTCTTTTAAATCATTCTAATTTAAATGAGCATTGTCCTACACCTCCTGCATTTTTGTCTTAGCTATTTTACGAGACATATATGTTCTTTTGCACTCTATCTATAATAAATCAGAATTGTATTACCGTAATTCAAGGTATTGCATTTAAACTGCATTTTTAAGTTTGTCAAGTTCATTCCTACCTTACTTAAAGATTACCGATATATTTTCTCTTTAAATTGCTATTAACATAGCAATAAATTATATATGAAACAATAGAAGGATTTTTTTTAAAGAATGATATTCTTTATAAAAAAAAACAAGTATCGCTGTAGTTAGAAACGGAGTTATTTGGAAGGACATGTGTATCAATTAGACGTTTAAATGATGTTAATTCGTTATTTGTCAGTGGCTTTAGGAGACTGAAAATAACATGGGTTCCTTAAATTTTGGTCTGTGAGAAAATTTGTCTTGCTGTATTATGAAAGTCTTTGAAAAACAACTTCTAAACATTTTGTGATAATCAACTTTTCAAATGTATTTAGTGTGTTACAGGCGTGTATATTGTTTAAATTCAATCGAATGTGTGCGGTTTGTCTACGACTGATTATGTTATCAATTTTCCTCCAGCCATGACGCTCGATCAGTATCTGAAAACCCAATGTCCTCCTAGGCAAAACATTCATGTATTGAGCTAAAGAATACTGCAATGATGAGATTGTTATTCTTTTTGATTTGGCAATTGGACTATTAGAGCGTGCCGCGCGCCAGGGGCCTGTGCTGCCACGAGATTTCTTTGCACTGGGCCTAGGGCCGCCCTAGCAAACCAAGCACTTGTTTTTCTCTTGAACCTCAATGGTCACAACGTGTTTACCCTACCAACATTCCTGGCGGGGAAATCCCTTTATCTAGTCATGGGAAGGGCCTTGGCCACAGTGTTTAATTCGATAGTGTTTCAATGATATCAGATCCTATTATTGTCACAAGACGTGGAAATATTCCATTGAGATTGGGCTGCGCGTAGGTTGGGATGGTTGACGGGTCGGTGTTTCGTTAGATGCCTATGCAAGGAAAGCAATGGCATTGTAGGCATTCTGGCGGGCTGATGTAGATGTGTTGTAAACGCCTATTGTAAATACACAGTACAAATTGGAACCAGTCTACTCTTTGGTGGCAGTTTATGTTTACACACGCATACCTTTGAATGTGTCTGAAGTTATCAAAATTTCTCCAGATCGTATTTTTATTTCAAACATTTACGAAATTCCAAATTCCACCCTAAATTAGCGAAATGAATGGCATTGCTTACGAGCAAACACACTTATATAATGTATGTTGCTGCAGTACATAATGACCAAACCCCTACATAAATGCCACTATCATAATAACAGCCCCCCCTCTCCCCTCGCATCGTTTATATGGAGTGCCGCTTACCATTTCCATGAGTGTCCCGTTCCTTCCTTCGTCATTAAAAGGGTAAGATTCAACCATATTTACGTTACCTATAACCGTACACACCCATAGGAAATATGGTATTTTTCTAACACCTTTATCCATTTGAGTTTTGGGATCCATAATGATGTTTCAATAAATTAAAGCCTGTCCCAGTGTTTAAAATGGTAAATGTGAAAAGGGTACTCGTAGGGGTATGTAGCTTTCTGTCTACTTTTATGAGTAGACCTTTATGAGTATGCAAATTAGCTGATATTGTGATCACTCAGTATGTTCTTAGTTTAAAAGCACATCGTTGATCATATGTTAGTGTCTGTAGGTCATAGAAAAAGTCGTGTTTCATGTAGTTTTAGTATGTGATAAATTCAACTTCCTGCATTATGACAATCATATAAAATTAACTTCTAAACATTTTCAGTTATCGGCTTTTCAGATCCACGAATAAATAGATCAAGTTCTTTTTAGACGAAATGATAAATTATTTAGTTTGTTACAGTCATGCATACTGATGGCATCTGTGGTGCTGTAACCAAGATTTCAACAAAGAGAGGTTTCAACTTCAGTGTTGCAACTCTTTCTTCTCTGCAGTGTGTATGTATGCAAGGTGTTAAGTAGCTGACATTGTGATAAGTCATGCTGTGCCCAGTAGCCATGTCGTACACTATCATCCAGTGTCACAATGTCTATGATGAGAGGGTGGCTAGGAAGCTGCTGCTCCTAATGATGCGTTGCCATTGCCAGCGCCACTGTCACAAGCAATAGGTTGGCTTATTATAGCAGCTAAATACAGGTGTCTCTGCTAATTACACTCCCTTACGTACCTCTCTACCTGAGTCTACCTGTGATGGCCTGAGTTTAGCTGTGGCTACCTGTGTCCTCTCAACTGTGAGGCGGGTGCACATGGGTATCCCCACCATCACGCACCCTGTCACACACCGCTAATGATGGCCTTGACTCCACCTGCTAATGATGCGCCCCTTATACCCAATCAGTGGGGCATCAAGCATGCTGTGACACCTGCAAAATTCCTATAATCTCCAAAGCACATTAAACAGGCAATTATGCAAATTTTACCCGTCAGCAATTGATTTACTAAATATGGTAGATAATTGAAGTCTAAACATGGACGTAAATTGATTTTACATGCAAATACTTTCGCGCAATAGAAAGGAGCTGGGGAGGAGTACCTCTTTTTCTAAATTGAATTAGCATTTAGATTTGTGAATGCACCTCGTGCGGTCGGCAGTAGTATGAATCTATTAGAATATTAAAGACCCCCAACAGCGTGCAGTTTCAATGAAGAGGACGGAGTAAATAGTTTGTAAGGGTAATGTAATGGACATATTTCAGAAGAACGCCTGATGTTACCTGGTACGGTATCCTTATGTATCAAAGCACATGCCTACCACACCTGATTAGCTTAAACGTGTTTTTGATAAAACGATTTTCAATTTGTTTTAGGCTGTTTTGTGCATTCGTTAACATCTAATAGGTAAGAGGCGCAGCCATAATGGAACACATGATGCTTCGACTGCTAGCTGTCTCTCACCACTGCCACATCTGAAGTTTACGGCTCGAATCCGATTCGAGACGTGAGTAAGTTGCCAGTGACTTGGGTTAGTCGGTGATTTTACCCAGGTACCCACGTTTTCTCCGCCATTACCAGCCTGGCTAGTCACGATTGAGACTTAAGGGGTGACGATTTTTTAATTCTCTGTAAAAACCGATTTTTTTTTCTTTTAGTTCACTTAGTGCTATCATACACTCATACGATGAGAATCTTGTGTCATGATGTATACAAGGTTCCTAGCATACTGGCATATATGTGATGGAAAACATTACCATGAAAGCATTATGCGAATAAAACTTTCATAAATCATTTGCAATCCTTTCCCATTTCCTAAAATAATGAATCCATTTCATTTACCAAAATAGACGAGTACTCTACCGACTCCATAAAAGGTGACTATTAACAAAATAAAAAGGCCAAGTCAGTTCAATATGTGTTTTATAAGCAGAAAACTCATCAAATGTAGTCATTTCCATGATGACGCACAGAGGCTATGAGTAAAACCTGCTTATGTCTGTTTAAAGGGACACGGTCATTGCCCCGTGAAACAACCATCTCTAACCCAAAGGTAACGTAATGCTCAAATCCAATTACATCTTAACACTCCCCGAAGGCTAACGTTTGTACTAGCATGGGTTTACATTGTATTTGCTCCTGTGAGGGATTATGGGGATCATACACACTCTGATGGGTTGATGCGTACCGGTGACTGTTAGCATGTCACTGCAATGGTTCCGTGCTTTGGATCTATAAGCAATTGCAATGATTCATAATCTTGTATCATTTGCAAAAAATACGTTATGTGTTGCTAGTTTAAAGGTCCTGGACTGTTGAATGCACCGATGACGTACACACGTGTGGCCCCTCTTTGCATAGTATACAACATTGCATTTGGATTTGGAATTTAGATTTTCGACACATCAAGTCTACCATATAGTCACTCGCTAGGAGTTAGTAGAGGTAACCTTAGTATTCGCAGAAAACTTGCCACTTATTACGAGTCACTGGTAACTTTCTCGCATGCTGAAAGCTAGTTTCGAATACGTGGGCTTTCGCAGCGGCGCCGTAGACAATTTGGCTATTGAGGTAGCCCCTTAAAATGAAAATAGATAGACATGCCACCATAACATATATCAATGAATGAGGGAATTACCAGCTTTCTATGGATACTAATTCAAGATCTGATTTTAATGGTACATATTTAAACGAAACCTTTCGCACTGTTGTATTGTATTGTACATTCATTTGCTGTGAACTTCATGTTACAAAATAGTACATACTTTTGCATATATGAACAGGAAAAAACAAAATTGTAATAGAAACTTGGTTATACACAGATTAAACAAAAAGAAAATAAACTTATACAGGTACCAGCTGCATTTCGCTAATGGGCTAGGATTGCCTAGGAATCCATTCACATGTGCTGGTACTGGTACCGGTAGTGGGCACACGCCTATCACAATACCACAGCGATGGACACTCATCTCTAACTAGACGCAATGTTCAACCGTAGGCGCGTAGCGACTGGAAAAGTGAAACGTTCTCGATGTAACAAGCTGAACACACCCAGAGATGTTCTTACTAGTAGGGAATGCCGGAGAAATCGGAGAGGCTGTAAAATTAACGACAACTAAAAGCATGTATATACATTTACTATTGTTTTTTCAGTTGTTTTGGCGCTCGTAATCTCTTAATTGGTTTATAACGACATTCGAGTGATCTGCATACGGGTGGGGCCATCTTAGTTAGCATATACTATATGATTATGGATCCACATGTTGACACGATAAGGGGGGTGGTCGAATTCATTTTGGAGACGTATCTAAATTTGGGGGGTTATTAATAAAAATGGCCAAATAGTAAATAACAAGATTTTTTTCGGTATGTTAGGCACGATCCCAGATCATAAATATGAATATGTATTTGTTTTTATACGCCCCGAGTAGCATGACTCGGCGGGATCATTGATAGCGTTCAGGATCGAATCCGTTCCATTAATATTTTTATTTTTGCAAGATAGTTTATTTCTAGCTTCCAAATGCCTCGGATGGCACTTTAATCCGTAGGTGCAGTCGGCAAGTTGAGAATTTCTTCAAAAAAATATATAGTTTAATGGGTGTAGTAATGCCTAGCCTTCACATAGAATATGAGATCTGTTAATTGGTCAGCTTGTTGCTTTCAACAGAAAAAATAACTTAAGTGAAAAAGGTGAAATTTTCTTCAAGAAAATATATAGTTTAATGGATGTAAATATTAATTTAAATATATAAATAAAGGATATGTTCCCGATGATGTTGGTATGGTCACTTGCATGCACACTTGCTGCACATGCCTATAACTCAATGCAACTTCCACCCATTCACCTTCTATTTGCCCTTCCATACGTCCCCACCTGTTGATCAGTGCCCTATTTATGCACCTTCCAACTGTACTATGGGCTTGGATACGTGCGCCCGCCACCCACTTTTTGGGCGCACGGATCC
>OZ012684.1:61699665-61737932 GCA_963942565.1 Maea johnstoni | reverse complement strand
TATAATATATATATATATATATATATATATATATATATATATATATAATATATATATATATATATTATATATATATATATATATATATATATATATATATATATATATATATATATATATATATATATATATATATATATATATATATATATATATACATGAAGAGACTAAAGGCTAGATTCTGGAAGACAGATATTCCTCATCTGTGTATACCTTTACCCTTTGGCCATGCAGCGTGTACATCTGGCCCGGGGGGGGGCACCTAGGTATTTAGGGGGGTACATACGCTCGTTTTCAAAATTTTGAAATATCCCTAAAGCACTGATTTCTGGCCAAAAAGCACCATTATTTCTAAAAAAACGCTGACTTTTTCCAGTAAAAAACATCCTTCTTTTATCAAAACACTGACATTGGATGAACGGGAACACGTTTTTCAACTTTAGATTTTATAATCCTCCGCCTGTTTAGCGGCAACAGACTCGGTAGTTCAGACATAAACATCAACAATAACAACATCAGATGCATAAGTAAGGTTCAATATTGTTGAACTGCAGACTAGGAAGCCCAGTCACTTCGGGAGTTACTAGGCGTCAGAGCCGCGTATATTTCGTAAGGGAATTTTCATCCCCCCCCCCCCCCCCCCCCAAGTAACCCCATACCTCGTACTAGGGTACAAAAAGTAAAATCGCGGACATTCTGAGGTCTTAAAAAGAGCCCTTCCTCCGCGAAATATGTAACGCGGATGTGGCCCCCCTTTTAACCTGAGTGCCCCCCCCCTCCCCCCCGGGACATCTGGTGATCGGTTTGTTCATGATATGCTCACTAGGCGGCACCAACGTAGCTTGTCAGAGTATAATCGTATGTCTTAAACCATGTGGTGCCACCTACATGCCATTAACAGTACTAAACTGGTGGGCCAGGATTCCTCACTCATACACAGACCTTTCAGGGGAAATTATTACACATACTTTATACATGATGCTTACGCTTTAAACGTAAAAGACATACCTTTATGAATCAGCTTTAAAATAATGCATTGCCATACACGTCGACTGGACATTTTGGTGTTGACGGTGCTTCTTGTAATTATAACTAGTACCTACATCTATGTTAGACCAATATATTTTTTTGTGGAATTCCCAGCTAATATCTGTACCTTTCATTCACTCGTATATCTTTCTTAGATAGCTCAGTGCGACTGATAAACATGCACGTGATTCCAAACACGTGTACATCTATTTGATTTAAATCTGACTCATACCTCTATTTCGGCAAATCAAACTATTGGGTTGTGTATACGTAAAACATGTTATGATGACTAATCAACTTTCAGGAATCAACGGATTGTTCACGAACACAGCTATCAGCACCAAAACAATGATCTCTGTTTTTTTTTCTTCTGGTGAGTTCAAATGACGTCATGGGTATGTTGGGTTTTCCGTAGGGTATTAACCTGTATGTATATGAATCATGATTCCTCGCCAGCTCCGCCCTAGTAGAACCAGAGCGCATCACGTCATCCACCACTTATCACACGCCCTTCATGTGGAACCAGAGGGAATATGTCTGCAGGTATTGATATATAGAAATAATACAGCAAGGGATCCCATGCATGTAGACTAGGCCATAACATTATCAATAAAATAAAGAAATGCTGTCCTCGTATTCCTTTATATACATCAGGCCAAGTTCCCAACTTCCGACTAGATCGAGCGCCATCCTCATGAACTCAATCTTGGTGAAATTGGATTTAATGACGTTCTGTGATATTCCCAGTGCGTCCTAATATGAGAGACATGATGCAGATACAGACGCCTACCCTAAGCTAAACAATTGTCACTGCGTTTTTATCCAACCTGAAGAGAATAGGAAAACCAACTCAATATTAAGACTACCCTGATTTAGTTCTAAACCTGCTCACCAGATGGCTATATTGAGGAATTTCAAATGATTAAGAACTGATGTTGGTGACCTCCTACCATCTACGATTAACCAAAGAACCATGAAGCAAGTATATGATAGACACCAAGACTAGGAAAGGTACCCAAAATGCAGTAGCTCTACTGAGTGCAGCTTAAAAGGAATAAACACCTTTATTACTCAATATCGTCATCATCATTTTTTTACCATCCTCATCTCCATTTTCATTTACCCCCCCCCCCCCTAAAGAAAAGACGGTCGTGTTTTTTTTCTCTGTCACACCTGATCCACCGTCAGTTTGCATGCACGAGGGCCACAGCGATCCCTTCTTGGTAGGCGTCGACTAGGGGCCAGTACCGATTGCTTCGTGGTTGCCCAAACTCTCCCAATGTTGAGGTGGGGTTGTTGTAGAGATGATGGAGTATGTAGTTGTGTCCACCCCTGGTAGTGTTAGTAGTGCGGGCTGATGAGGCCTGGCTGAGTGACCCCGGGAGGACCTTGTTGACCAGGGGTGTGACAGCTGAATGGCCACACGACCCGGCTACATCCCTCACTCTGTCATCCCATCACCATCAGGCCGTTAGAGACAGTAGGAAATAACCGACACGTGAATCATATCTCTGGCACAACATTCATCAACATGTGTCATGGCATGAATGATCTAAATCCCCTTATTAACCTCACCAGATAGCCCTTCTGATTAAAGTTTCGGTGATATGGCTTGTGAGGGGCGCATGGTATGATACAATCTTAACCACATCAGTGGTAGTACCCACATTACACAATAACCAAATGTGGATTAGTTCGCCATTCGTTGCTAGAATAGGCACCTAATCCAGGATAATTGAAACAGGGATCTGTATATAATACAAGTATCTAGATGGAGTATCTCTTTGAACTGACCCCCTAGCCTATATTCACCTAAAGGGCGGTACTGTTTGTCTTGCATCTAATGATGGTATGCCCAGACAAAGTTATGCTTTGGCGCCACCCAGTGAGAAAAATATGAAATCACCTGGCCAGGTGGCCAACTTACTGACTGGCGAGTTTACACACAATGAAGATAAATGCATCTATAACTTTCACTGAGATTTAGTCCAGGTCGTAGGCAAACTCATGAAAACGTTAACTTGTCTCAGATACATACAGCATGCAGTGCTTTATCCAGTCAGTTACGTTTGGACCTTGCCTAAAGCTATTATCATATTAGCGATGGCAGCAAAGTCATTTGGGGCTGCAGGAAAATGTATTGAAACTTTCATAGGAACACTGAGATTGGAAAATAGAACTAAGCATTGACCAAGGTCGACTAGGGATTGATTGCGAAGATAGATATTTAACTCAGACTTGTAGCAAGTCTAGATACGGCCACATGTTTCAACGAGATGCTCAAGTTATGCTGTTTATTTCATGTGTATCCATTGTTTATTGTAAGCTGGCTTATACAAATACCATCAAAGATGAACATATTTCCACTGCTGTCTGTTTCAAGCTGGAGCCCAAATAAGCCGAATTATACCAATGGCGTCGGCATGCGGGAGAATCTGATTAAACTAATCTGCTTTTGTAAATATGGCGTCGTGCCTTTCTCCCATCTCGCACAAACCATCTGTTCCCTCTAATCATACTTCTAAAACAATGGGCTTAAATGACATCCTTCTGTTTTCATATTCTTTGATATTTCCGACCAAATTAATACCAATTGCGTTTTGATAGAATTTTAATCCATGCATTATTACTCAAATCCCCTAGTGATGTGCAGGTGTAATTTTCTTTCCATTGTATTCCGGTCGATGAGTCGCGCTGCTGTGGTCGCCAATACAGCTGGATTGCACGGTGCCCTAGCGGAGAATGCGAGAACTACAACGCCGCCAGATGTCGCCACATGTATGGTATTTCAGACTACTTCCTGGCTGTCTGATGTAACTTGTACTAGTTTATCACAATCTTTTTATCGTACCTAGGATATGCATTGCATTTACATACGTAATTGTACGTTCATCCACCCTTCCAAACGCTAGTAGCCACATTTTCTCTTCTTTCTACTTTGTCATATTTGTATGATATATTGTATTGATTGTATGGTGTTATAGGTGTTGGTGCGATATGGTATCACAGTAAAAACTCATTAGTAAACCCGTTTAACAATAAATGTTTTGTTTTGTTTTTACTTTTGCGGATTCTATTTCTAGTAGATGTACCATTTTCACAAATTACTTGTGAATGGAAATAAGTACAAATTAGGTATAAACTTTACGTTTTTGGGCCGGGTACATTACCTAAATTCATTCGCTAGTGACCATTTGTGCAAAAATAATTCCACATATACGAGTGTACTAGTATGCTCCGCTTTATTTAGAGAATTAGAGTTTTATTGTATTCGCTTGAACGATGAGAGAACAAATCCACGTGTCATCAACCACAACTCGTACTTTACCGTTATTCCAATTGGCCACTAGGGCGTCTTTAGAATGATGTTTTTGAAATTGTAAAGTTGGGGAAGGCAATTTTATCATTCCTCATTATCCCGTAATAGCCTTTAGTCATATTTTGACAGCTGTTTACTGAGATAGTTTATGTAGCATAAGAGGCTGATGCTCACCTTTTCTGTTGAAATCCTCATGTATGTCCGCCAGAATTAGTCGTGTGTGTTTCACTAATACGTTGATAATCTATGTATTGTAAAGTTACATTAGTAACAATATGCAGGTGCAATTTACTCAGATACCAGTATTGTCGCTGTGTTTGATGTGAAGATTAGCCATGTTTGGAACCGCAGCTGCATTGGTTGCGACCCCTAACGGACATTGCGGTAACTATATCTAGTACAGCTGGTGACGCCGACGCCATCAGCAAAATAGCTCTACCTTTTCGGCTTCATTAGTCCAGTTCTTTATTTTATCCTCGCAAGGAGGGGCTTAATTCGCTTAACTATAATAGACCAATACAAAAAGGCATGGGTTACGGATAGAGAACGGTAGTATTAAAATCTCGGAAAATGGTGGGCCATCAACAAATTACATGTGAAAATGGCACATATTTGATTTGATTTGATTTGATTCGACATATTTGACATAACCCCTTGCCAATCTGAAACCATGTTAAGTGATTGCACCAGATTCATATACTTAGCCTCTCAAACTAATGTTGACGCCTTATGATGACGAAAGAATATGCACATATGAATTATACAAACGATGCCGTTCTCGACGGTGTTAACTATGTTCATTCTCGAATTCCACACAAAAACAATGAGACGGGTGAACATCGCAGTCTCATTTGTTAGTGAGTTTAATCACATAACCTGAGAGTTTGTTCAATCAGAAGTCTAGTTTATCGGTCTGGTTTAGTGATAAGTAGGTGGAGTGTCGTGCACTGAACTAAGTCATGATCGATTTGATTTGATTTGATTTGATTCGGTCTAGTAAGATGTATATTACATAGCATTTGGCACACAAAAAATCATATATAAGGGTGACTAGATAGAGAGTCATTAACTGCTATGCAATATAATTATAATCAGACACAGGATATATACACTAAAAGTTAGAAACCTATTTCCATAGTGGTCCCAGTCTGCCCAGAGTTCAATGGCATCACATGTAATGATCAACTCCACTGCTCAAGATTGACATAACAACAATATCATAGAGTACAATACAAACGTCATGAAGATTGAAGTCAACGCAAAATAAACCATTGAGACAGGCATTTATTCGTTGGTTAGTCACCCTCGTGTGTGTGTGTGTGTGTGTGTGTGTGTGTGTACGCACAGCCCGCGCAGATTTCAATTTATGAAAGTCATCTTTCATATCAAATTTGAATGATGATTTGCATATATTGAACATCTGCTCGGCTTGCGCAGACTTTGAGTTTGCTAAAGCATCACACGTTCGCCGTAATGAAGGGTGATTGAGTTACAAAAATTAATAGTAAGTGAACATTTCTTGTGTAATAATTGCGTGTTGTCTAATAATTCCTGATAAACAATCCTGCCGATGGACCTCACTGCTGATTGTGGAAGTAAGCCCTCTAGCTGGAAACGAGAGAATTAATCTACCTCTGCTAAACCTAAACATGAGTCTCATAAGAGAAATGAAGTGTAATAAAATGAAATTTCCAGGCAATTAACGTATTCTTAGTGAGTAAATGCATCCGTATGGTTAGAATATGAATATATCATAGCCTCCCTTAAATATTGGACACCTAGAATATTTAAAGAGCCCCATCCTTGACACACACTTTCAAAATCTTTGCTGACACACTGCATTAGATATGATCAAGTGTATGTATCAAAAGTTGTGGTATCACAGTAAATTAGATAGATTGCTATCTTTCTTTTTTAAACATATGTATTTTCAAAGGCGATTTGTTTAATAACATTTTAAACACCACAATTAATAAAAAAGATTAGATGACGTCTCAAGATTTCCGCGACAATTTTTCAGAAGAGCCGGAATACAGATACTGTTGCGGTATTTTCTTATCTAAGATGTATTCTTGTAACCAGCGCACACGCCCATTGACTTTATCTTAGTGACCACTAATACCCTACGCTGGGGTGACATTAACTTTCTGGCCACAATGTCAACTTGCCCCAGCCCTGTAATTACCTGCCTGTACCCTGAAACACCCTCTAGCGAGGCAATCCAGTATGCCCAAAACATCAGATACGCAGATAACTACGTGTCACTTTTCAAGGTGGCTTTTGTACGCAGGAATCTACAAGTTGTCAACTAGTCAGGGCAGGGATATTAAGTTGTGTTTGTGAAATAAAGTCAAAGGATGTTAGAATATGTAGGGGTTACTGTACTGTCACATCAGTACCTACACTGTCAGGGTGGGACAAATGAGTCTCACTGGTCACATAGCCCGGGGGTGGTTAGAATAGACTAAGGTATATTGGAGGGTCCAGTTGCTCAAATGAAATTTTCTGGACAGTCAAACCACCAAATGAAAGAAGAGAATATATATATATATATGTATATATATATATATATATATATATATATATATATATATATATATATATATATATATATATATATATATATATATATATATATATATATATATATATATATATATATATATATATATATATATATATATATATATATATATATATATATATATATATATATATATATATATATATATATATATATATATATATATATATATATATATATATATATATATATATATATATATATATATATATATACACATATATATAAGGATGTACCTTTAGGGTGTCATGGAACCATATGCTGTTTGATATAAACTACATGACTCAGAGAACTAGTACACTCGAGGTCTGTCCCCGCATCTCCCTTACTGTGAATTGAACGTGGCAGTGATATCATGTCGATGTCAGTGATTCTTGTGTGGCTAGAACGGTAATGCATATATACATGTATGAACCGAGTTAAGGTCAGTTACCTATGGTTTGGCAGGGGCTTCACTACACAGGAATGCATCATATTTCAATTAATATACATTCAAAGCTATTGTGGTAATTGGTCATGGAAGTTAGACGCTCCTGATACGCATTTCTATAAACATTTCTTCTAAAAGCTTCACCAAGATTATCACTGGAGTATGCCCACCAGATGGTTTCCAGGCAGATGGAAACGCTATATCAAGGTGTCACCTGCGCCTTGTATGTAATGTGCAGAAAGCCTTTTACCAAGCACAGCTTGTATGCGCATAAACTATCATAATCTATTAGTTATCAGCTATCCCAGAAAAATCATCCCCAAGCAAGTCACACATGTTAAAGACATGGTACGGTATTCTACAAGGTTACAGTGGCATCTAAAGCTTAAAATTTATTTAAGATATACCCCACATTTAGAAATCCATTAAGCCTTGCAACAGCAGTAGTAGTAGTAGTAGTAGTAGTAGTAGTAGTAGTAGTAGTAGTAGTAGTAGTAGTAGTAGTTGTAATAGAAGAAGTAGTAGTTGTTGTTCTTGCTCTTGTTGTAGTCAAATTTCATTTGAATATCTATAATAAAGAAGTCATGCCGTCGATATAAGGTTGCTCCAAAGTGGCACTTCAGTTTGCGAATTATATTGTTTGCCACTTTGTCGCCACCTACTAGTACATGGATGGCATGACTGGTGAACCCGCTTTTTTATTTTAGATCTTCAAAGGGGACCTGACAATGAAAGCCTATGCAAGGTTTGAGGAAATTCTAAAAGTGGGGTATGTTTTAAACGGACCTTCAATTTTAGACGTGAAATTTGCTAATCTAGTGCCAATTTGGCTCCACCAACATGTAATCATGACCGGTGACCCCCTTTTTTAGATTTTCAAAGTGGAATTGACAATGATATCTTATGCAAAGTTTAATGGATTTCTAAATGTGGGGTATATTTTAAATGTATTTTAAGTGTTCGGTGTTCGAGCCACTGTCACCTTGTCGAATATAGTACCATGCCTTGAAGTTAATTCGTTATGTATCTAAGGGAATCTGAATTTATTAATATTCGAGTGACGAGACAGAATGTAGCGAATGTCGCCAAAAGGATGAATGATTCAACTATTACAGAAATTTAGTTGAAGGAACTTCTTCTACTTCATCTTCTTCTACTACTACTACTACTACTACTACTACTACTACTACTACTACTACTACTACTACTACTTACTACTACTACTACTACTACTACTACTACTACTACTACTACTACTACTACTACTACTACTGCACACACACACACACACACACATACATACATACATACATACATACATACATACATACATACATATATATATATATATATATATATATATATATATATATATATATATATATATATATATATATGTATATATATTTATATATATATATACGACTACTACTACTACTACTCCTACAACTACTACTACTACTACTACTACTACTACTACTACTACTACTACTACTACTACTACTTCTACTACTACAGTACTACTATCGCACCGGTCACGCACGTGTTCCGGTCACTCGGATTACAGCCAGTTGACTCAATACTACAGGTGAGTGCGTGTGGGCATTTTCATAGCGCCTGCTGCACGTCACTTCAGTGCTGGACCCCAGATATTCCATCTTGACAAATACCGGTCAGCCGGAGGAAGGCATTCCAGGCCTCTGACGGGCTGCTGACTAAGGTGCGAGGAATCCTCAGACAAACAGGAAATATTTGTAAATTGACTGGAATGTCTTTCTACGATAATTCACGATTTCTATATTTGCTAAGTTGGCAAACGACTGATCGCTTTTAGAGCAAATTGCTCATTTCGTTATGATCATCTGTTTACCCAGATAGGGCCCCGTTGAAAGAGGTACTGGGAGGACAGTATAATTACAGAGAAGGGGGAAGGCAAGTGTTGCGGCAAGGCGCTAAAGGCCGCAGGAGGAATAGAAAGTGGCAGTGTAGTAAGGATCCATGCGCCCAAAAAGTGAGTGGCGGGCGCACGGATCCAAGCCCAAAGTACAGGTGGAAGGTGCATGGATAGGGCACTGATGATCACGTGGTGACGTGTGAAAGGGCAGATAGAAGGTAGATGGGTGGGAGTTGCATAAAGTAATGCCTTATAGTTAAAGTACTAGTAACTGGTAAATAAGATCCATTTTTCTTTTCGAAAGTGTGTTCTTCATTACTTATAAAATATATGTAAGTAGATTGAAGAAAAAAAAAGTTATGTTTAGTATTTTATCTTTTGATTTCAAAGTGCCAATTTTGAGAAAAAAATCTCCCGCCGAAAAACGACTGAAAACGAGGCTATGAAGCAGTGACGTAAAGGGTGGCCTTCAGAGATTTAGGTCATCTCTTTTTACACTGAGCGGAATAGTCGCTCGTAAACATAGCTGTACTTTTCTCGATGCTGCTGCATCGTTGATAAAGCGATTGCCCTCATATTTTATATGCTTGTGGAATATTTATGTGCGGTCTAAACAAACTTGTGGCGTAAAAATCAACTAAGAAACGGCTGAGAAATCGCTAGTAGAACACAACAACGGCATTTGTTATGGTCACACTCGGCAGACACTGTGACATGAAGACATGGTCGACTTCCCTCGCTGCCACTTCAATGTGGATAACGCAATTTTCATGATAATTTCTATCTAAAAAGGATATCTAATTGTGAAAATAGCGATGTTTATTTCGTTAAAATCCGACCGCAAACGGCCGAGAAATCGGAAGTGACTTGTTGAGCTAGCTGAAATGTAGAGCTACATTAATCAGCTACATCACAGCGGTATACATAAGGTTAATACCTGTCAAGAACGACTGTACTAGGACAGGGTGTAAGCTCACTGTGAATGAATATGATTATGATAACTTGATGCAAGATGATTTTTGGCCTGAGAACATCTCGGCCAGAGAGTGGAAACCAAAGATAAAAGGTGATAAACCAGAAGGCGACGAAGTTGATAGACACTACTCGGACGAAGAAGGGTATTAGTTTATGAATAAGAAAGGTAACGGTAGAGTAACAAACAGTAAACGCAAAAGGGGGTACATGATGGATACCACAAGAAATGTGGTGGTTCGGAATGCCTCTGGCATGATGTGTATCATGCATGTTATTATGCTTGTGAATGTTTTTCAGTTACCTATGGACATACAAACGGGTGAGAATATTATGTTATTTAAAAGTTTGAATACTAACAAAATAATGTTTACTGGGCAGCACATGCCATACCGTATGGGAAACGTGGACGTAATGGTACACCCCATTGTTATTTTCGATGCATTCATATGCCCTAACATGTACCACTATGTTTTGCAGAAATCGAGAGGCGTATGTATTACTGCATCAGTGAGACAACACCTGCTGAGTGGATTGATGGAGCCCTGCGACTACACTGGGGATGAGGCTGGACACCATAAAACCACGCAAGTACGGTTGGGTGAAACACACAGGCCCCAAGTCCAGGGTCCTGACCACTCAGTACGGCGTCGAAATCAGACAATAATTAAATGCCAGCAAGATAGAGTGTGTACTATGAGATATATTGTTGAGTACTGTTATATATGCCTGTGTAAAATGAAACTGTGTATAAACTCGGGTCGGACGTCCCGAATAGGATGGACCAGCAAATATATGTATGTCAACCAGAATCAGGCCAATGCTGTAATACCGCTGTACTATCAGAATATGGATGCATATCAATATTTCACTGGAGATAATATGTATTGTCACATTAAACCCAATGTAGAGATACCGTTATTCTATCAGAAACAGTACACCCAGCTATTTTACAATCGGAATGGAAAGTTCTACGTACCTATGATATTCTCCCTATCCGGAATAAGATGGTATAAACACAAAACTAGGGTGTATGAAAATGCTCATGATTGTAATATATGTTGTAGTAATATGAAATGTTATTTATCACTTCAGAAATACTCACCTGGCCAGCAGCGTACAACCTATTCTACCAACCTGGAACAACCAAGTGCAGTAACGCATACACCACATGGAAAATATGGCAACCAATCGCAAGCAAAAGCTACTCAAACAGGAATGAAGGCACACCGCGCATCACAATGGACGCAAACTGCCACATCCCTGGACGATGGACCATTATATGAGACCATGAAGCCTAGTCAAATACTCAGACTGGTATGTGTAAAAAGCAATTGGTGTAAAGGTTGTAGAAATGAAAACGCTGACTGGTATATTTATAATAATAATACTGTGTAGGTTGTACATGGCGACCGCTAATACTACCCTGCGTATCACGTGCTGGAACAGCAGAGGAATGTCAGCTGCTGTTCCTTATATTAGAGACTTAATGAGCAGAAGTGATGTTATATGCATAAGTGAACATTGGCTTCACCATAATAGGCTTAATACTCTAGAAGACCTGAGCACCGATTTCTATACAATAGGACGGGCGAGTCAAAGATCAATGGAAGATAACTATGGGATACGCAGGGGAGTAGGAGGGGTAGCCATACTATGGAGAAAAACAATAGAGGGTGTCTCTCCTATGTTAGAAATCAAACATGATAGGATATGTGGTGTACGTGTCCAACTTGACAATGGCAATTCTGTCAATATTTACTCTGTATACTTACCTGCAGCAGGATCAATAGATAGTATGGAAATTGTACTAGATGAGATCTCAGGTATAATTGAAGCTAATGGTGACGACACACAGAATATAGTATGTGGGGATTTTAACGGAGATGTAGGATCACTAGGGGGACCTAGGGGAAATAGATGTCCTACTAGGGCGGGACAAAGGGTGTCTAACTTTGCCAGACAGTATAACCTCCATATTGCAAACCTCATGGAGGATGCCAGGGGACCGGTAGATACTTTCTGGGGACATAATGGCAAGTCAGCTATAGACTACATAATGGTCTGCGAAGCCCTTAAACGTAATATCACAACATGCCTCACAGAGAATGAGCATCCCTTAAATACTTCAGACCATCTACCAGTCCTGGTAGAGATTAGAATTAAACTCATGACAGGTAAGGTAGAGAGTAATGCACCACAACGAATGTTAAGGTGGGACAAGCTGGGGGAAGAAGGTATCAGGGAAATATACGAGGTTCCGTTAGCGATGAGATTGGATAACATAGGGATCAATACTCAAAATCTCGATTGTGAATACATAGACCAGCTATTCAATAAGGTGGTTAAAGCCATTACAGAAATTGGAGGTAACATTCCCACATCCAAATTCCGGAAGCACCTTAAACCATATTGGTGTAAAGAGCTGGGTGACCTTAAGAAAGAAAAGGTTCTTAGACATAGAATTTGGAAAACCGCCGGTAAACCTTCTGATCCCAATGACAGATTCCGTATAGATATGAAAAACTCTAAGAAACTTTTCACAAAAACGTTAAGAGCATTAAGTAAAGCATATGAAAACGAGAGGATTGCCGAAGTAGCCACGGCAGCCGAACTCGATAGAGATAAATTCTGGCGCTTATTTAAAGCACAGTGCGGCACAAAGGGTAGCAAAGTCAATGCAATTAATAACGAACAAGGCGCTGCAGTGTATGACATAGACTCTATCCTGGAAATTTGGAAAAATCATTTCTCTGGGCTGTGCACACCAAAGCACAACACTGAGTATGATGGTGACCATTACGCACATGTGTCTAATAAGGTAAACGAATGGGCCGGAGGAGAGGAAATTAGTCCCTTGTTAGACGAGGCATTCTCTTACAATGAAGTCAAAAAAGCCATTAGTAAACTGCATTGTAAGAAAGCCCCGGGTCATGATGGAATCTCCGCTGAGCACATTAGGTATGGAGGAGGGAGACTATGTCATACTCTGTGTCAGCTGTATAATATGTGTGTCAGAGCAGAGTGTATCCCCTCTAATTTCAGGCAAGGTATTCAAATCCCACTATATAAGGGAAAGAATACAAACCCACTTGACCCTGACAATTACAGGGGAATCACTCTGCTCTCAAGCTTCAATAAGCTTTTTGAAATGTTATTGTGGCAGAGAATGGAGAAATGGTGGTACGAAGAGAATATTGTATCTGAACTTCAGGGAGCGTGCAGAAAGGGCAGCTCATGTGTCCACACCGCTCTCGCGCTGCAGGAAACTATATCTGCGCAGCGTGAGAGAGGGAAAAAGGTCTTCGTGGCGTACTTTGACGTCTCGAAGGCCTTTGACTCGGTGTGGATAGATGGGCTGTTCTTTCAGCTGCATAATTTAGGAGTAAAAGACTCATTATGGAGGTTATTATACAAGTCATACAGAAATTTTATGTGTAGAGTCAGAATAGGAGATAAAGTGTCGGCACCCTACCAGATGCTATGCGGAATTCATCAGGGTGGGTTTCTCTCACTTATCAAGTATATCTCATTTATAAATTCTTTATTAGTGCAACTAAAACAGTCTGGGTTATGCTGTACAATCGCAAGGGTACAAACAACACCACAAGGGTACGCAGACGATCTTGCCACCTGCACCACCAATGGGAATAACATGACTAGGGTATTAGAAATGGTAGGGGGGCACGGTAGAAAATGGAGGTATGCGTTTAATGCTAGGAAAAGCTCTGTTATGGTATACGGGGAAACTATGGCAGAAATGAAAGTTGGCAGAGAAAATAGGATGTTCAAATTGGGTGATGACAGGGTTAAGGAATCGAGTTACTACGAACATGTGGGAATAAAAGCATGCCTAAAAGGGGATACCCACTGTAGAACAGAGGAAAAAGCAAAAAAAGCTAGAAAAGTGTTAAATATGGCCTCGTGCCTCGGCATAAAGAGGGGAGGGTTAACAATGGCCACCTGTTGTTTAATTTACTGGTCAGTTGTAATCCCGACAATATGTTTTGGGAGTGAAATCTGGATTCTTAAGCAAAAAGACATTGATATCCTAAATGGATTCCAAAGATACGCGGCTAAAAGGATCCAGAGATTACACCCACGTTCATTAAATGCCACCTGTTATGCTTGCTTGGGTTGGATACACATAATAAGGTTAATTAAAGTTAAGAAATTGATGTTCTGTAGATCCATAATTGTTCTTAAGGAAAATATGCCTATAAGAGAGGTATTTATAGACAAGATTAGAACTGTGAGGGAAGAGAACTTGCCTCTTAGAAACGATTTTGATAGCCCCATTACAGACCTGATTAATACTGGTCATGAAATGAATGTAATGAATCACTTAATCGATTTCGCAAATGGTAATGTGATAAGCAAAAGCAAATGGAGGAATATAGTGTGGACTCAAGCATGGCAGCAAGAAATTGATGAGTGGCATGAAAAAGTTGCCCAATCAAATGCATGTTCCCTAGTTAGTATGGTAACCACAGGACCCTCTTACTCAATATGGTGGCAAATCGCCGACAAAACACCAGAACTAGTTAATAAATGTGAGGTAATGATCAGATTACTGTGCAAGGCAAGTAGCCTTAAATGTGACAATATGGTGCTCAGAGGTGGAACAATTGGTGATAGAATGTGTACACAATGTGAACTAGGGTGCCCAGAAGATATCAAACACGTAGTAATGCAATGCCCAACTCACCAACAGTTAAGAGAGTCTATGAATAATCAAATAGAGGCCTTAACTGATCAGATAGAACAAGAGGAGTACTTTCCAGTAGTAATGGGCAAGTTCATACCAGAATGGGAAATTGAGGATATGATACCTATATGGATAATTGCGTGTAGACACATTACAAGAATGTATTACAATACCATAAACGCAAGAATAGGAATTGGGTAAATATTGAGTGTCCGGAAGCACCTTAAGAGGTGTATGCCGAACCACCTTAAGAGGTCGGCAATGATGCAATACCTTAAACGGTGTACCCCCTAAAAGGGTTCTTTGCACAAGTCAGTGTACCATATAACACAACATTGAAGATGTTCAAAGTAAAAGTACAGGTATTCTGATCATTAAGATCACACGCAGGAATAATTGTACAAAACAATATATATAGTTCTTTATACGTTTTTTATTTAATATTATTTGTTATTTGTATTTGAGTTCATTATTTCCATATGTTGTATGCGTATGAGTTTTGTAACAAGATGTTACAGCCAATAAACATACTACTACTAATTAAGCTCCATGTACATTTCAGCACTGTAACGTATTTTTGAGGGCGTGGTCGGCTGGTTGGGTGGGAATGAATGAATAAATGGAGACCATTTAGTGCCATTAATTTTTTTTTCAAAAAGTGGTCCTTTGTCACTGTTTATGAACAGTCTATATTCTTTCTGACCCAAGCTTGACTGACCGTTTTTTCCTTGTTTTGTTACAAAAAGTTCGTGTTCGCCACTGGTATCCAACCTTGGCAAACCTCTTATGAAATAGTCGTTTACGTATGTATATAAACATATTTTTTTGACTCAACTCGGCAAAATGTTGAATTTGCTCATGAATCCCATTGTAAAATTGGCCCATTTCAAACTTCGGTAAAACTGAAATGTGAGCGATGTCGTGCGCAATTTCACTATGGGCACACAATGGGCAAAATGTACATTTTGCGGAGTTGAGGCAGAAAATATGTTTATAAAACTCGACTTTGTGCTCCCAAGAGGTTTATCAAGTTTGTATAGCATGTACATCAAAGAGGAGAGACCGTTCGGTTAAGCTTGGATCAGACAGACTTAAGTTTAGGTGTAAGAAGGAATCGCCAATGTCGATCTAGAGTGGGACATGTAGCACTAGGGAATAGTTGTGTATTTCTTTGGAAATAAATAATAAGTACATTAATTCAACATTTCACAAAACCACTAGTTTGACAAGTAGCTTAACCTGCGACAGTTCTTATTGTCAAGCCTACATGCGTTATCCTATATAAAACAATTTCATGTGATGTAGGGACTACCCTAAAATGCTGACAAATGCTATTCTATGCGACCAATCGTCACAAAAACGTATCAGGTAATAGAGCACTTTTAATGCCTTAAAACAATATAACTGTTGTAGAAATTGGACACTCCTGGACCAAAAGGCAACCCAAAGCAATATGTCAATATGTAATTTCCATGCGATATGATTTGACGCCATCCTGCATGAAGGCCACCCGTGACGTCACAGCCAAGTTTTGCCGCCATCGGCGTATTTTATGGGTGTCAGAGCAATTATGCTCTGTATCTCGCTTAATATTAGGCATACTACACTTTTATTATGCGTTTTTAATCTACAAATACACGATTTATAACATCCCAGAAATGACCTGGGTACCCATTACTAGTACTTTAAGTGCTGGACTCATGTCAGGAGTACCACATAAGCCATCAGCGCGGGCTCACGTGGGAACAAGGACCAATCAGGGCTCTCGCATCGATTACATTACTGAGACACCTTATCTCCACCACCAGCTGGGGGTGCCCCAAGCACCAATTTCTGGCCTATTAGCGGCTATTAGTTGACATTAGTTGAGGCTTGCATGTTCATGTTGACCGGCTGGTTTCGAATCCACTTGTGTTTGGTGATCTAAGGTAAAGTCATGTGCAGCAAGTGTGCATGCAAGTGTCCTTCATCAACGGATATAAATTAATACTTACACCCATTGAACTTCACAGATCTCAATTTTTATATGAAGGCTAGGCATTACTTGCATCCATTAAACTATATATTTTCTCGAAGAAATTCCTAACTTCACAACTGTGGAAATGTTTATTATAATAAATCAAAGATAAAAGATTGTTTTTAGTCTAAGCCCAACATACAGTCATCGGCCCTTATAGCGAACGGCAATTCAGGCAGACGTCTTTTCTGGGATCAACGGTTTTGACCAACAATTCATTTTAGCAAAGTTAAGTAAAAAAAATAATAGAAATAAAGCCACCGTTATCTTGAGTATGAAATATTTCTAAGTACCACACGAAGCACTGGGCGGGTGGAAAAAAATTGCACGATCGAGAGATGGAATCGAACCCGCGACCCTCGGATCGGGAGTCGACTGGGCTATCAATCAGGCTATTCCTTCTATTGTGGGAGATGGAGTGAAAAGAGAACCATATTGATGAAATCCCGTAACTCTATTTGGGATCGTTCCTAGTATTCCGAGTCATTCTTGTCATTTACGTGACTGACAACCGTAGTAGATCTTTGTTAGGTACATCAGGAACTATTTAATGAAAGGGACCAGATACTGAAATTGAGGCCTGTGGTGTGATGTATCAACCAATGGCTGTAATGTGTTTTGAGTAATTGCAATCCCGCAGCAAACAGAACATAAACAAAGGCCAGTTGACTGACAGACATGCTTTTTCAAGCAGCATCCTAAAAACGGATTATTTATACATTTTTGGAGCACTGGAGCCATACAATCAATCTGTTAGGTTAGTACATAATTAATCTTATTTTTCCTGAAAGAAAAATAACTGTGCAGAAAAGAAAAGACAACTTAGTTACGTTTGGTCCAAATGGCTCTGTTATAGAGTTCTACCTACATTCAAGCAGCTAGAATGAAAATATCTAAAATGGTCGGTCATTTTCTTAATGTGTTTCCTCTTATAATGGTGTAAATCTTCATTAATTAAAAAGTTTGCATGATGGTCTTGAAGATGAAAGGATTTAAGAAGCAAACAAATCATGCTAAGTATTTTTTAGGAATTTTTCAAATCAGGGATGCAGGTGAGTTTGTGGAAAGTCAGCCATTTTTTTTGATGAGAGCTTAATTCAACCTCCTTGTAAACTTGGTTCAAATACTCCTTCATTTATTGTCTAGTTGCTTTCAAAAAAAGTAATAGGATAGCAGACCTAGTAATCCTAATTTTAAAGGAATTTTTGTGCATGACTTAAGATTATTTTGTTGATTCTGAATTTTTAAAAGTGAAGTGTGTTTACAACAGACTGGCCTTATTGAGTGGCGGCCATTTTGTTAGCGTAGCCTTGGTTAAACATTGACAGCTATGGCCAATTACTCTCTTCCTTTTCATTGAAGGGCAGTAATAGTATTTTGAATGTACAGTAGACTTGTTAACCATGATTTTGAAGTATCTGTCATACCCCCAAGTAACCCTCCTACTTCTGTAGGAATATTTCAATTTACGGGCATATTTATAGTAAAATCCACATAGCACTATGTTTTATATATTGGATACTTGCTTCTAACTGTGAAGGAAGGACGCAATGTTATTTTAGTTTTTTTAGTAAAATAAATCAGATAAAACCATTTTAATTGTTGGTGAAACTACTGATCCTTTTACAATTCAGGCCGAACCCAAGTGTTTACAGGGAAGATTAAGGGATGATACTCCTTATTGCACTTGTAGGTTCAATTGCAATATCATAGTGTTAACTGTAATCTCAGTGGATACATGAATTGCTATTCCATAGCACCCATCACAGTGCATGCATTGCAATTACAGTATGTTACATATTATACGCCTTTATAAATTCATACTAAATTACATATCTTGCCTGTGTAGCAGTGTTCTAATTGAAACAAGCACTAACAAGTCAGTCTATTACATGCTGCGGAACTGTTGTCAGCTATGCAGCTGGTTCTAGAGTTGGCATATATTTCAGCCTCCTTTCTGGTCCCTTTCAAATATAAAGTTCCTGGGTACATGTACCACTAAGCCACTTTTATCAATGACCCCACACATTTACATACGGCCCGAAACTGATTATGACCTACCTTCGTCACCTTTGGTAAATAACTAAATCAAATATGGCGCCTGTTGTCTAACTACTGCCAGACGGCTCGCCATCACCCGAATGTCGTTAGAACCCAATAAGGAGCGCCAAAATAGCTGAAAAATTGTTTTTGATCTTTTAATATAATGCCTTTTCAAATAAATAAACAATAATAACTATATCAATACGCCTTTACATGTCGTTAACTTTGTGGCATCGCCAGTTTCGCAATCCAATTTTCCTAGTGCTATGAACTTGCTATTCTGAGGTTCAATTAGTTACATCTGCTGCCGTTTCACTTTTGGGGGCGCTTCGCGCTGCATGAACATTTGCGTCAAGGTTAAAGTCTTAAAATCACTCACTGCTACTCAAAATAGCCTCGCTGAATCATCAGGTGGATCAAATGTCTTTTCCCATCGCCAATGACAATATTTCAATGTGATATCCTGACCAAAATTTAAGAAGACATAACCCGAGTGACCGATGACGAAACACCCGGCAAATTCTTCATTTAACAATAGAAGTGTTATCCAATGTGCCTGCCTTCTTCTTCGTGAACAAGTTCTGATACGCCTCTTAACATCATTTCCAAACATTTGAAAACTGCTCAGCCAACTAATCAATGGTGTACCTTCTTTGGAGTTGAACATTTTGTTGAGAAATCATTTTTCATTTTCTCGTATGTGCATGTTATACCTTTATGATTTTGTAATGAAAACTACAGCCAATATAGATAGATAGATACATACATACATACATTCATACATACATACATACATACATACATATATACATACATACATACATACATACATACATACATACATACATACATACATACATACATGCATGCATGCATGCATGCATGCATGCATACATAGATGCATACTAGCTACGTACATACATACATACATACATACATACATACACACATACATACATACATACATACATACAGGGGCTTAGCCGCCTATGCGTCCAGCGTGTCATTTGGACACGCAGAACACTGTTTTTTGACAGTTTGGACACCCAAAAGTTTATGTCAGAATTTGCTGAATATGACTTTTCTTAGAAGGTAGAAGATGAAGAAGCTGTAGTGTCACTTTTGTAAGACACAAAAATCAGTATCTGGCCTAAAAAAGCAAAATCTGTAAAGGTATAGGGTCTATCTTATTAGTAGTTTGTATTTTGTACCACACTTTGGACACGCAAAAGTCTATGAAACCTCTATTTGGACACCCTGTTTCCAAATATCGGCTAAGACCCTGCATACATACATACATGTACATACATACATACATACATACATACATACATCCATACATACATACATACATACATACATACATACACACATACATACATACATTTACCCGTGCTTAAGGTATGCTGAATAAATGTTCATTTCACTTCGACAACCCCACCCTCAATGGTCACCCACACCACCCTCGGAGTCCCGCACGTGCATTACTCTCTCCACAGCTGACACGTGCGCAACGAGAATTTATTATGATCACTTTCACGAGATTTCATCACTGCTCAACATTCGTGGGTCAGCGAACAGGTCCCGTACTTGACCCCAACACTTGTGCAGGAGCCGTTAGTAATAGGACGCTGGCTGGACATCCGCACGCCAGTCCGCGGAGAAGGGGGTTGACATGGTGGACAAGTGTCGACTCGCTCCGTCATTTCTTTTAGACTAGGCTTCTGGCCCTTAAAAAGTTGACATTCCCACATGTGTTGACCAAGCAGTGTGGTGTACTACCAGGTATGGTAGATAGATGGCGCCACCTGGTCCTCATATCTCTAAAGATTTTTCACACTCAAACTGAATCCTTTATTCCCCTGGTGAGATAAGTGTAAACTAAATTGGCCCATATAGCCACCTAGACTTTTTGGTGCTTGGTAACAGAAAACACATGACAGAAACATACTTATTACAGCCAAGAAATCTGGCTAGTGGACAAGTGTCGACGTGCTCTGTCATTTCTTGTGCCGATGAAATGCAACAATTCTATGGAATCGGGTTGGAAATCTCGTCTAGCAAGATCAAAAATGGTATCTCCTATTGGGGGAAGGGTCTATAAATTAAAGAAGTGTCGGCAACATCACATCCTTTTATTACTTATTTACTACATGTATCTATTTCTGCTTATATTAATTATATAGTATTAGATGCTCATATAGATAGAAAATAAATAAATAAAATCGACTCAGGTGTACTCGTACACAGTGCTTCCAAATCAAATATGTTACATAATAAAACCTATACTAGTACTTGAAAAATATTCATAATATGATTTCCGCAGCTAAATGTAACTATACATGTTGTGGTAAAGTACACACAAGTTAGGCTTATTTATCTCAATTCACCTTTGGGCTGTTTTTCATTGGTAATGAAGTCAGGTGTATATTGATATGGATGGTTTGGGAGAAGGCCAAAACCCAATGTGTGTGGGTTAATAAGAATTTTCCATGTGAGTAAGTGTGCTGTAAAAGCAAGGTTTGGGTGTGGACTAGTGGGTAAAGGATGTGTATGCTCTAATTAGTAACATTTGGGTCAGTGGGTGAGTATGGGTCAGTAGATACTGTTTTGTCGCATCAGTAATATGAGTCTCAGTAGAGCAAATTTGGCTAAAGACCAACACGGTAATGGTGATTTTGGTCAGTTAGTCAGGTCTGTTTTATTGGCATGTCCAGGAAAAGGTGCCTCATCACTGATCACTACTCTACTCATGTCACCAGACTATAACGAATATTATTAGTTTTCATGATTCTCAATATTGTTGAGGACGTCATGCTTTCAAGATCCCCACGCGTGGCGATAGTATGTCAAGGCCTGAGCAGAATGCCGTCGTCAACAATGGAATGATCTTATTGTTAAGAACAGCATGCGCGAGTGTCTCAATTTAGGGAATAAAGTAAAATCTCAACCCAGTTGAGATGGTAGGTAGTTTTGTATGATAAAACAAATAGGACATCCCAGCATGGTCAGCACGGTAAACCTGCTGCTCCAAAATTGCACTGCCCAAGTGAGTTTTGTAAGTTTCAACTTGTCATGGAAATTGGGTGCCCGGGGGTGCGGGTTGGGGTTGTTTGGTACAATAAAACAAATATGACATCCCTGTGGGGTTGCCAGCAAGATAGTCTACCCCTCGTAAGCATTGTCACCCTCGGGCCACGCCCTCGGGTGACAATGCTCACTCGGGTAGACAATCATGTTGACAACCCCACAGGGATGTCATATTTGTATATTATCACCTGCTCCGCTGTGATACTTCATGCCGATTGGTCAATAGGTGCTGGACCTGGAGCCGTTCACACTTTGTAGTTTCAATATCGAACGGCAGAATTCAATATCACCACTTGGAGCTTGATATTACCACTTGGCCACAGCAATATGACCCCTAGAGGTCACCTGTCTCGTTCTGACCTCCAGCGGTGCGCATGGGCATTTGTGTGAAAAATGGCCAAAAGCACGACCTCGTTCGTCGCTTCAACATCATTTTCAGTCGTAGTTGAGTGAGCAGAGTATGAATATCGGTAGAATTGCATGGGACTTCAAGATAAGACTAGTCAGAACGGATATGGATTGTTTTTTGTTGATTTCCGCCCATCTCCAAGTCTGCGCTGGCTCTCTGGTTGGGACCCTACTGAGATTCTCCTTAGGCCTCATTGAGATGTATTTGTTCTTTTTTCTTAGCATGAAAGAGCAGGTGATAAATTCGTCACGCCCTGTAGGAAAGTGCAATCCGGCCTGACATCCACCCTCAGTCAGCCAGAACCCACTCGGCTCCGCCTCGTGAGATCTGGATGACTTCGGTTGGATATCAGGCCGGATTGTTCTTTCTAACAGGGCGTAAATAATGATGCCAGGCTACCACAGATATCGGTCACAGTAGTCTACTCTCGATGATCTTCCATGAGTTGGATTTTAACCCTACATTATGCTTTAACACCCCTGGGAGAAAGCACAGTTGAAAATAAACTAATACTAGTATTATCTGCATCCTGTGCTGCCATCTATTATTCAACATGAGAAGCAGGATAGACTATGTTTGATGTGAATCATTTAGCAGTCGAATCTGAAATACCTATTTACTTGGCATTTATCCCAGTATGTTAAGTGTATTTGATATATTAGTATAGGAAGAGTTCGTGTAGATATATTCAGTACCAGATCTAATTCTGGACTAGGACATCCACCGTGTGCTGATTTACGTTATTCTAAGCTGAAAAATCAACAGGCATTGTCCAGCAGTGGAGATAGCTCACTGGAAGATGGTAATAGTACAAGCCGGGTAGGGGGTATTTAAGGTGCAAGGTTTGTGCTGGCATAGGGTTCCCACGCCCCCTCCAGGGCACTTGTTTGTATTTGTGCATTTTTCACAACAGGCACTGGTGTCTGTAGCCGTGCTTACAGGACTGCAGTTCAGGCTCTCACCTGGGATCCCTCACTCAGCCCTGACCTCACAGCTAAACAAGTACAGCTTTAGGCTACGGGCCAATAACCATCTAAAAACTCAATTTGCAGGTGTTAAACTCATTTCAATAATAAAAAGTCATTTTCGTTTTCTTATTTATGAAAAGTTTCGAAATTAGAAACTCCGTTTATTTCATTTATGAATCACCAGGTTTTTGTTTCATACATTCATCGATTTACTCAACATGTATTTCAGAACTACCTATATAATTCACGGTGCTCGATATAACATTCTGAACTAAACCTTTTTATAAATGAAATCTTCAGCTCGTCCTCAGGAAGGGTGCTAAGTCGGTGTGTATATAAAGCTGTCTAGTTTACATATCTATCTGGCGTACACATACAATAGAGGTCGCTGTAACTTTGTCAAAGCGCTGAGTGTTTTCAGAATCACGTTTTCAGGTTATTGAATGCTATACATATAACTCGCAAACAATTCTGTTATTTCAACAAGAAGACAATACTGTTGCACGTTGTACGTCACTTTCAACAGCTCGGGTAATACCATGACGAAATAGAAACCCGGAACCGTGAAGAAATTCCCTTCTCTTCACGAACAGTTCCAAGGGGTCCTTTAGTTGCAGAAGCACCATAGAAGCCCTCCATAACGCCGCACATTTATATAGCGGAGACTCGAACCTGCAATATCACGCTTGGGGGCCAGTGGTTACGGGAGCCAGGTATCGTAACCACTGAGCCATGGTGTATTATTGCTGTTTTATTATTGCTTCAAACGTTTTCTGCTGTGAGGGGGCTCCATTCATATAGCTGATATGGAACTATAGTGTGATATTACTGCCTCCACAGTTTGCTTTCCCAGGACCGAGTGTCTTGTTAAATTATGAAAGCCTCCAGGCTTTATTCAATGCTTTCCCAACTACAATCAAACAATCAAAATACTTGAGAACAAGAATAGTATGTCAAAAAAGAGATATACACAGTACGCTTGGAGGAAATGTGAGTGCATTTTAAATGGGATGTACAAAAGTGTCATCAAGCTTGAAAACATTCCGGCACCTATCAATATGTCAATATCAGGAGAATCGAGACACACTCACCACGTACTGTGGGTTATATATGCTACTTCAGTATGATTTTGCATATTGACTGCCCTGCAGAGGGCGTGATTAGAATTTGGCATAAGCCCTCAGGCTTCCTGCATACGTCGAGCCTCCGTCCAGCCAGGGAGACTTCAGCTCTACGCCTCTACAGCTCTACACTAATGACGCCATCAGGGAGAGTCAATGGAACTTCACTGAATGTCATTTTTATTGGGTGATAATACCTTATACATTTACAAGAAGAATGCATTTTGTGCAAGTCTGGGACACACTATACACCTACATGACCCGTGGTGGTCATATATGAACAAATCTCTACACTGGTCCAGAAACTGCTATAGGTGTATTTATTTTGTGCATAGTTTTTACCACAAATTATTATAGGCTCCTAGTTCCTGAAATTGACCTCCATTTTGAGTTGACTGGCCAGTTATACACTGTCAATGTTATTGTATCTGCAAAGGCCCATAGATGACACCATACGATACTCATATATATGGTGGTTTGACGTGCTATGTTGGCGCCACCAAGTGAGAAACACTCGAACTATCCTAACCAGCTGAGGTACCTGCTGCATATTATGCCATCCATAGGCAACTCAGAGGTAACGGGTAACTTTTCAGGGACCAGCAACCTAGTCTATCAGACAGACGCGGCATAAGGTTTCAGAACAGATATTCCTATTTCGCGCACAAAGGTGTTCGATTCAAAATATCACCATGAGCCATGTTCGTATGTACACTCGAGGTTTAACTGTGCTTCTTCAAATGAGAATGCACCTAGTGAGGGTGTCCTGCATGGTGACAGTTCCTAAAAAATAATTATACCACATAGATCACTTTTCTTGATTTACAAGAGAATCTTATTAACACATTTGTTTTATTCGCACATTAGTTATTGTGTGTATTGTTTGTTTTGCTGCTAGCGCATGCTTTATTATACGTTTGCACGATCGTAGTTTACAAAAAGCACACCAGGGGACATCACTAGTCTCGCAGTGGCTCAGTGGAATTCCATCTATCACGATTTCGTAAATCAGAGATGCTGTGTTCTTTTCAAAACAAGAAATGTACATATAATTCCTCTTTTTAATACAACAAACGTTAGCTGACGGACTATGACATACCGTATAAACAAATAAAGCACGATGCATGTGTACATTATACAACTTACATGGTTGCCAATCTGTAAGTACATGTTAAGAAATGTACGTTGGACTAATCTCGCTCACAATTTTAATTCGTGTTTAGCGATCAAGCTCTTTTCCTGAGATTTATCGGATATGTCAAGTACTGATTAAAGTTAAATCCGCCCGCCAGCCGCCACGCCCAAATTTATACGACCAGTGTATGCCGATTTCATTAATTCTTGATAGCGCAAATCATTGACCAAATGTTATGAATGCCACCTATTTGGAACAAAGTTAAATACCACGGTTTTACCTTAACGCCAGTTAACTTAAGCCATTCCCATCTGGAATGCAAACAATATCTGACATGTATGGGAATACATTACTGACTAGGCAATTCATTGAGGTATTTTCAAGGTTGGGTTTGAAATCCCTCTTTATTAATTCAAAAGGTATTGTTTTGGTCTGTTACTTGCATGTCCACAGTTATTAGACCATGCGTATACTCTAAGGGCAAATTGGTCAATGTCTAAACATCAATGACAGCACATCCAGTTGCATTCAAACAAAATTCAATTCAATCATAATACACAGAGGTATATAATTCTGATCATATATAATAACAGGGATAATGTCTCAGATATTATATGGTAAAAACTGTAATGCAACAAATGTTCTTTGAGACCATCATCTACACAAGGGTACAAATCAGAAACTAACCCTACCACCCATCAGTTTAGCGTTTGAAACTAGCACAGCACTATGCTGACACTAATGCAGCTCTAAGACAGTAAACCAATATTGCATTAGCGGAGATGAAGCATTGTTGCTAGAGATTGTCACCCCTCTGTTCGCATGCGGGACAAACAAAAATAGACCGGCCTCGGTGGCGCCTTATCTGCTCAGTAGCTCTCCGGCCACTCATCGTCCACTAGTTAGCCTTTCACTCACTCGCCTAATTCCACCATTGGAAATTGTTGATCTTTAAAGCCTAACGGTATTCAAAACATGTGTATTTCCATGCTAACAGCTTAGCCCCCAAATCCGCTCCATAGGCTGGAATGGTCAAAAACAACACGATCTTTGCAGTTTGTTTTGAAAGCTACGCAATCTTATATTCAAGTAGCACTTTCCTGTCAGTCGTAACAGTTTGGGCTGCTATTTTGGGCTTAGATTGTTACAATAGTTCACGCATAGTTAAGACGACGGTTACCGGTGGAATTTCATGCATTCTATCCTATTGTAACGTATTCACGAAATCTGATATCCCACTAGGTTCTACCAAATCTAATAAACTAGTTATTCGGCCTTTGGTTCTACTCTATAGTCGAATCAAATAGTAGCTTTTTCTCTTCCTCCGCTTGATCACATTATCCCTGAAATGGGGAATGTTAGAGATCTTAAACATTCGAAAGTTCACCCTGCAATTATTTTTCTCACAACCTGTAATTTTCTACATGATTTTATAATGCCGATTTTATTTCGGATTTCATCACTTACACGAGTCACAGACTACATGTCTACTCATTAGTTTCTGATATGAATTTTATGTCCCTTGATAATATTACCTACATTTCTGTTTAAAATTGTGATTTAACTCTTTGTAGCTTGTTTCATTTATTGTATTTACCTGCTCGTATAACATTTTTTCCAACGAGAATAGTAGTTACTAAAGATGCACTGGCCAATGTTCATTATATGAGGATGGAAAATATAAAGTAACATGAAGTAACTTAATATGGGTGAAGGTGTTCCACATACCTATAGATAAATGATAGAACGTTTGTTATACTGACACTCTTGACATTTTTTGCTCTTTTGCTTAGACATGCTTTGGATCTCTTAATAGGAACTGGGTCCATGTATTGATACATGCCCTCATTTTCCTTTGAGGGTTACCTGTAATGTAGCTTATGCTCCATACGACTATTGCAGATCACCAGTCCCTTTAGTGTTGTCCGAGTTTAATATCATCACCGACGCTTATCCTTGTCCTGCCACACTGACCCCCAACCCATCCCACCCTACACACCAGTTCATCCAAAGCAGTACAGTCTTACATCCTTTTTATGAACCACTAATATATACTCCCAGGGAGGCAAAACGGCGAAACTCAATAATTTCATTACTTGGCAACACTACACCAATTTTGATAAAAAGCATGCCCTCTCATTCAATGGGTACAGTTTCATTTTCAAATTTGAGGAAGTATTTCGAATCCACTCTGATATATGATCACCTGTTCTACTTAAAGTCATTACGTTTAAGGCTGCTTAATTTATCTAAAAAAGTTTCATTTAAGAGTTGATAAGGTAGTTCACATTCCCGCCAAAATTCGATTAATTGTTCTAGTTTAGCGCCAATTCGATGTTGATGACCTCTGTAAGGTCCTGCCACTCTGTCTTATGGAATAGCTCTATCTATAGGGGTTTTCAACCCTTAATCCATGGATGCTTTCAAAAGACGATTACTTCGCTATGGTTGCCTTTCAGAAAAGTCATACATGAATGCGTTTTTTAGATGTTTTTCCAGAAAGAATGGTGTCACTTCTGGAAGATAGTAATTAGCCCCACCAACATCTTCAAAACTCTAATTGTCAGCCATGCGTTCTGTGCAGGGTTTGACAGTTAATGTATTATAATTACACGGCTCACGAGACCTTTAAACAGCATTACGACATACAACGAGTATTTAATAGCCAGTTCTTTGTAGTGCAGCCTTAAACCCTGCAGACAAACGTAAAGGCATTGTCCAGTAGTGATGAGTTTGGTGGTAACTACCGTGCATTCTCCAGTTGTTGTTTCTCGACTTAATTAAGCTGACCCTAACGCGCTTAGCCCAATACTATAAAGAGGCATCTCTTAGTGAATAATTCTGGAATGACCATGTTCTTCAATGCAATACCTTCAATGCAATGTCAGAGCACATTCTATCAAATAATGTCAATGAATAAAAAGCGATACCTTAAATGTAAGCGAATGTAAAAGGTATGCGGGATACAAATTGCACCATCCAGCATATATGGCGTTCTTGCTATATTCCAATGAAAAGGGTCCTACCCAAGATTGACCAAACACTGACTAGGTCTCCGAATACTAACTGTCAGACGGTGGATGGTCATATCTCAAGTTTCTCAGTGTAGCAATGTTCTACTATGAGTGGAAAGTGAACAACGATCTTACTAATGATCGTTATCCCTTACCCTTCTACTTTATCAGTACTCATCCCTGTATGTGAATAGCGGCATATCTTTCCCAATTTCTGTTTGACGCAATTCTGAGAACTGTGGTCATACCAACCAAGCTAAATGTACAATAAGATGCTTAACCCACTGACATGTATGTCATTGGTCAGATCTGCACAAGAGCATATCTTCTATCACTAGCTATAGTCTTCGTGTATCCTACACTTTTAGCTTATATTGGACCAAATCCATACAACGCAATGCAAATTTTATATATATAACTATAAGGATTGTTATTGCAAGCCAGGGTAATGGCAAACCCGTCTGACCATGTTTTATTTAGTATACCAAGGGATGGACAGACATAGAATAGGATTATTCAAAGGTCATAAAAAGGTCATAGGTGGGTTGGTAAGTATCTTTTCTTCTATGATAGTAATACCGTAAGAAAGGTTATTTACAGAGTTTGACTAAATAGGCCTACCTAGGCGTGTTATAGGCTTCTAACTTGGTAGGCAATTTTGTATGTTTCGTGTTCGACATTCTGCAGTATCTGTATGCGTTAAACATCCCTTTTCATGTCATCACTTATTGGTTTCTGTAAAACGGGATATGCTTGACTACGATTACAAATTGTACAAATCACATAATTTGCATATGACCTTAGGAAATGATATCACATACCACAGAATATCTGCTTTCATGCTCGATCCATAAGCCCCTTTAAAAGGATACCATATAATACACACAAAAATTTGAGTGATAATGTAATTCCTTTATAAAAATTGCAATAATAAAGAGACCATATTTACTGGATCATGAAGGTCATGAAAAATACTCCAAACCATATAAGAAGTCAATTCACAAGTACGAATGCAACCTAGAGAGCTGGAGTATAATATAAGTAAGTAAGAAATATGGCCATAACACACAGGGTCAGAAAGCCTCAAAAATGGACACTTATCAATATGTCTCAGATGCCATGATGATTCCTTTTGATACTAGGGATATGCAATCTATGAGAGAACACGGTTTTTGTTAAAAATTGTTGGACCTTCAAATGACCTTGAACTATGAAAAAACACAACATCAACATATCCCTAGTATGAAAAGGAATCATCATGGCATCTTAGACATATTGATACTTCTCCATTCTTGAGACTTTCTGACTCAGTGTGTACACATTCCATAATTTATTCATAGTGAATTTTAAATGGTATAACATGAATTACCATGTCTAGTTGGAGACGAAATTAATGGCTTTTTTAATCAAACATTTTGAAATCACGAACAATGCTTTTTTTGTTGTTGTTGTAGTAGAAGTTGTGTTTCGATGTTATATTTAGTGTTTTGTTGTTTATGTTGCTATTCTTTGTAATAATGATGATGATGATGAGGATGATGATAATCATTATCATCATCATCATCATCATCATCATCCTCATCATCATCATCCTCATCAGTGATGCGATTCCAGAGTAATTAGCCTAATTGGTGTCAAAAGACGGGCGTTTACAAACTGCAATAAGTCTCTTTATCTCTAATTGTCTAGTGGAATTAAATAATTTCTAAAGAAAGGTTTTAGTATTCCTGTAGGCTAGGATTGGAGCGACCCAAACTCAAAACACTTGTCTTTCTTCTGTCAATGCTACTGGCCCTTTCTCTATAGGATTACTGCCGCAGAAACAATGGGGTTGTATCAGTTGTATGGCAACAGATGATGCGCCTGAGAGACTCTCTATGGAGATGGCAGCCGATGATGGGAATTTAAGCTGGTAGTTGTTTAGTAAGAAGATAGTTTGTCCTCTCCCGAAGGACATCTGTCACGGCCTCCTCTACAGCTAACGAATCTTTGGCTTTTCAGTAAGATTACGTCACGCACAGATTGCTTGTATTTTCTTAAACGCAATATTACGTCTATATTACCGGCAGGGTAACTCACTATCATGATACTTGATTCGACGACACTCCTAGAAATCCTGGTCCTGAAATGTGGTAACGAGTGTGTGTATGGTTTGAGATCTTGCGTTCTTTTATTTTACTCTACTCGTGACTTTTAATCTCACCTAAGGTCAAAACTATATCATCTTACCATTAACTTGTCCACTCATAACCATCGACCTTACATTAGTCCGTGAGCTGACGTTCGAAACCCTCCCCCCCCCTGGGGAATTTCGGAGACCTATATTTTCAAAAACCTTATACCCTCAGCTGTTCAGATCAGCTTGTCTGCACTTATATCGCGGGTGCGTTTGCCCTGGAGGGCCAATTGAAGGTCGTTACCTCCCTCATTTTAGGGGTGGGGGTGACATTTTCTAAGTGGGGGTGGTATGGACACTTGCAATTATCTGGGATACTCCAAATTTGTTGTGCTGGTCAAGTGATCAACAGGAACAATTACCAAATACCTTTCAGAAGCACTGTATTACTATCCATGGAAAAAAAATTCAAAAACGTCTCAAAAAATGCCATTTTTTTGCAGTTTTTTTGAAAATTTTCACAAACTTTAAGTTTTTAGTAGTCAAATGATTGTAAAACCACCCCATATTATATACCTAAATTACAAGCAACCTCTTATCTGCATAATAAAATAAAGATGAGCTCCATTGGTTGTTCGAGCGTGATTTTACAGGACTTTCTTTTCCCCTACCCCTATGTTGAAAAAATAACCGAAAAATAGCATAAAATACTAAAAAATATTTTTAAAAATCCAAGATGTTCCTTTAACACATGTTTGGTACTGGAAATAGTTTGAACATGACAAAGACTGATTGGGCTGAAAAAAATGGATTGCCCAGTTGCCCGGGACAAACCAAATTTTACCAAAATTTGCTAAAAATCCAGTTTTAGGCTAGAAATCAGAGTTTGAATAACAATATGACTACTGAAAAGGTGTTTAAAGCTATTATGTGAGACTGTAGGTGTTCTATAGTTGAAAATAGTCATAGCTGGATACTTATCAATTGTTTTATTTCAGTTCAACCCTATTTAGAAGGTAATCTAGAAGGCCAAAGGTCTCAAAATTGGTTATACTATAATAATTGTAGTAAGTCAATGCCGGTGTGTGGTTTTAACATGGTCAGAAGATCAGGATAGACTGCTGTTTGGGCCTTAACCTACTGGGGCTTATCAACCTGGTAGCCCAGTTGCCTGGGACTATTGAATTTTACCAAAATCTGCTTTAAATCTAAATTATAGTGTCAGAACTCAAGTAATTTTGAGAAAGTGACCCTATGTGCAATATCAGACCTCTTTTGTGACATGATGCTGTTTTCCTGTTGTTTGCATTCTTCTTGTTTAATGATTTTGACCACTGGACATATGTGAGGGAGCCCCATCCATTATCAGAAGGAAAGCATAGGACATTTTTGTGCCCCATAGGACAGTTTTGTGCCCCATAGGACAGTTTTGTGCCATAAATCGTAACTGTAACTCACAAAGACCAACACACCTTGTTGACAGGGAACATTTAAACCATAATACCTGATTATCAAACACACCCAAAAGTTCCTTCAATATGCCTGAATGGGCACAAAAATGAACACACGTATCCCCAGCTCCCCCTCCTATACTAGCTATTTGAGGTGAACAAACAGCCTTTAGGTTGGCATGAAGCATTCAAACTACATTGTCTGAATATCAAGCTTTTTCAGAAGTTGTCCTCAACACATATCCTATCCTTCTCTGTTTTCCTCAACCCTGAGAGGTGTGATACCTACATATTATTCCAATCTACTACCAACAGCCCTAAAAGCTGCGTACATGTACCTCAAGAGTCATTCAAACCATTATCCATATCCCTAATCAGCTGGGTACCTTTATCTCATCTGAGCCATTGAGTGGAACCCTTAAAAGTAAGTGTCATTAGCTCATCCCTGCTATACCTGATAGTAATGTTTTCAGGTAACAAGCCTATTAAGCTTGAGGGTATAAGGTAGGATGGTATACAACTACAAAGCCTATTGTTGTATAGGGTAGTAGCAAGGATAAGATGTCCTAAATGAACTACTTTAGCTATGAGATATAGTTACCTAGCTATTAATGTTATGGTATGAGATATAATTACTTATCCTGTAAGGCTTGAGGGTAATAGCTGGTATGGGAATCAAGTATGTAATATATGAAGATGTAGGGTAATAGTAGATTGATGAGGTAAATGTGCTTATCTGTCATCCTGTGTGTGGGGGGGGGGATTATTGCTGGTAAGGGAAACAGGTATCTTACATTTTAGGGCTAGGGCAATAGCCAGAATTGGACATAGATACCCAGCCAACTAAGGTTAACTAATAGTTCTATCTGGTATAAGGTGGGATGGAGGTACCCAAGCTCTTGAGGCTGAGAGCAGTTAGCAGTTATAGCTGGTATGAGATACTCATATATAACCTAAGTAAAGGAATTGGGATAATAGCAGGGAGGGGATATAGATGTAAGAGGTACAGGCTCCTGATTAACTTATTAGGATTTAGGGTAATTGCTGAGTAGAAATGGGTAAGGATACAGATACCCAATCCATGGTACCCAGTCTACCAAGGTCTTGGGCAGTAGTTAGGATGAGATACAGGATCAAACATGATAGGTATCAGGGTAAGAGTTTAGGGTAGTAGGATAAGACAGGTAGCCAGCCTATAGGGTAATAGGATATACTGCTATAGTGACTCATGGAAATACGCCAGATGAGATGCAGGTACCCAGTCTACAGATATTTAGAGGCAATGGTTGGAATGGCATAGTATTACCAAGCCTATAAAGGATCAGGGTAATGGATGGCATGGAATACTGGTGTCATACATATTAGGAATATGGATGATATGTGTTCCAATAAGAAACAGGTAGCCAAGCTATAGGAGCTCAGTATTATAGATTCATAGCTATGATGAGTGTTTACTAGGGCTGAGGGTGGTGGCATGGAGGAGATACATGTACCCACCCTGTACAGGGTAATAGCTAAGATGAGGTATTGCTTCTCACCTGGTAGGAATCTGGTCAAGTGCTGGTATGATACAGGTACCAAGCTGGACATGGATCAGGGTAATAATTTGGATAAGATATATGTACTCAGCTGATACGAGATGAGGGAAGTATTTGGGATTGGATACAGGTACCCAATCGCTTAGTGTTGATACACACAGAGGGGAAGGGATAAGATTAGGTATCCATCTTTGTGCCTTTTGAGGAGTTGGGGAATCTATTGAGAGTGGTTTATAATCAGACATTGTGTTTTAAATCTTTCTGCCAACTAACTTAACTAGCTGTTTGTTTACCACAAATAGCTAGTATGAGGGGGGGGGGGGGTGGATAGAGATGTCCATTGTTGTGCCCATTCAGGCATATTGGAGGAAATATTGTGTTTGTTTGATAATCAGGTACTATGGTGTAAATTGTCCCTGTCAATAATGTGTCAATAACCCTAAATGTATATATATATATATAAATATATATATATATATATATATATATATATATATATATATATATATATATATATATATATATATATATATATATATATATAAATATACATCATACTTGATTCTCATACCAGCTATTACCCTCAAGCCTTACAGGGTAGGTAACTATATCTCATACCATAACACTAATAGCTAGGTAACTGTATCTCATTGCTAAATTTGCTCATTTAGGATATTTAATCCTTGCTACTACCCTATACAACAATACAGGTGAACTTGGATATGACGGACTCAATGGGACCAGGAAAATTGGTCCGTCATATGCAAAATCCGTCGTATACATATAACGAATACTTGATATGCATCGGTCTGGGACTAAGCATATCGTCCGTCATATGCAAAAATCCGTCGTACAGTGGTCCGTCATATCCAAGTTCACCTGTAGGCTTTGTAGTTGTATACCATCCTACCTTATAGCCTCAAACTCAAGATTTGGTACCTGAAACCCATACCAACAGGTCTAGGAGGGATGAGGTAATGATAATTACTTTTTAGGATTCCGGTCAATGACTAGGATGAGCTGAAGCTACCAAGCTGATTAGGGATATGGATAATGGTTCGAATGAGGCATATGTACCCAGCTTTTAAGGATTGGTGGTATTAGATTGGATTATATACAGGTATTACACGTCTTAGTAGGGTTAACCCTGGAAAAGAGAGAAGGGATAAGATACAGGTATCCATCTTTATGCTTCTTAGGAGGGTTGCGTTGAGTTCAATTTTTGGTACAGCTTGATATTCAGACAATGCAGTTTGAATGCTTCACTCCAACCTAAAGGCTGTTTGTTCACCTCAAATAACTAGAAGGGGGTAGGGGGGGGGGGGGGGAGCTGGGGATACAGGTGTCCATTGTTGTCTATTCAGGCATATTAGAGGAACTATTGAGTGTGTTTGATAATCAGGTATTATGGTTTGAATGCTCCCTGTCAACAATTTGTGTTGGTCTTTGTGAGTTACAGTTACGATTTATGGCACAAAACTGTCCTATGGGGCACAGAAATGTCCTATGCTTTCCTTATGATAATGGATGGGGCTCCCTCACATATGTCCAGTGGTCAAAATCATTAAACAAGAAGAATGCAAACAACAGGAAAACAGCATCATGTCACAAAAGAGGTCTGATATTGCACATAGGGTCACTTTCTCAAAATTACTTGAGTTCTGACACTATAATTTAGATTTAAAGCAGATTTTGGTAAAATTCAATAGTCCCAGGCAACTGGGCTACCAGGTTGATAAGCCCCAGTAGGTTAAGGCCCAAACAGCAGTCTATCCTGATCTTCTGACCATGTTAAAACCACACACCGGCATTGACTTACTACAATTATTATAGTATAACCAATTTTGAGACCTTTGGCCTTCTAGATTACCTTCTAAATAGGGTTGAACTGAAATAAAACAATTGATAAGTATCCAGCTATGACTATTTTCAACTATAGAACACCTACAGTCTCACATAATAGCTTTAAACACAGTAGTCATATTGTTATTCAAACTCTGATTTCTAGCCTAAAACTGGATTTTTAGCAAATTTTGGTAAAATTTGGTTGTCCCGGGCAACTGGGCAATCCATTTTTTTCAGCCCAATCAGTCTTTGTCATGTTCAAACTATTTCCAGTACCAAACATGTGTTAAAGGAACATCTTGGATTTTTAAAAATATTTTTTAGTATTTTATGCTATTTTTCGGTTATTTTTTCAACATAGGGGTAGGGGAAAAGAAAGTCCTGTAAAATCACGCACGAACAACCAATGGAGCTCATCTTTATTTTATTATGCAGATAAGAGGTTGCTTGTAATTTAGGTATATAATATGGGGTGGTTTTACAATCATTTGACTACTAAAAACTTAAAGTTTGTGAAAATTTTCAAAAAAACTGCAAAAAAATGGCATTTTTTGAGACGTTTTTGAATTTTTTTCCATGGATAGTAATACAGTGCTTCTGAAAGGTATTTGGTAATTGTTCCTGTTGATCATTTGACCAGCACAACAAATTTGGAGTATCTCAGATAATTGCAAGTGTCCATACCACCCCCACTTAGAAAATGTCACCCCCACCCCTAAAATGAGGGAGGTACCGACCTTCAATTGGCCCTCCAGGGCAAACGCACCCGCGATATAAGTGCAGACAAGCTGATCTGAACAGCTGAGGGTATAAGGTTTTTGGAAATATAGGTCTCCGAAATTCCCCAGGGGGGGGAGGGTTTCGAACGTCAGCTCACGGACTACATGTAGATACACGATAATTCAGTGCAGTATGTATCTTGTCCCGGTTATTTCTTAACAGAACCTAGTATGTATTAATATGTTTTGAGAATCAGTAACGTACTATTTTTGTAATACCTATTACAGCAAATAAAGTACAATATACAAGTACTAGTCTAGTTCTTCCTATTTGCACCAGATCTCTTGATGTAAATTGTCACTTGCCCCTGACTACAAGTCTCCAACTCTAACTCTCCCATCCATAAGAACAGGGGTTTATCGCCTTGAGATTAACACTCCCCTCTTTTATTTCTATGACAATGTTCAAAATGTTGAAATAACGGTCAGTTTTTCGTTTGTGGTTCTCTCTCCATTCTATCGCTCTTCCTGGCTAAAGGGTGGACTTGAACTAACGCTGGGGATGAAATCTAACTTTTTTCCTAGTTCACCTATCACTTTATGTCACTGATTACTGCCTACGTCAAGCTTCTACCATGGACTTACACTTGCATTCTGTACATGTAGCTCTCTGCTTCCGATGTCAGCCCCGACTTCCTGAATATAGGATGTAAGCTGGCTGATAATGTGCTACTTCTTCACTTTGACTGGTGCGTTTCCCCAGCGCTTTTAAACTCAGTATAAGGGGTTTTGCTCTATTTTTGTGAAGTGTCTTCCGTCTGATGTCTATTTATGAATTTAATTTTTTCTTCTTCTGTTTATTTCATTTGCATAGTATTTTCCATGCCTCTACAGAATACTATTTAACATGTAGCAGCACACCTGCCAGTACAAATGAGTAAATGGGTAAAAAGTGACTGGTATGATATGGTGCCAATTCTGAGCTATAGGTGGCAGCACAGTCATCACGGGATGCAAAAAATAAATATTTCTATGTCTCTGCAGGCACCAAGTGGTCAAGGTGGCCTGAGTGTGGCTAGATTAGTCCCCATTTATCTCACCAGACGAATAGAGGACTCGGTTTGAGTAAAACCTCTAGAGATAGGAGGACCAGGTGGTGCCATCTATCTAAAAGTGTTGGTACTACACCACACTGCATGGTCAATACAGAAGAGAATGTCAACTCTTTAGGTACTAGGTCTAGTCTTTACCGCACATTGACCTTGTAGCTCCACCAAAAGGGCCAAAACAAAACCTAACCTTATCTGAAGTGAGATATGTATAACTCTTGGAGATACAGATGCACATATAACACAAACTTATGCCAATTCATCGCTTTCAGAGAGAAGCATTTGTGTCGTGTATATACGTGTGTGTATATATAAAATATATATATATATATATATATATATATATATATATATATATATATATATATATATATATATATATATATATATATATATATATATATATATATATATACATATATATATATATATATAAATACAGGATTAGTATATTATTATGTAACTGCAACCAGTATTTAATCCGTTCCCTTCTTGAGCCCACACTTGGTTTGACACATACAGAATTTCGTTCTTCTTTTGATAAGTAACACTTACAGTTGTCATTTCACGTGTGCACTCACAGAAACAAATAGGTTCGGAAGTACAATGTTCAACCAAAATAAGGGTCCCTCTTTTAGATGTGTCTGACTACAGCATCTGTGTTTTGATAAACTCAAATAATTCCACTTGTAATAATAAATGGTGTCGTGTAAAGGATGGCAATGGTAACAGAGTGGTTGGATGAGGCTATTTTGT
>OZ012684.1:61571740-61699465 GCA_963942565.1 Maea johnstoni | reverse complement strand
GGATGACAATGGTAACAGAGCGGTTGGATGAGGATATTTTGTATTCTGAAAGCTTGGCTGCTGAAGCCCATTAGTCAGACAGGAAACTTAAAGAGGACGGTTGTATTGGGTGTTTGGCGAGACAGGTATCAGACTCATTAAGCGACCAGACAGCCACACAATGCTCATATTCCTCGGGGAAATCACAGAAATGCTCCAGACGTGTTTCACCACTCATCAATCTGATCTTATCAGCAACTTATTTTCCGGCCAGCAAGCATGGCTGCAGTATGTGGCTTCGCTTATTGCTGTGATGACCGCGAGTCAAATTCCTAAACGTCACGTCTATTGTGTGCAGGTGATCTATTGAAAATTGACACCCAATGTACTATTCCAAAAGCGCTATATACCGTCCCCTGAGGAACATTATCATTTGCTGTCGCCCTCATGTCTACCCTGTAGGAAAAGCTACTGGTAGTGGGCCAGACAAAATAATGATTTTCCTAAAAAGTCCAATTATTTAACTCCAATTATTTTTATACGTGACCTTATTGGATGATAGTCCCATAAAACTACGGTCGCCTACCCATCTAATCATACAATTCAAGATACAGACAAGATAAAATGATAGTCCCATAAATTCTCTGAGGTATACCATCAACTGCGATCGTCTACCTGTCTAATCCTACAATACAAGATACAGGCATTATAAAAGTATAGTTCAATACAGTCTCTGAGGTATACCAACAACTACGGTCGTCTACCTGTCTAATCCTGTAATACAAGATACAGATATGATAAAATGATAGTACCAAAAAGTTCCACCAATTAGTTAACCCATATGGTATATACGTGACCTCATTGAATGGTAGTCATAGAAATTCTCTGAGGTATACCATCAACTACGGTCATCTACCTGTCTAATCCTACAATACAAGATAAAGACAAAATAAAATGATTGTCCCATAAATTCTCTGAGGCATTCCATCAACTAAGGTCGTCTACTTGTCTAATCCTTAAATAAAAAATACAGCCATAATAAAATGATAGTCCCATAAATCCTCTGAGGTATACCAACAACTGCAGTCGTCTACCTGTCTAATCCTAAAATACAAGATAAAGACATAGTATAATAATACTTTAGTAGTCCCAAATGTTCCAGTAAATTAGGGAGATCGCTTAACTTAAACAATTAATACATGGCCCATTCTTATGATAATCCCAACTATTCTCTGAGGGATCCTATCATCCACGGTGATCCACCTGTCTATTGCAATAGTAAAGGATATAGGTAGTCAGCGGACCCAAACGTCTCAGTCATTAAGGTAGATAGTATCTCGTGACTCAGACAGGTAATACATGACCTTATAAAATGATGATCTCAATATTCCCTACGGAGTGTTATCATCTACGGTCGTCTACTTGTCCAGTCTTATAGCAAAAGCTATTACCTGTCTGATCCTGTAAAATGATGCTTATAAATACTTAGAAGTAATAAAACTATAGTTGCAAAAGTCACGATCATTAAAAGAGATCGCTTCACTTAACTCAGACAGTTCTTACATGTCCCAATGAAATGGCAGTTCTAAATGTCCCAATTATCATGGACCTCTTATGTGTGGTTTACTAGTGCCAACATTTTATGGGAGATGGTATGACCGGAGAGCTAAATGTACTATCATCTACGTTTGCCTACCTATATGATATACGTGAAAGATAAAGGTAGCGGATCATGTTTTATCAAAAGTGTAGTCCCAAATCATTAGGGGAGATCGCATCACCTAACACAGATGGTCAAATAAATGAACATACATCTTTAAGAGATAAATTAGCTCCAGAGTGACCTAATGAAATATTCTCCGAGGACTACCATCATCTACTGTCACCCTCTATCTAACACTATAGTGTAGGGCACGGGTAGTGAACCCAGACTTCATAAAATGATAATCCCAAATGTCCCAATTATTGAGAGAGATCGTATCATTCACAAGAGTCGATAAATACATGGACATAAACTGAAGGGATTATTTTCTTTTTCATAGGCGCCATTTTCCGGTTTAACAGGAGCTGAAGCCCATGATGATGAGTGTTGTTGTCTGGGCGTAGTAGCACAGGTCCTCTTACTACCGTCATGTGCTGTAATTACCAAACAACATAGCCCCAGGTGAATGTTTCTAGCTGTAATTGAACCAATGATTCATGTTCACAAACACAGATTTTATCTGCTTCGATTGGATTAGTATTCTACTTCGACTCTAATGTGTTCCTGTCTAGGAAAACGTGTAACCATTTTTGGATGTAACCCTTATGCTGCTGGTGGCTATTTCGGCCAATACAAAATTATGCCAAAAAAACACCTGAAAAAAATACTGAAACCCTGGCACATGGGTACTCATCAGGAACAGTCTATGATATGACTGTTCCAGTCTGAGAGTACTCAGTGAGAGCTATCCAATGAATGCCAGCACAACAGGTGTTGGTGTTTTTCACAATTCTTTGCATTCTTGTGTTTTGGACGAAAATAGGCTCAGCATTGGAAGGTTTAAATATAGTTTCTTAGTATTGCTAGATTTGATTTACTAGTGTACGTTGTAGTGTACATCTAGTTATAGAATATCCGTTCATAAACGAATTAGTGCAACCTGAGGCTCCTACCAAAACACGTTTACTACATACGACGCGCAACTGGAAGGTATCCTTACTTCATTGTTGCTGGAATAAAACAGTAAATGATGTGCTACACTACACGTATTAATACAATCAACCTGGAGTGATTTTTTCATATATGTTTCTCTTTCATCATCTCTCTCGTACTGGAAACCGCCCGTTCTGTCGTTCGATTTAGGAATCGATTAAAAACGACTTTTGCACTCAAATGTATTCTCCAAAAATAAACTATTTCATAGGATGTGATCGGATAGGTCTTAGCCCCATACCACGTTGCTAGTTTCAGTTCATGTAACCTCCTACCTAAGCCGCCCAATGCAGTTGAAACGGGCACGATGTAGTACCGTGGACGCTCTATAGATGGCAGTATATATTGATAATCTAGCAAACTACAATCCAGTCCAATAGTTTCTATGATGACATCCAGTGATGAATGAGATGGATAACTCCCCGAAAATAGGAAGCTATGGGGAATATCATTATACAAAATCAATCATAGTAATACACATAGCCCCATGTTATTAACATAAAGCCCTGCATGCTGCCATGTCCATGTACACGTCGACAATAATTTTGGTATACTGCGGCAAAAAAGAGGACTTCCACTGGAGGTTATAAGAAGACGATGTATGCATGTATGTATGTATATATATATATATATATATATATATATATATATATATATATATATATATATATATATATATATATATATATATATATATATATATATATATATATATATATATATATATATATATATATATATGTATATACATATATATATGTGTGTGTGTGTGTGTGTGTGTGTGTGTGTACTTGGTCCTGAAACAAACAGATAACTTGTATTTCGTGTGTTTGAAAGCTATCCATACGCACGTGGACTGAAATGGTTGTTTGTCATGTGAGAAAAACATGAGAGCCCGTAGGCGTGTCAGTGTACTCCTGACCATAGCTTCATCATTCATTATAATGAGACGACGTTCAACCCTCTCTGCCTGGCCCTACCTAGCCCCACCTAGTCCCAACTGGTCCCTAGCTGTCCACTCGTGGCGTGACCAGCACTAGTTAGGTGAGGGGAGGTGGAGAGCTGAATAGGACACCTCAAGAACAGGTACAACACTTATGGGCAATTGACCGTTATACGCATTCAGTTTCCATTGGAGTATCTTTCAGGTGTCGAGTGAATATAACTTAGAAATGAATATGAATTCAAAGAACATTCTGAGGAGAGTCTTTTTTATTGTATCTTTCTAGTATTTTACAAAAATGTTTTTTTCAAAGAGTCCTCCCCTTGACGACATCATACGATGTATGTAAAGATGGAATCAAATGTTATTGGGACACTGTGGGGGAGGGGGTAGTGGATTCTCCCAACAATAAAACCTGTATGTAAATGATTTCTTTATTTTATCATTGTACATGTCATTGTTCCTACAGTTACTGCCTTCCTACTGAAAACATGAAAAGTAATATGATATATGTTGACTTGCTGAAACAATTGATGTATGCAATAAAGATTTGTTGTAAAGACTGCTTTACTCATTGAACTATTTCATATTTATCAAAGAAAGAAGTCTTATAGAACATATTATACATGTTGTCTGCTTCCCCGCGGACTTTGCAAAACGATTGCCGAGTGCGTCAGCCCCTTTTGCCTGAAAAACTTACACGGTGACGCACTCCGATGGCGTGCAGTAGCATTTCGAATTCCATGATTCCTACCTCCTAATAACCCAATACCAGATAAGACAATATTTGCGCTAAGATTCATCTCAAAGCGTGTGTATGTAACCCTAAATCGCTCTTTATCGGCATACCCTCATAGCCCACATGATACTATATCTATACTGAATATACCACAACTGCGGGGTTGCTCGCTTGGGGGCGTCGTCAGCAATGGTCTGGACTTGTGCAGGGCATGACATCACATGGAGAACATGATAAAGGTTTGGCTAAATTAGCGTTGGCAGATTCGGTGTGAGCGTGTCGATTTCAGCATGTGAGCCCTGCAGTCTATATCATGTTACTGTTGCTCTATGATGGCCGCGCTCCGTGGCATCTCTTACCTGCGGCTTGATTGCAGGTGTGACGCTAGGGGTTTAGGGCTAATAACTCTCAATGATGCCGTGTGCGCGGATCTCGTAGGGTCGGGTGCTGTGCTAACTACCCTGCCCGCCATCTCACGTTGATAACTATTTCCTGAAGCACCAACTGCTAGTGCTAATAGCATGTTGAACTTCACAACATAATCTTGTCTTCATATATACCGTGTCAGTACCTATTCTTTATGTATAAAAGTTCCCACTTTGTTCTCATAGCATGACCTGTATCATCAAAGGTCAGTACTCTATGTACTGAGAGATTTCATAAGTCATGTACTGGCATTTTGCTATTCACAACCGTAATATGCCTTAAAGGGGAACTAAAGGCTCACATACATATTAGCTTATATGAAAGTAATACACTTCAAGAATAGGATGCTGTCCTCCTTTTTCTCTCAGTGATCCCATGAGGGGAGAATTTTGCGTATTGCCAGCAGCCTGCCCAACCCCTAACAGCCCCTGGTAGCAGCCATGTTCTTCAACTGCCATCAGCTGTGACTCAACGAGTGGCAGCCCACTTCCTGTCCCCTAGCTCTGAGCAGTGTATCATAGACTGTAGTGCTCTACAAACCAACTCTCTTCGAAAGTTGCATAAAAACTTGTATGAGTAGCAAACAGGTAAATGGTAAAATCATGAGCAGCAATTGGCTGTACAAAAAGACAGGGTAGTAGAATTATTTTTCATATATTTCCTGTTGGTAAAAACAAAAACAGTGGCTTCATCATATCATTTCCATATATTATTCTGCTACTGTTCCACATACAAGTACTTCTCTACCACTTCAGGGTTATCTGATTTATACCGTCTTCATACTTTTTATGAGGAATTTGCAATGAGAATTGCGAAGAGATATATATGTAAAATACTTCATCGAAGGTTTAGCAACGCTTGATTGATTGCTATATGGACCTTACTCGTAAAAGCTAAGTGATATTTGAATGATCTATAAATGTGTAGCTTAAACCAATAGGAACAAGGCAATCATATAGATATTGACGAATGTGCACAGACGGGCAGATTTTGTAGTATGTACCATAAGATAATACCTCAATTGTCTCCCAAAGACTAATAGTTGTAGTAATAAGAAGGCCGGGGTTATAACAGTCCTGTGGCAGCTAGAGTATTAACAGCCTTGTCATCAGATGCAGGCAAATATGCATGATGCCACTGCTGAACTATAGATGGCAGCACAGTCACAAGAAAACATGAGCTATCTACTCAACTGCAGCTCTCTTCGCTACACCTTGAGGGTAAAAAACTAAATCTGTGTTGAAGGCAACTCATGGTAGGCCATGCGAACAATGCATCTGTTGTACGATGTGGACAATTCGTACGATTTGTAAAGATTGCGAAAAGTATATAAGTTCAACATTTTAACAAAAAACATCAATACTTGCAAGAGGAAAATCAATGAAACGGACGTATTTTGAAGAGGCTTCAGCAGTTTATAGTATGAATTCCTTATTTGAAAGGAGGCAATTTGCATAGGCTGATAGGAGTCCAGTTGTAACAATAAAGTATAAGTAAAGTTCACAAGTCTTATATTTTTATCTATAGCAAATGCCTCCAAATATCTATTTCACTTCCTCCAAAGGTAAAAGATCTTTTCAAAAGAACCAGTTACGTAGAGCAAAGAACGCTGTATGTATACACTGTTAACTCTGTGAGCAAAGGGTGGATTGCAAGAAATTTTTAGTAACCAAAATGTGAAAAGACGGATGATTGTTGCTTGAAAAGACCAGTGTGGCATACTTATGCAGAGACCATTCACACCTCTCATACGGTCAAATGCTTCTCCCCGTAAAACTCGCCTGCAGCAAGCGGCGAAAAATAAGTGCCAGTTTACTTAGTACGCCATTTTCTCTGTGTTGCCACTGCGGATCGCTCTTAACTCTGGTTAGGGTTACGGCATGAGTTGTCATGCTGTCTTAGGATGTGCTTATCCTGTATTCTGGATGAGTCGCTGTGACGCTGGTTACATATGCCAAGGGGGCTGCGGTGAAAAAGTGTTATCTCAACTTTGTAGTTCTACACGAGTGATGTCTCTGCACACGCAATGCCCAGTGCACGCCCCAGCGAGCCATGTTTCCACATCATATCCTTAACTCTTTACTGACAGATCCCTAATTAGCCCGTGTTCAATCAATGCTATTGTGGCTTTAAGGCACAACCAGAGATTATGGCAACCGTCTTTATACCACTTCCGCTGCTTTGCACTCGTTAATGTTTTACCCCACACACAAACACCCACGGACGAACACTTGGCAGTCCTAGCAATGCGATGAGCTTACGGTCAGGTTATGTGGCATTATCAGCTCTTATTGTGACAGGTTGCTTCCTACAAGCGTCCATTATAACAGGGATCAGGACGACTTAGCACCCGCCAAAAAATAGGCTCATCCCTAAATGAAGAACTTTGAAAAACGGTTGGAGATATTGTGTAATGTATTGGAAATGTTGTGATCTCTTCTTCGGAAGAGACAGGGTATTGTGTCGTAATGCTTCTCAAATGAAAATGAGCAAATTGAAGGACCCTAGGGTATGTTCTGCAAACATTATAGGAAGATCAAACGTCAGCATACGTGCCAAGTGTATGTATTGGAGATACATTAATGTTGAAGAGGATGTGCTCTATTCTGTCGACGAACTCGTATTCTAAAGCATTCATTAAGCAATATACTTAGTATTCGATTTTTTGTCATTTTAACTGACCATAGATGAGTCAACGACTGTACTTTCTTACACATCCTTGTATATAGTAATAATCCTCCTACCACCACCATGTGAGATAAATGAGATCAATTTGGCCACTAAATTCATGTTAAGAAATTAGAAAAAACGCATAGAAAGATTCACAGTGTGAAATTCATTTCCAAATATATCTTATATTAGTTCTTTTTCATTTGGTCAACTGGTGATTCTATTAAATTCATAATCCTGTATCTTTTCTTTCGTTTATACTTTACATAGATGTCCAACATAACCTGGAAGTGTTGATAGAGGGGAAGAGGTTTTACCAACCCGTATGGCCTCGTCATAGATGAAAGTATGCGTTAAGGCTGTTATAGTGTTTTATATGTCATAGCCTACACAGTGATCTTTCCCTTAAATTTGTCCCATTGCAATGCAGTGGACCTGTTCAGCATCGATGCTGACGTAAGGCGAGTGATTGACCCAGTGACTTGTGTGGCCACGCATCAGGGCCTGACATAACATTGGCAGTTCAACGATCCTCGCTCATGTGTTATGTGTGTAACTCACGGGACTCACTAAGAGATATATGTAATACCATGTAAATCATTCATGACAACAATTTGTGCAAATGTGCCAGAATCGGGGGCCAGTTTCACCTGGGAGAGAGATATTTTATCTCAGGTTTCACTGGGAATATTTTTGGCTAGAATGCATGTATGCAAGGGCTTCCTCTTAAAGATATGTATGTGTGTGTATTGGTATACACTGTGCAGTGAAATCATCACACATGAAGTCAGCCAAGATGACGTTCTAAAAAGCATGCATGCACACAGCCCATAGGCACCAATGTTAATAACCCCGCCCCCTTTTCTAACTTCTAAATAACGCGGACTTAAACTACAGAAACGGAACATAATCCAATGTAGCCAGTTTGACAGTTCAGAATTAATTCCCGCACCATTAGAGTAGCTCGGCCTTGACCACTCTGGTACAGAAACTGTTGGATGTCGTTCGTACCCTAAGGAGACAGCTTCAGCCCGGACACTTAAAGGCCCACCCTGTGAATAATTAATTCCTCGCCTTTCATCAGTGCCCATCTCTGCTAGTGAGGGGCGCGACCTGTGATTTGCAGTGCCGCCTAGCGCCTCCCCCTCTCATCATTAACGACCCTGCAGACATACACCTAATAGAAAGTAATGCCCCTAATGGCCCTTCCTATGCGGCGCGAGAATTCATGTTTTCTGATTATGTAAATGTCCGTTTGGCGCAATTGTTGCTCCATTATAGGAATATTCTGATGATGAATTAAAGTGCAAGGCGTTGTTGATCCTTTGAGCGGCTCTTCTGGTTGATCTGTTGGATGTGAGCTGGATTGAATCACGGTGATTATTGGCTCGTTATTGACGCACTTAGCGGACTACTTTAAGAGCGTCTTAAAGCATCTCTAAGAAAGGTGATCGCAGCAGGTCTTTGTCATGCTAGTGGTGTCCGTTGCTTTATTGAATCTCATGCATTTTCTGCTCACCTTTATTCGCTTAACGGAAACGGCATTTGCATTTTTATTTCACCTCGTGCCATAATTGAAAAGGATTGGGTGCTGATTATTTCTGATGCGGACTCTGTTGAAAGGCAGCACCAATTAGCCCTCAGGGATGCCTGCAAAGTCAGTAACCGTATGTAGCAAATAATGCTACTTAGTCAGACCTAGACTAGGTTCCTAGTCCCTAAAAAGTTAACATTCCCTTCTATGCTGACCAAGCAGTTTGGTGTAGTACCAGGTATGGTAGATAAATGGCACCACGTACTGGTCCTCCTAAGCAAATACATTCCTTGTATAATATTGACACATTTTTATGTGTGTACCGTTCGTGTATGTATATCTTTGTAATTACGACAACATTGCTGATGGTTATATTTTTCTGATGATAGTATTGTATTTCCTCATGTACCGCAGAAAGCGGTTAGAGTAATAAAGTTCGTATTCGTAATCGTATCTCTAGAGATTTTATTGAATCCTCTATTCCCATGGTGACATAAGTGTTAACTAAATGGATCACTCTGGCAATCTAGACGATATGGTGACTGTTAACAGGAAAATCAGAAAACACAAATGGCAGCCTAGAAATCTAGGCTGATTTAGACCATATTAGATCTGAGACCATCATCGCTTTAAGTAATCATGGTTCCCGCGTAAATGGGCAATGCCGATGCTACCATCTATCTGTACGCAATTGTGTGAAGGCTGAGATGTGAGAAGCATAGTTGTGGAATGGTGTGTGTGTGTGTGTGTGAGAGAGAGAGAGAGAGAGAGAGAGAGAGAGAGAGAGAGAGAGAGAGAGAGAGAGAGAGAGAGAGAGAATTCTAGTCCAGCCTAAACCCTCGGCTGTCAAATTTTACATGGCACAAAGGCCAAGCGACAAGTACCCTAGGTGCCAGATTTATTCATATTTACCTACTATGATGATCACATTGTGATGCCACATACAGCACTATACAAAGATTGATCAACACAAAATATTTTTCTTTTTGGATTAGGATCCTTGTCCAGTCTTCCCTAGGGCTTGGTATGTTGTCATAAGCGATGCAGTGTCACCCACCGTCTATCACCCACGCTATGTTCTCTCTCCCATCAACAGACCATGCAGGTCGTGTGACGTAACGGGACAAGACGCGTTGACTTAAAGAAAGCAAAGCCAAGGTAAAGATCTAGCACGTGATGCAATCTAACTGCTCAGCGGCGTCGATCAACTTTGTCCGGGGAAATTCTACAAAGATTTGGACTAATCTCGCAAATTCCTCCGACGTTCCATCCGTCACATGTTTGACAGGTCTCGCGAGATTACGTCACTCCCACAACTAGCGAGAATTCCTTCTCCTTAGTAGTGTGTAGAATACCTGTAGAAGTCGACACGATCCGCGTCAGGTAATTAAAGGTAGGTATGTGGCATACCTGAATGCGGGGCAACAGTTCGTGCCGCTGTCTTTATCAGCGTAGCCTGCCAGTCACCTTACCATTGACGATAAGCCAAAGGATTAGATCACAGAACACCTAGTTCCACGCCAGATTAGATCAATTATTACAACCCTTACATAAATCCGCGTGAGGGAGGAATCGATGGGAACACCTCAAGGCTATGGCCTGGTAAGGACATGTCTTGGGCAGAAATTCGCTAAATTCATATTCTAAAATTTAACCCACTTTTCAGTTCGATAAAACACAAATGCATGGCCACGAATTGCTCAGAATATGGTCAGTTATACCTGGGAGTAGTAGGTCATACATATACTGACACTCTTTTTACTACACTAGGTGGCCTAGATGGGCTGAACAGTCAGGTCAATTTACATTTTTTTCACCAGGTGATGTTAGGGGCTCTGCCTGAGTAATGATAATTTCAGCAGGATTAGGGTGGCATGTGGCGCCACCTGTGGGTCATTGGCGGAACCATACATTGGCTGGTTGGTGAAGTCAAAAGGAAAGGTTAAGTTATTAAAGACTCAACAAGTTAAAGTCTCGGTCACGACAACCGCACTCAATAAGTTCAAGCCCGGTGACTTACAATTCAGCATAAAGTGACATATCTAAGGTTAAACCATTTGTACCTAAAAGTTATCTCCCCTCTCTGAGTTGATGAACGACGTACCATTGGTAATTACCTACCATTGCAGTGCTTTAATGGATTACATATAGTAGCATGTGTACCCTATATCACTGTTGGTTTGTTATACTCATACGGAGATGGAGTTGGCATCCCAATCAGCCTCCCTGGCCAAATTCGGAATGAACTACAGTCTTTAAATCAGGCAATAGAAAGGTTAGAGAAAAAGTGTACCACCAGGGACATACATATACGTGTAATCCATTAGCCCACCTGCCAATTAATGCCTTGTCGGGTGGGAACTGTTCTGTCTCAAGCGATCTCCTGCGCCGCTGAACACACAAGTGTTAACGGACATTTGGAATGGGAGGAACCGGGGGATAAGAGGTCAAAAAGGGTTTTAAAAATATCCACGAGGTTATTCTGCAAAATGGCTAGCTAGTGAATGTAGCCATGTACACCCGCGGACTAGGAAAACCCTCCCTCTTTCTCTTCTACGGATGAGCTACAATCGTGCACGAGCATGCGGCTTTAAGATCGATGAATGGATGTTCACTCCTTCAGCAATTCAATAACCAACAAACTTATGTGACGTAGGCAAGATGATTGAACACTTCCGTGTATTCTCCCTGAAACTTCATCTCATTGACAATACAATTTGAGTTGATGAATCAATACACTAATCGATGTTATTGGCTTAAACCACAGACATTGACCACACGTCGTAACCGCATAACTACAGTCAGACCGCAGCTCCAAGAACAAAGATACTCTCCAAATCAAATAGCCTTCACGGACAAGGGCTAACTCCAGTAACAAGAGTTGCATTACTTACATTTCATGTTGGCTGGTACCCTTTGGTACGTAAATTATACCCTTGGAAGATGTTAAATTTAATTTTCTTCGCGTTTTTCTTTTAGATCTGTCAGGTATTGTTATATGAACCTGCCATCTAGTGGCAAGTGAGGATACTATTTTTTTGTCTGCATGGACATTCTCAACTGTAAAATTGTATCTAAACGCGTTGCTATTGAATACAATTCTTATTCATTATAGCGATTTAAATTGAATATCTTTCTAATGTATGTCAAAAGATGAAAACGATAAAGATTGATCAATGCTAGGAAAGAAGACGGTATTACTTTCTTCCTACTTCGAGAAGGGAGATAACCTAGTGCTGCCATCTGTTGGGTATGAGAAGAATTATCATGCGACAGCTCCTGGATATAATGTTAGCTAATGAATAATCAATATCAAAAATTAACATGTGAATGTGTTCATTTGTATTTGTCTCATTGGATCGGTCAGTAATATGAGAAATGTGTAGGTGTGAGTATTGACAGTAAGGGCTTATAGCAAAGCAACCCCTCTATCACAAAGTAACAGTCCTGCTAGTACATAAATTATAATTCGGCCGCCATACTTGAGTTGACAATGTCTAATTAATTACCTTTCTGTCCTCACCTGGATGCAAATGCGTTTAGCCCTCTGCATATATCAGTGAACGAGGTAGATATAGGAAAAGATGGACAAGGAAAGATCATCTGGTGCTTAAACTGCTATATTTAGGAGGTCTAGTAAATCATTCTGTTTTACACTTCAGCAGCAGTGGGTCTGCAAGCTGTCCTATCTGAATGGGCACAGTCACCAATAATTGACATCTTGTCCCATCTATTTGAGAACCCAATATGGATGGCAAACCATTGGAAAGGGTGGTTTTCCTCAGAAAACGTTTGACAGGTGTATAACTGATCCGCATGTAACCATGCTACCTGTGGAATATCATCATTGCTACCCTTTTGTTAAAGGATTGTTAAGAAAGCGTGTTTGTTTAAGCAGGTAGCCTAACCACCATTAACTCCCATGGCTTCATAGTTACCATAGCCTCATCTGTGTGCCTGATAATCCTTAGGTATTGTCGTATTTAATTGCTCGTTGAAGGTTCAAAAGGAAAGAAATGTATTTGACAGGTTTCATTCTGACCCATTCAGTTAATCAAGACCAGCTAAATCTCTGATCTGATTGGTGGAATCCGATAACGATAGGTTTAACTAGAATGGTTGAAAGAATAAACTTAGAAACACCATTCCCCAAGGTGTAGGTTTATACATACTTGTAGCTCACACTTCAAACTGAAAGTCGATCAAGTAGTACCGGTCTCCTATTGAAGTCGATGAGAGGGGACTTAAAGGATTGTTTTCACAGGGATCTAACTTTCTCCCATATGCCAAGGAACTTAACTGTTTACAAAGTCTTTTCTGGTGGTTGTCTCAATAGGTATACACAGGAGATGGTACAATACCATCAGTTTGAATACGCCATTGTCTGTCTCCGTATCCCTTCCTTTAATTAGTTTAATTACACTTGGTTCTCACACAGAGACTGCCTATTTAAGTAATCAGTTAGCCAAACAAGTAACTGTCCAACTGAGAAAGTAATCCCTGAAGAGAATTCCCAGGACTTGGTGGCGGGAAAAAACGGTTTTCAAATTTCAAATCTAGCTGACACGTGGGACCAGAGGGATATGCATGAAAACAAACAACTGGGTTTCAAAAATAACATATTTAATTGCAATCTTTTTTTCATCACAGATATACATGTAGCAAAGTCAGTTTTCTAAGATGGAAACAGAATCAACCGATTTCCACAAACGACTAAATATCACAAAGTTGATAAGATTAACGCTGTAGTTACTAGTGCCATTCTTGGCATTAATATCTATTATTAAATAGTCAAAGAGTGCAAAAAAAGAACCCGAGACATCAAGTTTACTGTGAGACTTTAACAATGTCTGCATCTCAGCTGTTCAGTTCTGTCTCTGCATTTGGCAATTAATTCAAAGTCTGTTGGGCACCACCCACTTGATATCTTGGAGAGCAATGTGTATTTTTCAAAGACAAATCATTATTCTTTTTTCAATTTTCAGAGAAAGATTTTTTCATAAATGTACATGGCCTCATCCACCCCACAGGATATCAAATGGTCGATGTCTTATGCCCATCCATGTCATCTTCCCATTTACATCTGGAATGCGCACTTGGCCTGACAACTTAGTATATAACTCATCAAAAAGAGTGATATTTAAGTATTATTCGAGGAGGGACTGCTATGCCCAACTACTTCATAATATATATTATGAAGATATTTCCTTATTTGTCAGAACAATTGTTCGCTCAAGATGTATATGGTTATCAAACGGGCCATCAAAACAAAGCCTACATTGGTTTTCAGCACTGAAGAAATAGCGTACAAGTAGATAAGTTGTATGTCATATAAGTACCATTTAAGAATCGAAAGTATTATTTTAACGGAATACTCGATTTAGCATCACACGGAGTTAGCAGAAGCATAAGTGCCCAATTATTTGCAAGCAGTCATGTAATCATATATGTACATTCTTCATCACCATTTACACATACATCCAATAACTCTTTTCCTACCAAAGTATACACTTTTTTCATATATGATATCAATATAGGGTACATCAAGTAGATCTGTATTGTCATTTGCTGTCTTTAAGACTGATATAACCTTGGATAGTATGAGCAGATAACAGATCATATGTAGTAATAAAATCCAAAAAGTGGTACAGCATCCAGTCGAGTTTAGTCGAAACAGGGAGTAAGATGTCAACACATATATCTTTAGTTCAAAGAATCGTAGTTTCGTTTAGTTTTTAGTCTTTCAAAGTTTCCACTGCTAAGTATTTCCAAACGGTCTGGGGGATGATTCAACCGCTCTGCAGAACATGCTTGTCCGATAAAACTCCACGATGTTGATGAATTGAGTGTTAATGTTTTCCCGGCAAAGTCCATTTTATATCCAATATCCAATTCATTAAGTCCATATCATGAAGCCGGAGGCACTCTAAATATATCCATTCCAAAGATGACAGCAGCCATGTTCCTATGTTCTCCACTTGTCGCTCAGCACTCATTCACGCTATCTACACACACTCACACACCTGCAAGGCGAGAGGAAACAGAACATTAAATTATTTAAATGACTAAAACTTAAGAATGCGTTTCAGGTGGGAAGTGGTAAGTTCTTTTCTACATGCTTATAGCTGGTTTTACTCGTATGTTCATTTATACTTTCATTTACGTTACACTTGACCTTTGAGAACTCCCAAGAATACTAAGAATTGCTATTTTCTTGTTGAAGTACTAAACATATGGATGTGAATATTGGTCATTACATCTTTAACTGCCAATGGAGATGGTGTATTCCATCAGGAATATGACCATGCGTGTGGCCTACCATAACCATGACCATAACAGAACATGGGGCTTTGTTACGCATTATTCTTAGTAATACCTGCCTTTGATTACATTAAATTTAATGAACTCATTAGTGCTATCAGCATAGTTAGGAAAATATTCAAAGAAAGAAACACAATGAAGGCATTGCCAACAATTCTCCCTTAACTGTTTTGTAAAACTATTCTTAATTTCCAAGTTATTGTCAAAAGTATCAAATATCTAGACGACAATTTCTAGAGAAACTCTTGAGTATTGGTGGGTTAAAACGGAACGAGTCTTACCTTGCATTCACTCTCAGCACACATATTCTTTTATTCACGGCGACGACTCCGATGGATCACTATCTGGGACTAATTTTCTTTCTGTGGGACTTTCGACCAAGGACTTGGAAACAGGACTTTTTACTGGCGAGTTAGACCTCCTCTTTGCCACCTTGGTGAATGCTGAAATAGAAAGAGACATGGTCAGATGTTCGTCAGTTTGAATTTTCCATCCAGTTTGTTGTGGTAATTAGCCCACCCATCCCTCCCTGTAGAGGCCAAAAAGGACTCTCTCTCTCTTTCTCTCTCTCTCTCAATATATCTATACAAAAGCATATCTTAGAACTCAATTGTGTGAAAAATCAAGAAATCAAGGAAAGGGACATATTGATTTACCTATGGAAAATGCAAAAAAGATACACTTTCTTTACATGGAGATTGATTTTGCTGAAAGGAAAATGGGCTTTATTTGCAGGGATTGCATTTCATACCTGAAGCCCCTTGTCAAATATTTTAAGAACCATTGCTCTAGCAAGATGTTAATTTTTGCAAGTGTCATAAATGCGAACTATATGTGTTAAGGCTAAATCAAGGCATGGATGGGTTAAACCCTGTGTCATCCACGAAGTGCAGTGACATTTCTAAGGGCTGAGAATCGAACCCTTGAGAGACTTTCTTCGAAATAGCCTAATTATAAATGCAAGCTGTCAGTCAATGGTTCCTCTGGGTGTGATTTTGGGTGTGACCCTCTCTCGATCATCCGGTAACTGTCCTCCATGCTTCGCTTCACTCCCATGGACAGGACATACTCTGCTTTCCCTTAAACCCTAAGTAATTGATCCACAGACATTTAAAGGGAATTCGATCAAATTTGTAGAGAGTTCGCTAGTAACGTTTATATGCGGTCAGCAACAGTTCCTTAGAAAACGGTTTAATTCGGAATTATTTGCATTTTAAATTGCCAGGAGGGACGTATGTCAATAATGTCTTAAAGATCATAGAAGGGCACCGATAGACAAGCCAGCGTCTTTAGAATAGCAATTTAGATATTGGATCCCGAATGTCGCCCCCACCACTTGATGTGAAGTGGTCGCTCCCTCAGAAGCTCGAGGGGACCGTTGACCAGTAGATAGTTACATCAGGTCTGTACGTGACTAATGTAGGGTTTCACATACAGGGGGCGCCAAGATCAAACAGCAATAAGCAAACACCAACTCCTAAAACTAATAAACCCAAAGCTACTGGACTTTGTTTCTGTCTGCTCGCCTTAAACACTGCTGACCGGGCCATACTGGTCAACTTCTCTTGGCAAATAATCAAACAATACCTGTTGTATCACTGCTAGTTGATGCTGGTCAGAGGCGCCGACAGTTACTGATGAAGTGGCTTGGTAAAACATATCTATACATATAACTTTCATTACCATCCGTGTGATTTTAGTCTAAAAGGTATTACACTACTATTGGCTAGCCGAGAGGTTATGCGGTATTTAGTGGTATGTATGTATATATATATATATATATATATATATATATATATATATATATATATATATATATATATATATATATATATATATATATATATATATATATATATATATATATATATATATATATATGTATATACATATTGATCATCAATTATCATCGTATACCAAAATGTACCACTTCACCACAAAACCAAAAACGCTCTTGGTATACTCTATCAGTTTTCTGTCCTGTAACAAGAGTTCATTATAACCTTCAACCATTATCTTCATTTATTATCAACGGGGGAGGGGGTCGAGATATTTCTCAAAATTGCAATCGATTATCTGGCAAGATTATTTTTGTTTATTCAAAGAAAAAGATACCTTATCAGCTGTTTCCTTTAATCTAGGAAACCATAATTGCCATTATCTATCCCCACAATGGGCCTGGAAATGGAAAAGGCGTTGTGAGAGTGGTGCCAGTGTGTGTTAAAGAGTGAACAGCTTATTACGTCATAAGATGTAAGGGTAGCGCTATCATACACTATCTGCAAAAACAGTTCACTTGCTAGTGGATACCACTATCTCCTAGCAGATCCCTGCCACCTGATTGGAGGATTCAAAGGCCAAGTTAATTAGTGCCATCCAGTAACGGTCAGCTTTTGCTGGCAGGTCCAGCTCTGCGGGGGGTTTAATTGCCAAACAATAGCTCAGCTCCATTACAGGTAAGTAGGAAGTTGACAGGGTTCTTTACTGATGACAACAAAACAATGTCAAATAGGCATGTCCCGTGCGCTGCCCATTAAACCCGGTCCAGCCACCCTTGATTAATCCATGGGATATTGATTAAAACACCACGGGATGATCAAGGCAATCTAACTGCCAATAAATGAACACCTGACCACCAGCGACTGTCAGTAAGACATTAAAATGAAACAAAGATGTTTGTGCAACTGTCAATGTTGATCAGTGTCTCCATTCAGTGGTATATTCTGTCAACAAGCTTGACTTGTGCGAGTATTCTACTAATCCATTCCATAGCCCTCATTGACATATGTTGTTTGTAGATACGATATCTTTAAATGTAGCCAGTGAGCTGGATAACTCAAAAAGGAAACATATTCAAATCGTACCTGAAAGAGATGAACGTTTTACACAGCGTTTTAATGGATAGGTTACCTAACTCAAGGGACCGTTTAGCCACTATAGACTGGAGCCGATGGTATAAACAGAGACATCACATATCTCTCTGGTATAAATGAACGTGACAAGCATTTCGTTGTTCACAAAGTAGACATATAAATGACCACTAAGCCTGGCATGACATGGCGTTGGATTTGTGAACTTGCTGGAATCGAGCTAATATATGGGGCATGTGAGAAAGTTGCCAGTGACTTGGTGATAGGCGATGGTTTTCGCCGTGTACTCACGGCTGTTTCTTCCGTGATTGGACAGATCACATAATAGAGGTTGATACCGTATTTTTGTTCAAGTATAGATGAATGATACTGTTTCCTCGCACGGGCATTGATGTTAAAATGCCATAACTATTCTTAATAGGGTTTTAGGACTGAGATATGACAGTCCTTCAGATATTACTTATTTACTTACTCAATTTTCGAGTAACAGAAAGATCACCTTGTTGCTTTAATAGTATGATCAGGTACAAGAAAAGACAAATAAGACACGAGTGTAGTCCTATTCCTCACAATAAGACGCATGCCTAGTAGAGTGTACGATCTTATGCTCAATGTCATGGTAGGTAATTGAGACGAAGACCCACTAAAGCTATGACGACTTTTCATTAAATTGTACTAATCAGATTTCAAGCTAATTTTCCGCCAACTGCTTCGATTACCAGTGATCTCTGTTTCGATACAGTACAGACGCCCCTGATATCTTGGTAAGATAGGCAATAGGAGAGGGGAGGGTGGGTTTACAAGTTTGACAGTCTAGGACCATATGAGTAATGAGTGTAATGATACATGTTTCGAACTCTCAGAATCAAGCTGGACCTTGATTCTGTCAAAAATCTTAGCATTACCCATGTACAGCTAAACCTTGGAGATGTGAACACGGTCACTTGGAACCAGTTCAAGTGTTCATATTAGGGGGTGTTCACATTTCAGAGGTCTTTTCATAATGTACAATATACAAATGGGGCCGTGTAATTGTGTTTACATTAGGAGGTGTTCACAATGATAGGTTTCATTGCATCTCATCCCAGGAGACAAGGAAACAGGACAGAACCTGAGAGGGACAAATGCTTTGGAGAATTGCTAAATCGCCAATAATTCCAAGGAAATGAACTTAATTTTGATAGTGCTAATACCATGTTTTGCAGTATCGGCTGGTGCATTGTAACTACTAGTATTTGATTTTCTATGTATTCATGTTGGTAAAACGTATATGTATACTTAAGGAGTGCGTACATTTGTGCTGTCAATAAATATACTATATCCTATTGTAACTTTTAAAATGACTTAAAATAAAACAAGCATTCTAAAACATTCGGAGAAAGTTTTAAAAAAAAAAGGTGCCCATTTATTGTGCTGTCATCAATATAATCAGGACTTATTGGGCCGCCATATGGATCAAAACCCTATTGGTTGAGTTTTGGCAAATGATATCACAGAATATCTACATGGTGCAAAGGTTGGAAATGTTTAATTGTGACTTTTCTAATAACTCAGTAACTGTTTTTACACACTTATTGACTGGGGAGATGAAATATGCGATAATACCTTAGGGTTCTTGCTCATAGGCTCGTTGCAAACATCCACACGACTGTTTAGTATAGAATTTTCAAATTAACGAATGTCACTGCTGATAGAAATCTCTTCACCACTCTGACAAGTAATTTTCGCACCAAAGCTACACAACAATAAACAAAGGTCAGAAGCATGCATAGATGATTTGTTTACGAACCCCCCATGCCGCACGGTGGAGTTGTTTCCGCTTTTCTCGCTAGGGGTCCCCATTTCACAGCGACCATTGGCAGTTTATCACATTGCGGCAGGCCATCGACCACCTGTTCAAAGCTGGAGAGGCTGCAGGCAAGATATTGGGCATTTCAAAGGCATCAGGCCAGATTTCGTTTTACATGGACATGACTGCAAATTAATTTCCTAACTAATGTACATTGCAATCCGAAAAATCACGCCAAGGTATTTTTGTTAAGACTGTGTAAAGCAAGTCGTATGCCATCTTTCATTGAGTATACCTTAGCCATCCTTTTCGCTCATCTAGGAAATCATGAGTTTGCCAGGACCAAGTCAGGATTATGAAACGTGGTGTCCAAAATGGGCAATGGTATAGCATATGTATCTCATTCCTCAGGGGCGACCAGGATACACACTGACTATAGCCATATTCATGTATTTTCTACTTGGGAAAATGCATGTCATCCTGAATTTTTCCAAGCATTTTAATTGAAGTAACAACTTCCAATAATTTTGATTGAAATTGATTTTTTTTATAATTTCTCAAAAGGTTTGGGTGTGGTTATCTGTAATACTTTCATGGGTTTAAATATATTAGAGTGACCCAATGACAACCAGAGCAAGACGCCTACTAACTAAGGTCCTGCTTTGCCCCTGTGGCCTGTTCTAAACTATTTCATAGAGGTCCCTTTAATAGCTCCTTTAAATCGCGTATAATGCATTTAGCCCAAGACTATACTACATTCTGAGTGACATAAGGCCTGTATGAACCAGATATATGTCTCGCTAAAACTTTGGCTGTTCATCTGCAGAGAAAGAAAGTTCTTGATCTCAGTTTCAATAAGGGTCTCTGATCTTAACACACGTAAGGCGCGAAAACCAGTACCGCCAAGGGGAGGGACGGAGGGAGTACCAGTCCTGTCAGTAATGTTTCCTGCATGATCCAGTATTACATAATCGGCAGTCTTTAAGAAATAATGATCATGCATTCATATATACTTCCGAACCCCATAGCGAGAAGTGACAATTTCCCTATTGTTATTGAGACCAGTGGACAGTAATTTACCTCCAGTCCGTGTACAGTATGTATGTTATCATGTCATGTGTGTCTTGTGGTCTCCTACCTTCATTATCGTAATCTGGACTGTTGGATGAGCACCTGTTTTGGCACCAGTCACGCTAATAACGTCCACACACACCTACTCTACCTCTAAATCACCCCCTGTATATACTAGTAGTTAAGTTGATACTGCTTTTGATGGAGCTGTTTCTACTCTAGCATAGTCCAATGAATTAGCCTCCTTGCTGGCTGTTTTTATTGCTGTTGGTCCTATCTCCAGCTTCGGAGTCTAATGAAGTTAACACGATTTTTGTTGAGCAGCATTCCGACCTGTTTCTTAGGCGGAACGAAAACGGCCGCAAAAAGTACTTTTTGGTTTCAGTTCTTAATACGTACCTGCGGCTCCAATATCATTGATATGTATTTAAACAATGCGTGTGCTTCCTTGTCAATGTCGTCCCTTATTAAGCCGTTTTGAGGCCTAAAACGCGAAGACTTCTAGAAACGAAGTCGAAGGGAAGCCATGTTTATTTTCTGAAAGACTCGCACGTGAGCAGTTGCATGTAAGTCCCAGAATTATATAGAAATACGGAATCAAAATGAAAGGAATATATAGTACAACGTACCAAAATAAAGAGCCACAACAATACAAAATGATATCATTTAAAGGAAAAATCATGTAAGAATTATATTTCAGGTGTTTTTTACTCACTACACTGTTTTATTTCTTTAAAACTTTCCGTTTTTAACGAATCCCGAGATTTACAATCAGACGTTGTACCCATAATCTCGCGAGAGACTATGTGACGTCATTGATTCAAAATGGTTGACACAACACAGTCTTGCAGTCTGGACTGAGGTAACCGAAAGTTAAAACGAATTTTAACACTTAAACGAATAAATCAGACGTGTTTTGTGCGGCGGACATTATCTATTTAAATGCTGCTAAGTAATACTTGGCAGAGGACGTCGGGGAAAACGAATCAGTTGGACAAATCAACGTAAGCGTCCTCAGAGCCGAGTGCTCATCATAAAACACCCCATCTGCAATAAACGTTAAGGGGTGAAAAATCAAATCTGGACAGAAACGTCGAACCCCAAAAAACGTTTATTTTAAATGAACTAACTCTAGCATTGACAGTTTCCCACTGACAAGAGTCATCTGGATCTGTATTCTATATAAAATACCTTACCATGTGGATATAATGTGGGACCACTATGGAAATAAGTTTCTAACTATTAGTGTATATATCCTGTGTCTGGTTAGAATTATAGTGCATAGCAGTTAATGACTCTCCATCAAATCACCGTTATATATGATTTTTTGTGTGCCAAATGCTATGTAATACACATCTTACTAGACGGAATTAAATCAAATCAAATCATACAGATATGTTGGTAAAGCTTTAACATTTCTCCTTCAAATATGTTCAAAATATCCATTTACGTCAGGCCTTTTGGAGAGTCTTAAGGCATAATTAGGTTAACGATCTAATGACGATGTGTATTGATCACCACTTTCGCCATGCACATTCAACCACTAACATGGTTGAAAAGTCATTTAGGTATTCACATACCTAAAACTTGTCATTGCACTAACTGTTGAAAGAGTTATGTGGTAAATCAAAGACACTTACCCGATGCAGTATCTTGTATAAGTTTCCTTTTGCAATTCCCGCCAGCATTTTCTTTGCCCCTCTCTGAGGGAGCCCTGTGTTGTGTTTTGGTAGTAGTAGAAGTCTGTGTAGGTACTGTTGTGTATAGGTTTTGATTGGCACTGGTAGGTTTAGGGATGACTCTGATTCTTCTGGCATGCGTAGGTCTGGGTGTCTGTGATTGTAAGTTGTATGCACCTCTTAAGGTGAGAAGTCTTAATATGCCATCATAGGCTGGAGGAATATCACTAGCAAAACAGTCCACCCTCAACCACGAGTACTGCCCATCCAAGGGTTCGTCCCTTTCAAAATTAAAGTTCCATCTCTGTGTATCCCTTCTGCGAATTGTGTTCATTTCTCTGCAGAGATCACTTCTTAGTTCTTCGTGATCTACGGGACCAAACAGTGATCTACAGGCCTGTGTTCTCTGTAGGTGAGGGAATCCGGAGCTGGAAATTGTTAAAGCCATCTCTCTTAGTGTCTGATACACACTGCTAGTAGTTTGACAGTCCCTCCACGCCCCTTCCCGGTCAGGGTTTAAATGCCCTCTTGCTGTCACCGGGCGGTTTAAGTACCATCTTCTTTTCAAATTGTCGGGTCGAACCAATGAGAGGACTTGATGAGCCGGCTGTCAAATCTGCCTGGTTTTTATTGGTCCCGGTGAGACATGGGGCGGAGATGTTACGTCACGGATCGCAGCCGCAGCGATTTATCAGTGGAGCATTCAACCATGTGATTAGACATCGAGAAGCAAGGGGCATATGGTCACTCCAAAATCCGCCGCTAGATGGCGGGGCGGCATGAGAGTGGCGGGAAGCTATGTGGGAATCACATCTTCAAGATGTTCCTCTCGCACCGTTGAAGAGGTGACCTTATCATATGAACAGCTTAGGCCAGATCGCACAGACCCCCATTCTCATCTAAACCGTCTTCGATGACGTCATATTATGCAACATATCTAAAAGTAATCATGCCAGTGTAATGTGATCATGTCAGTTACAAACGATTTGTTTTTCATCATTTTTCCCAACCTCAAAACCTATGATGCTCTGCTCGCATAATGTACCATTACTATGGTGATTGTTATACGTGGTTGTCACAGTGTAAGCCTTCAATGGTGTTACCCAACAGAAACCACACTATAGCATAGACCACCGTCACGATACAATGGCTGTGAGGCAATTTAATTAACTACTCCTAAATATTTACTTAGTGTAGTATTTGTTTCGTTATAGCAGAATCTGTGAGTATACAGCTGGAGTCTGTTTGTTTTGAATTTGGATTACAGTTTTATAAAACTGTCATCGTGGCATTCTTTCTCAGTAATGTGTCAATTCCATCAAGGTAAACATTGGGGGAGCTCTAATGAGTGGTTTTAAGGGCTAGGAACCCGAGAGTTGTGTATAGATGTTATCATGTACTGATTATGTTTTGATTATGAGCGCGGTTAAGGGATTTGGTTTAAGAGGGTGGCTTTGACAGCAAATAGTCACTAGTAATAAATCTTGATAAGGCACCTTGTTTTGGATACCCTTGTGCGGGGTATCCAGGTAAGGGATAACCCTATTACAACCGTGTGGTGTCCTAGGGGGATACTGTACAAACAACATATGGCATGTTTCTCATATTCTATCCTCTCGTTCTAACATTCTCCTCCAATCGCCCTTTCTAATAGACGTGCCAGATGCGTTTTCTACAAAAGCATTCATTCAATCATGTATCCATTCATTAAGTCATCCATTTATCCATTCATTCATTCATTCATTTATTGTTTGTATTCATTCATGGACGCATGCATTCATCCACTCAGTTATACGTTTATCCATTTTCTCATTTGCAGGAATCTCCTCCAATTATCACTGAAAGATGTTTGTCATATGTGTTATTCTTTGCAGTATCGGTAGTTTTCTACATTTCATAGAAAACCGTAGCATCCAACTAGGCTGTATCAAATAGACGAATATCCATCTGCCTCTGTGCGTTTACCTCTCTGACGAGGGCGAGGGCGTAATGCAGACCAGTTAGTAGGAAGTAGGACCTTTAAATGATTTTTTAATCAGCATCCTAGTTACGTTGCATCTATTGTCAAGGATAGCGATGTATGGTGTTTATTAAACCCCAGCAGGAGATTTTGGAAAGTGTATTCTGGGAAAATGCAGAAGTTATAAGACAATATGCTGTATGTCTCTTAACTCACAACCGGGTAGATAATACAAAAGAAAATTTTATGAAAATTAATACCTTTATATATAGAAAAAAAACGTACTCCGAATATCAGTTGCATGGCATTTATTGTCGAGGGAAGTGGTGTATGGTGTTAGATAAACCCCAGCAGGTGACCCAGAGAAGGGTTGCCTGGCCATGCGCCTTCCAGGGGTTTTCTTAGCAAAGTATTAGTTACAACTGTCAGAGTCCCCAGGGCCCATGTCAGTAGCACGCTAAGAGTTTTTCTTGCCTCTGGCTGGAGTAATATCGGAGTCGGATTCGAATTCTAAGACTTCCCGTGGGGTACACGTTACATGGTTAATCTTACGCAAGTTCACGGAACGAAGCGATCTTCTGATTTGAAGAATCTCATACAGTCGATGCTTCCATCAACAATTGAACCATACCGGTATACTCATAAAGTGTGTAGTGTATTGTTGCGGGATGGGAATATTATTGATAAAATAACTCAAAGGCTGATGAGTCCAAAATGTCAGAAGTTTGAAAATACTTGTTTAAAGGTAGCAATCGGAGAGAGTCCGTTTTTCTATGCTCATTTGTTCATTTCAAATACTCATTAAATATAATACAAAACCTGCACAAATAAAACAGATTAAAAAAAATCAACCATCAATTGATTAACATTCATTTTTATCCAGAATGTGTGTGGTACTAATCCGAACAAAATATGTGTGACATCCAATTAATCAACGATAGCCAATACATAGTTGAAATTCGATCCATCTTTTATTTACTACTGGTGTATAAGAATAGCAAACTTGTACAGCAGACTCAGTCCCAAAGGGCGGCACCGTATCCCAGCGTATAATTAAACGAATACATGTCATGTTCTAACTGTTTTCGGGCCAGCTTGTACAAGATGCCAACATGTTAAAATAACAGTAAATGAAGTTTTGTTGCGATAATCGTGTCTCGAGAGGGTAGCAGATGATGTAATATTGAGTGTAGTGGTTAAGTGTTTTACGGCCGCTGGAGGGAGGAGGGCAGGTGTGTCACCTGCCACAGACAAGGGCAGACACCAAACTGAACAGTGTCCTAGATTTCTAGGCTGTCATATGCATTTTTCTGCCTCAAGGTTTTTTTGTTACCAGGCACCAAGTGGTGAAGGTGGCCAAGCTGGCCAAATGAGTTCATAATTATCTCATCAGGTAAATAGCGGACTCAGTTTGAGTATGAAAACCCTTAGATATACCGGTAAGAGGACCAGGTGTAACCATCTATCTACCATTCCTTGCACTTCACCACACAGCTTAGCCAACTCAGAAGGGAATGTGTTTAGGGACTGGGAGCCTTGTCTAGCTCAGAAGGTGTATTATATCGGATATTGTTAAATATTTTCAACGGAATTCTTTATCGTCCCGTCTTCCCTCATGTATCGTTTTAGTTCAGCATACATTCTGTTTATGTTATGTAATTGTCCGTTCTTTGTATGTATTACACTTTTGCTGCCCAAACTGGACCTTATGTAATGTTTTGTAAACCGTATGATTTTGTACTATTATTGTGCAGTCAATACACATACGATACGATGCAATATAGTTACATCACCTATTGAACAATCAGCATCGACAGCAATGACAGCAGGGCAGGTGATGATGTATCGTATGATATTGTGTTTATTTGCATTATATTGCTTTTAAAGTGTATATTATTGTATTGTAATTAATACGATATGGAGCAAAGAGCCAAACACGCTTCCTCTCTGGTAAGAAACCACCTCAACTAACACCAGTATGTAGACTGTCACCAGACTTTTCAAACGCGTGTGTCATTCCGTATGTACCGGTATGTCAGAGTCAATAGTTGCAATGGTGTTATTTTCTATATTTGACTTGGGAAAAGTATGGGGTAAAACACAGCATATGCGTTCAATCACCACATATTTATTTATTAATAATATATATTTTCTCAACAGATGGACTCCTTTTTATTTTTAATAGAATGGTATGGGGTCTCCTTTGAAAGGAGCCAGTCCTTAGTGGTTTAAGGCGTTGTCACTGACTGCTCGCTGTCTGTAACCACTGTTCGAGTTCGGATTTGGATCGAGGCACGTGAAAAAGATGCCAGTGACATGGGGTTAAGCGGTGGTCCTTTTCAGATTACTCTGGTAAAAATATATGTAAAAATTACAAGTGGCATGGGTTAGATGATGGTATAACCAGCAGGGTCTTAGCCGATATTTAGAAACAGGGTGTCCAAATAGAGGTTTCATAGACTTTTGCGTGTCCAAAGTGTGGTACAAAATACATACTAAGTACTACTAATAAGATAGACCCTATACCTTTACAGATTTTGCTTTTTTAGGCCAGATACTGCTTTGTGTGTCTTATAAAAGTGACACTACAGCTTCTACATCTTCTATCTTCTAAGAAAAGCCATCTTCAGCAAATTCTGACATAAACTTTTGGGTGTCCAAACTGTCAAAAAACAGTGTTCTGCGTGTCCAAATGACACGCTGGACGCATTGCGGCTAAGCCCCTGATAACCAGGACAACCCGGTATCCTCCATCGCAACCAACTGGCTAGTCTCGATTTAGCCTGAGTGTGGCAGAAAAGGTGACAATGAATGAAATTTTAAATGCAAATGTCATTTGCGTGATGGGACACCTTATAGAATGCATAGTCCATTTAGAAAACTCAGTTTCTTAATTCAAGCCATGGCCCTGTAATTGTATCATTGTATTGAAGTGTCTAAGTTGAAAGGTTTCTGAGCGATTTGATATGCTCCAAGTTCCACCTGCAACTAGTAAACCACAAGAATATCCCTGCTTGCACCTCGTTTCCGTTGTTTTGAATGTACAGTTGGCATGTGATGTTATCGATGAGACCTGCTGTAGGGAATTTCCCATGGCCGCTGCCAAGTTTGGGGAAGTTAGACCAACACCTGTGCCTGAGCACGCCATACCTGCTGTAGATGTGGCCGATTTATGTGTTACACTTGTTGAGCTTCCTGCAAACACCCACTCTGGCAGGCACTGCCACCTTACCATGCACGCACGCAAAAGCAACGGATACTACATACATCTTGTCCTAACTTATTTTGATATACAATTTCTGCTTTTGTTTAAAGTTTATTTCTATTTTTCCTTTGAAATCCACGTTCCACTTTTTGTATTTGTATTTGTCCTTATTTTGTTAGTTGTTTATGCAGTTATAGCTGCATGCTTTGGTCAAAGAGTATACTACTGCTGCTACTATTACTGCTACTACTGCTACTACTACTACTACTACTACTACTACTACTACTACTACTACTACTACTACCACCACACACACACACACACATATATATATATATATATATATATATATATATATATATATATATATATATATATATATATATATATATATATATATACATTTATATATATATATATATATATATATATATATATATATATATATATATATATATATATATATATATATATATATATATATATATATGCCACTATATACTGTGTAATTTAAAGTATAAGTGTTTTTAGATATTTTGTTTGTTTGCCTTGTTTTGTTTTGTTTTGTTAAATTTCAAATTGTGATTTTTTGGATCTTACTCAATTCAAGTTGTTTGTTGTTGGCCTTACAATTTAGAAGGTTATATTTAAGAAAAAGACACATTCCCATGTTTATACCTCTTAGCCACATAGCTCAATTTGCTGTAAAATCAGGTGCGTGCACACATGTAGTCAGCAAAGTTATCGATATGTGCAGAATTTTCTAGACACTTAATCGTTTGCGGTAGAAAATACAGCATATTTAAAAACTAGGAAAGTTTGAAATTTAACCAGAGAGGATTTATTTGGCATCCGCGTAGCTTTGGTTTTAAGTAATGCGATTCATGATTGCAGGTAACCTAGCTACTAGGCTTTATTTTACCTTATCACATTTGGCCTGTTGCATATAGATCAAAGTTCACACCTGCATAATCGTACGTGACCTGCTAGTTGGTTATCTAGTCCATATAGATTTTCCACACGGAAGGAGTTGTGCAATCAGTAGATTTTCCACGCCCATGTAGCATTCCGCGGTGCCATCTTTCTCCAAAGGGATGTCTTCTGAATTGGGAGGCAAAGTATATTGAAAGATGCTGGTCCAGTGAGATTGTTAGCCTTGCCTTCGGTCAAGCAATGCTTTTACTTTTATACCAACTCAAATGTAAGTCTCCCTTAATTTAGTTCCATACTTGCTCACCAGGCGATCATCAATAGATTGATTCAGTTCCAGGATCTGGTTAATGTAGATGAACACCGCTTGTGCAATCTACGATAATCTTCAGAAGCTTCTAGAATTATAACCTGTCGGGTGTGGCTTTGTGGTAACAGTATCGTAAGCTAGGTATGGTATTGTATCTAACTAGTCAAGCTGTAGCTAAAGGGTGAAAAGGCAGATTTGGAGGTGTTTAAACAGCAATATAGTTCTTGTATGAAGGTTGACACTGGTGGGAACTTGGGTTTAAGTAGAGAATACCACAAGAAACTATTTGGGCCTCTGTTTTATACATGGTGGAATTGTCCTTTAACCATTCATTAGACGAGGTCTACGGAAATGTTTGATTAGGAGAGAGAGGCTGCGTAACGGTATTGGGTAGGTGATAACAATGGCTGGCTTTAATCTTCACCTAATCACCTAGTCTCGCCTACATAAGTGCGATGGTGATGATTTTTATAGCTATGAATTGCCAATTTTCTTTAGTTTTGCATAAATGCTATGAGGTAGAGGTGATTTGAGCAATGAGCAAGAGGCGAGTTCTGTCGCAGGGCAATATTGGGGATTTATTGACCGGTCATCTGGTAGAAGACCTGGATTTCTGATTGAAACGAATGAAACGATAATAAATTTGGCTATAGCCCTCGGGAACACTCCATTTCTGTGATACTGAGTACATGTTCATGATTTTAGGTTTCCGGCATCCCTAATACCAAATTCACGACTATTTGAAGGCTCCTTTTTGCATCACATTTGGTTCGAGTCAGGCACGCATTTTTACGAATGAGTTATAGCGTTTTTCAATATTCATACCTTATCTTTTGCTTTCGTCTTGTCCAGAATTATATGACTCTCAGTTAAAAACAGAATCCTAAGTTGACTTACAGTCATCTGAGATTCAGTTTGAAGATGGTAAACGAGGACAATGCCTTTTGTGTTTGGCAGTCTTTTATAAACACACCATTTGCGGAAAGAGTTAAACATTTAATTTCTAACGAAAAGGGAATCAACTAAGAGCACACACATTGATACGAGCCCATTGTCTGATTGTACTTTTTTGCATTATGAATATTCGCCGCGAAGATGGTGCTCTGATATTCACTCAGTATCCACTTCATATGGTGATAGAAGATCATTTAACATGACTGTAGTGACGCAAGAGATTAGCACGTACGTCTTAAAGCACTATGCTTCATTATACTGACGTGTTGTACCTTACCATACTCCACGCAACTTCAAACGTCTTGGCCTGTTAAAGAGGAAGTGGAAAAAGTCTACTACTGATGGTATCGGCGCTACCCAGGGAGCGGAGGTGTTACTGGGCTAAGTGGCTTTTTTTTTCAGGGCTCTGCTTGTTTCTGCCGCTAGAATTGGCACGTTGGCCCCTCTCTCCATGCTCCTCCTCTCCGCACCCTTCATCAGCAATACTTTAGCACCAGTAAAGAGCGCCTGACGTCACGTTACGTCACGCGACAAGACTGAGAATGAACAGAGCTCTTGAGGCAGCCTCATCAAGACGAATTAATGAGCGTGGGTCTGCGAGGGCTATTCTCTGCCCACACGGAGTTTACATCATACAAGGGGCAAAACGTGTAATTGCTCTGACGGTAGTAGCGTCCCTCTCGGGCGTGGGAGCATCTTAAGATAGGTTGAGGGGTCTTACGATGCACTCCAAGACAAATGTAAACAAAATACGCTTTAGTGTCACCGAGTTGTCACTTTAGCCATCCCTCATTTGTATTCAGTTTGAAGCAGTCCTCTCAGTATTGAGTGACAGTAGCAACATACGGTGTTTAGTTTATCCGCTCAATACAGCAGCGAGATGCTCATCTCTCTGCTTACTCTAAGTGTGAAAAAGTGTAGAGAAGATGTTACTGTGGCACCACAAGAGTACTCTGTCACAAAGCACACTTCTAGGGTGGGTACCTGTTTAGTCAGGAGGTTTTCCTGGGGGCGCAGTGAGGGAAGAGCCCGAGATTCTTATTGAATTTCAAATCTAGCGGATATGAAAAGTTTCATTGGTAAAACATCTTCAAGAATATATTGAATGAAGATAGGTAAACACAGGTATGCGTTTAGTCTAGCTATTAGGTATTGTCGTTACATGTGCATCGATGTTTGAAGTATACTAGCTCTTAGTCATATACTGAGACGACTTTAAAAGGGAGATAGGTGACCATGGTTCAAGGTCTATGATTAAATTAAAGAAAGCTTTACTCGGTGTTGGTCTCCTGGATTTTCCTTACTTTGTGTTAGTTTCTTTGGTTGACCACAGGTGGCACCAAAGGTGGTCACACTTACCATCACCTTCAACCACGAATAGGAAAGATCTCACAGGGAAAGACTTTGGTGTTGGTTTACTTTCCAGGTTTGATACATAAGAAGTACGCAGATGCATGGCCTATGACTAGGCAACATTGTATGTGGAACACCTTATTACTTCCATGGCCAGAAAGCATAGTGGTACGTGTTAGTCTAGTGACATCAGGAGTGAGTTCTGTTTCACCCACTTGCATTTGAAGTGCACAAATTGTTGACAGCTTTTAACATACTAGTACCTCGACAAATCAAGCGATATTTGGAAGTTTAAAAAAAAAGGAATTACTGGTATATTAAAACACAACATAATCAATAACTCTAAGACAAATATTTCCCCAACCATTGCTTTGTTAGAAGTTATTTCCATATGTTTCAGACCATGTATAATCATCAGAGGTGTATCAGTGAACAGTCGACGCCCTCCTCCCTCACCCACTCAATACTTTCACTTATGTAGCCTAGCCCTATGCCAACCATTTTTCTCACATTCAAAAGTAAGGATAATACGAACAATTATGTATAGCTTTCTCAAATGTTGTATGTACCCTGAAGAGTATATAGGACTTCAAAACTGGGTTCACCCTAATTATTTTTTCATCTGCTCACCAGACAGCCAGGTGTCCGAGACTAGAACATTACCTTCTCCTTCAGAACATCCTTAGACCTTCATATGTGTATTTTCAGGTAAATCGTACATGTTGCAAAGTCAATATGGGTAGCACGTCTCAACGCCAGGCGTTATTAATGTTACGTTTCAAAAATATATTAATGATTGTGTATACACCAACGAAGCAAGGGTTGTCAGTACCGAAATGGAAGCGAGGGTGGTAAATATAAAACTGGGATTAGGAATCAATATACAACATGACAGCTATGGCAAATTTTAAACTTCAAAATCGACACCAAGTGGCAGGTATGACAATGACCGCAACGGTGGTAAGTAAAACAATAACAGAAAGGGTAATGTGTGTGAACATGACTCCACGAGTAGTATAAAATAGCAAGGGTAGTGTATCAAAGTTGACATGATCTAAAAGGACACCAAGGGCTTTGTATTTGGTAGGCATAAAATGAAAAGAAAGGGTAGTATTATATGTAAATAATACCATGGATTCTATATATGAGAATGGCAGTAATGGTAGTACATGTTAAAACGATAACAGGAATAGGGTATATAAAATAACACCAAAGGCGATATGTATGAAAATTATAGCTTGGGGGACCACAACATCTGCCACGTCACACTGGGTCAGAATGCCTCAAAAATGGACACTTATCAGTATGTCTAAGATGTCATGATGATTCCTTTTGATGCTTGGGATATGCAGTCTATGAGAGAAAACATTTCTTTTTTGATAAGGGAAATGACCTTCAAATGACATTGAACTATGAAAAAACAGAAAATAGATTTTTGGCCTATTTTTCATGCTCTACAAAACTTTTTCAACAATGTCTTTTCAAAAGATTCTTTTTGAAAATATCAATTTGAGTATTGATAGAATTTTGATTTTTTCTTTCTAAATGCCTGAAAAAAGGCCAAAATATCATGCTGTGTTCTTTTCATAGTTCAAAGTCAATTGAAGGTCAAATTTTACTATCAAAAAGATTGTTTTCTCTCATAGACTGCATATCCCAAGTATAGAAAGGAATCATTATGGCATCTTAGACGTATTGATAATTGTCCACTTTTGAGGCTTCCTTTTCTCTAAGGAGCAAAGTCGTTCAGTTTGACCTTTGGGACTTGGGTAGGCCCTCATTTTTTTTCCGTTCAGGCCGACGTTAGTAGTTATTCGTAGTCACGCGTAGAAACTCGGTTTGGTATTTCGATTACATGACTTAAAGCTGCCATATAGTACGTTCATGGGCGAGCAATCAATTATATCACATTAGTGTGCAGCTACTAGCGATACGAGTATGGATCTGTATACATTACCACATAAAATTACATATAAGGGTTTACATTTTCTCGTGTCAAGTCTAGGGTGTCAGCGTTACTCGCCCTTGGGTTTGTTTACAGCCCACTGACAACCCCTAATACCCACGATGGGAACATGCAGGGTGCTCTACCGGTTCGTAAACATAATCGATAGGTGATTACAAGCCTGAAATTGGCGCGAAAAGTCAAGCGCGCCATTTCATGCGGATGAATTTCGGGAATACTTCTTTCGGGTTCTCGCTGTGCAATTGAACTTAAGTGAGAGGAAATTAGAATATTTAAGAAGTCAATTAGCGCAGGTATGTGTAATAACAAATACCTCTCAACACTTTAAGACCACCCTTCCTCCTTTTTGAATGCGCGCAATTTGTATATGCAGGGAGATGTGTGAACGTTATTCTGTGTTACGGCACGAGGACGCTTGCTGGTATCGTAACACACTTAGTACCCTGCGGTGCCTCCCGATACGCTCCGAGATGCGAGCGAGATGATGGTAAACAAATAGGCCGAGGCAGAAGCTGTTAGCTCTGTTGCTCTTACGAAATCATACATAAATCATGCATGCGGCATTTAGCCCCCTTCATGATTGCCCCCTTAAACAACGCAGCCACGCCGCCATCACACACTACTGGGAACGAAGCTGCATTCTGAGAATAGTTTATAGAATTGGTAACTACGACTTTATCTACTGCAGAACAATTCCAATGAAAATGAAAAAAATGAATACTAGTACATAAAGAGTTCTTCCTGTTGGGTGTTACAAACCTTCTTTGATGAGTTTTGTTCACTTGTTAATGCTCTCAGTGCCCAAAAGCAGCCGGAAGATATTGGTGAAATCTGTCAGGCAACATCATAGATGGGGAGATATTTGAAGGAGAAATGGTAATCAGAGCGATACCAACAACTCTCCTTCAAACATTTCATAAAACCATTCTCCAATTCCAATTTATCCTCAATGGTATCAAATATGCAGACGACACTTTCAAGAGTTACTCCAGAGCATAAATGTGTTAAAAGTGGTCAGACCTGTCACCATGTATGCACTACAGATGCTAGCTACCCTGCCTCGCAGACCAGATTGAGAAATGTCATCTTTTATGGATACCACCATGAAATTGATTTTTTATACTGCGTACATGGTAAGATATGTAGTAAGATCAACTCGTATCTCGTAAGTTGTAGTTCCCCATGCGTGGTGGATAGGATCTTTAGGTATTGTGTGAAATGGAACGGTCGACATTGGCAAGGGGGCATTTCTGGAGCTTACCATGGCAGGGGATAAAGGTTCAGGACATCTGACAAGGAACAGTCCTTTTTGCCATGAAAGCTAGTTTTGAAAAGAATTGAAATCACCAACCAGTTCATATATTATCAAGAAAACGCGAACGTTCCTACTCATTATATACAGTTTTGTAAGATGCAATACTAAGTACTTCATACACTGCAAGAACCTTGAACTTCGTTGTGTTTATCGTATACCAATTTCACAACAAGGATAACTAATAATACTCTGCTAGTGTCAGAAGCACCTTCTATCCTTGCCTGATATTCTCGCCATAATGATGGAAGAACACTCCATATGGACATATGGCACTGTGGTATGCCAGAGTGATCAGGAGTATATCTTATTGTGTAAACAGCTAACTCATGTGGCAATAGTATGAACTAAACATATGTAAGGCCACTCCGATATGATCATTCACTTATGCATGTTTATATACTAGAGTAAACACGCCAAGTAGCTAGGGCCTAGGCTCTTTCCTGCCCACGTAAGGATTAGAAACAGCTGTCCCCACCCCTCTAACCAGTGTCCGCCTGCTAGCCCAGGTGGGACGCATTCGCGCAGGTGAGGGTGGGGGTTGGGGTAAGCCCAAGCGTCCCCTGCCCGAGCCCGTCCCTAGAAATGCGGACGCAACGTGTGCCTAACAAAAGACCCGCTGCATCTTGGGGTGGAGATGGGAAAGGGGTGGTGGGGGACGCGCGCCATTGGACTTGTTGCTGTTGATCTATGATGATCGTTTTATTATTGAGTAGTAGAACAGAAGGGGGACGCGCTTGAGTAGTTAAGTAGCTGTTGATTTATATCTAGAACGTTGAAAGAGGGGGTGGAGGAAGTCGACGCCTCCTCATCGGTTTGGTTTGGTTGCTGGGGATTTATGATATATGATAATCATCTTTAGTTTCCATCTGAAGTGGAAGGGCACTTACTTCAAAGTCTTCTGTTCTCACCTCGTGCTAGTTAACTTAGATAATCATAGAGGCAGCTACTATTATACTTCAAACTTTTTTTTTACGATTGGTTAATGCCTGACAATATGGAATTATATCATATGCAGTATGGCAACTTGTGCCATCTGTGTGTTTTGATGATTAAGCTACAGCGTCTGGTTATAAGGCATACGCCTTCCATACAAAGTATCAATTTTGCATATACCCCGAAATGATATAAAAGTTCCATAGACTACCAATTTGTGATGTAATTCCGGGCCGAAACACAATCACACTCCAAGGCTATTTATCATAGGTATTGGAAGTTCGTTTATCCTCACTTTTTTTATCATGATTAGACTAAATCGTAATTAGCCATTTGTTAGTGCAGAAAATCATCTGAGTACCCGTGGAAAGACACCGACTAACCCCAAGTTACTGATAACTTTTTCATATGCTTCGTTCGAGACGTATTCGAACTCATTGCCTTTGCCAGCGTTGAAATCCACCGAGCAATTGGCGCTCCATGTAAAAACAACACATTCACACTTGGCTGATGGGGTACCCCTCGATAGCGATGTTGGGCAGTTTAACGAATTATAGAATCTATATTGTGTGTTAGTGTTAGATCCTGTATTGCACTCATTTTCATTCTTACATCCATGATCGACATTATTCTTTAATACAGACTTCTCAGGAAATGTTTACTCCGTAAAGAGAAGTTGGTAAATAAATGACCTGTTACCCTTTTGTGAAAACTGCATTATCAAGGTGGCAAACTATATTGAATGCAAGTTCAATGCTATGGCTAACATGTCACATCTATGAGGAAGTACAATTTCACTGGCTAATGCCTGCCCATAAACTCATCTCCAAATAAAGCCGTTGTTGAGTTTTATTGTGGCATTTAGCTCAATTAGGTGTTGCAATGGGTGCTCGCTGGTCGATTAAGGGCGGATCGTGTGTGGCTAATCTCATTAATTAACTTCCATTAGGGCACATTATCATAGATAGGTCTTCGAACGCCATTAAGTAAACAGTTGAAGACCATCGGAAGGTTGTAAACAGGAACTGTCACTTTTGTAACCGCGTGGCTTGGCGTGGCCTAGCCATAGGCATATTTTTTTTTCACTTCTTTTATATATAACCTCAAAACTGAGTCTACCCATACGCCCTTGCAACAGTCTGAAAATAAACAAAATAAAGATTTAATGTTAGTATTTTTTCATACATTTTTTGTGTTTTCAGTAAGGTAATTCCCTGCCATCTCAGACTACCTTTCGCTACGCTCTTTAATGAGTTGGGGGGGGGGGGGGGATGGGGGGGGGGGGGGGGGGGGTAGGACAACATGACAAGACAAACACCACAATAAACCTTTATTTTGATTATTTTCAGACTGTTGCAAGGGTATTTTGTTTCCCTTGATTTATGTCTGAAATTGCTTACAATGTGCCCTTAGTGAGATTTTTGGCGGGCAAGGGGGGCATCCATCAGGGTGAATGGATAACAGATATGTAAGTTTCTGCTTCCATATATGACCAAACATAGAATCAAAGAACTAGAAATTGATCAAATATAGAGACCAGGACAGAGAAAAGTACTTGTTTAATTGCACCAATAGACTAAGGGCAAGTCCGGGATTCGTAGAGATGTGAATCAGATGATGTGAATGACTAGAATGTCCCGAACATTTCCATAGGTTTCCATTGAGTAGTGCGTATAACGATACCGCTTGTTAAGCCAGATTTGAGCAAGTATTGTTGGGAATTCTGAAGTAAAAAAACACGGGGCTAATTTAACACAGTAATATATGTTATACACTATATGAACAGCACTTATCATTATTTCAGTGTTCCATCGCGTATACTAGTAATATCACTATCTAATAATCTTCATAACATGAATGTACCCTTACAGCATGGTGTACGATTTTTGGTTAAAAATTGAAAGACATAGTGTTTTTAAACGGAGCTCCTATCCACAAATATGTACCGGGACCTTCAAATGTCAAAAATGTGGAGGAAAGATTGATACCGAGGGATGGTTTCTTTTTACTCAAAAATGCATTTTTCAACTTTCAGATTCCATAACTTTTGCCAAAACTGGGTAAACTGTGACACCCTTCCTCTGTAATACCCTTAGCTGTATCCAATGGCAAAAAAATCAAGCAAATCCGTGAACAGTTGATACCCAAAGTTCATGGTTGAAGCGTTGATATTCGATGTGGAGAAAATGGCCAAAATCATTTCCCATGGCAGCTCCTGTAATAGATGGCAACTGTTTCATTGGGTTTCTCACATGATGACTATGATCAGATCATTCCACGAGACAAGGTTATATTTCTCACTTTTGTTGCCACAGGGTGCGGAAGCCATTATTCTGAGCTCCGACAACTGAGATTTCGATGGTGCTACAGATACTCTAACCCACCTCCATTATTCTATTAGCTCTGTACCAAAGTACGTGGAAGAAAGAGATAAAGAGTCGTATGCATTGAAATGCTGATCAAATGCAGCGTTTAGTTGCTTATTTGAACTTGGAGTGTGCTTTTAAATCTATACAAGTCAGTGTAATGATTCGCAATCATGATTCTTAACAGCAATGTTTAAGAGTAGCGGAGTGCGAGAGATACACCAAGTTGCATCCTCTGTGAAGTTTCATACAATGTCCACTTTAACATGTACCGAGGTGTCGCAATTAACAGTAGGTTCGGTTAAATATTCGATTTTCAACAAACGGGAATGTGATAATATCAGATAACAGCCATTTTCCGCGATAGAAATTGAAATAGACGGGGGATGCGCTTATCAAACAGCGACTTAGTTTCAAAGAGCAGGCCGTCACAGAGCAAATAATTTCCCGTACTAATTTGTTTCAATTACTGGTGCAGAGTAGCCCATCCGTCATGTGTCTTTCGCGCTTCCCTCAGAAGACGCCGGGATGGGGCTAGATAGTGTAATCTGCCTGATAAGGAAGGGTGGACGGTTTTGTTCTGGGGTACCCGTGAAAGGCATGGTCAACCATCAGTGCTGTTATCACCCAATAATTAACCACAACATTAGTGCCCCATTTGTAGTGACCAGTGGTGGTTGTTACAAGTGACCGCTATGTCATCGCGTTGCCACTGGCCTGTACTTATCCGGCAACATTGCAGCGGAATATGTTGGAAATTAGCCATGCTCTTTGACTGCGTGGTAGGTAAGCTGTGGTAAGGTGGGCCCCTGGACTAATGTAATGGTAATGGTATAGCGTACCCGCCCTGTATGTCTAACGGGGAGGGGTAGGAGCGTTGTAGATCGTCGCCTGAAAACTTTAGCTAGAAGCCCTGCCTGTGTTTTACCAGAGAGCTGTACAAACATCTCTGGTTTTACACTTTTAAGACATATAAAGACAATTCGGAAACCTTTGTAAGGCTAACCGCTTGTGGTTCTTTGGTTATCAATTTCGTACAGCCGCCTTATGTGGTGTTATATGTAAAGCTGTAAGCTGGTAAGGTCCGCCTGTCTCCCAGGCCATATTTAGATGCCATCCCGTGTGGATGGCACTACGATATGCTCGGAGGAAGTTAGAAATGTGTTACTGCCATTGCAACGGTGGACCCCTCGTGTGGCAATAGTGTGAGAACAGGTGAGAACTAAATGGCCAATAGTAGGCCACAGGCCGTTATGAAGTTGTAGGCATACGAGTAAACATTTGAAAAAAAAAGATATTCTTCCCATCGTATTGATTTTTCCTTCACATTTTTTTTTAATTTGAAGGTCCCAAGTCCATATTTGTGGATAAGAGCTGCGTTTGAAAACACTATGCGCGTCAGTTATTTTTATCCCAAAAATATTACACCCTGCTGGGAGGGTTCTTTTGTAATGCTTGGTGTATCCCTCATCAGGAGACCTTTCAGGCAATCTACACTGCGTGTAGGCTGAATTGTCAAATACACACAGGGTAAACGACAAACGGAGTCAAAGAAATTAACCCCACAAGCTACCTTAAGAGAAAATCTCAGATATGAATGAATTATAATAAAAAGAAAAATGGGCATGAGCATGGGAGTTTTGTTATGGTATTTCCACATACACTTTGGAGGGGGTAGGAGTAATGGTGAAGTAATAATATATGTATGTATGTATGTATGTATCTATTTTATTGACAAACACATAAACATGGAATGCCATGAAATGAACATTTCCAGAAGAGCGTTCTACAATCTATAGTCAGTTGATCTAGGCAAGTGCAAAGTGGTGCAATTTGATGCAAGATTGGCCAAAGCAAAGACTTCTAGGGCTCTCTGGCCATAGGGCTACTGTTGAACTGAGATCATTTTGTTATAATCAGATTAGCGACAGGAATCATTGCATGCTAAAGTATACAGGTCTACTTACCACAGATAAAATGTGCTTAAACCATATCTTCTAAAAACCGGCCTCTGTGCAATCACATATACTTCAGTTTTTGGCGTAGAAGTTTACGGGCAAGACACTCCTGATCAGTCTATTTTGATAAGAAGTTTAGAAGCAAGTCACTCCTAATTTGTCTATTTTGTCTATCTAGCCTAGATTTCTAGGCTTTCATATCATTTTTTTCCTGTCAAGTTTTTCGGTTACCAGGCACCAACTAGTCAAGGTGTCCACATTTGCCAATTTAGTTTTACATTTATCTCACCAGGGGAATAGAGGATTCTGTTTGAAATGGCTAGTCAAATTAACAGTATAATCTTAGAAAGAAATCGAAACACCTAACAGAAATGACGATTTTTAATAATGTTTCTTGAAGCAGTGCATTATGAGAGAAAAATCGATAAATCCATCTGTATCACTCAAAACGGGCACTCCAGTTAAAAACGTTAACGTGAATTCATCTTTTGCATTCAAATGGTAATGCAGCCGTTGGACGTTTAAACACGAGAGGGTATTTATTCAAAAACACTTCTACATTTTTGAGTTGCAATTGTTTCATTTTTAGCGCCCCTATTGTAGCCTCTTCACACTTTTAAATAGAACAAAGGACATTAGATCATAGTACTCGGCTCAATCAGGTAAAGGGTAAGCAATTCGTCCTTTCATCTCTGGCCCAGTGAGGACAGACTAGCCGGTTATAATTATTGCCATTCAATATTCTTATCTGGTCTAGTCTAAGTCTACCCTCTTCACTTGAAGTGCCTGTAATTACACATCTAAGGGAGGAATAGAAATAGGAAATTTCTTCAAGACAAGTTGACTTACAGCTAAGGAGATAATAGATATAGGGAGGAATTAATTACTCCTTTGTAAATTAGAACGGCTACAAAGCACACCTCAGCAAGGTTACGTAATGCCTGAGAGAACTGATAACGATCCTCTGAGGTAGAAAAGTCTACTAATATCCGTTACCCTTATGGGAAATACAGTGAAAGTTTTAAACAGTTTCTCAGCAAACACCATGTACGCTCATTTACAGGTGCCTCTCTGCAAAAATATAACAACTTTGTCAACGGTTACCTTTGAAAAAGTAAGCAGTAACGGAGATACTAGACATCTCTGGTAGTAAGGCCTGGAGTGGCCATGTTTGGTTGTGGCCTAAATTTCTAGGATGCTATATTTATTTTTATTTTTTTTGACACCATATAGTCAAGGTGACAGGTACTATATAGTCAAGGTGGCCAATATACTTCACATTTATATCACCAGGGGAATAGATGACTCTTTGAGTATGGTCACAGGGGCTTGTATTGTTGAGTGCCACTTTTATGTAGTCACAGCCGTTACTGGTAATATAGTAATATTTCATAGATACCAGAGCCTTAGACTCGCGAGTGGCCACTCAACAATACAAGCCCCTGTGAGTATGGTGACCTAAATGGCCAGAGATTGGACCATATGATGCCGTCTGCCATATCTGGTATGTACCTTAGATGAGTTTGTTTTTATTTATCTAAGGTACTTCCACACTCAGGTTAGTCAACTCAGAAGAGAATAGTCTCGTCTCATGAGCCTAGTTTTGTTTGACTGGTATACCTCGCATGAAACAAATAGCGACATCTGGTCGCAAAAGACCGTACTACAATACCAACTGCGAAGTTTCTTCATTCGGCAATAGATGTCGCTCAGTGCCATAACGAAATAGTGTCCACATATTGCACTTGAGACCTTTGCATATTTCATATTGAACGATCTACCAAGAAATCTTATTCCAGAATTTACCATTTGATTATCACATTACTTACTGCGGCTTATCATCTAGAGTACACTGTAACTGTCAAGGTCTGTATCACCTATTGTTTTGTTTTTCACATCAGAAATTCTAGGTAGAAGACAACCCACTATACTCATCAAAATCAGACACCCTTTTTTATTCTCCTTATACTCGGTCAATAAATGAAGGTAAAGTCAAAAGCAAAATGGTAAATTGTAAAAAGTTTAATATTTCTAATAGAAAGTATCATGTTTAACACTAATTCCAATATGAACAATGAATATACATATACATGTACATGTATCTTAACACAACAGCATGCTTGTTACTAAACTATTCAAATCAATCACACCACAAGTCTTGATCAACGAATTGGCAGCCAGCATATCATGCACGAGAACCTCTGCTTGGCTCCTAGCTGATACGCTTGATCGCAGCCTAGGTAACCTGGTCGCAACCCATATGCAGACTCGCTTCACGCAGAAGTGAACCACTGTCAAGTGGTGCGTTCTGTCAGTGTGCATGGGCACTTTCCTTGTGTATGTGTATATATATATATATATATATATATATATATATATATATATATATATATATATATATATATATATATATATATATATATATATATATATATATATATATATATATATATATATATATATATATATATATATATATATATATATATATATATATATAGCTGACTATGGCTTCCACTTCAGCACCTAGTGAAGGGCTTGACAACAGGACCTACGGAAATTGGCCTGTGGTGAACAGTCCCTGTAGAGGTCTGCTCTAAGATCACACTAAGTGTATCATTTCACCAGAAGCTTAGCACAACATAAATAGGCAAGAAATTTGCAAATAAAGAGGAAAAGAAAAATGTATTAATCGATTTATAACATTAAAAAATCATGCAATTGCATAGACAACAGAAAATTATTTCGGCAGTAAGCATTAAATGAATATATATATATATATATATATATATATATATATATATATATATATATATATATATATATATATATATATATATATATATGTATGTATGTATGTATGTATGTATGTATGTATGTATGTATGTATGTATGTATGTATATATATATATATATATATATATATATATATATATATATATAAAAATATATATATATATATATATATATATATATATATATATATATATATATATATATATATATATATATATATATATATATATATATATATATATATATATATATATATATATATATATATATATATATATATATGTAGTCTAGTAGAGTAGACATGAGATTGACAACAATTAATGATCACCTCCTATCTACCCAGTAATGTTTGACACAAATTCTGACCTGTCATGAAGCATATAAAAACGTATACATACCTAATGCTAACCTCATAAATCATACATCAATCAAAATATTGAAATAAACACCAACTCTTCACAGAGACTATGAGATACATTGTTTACACAGGTGTATTCACTTGAATGCTGTAATATATTATATATATTATAAATATTATTACATAATATTATATATATATATATATATATATATATATATATATATATATATATATATATATATATATATATATATATATATATATATATATATATGTATATATATATATATATATATATATAAACACACACATGTAACATGTTCCATACATGAGACCCATTACAGAGAAGGGAATGTCAATGAGATTCAAACTAAGACCACAACCAGCACACATCAGGAAAAGCATCTTTGACTAACCAACAACTTAACTAATCAATAGCTACAGACTTGCATATTACTATGGCAAATATCTCTCAAAGTACAGTTAAACAGATGACATGGATATATAGACCCTTAGGAGACAGGATTCCGCGGAAGTCTACAATTACATACATTTTTTCATTTTCTACCTTTATCACATGATAGGACAATTGAAAACCTGACATTCACACCATTTTCCCATTGAAGTATGTAATGACAAATGGTTGGTTTGGCCCCACTAAACCATTCAGTTGTTCAGACCATAAGGCTTTTTGCTGCTTCATTTTTTTCAATTTACAGATTCAAAGAAATATATCAAGATCTTTTCTCACTGCACAGTTAAAATGGACAGATTATGCATTAAAGTTTACTTTATCAATCTGGTGATACATCAGACTAGTCTTGTGTTAGACAGCTTTGTAAAGAGGGATTAGGTTTTTACATCACTTTCAACATCTTCAGTTATATCACAGAAATTTATAACCCTGGAACCAGGAGGAAATTTCTTCTCTTTAGAAATAGTCTCAAGGGGTCTTTCAGTTGCAAAGGTTCCATATACAGTCCTCACAATGCTGCATACTTGTATGGCAACCGGGGCAAACTGCTGATGAGGATCCAGGAGGGATTCAAACCTAGGTTCACCTACTTCGGAGCCAGGCATCCCAAGCACTAGGCCACAGCAGATCCTGTCTAGATTGCTCGGCAACATGTAATACAACTTTAAAAAATCTTAAATAAACATTTAAGAATTAAACTTCACATCAAGGACAGCTACCTGCCGAGCGCATCACTTTATATGCACAAAATTAACACAGTATACAATATACCATCAAATTGCCTGATACTCAGTTCTTTGGAAAACCAATATCATGAAACTTTCTGCTGTGTCATGCTCTGCTCTAACATTCAATGACAAGAGACCACAACCTTGCCTCCCTGCTTTTTTCTACCAGCATCTGAGGGATATATTTGCTGTGTGAAGGGCGGCCGCTATCCCTGACAGGGCCCACATGTAGGTGGTGACGATGCCCAGGCCCTGCATGGGCGTGGCAAAGATGGTGCGCATGGAGAAGTTGACCAGTCCAGTCAACAGGTTGGCCAGTAAGAAGAAGAAGAGACCGTTTCTGTTGACAGCTGCTAGTAAACAACACTTCTCCTCATTCTTCTCTTGCTGCTCTGTAATGATATTAACAGGTAGGCAAATATAAAAGTGATCTTATACCAATGCCATTGTGTAGCAGAAATCAGGGCTGATTAAGGCTCTTGCAGTTCTGGGAATGAACTAAATATACTGTAAATACAAAATACCATAAAAATTGGTAATACAATTATAATATAGATATTCTAGAAGTTATTCCCTGTATGGTTTCACTGATGGAACTGCAGGATGTTGATGTTTATGATATGGGGCATTCAGATTTACAACATTTGTATGATCTAGGTCAGACAAACAACAAGCTTCACTAGCCCAGCAGGGCTTGTAACACCTGATAATACTTGCATTACTCAAATCATTACAAGCCCAAACTCGTACAATATATATCTAACCTGTATCTTCTAACCTTATCATGCTTAGAGCGCCATTTGATAAGTGTCATCTGTATCCATGAAACTTTTAAAAATAATTTTTGAATAGATTATGAATTCACAAAATATTTGAAGGAGAGTTTTAGGTTGAGCTGTGATAATCAATTTTTCTTCAAATACTTTCCTAAAGATACCTTTGTTCGATAGATATTACCAAAAACATCAGGCTTTATTGTCTGCTACAGGCAGTCCTGGCTATTTTGGTAATTCCTTAGTGAACAGAGTATATTTCAGACAATAAATGAATGAGAATGTTGATCAAAATCTGACCCACAAATCTCCTTCTAACATTTTGTGTATTTATGTTTTATTCCAAAGATACCAGAAGAAGTCCAGAAGATACTTGAACACAGCAGACGAAGGAATCTCCAAGCATGAATGGGTTAATGAGAAGTTAGATAGCTGACTTACCTGCTGGATAAGGAGTTCTGATTACTTCTGCTGCCTTGGAAAGAGCCACAAGTAAATCTACCAACAGCAAACTGGCGAGTATTTGTATATTCAGAGCCACCTGGAAAAGATACATCATGAAAATGGAATGAATTCAAAGGCCGGCAGATACAAGAATGTACCCTCACTATATAGATTACCCTACTTAACAAATGTTTGGTTATACAAATTATACAAAATATATTGTTATTGTTATACTAAGTGTCTCTTGTGTCAAATCAACAAAATATCTGATATTTAATTTTGGAAAGTACAGTCAAGTAGGAAATGTTCATGTCTGTAAATCACATACACATATTTTCAATATGTATTGTCCAAAGGGTTGATATCATATCTACAATACCAATATCACGGCAAAGATCTAAATGCTTGGAGTGGTGAATACTAGCTCAATCCTCAGAGTGATTATCATTATAACCTACCATCCAGATGACGAATGTACTGTTAGCGAGCCTTCGGGAGATGGGTTGTATGCTGTCCTCAAAATGATCCAACAAGCCCCAGAAGAAAAGGTCAATCACCCAGAGGGTGATCAGGAGGTATAGCCAATCCTTTACTGTCTCTCTGAAATAACAAAAAACACACTTACTCTTTAATACTGTAAAATAGGAAATTAATCCAGGGTGCACATATACCAAATTTGACTAAAAATGACCTTTCCGAATTAAATTTTCCAAAACAATCAATTCACACATTAACACAGATGGGGGGCAGATTTTTAATCCCAATTCAATTATACCGAGATTTTCTAATTTGATTAATTACATGCTCAGAATCATTTCCTATTCTAAAGTACTTAAAGGCGATCATTACACTAAGCCATAGGGCCAGCCAAAGCCACCACCCCTAAAAAAAGCAAACCAAAGCGAAGAAAAAGAAAACCACTAAAACAGAAGTTTATTAACAAAACATACAGTGATCATATCATCTCTGCCCACCAAGATTTAGCTACTCAGCTTGTTAAATCCTTATCATAACTACATTCAATAGTCTATTGTTTCATAAAGGACAAATTACGTGTCTTAGATTGTTTGTTAGGAAAAGCTATGGTCATTAGGCCAAAAACGTAATTTTTTTAAATCCTTCATATGAATATTTGCCTGTTTAAAAAGGAGTTTTTCAGGAAATCATAATTTGAGGGATCAAATGTTCTTCATTCAACTAGTAACAGTTTGGACTTTTTAACGTAAAACACAAACGACAGACAGGTATAATGAATAATTATAAGAATCTACAATCAACAGAAAACCATGTAATCTACTTCCTTAATCATTTACCTTTTAGACAGGAGAAACTGGCCAACCTGTATACCAGCAAAGTAGATTGATAGGTAGCCAAAACATGAAAAGATGCCCTCTCTATTTGCATCAAAAAAATCTTCTCTGCTGTCATCTTCTAAGTTGCCATGTAAAATTTTTCTTTCCATTCCAAGACCCGTGATGAAGTATTGATAGGATAGGCCCACAGTTAGAGAAAGGATACCGCTCCTAGTCACAGGGAAGATACACAACAGAACTGTAGATAAAATCTGAAATGTAAAAACATGTAAAAATATTATTGTGATAAATGTTGCAATTACATGAACATGACGATGGTAGTTCCAGCAATATGCCTTAAGGAGGCCATTTCATAGTGAACATAGCTACCTTTCAATTCACCCTACTATGATAATTTAATACAAAGAATAACGTTGGGAAAATAACCTTAAATAAACCCACAGGAATGGCAATGGCATATTTCCAAAACTAGCTTTTATTTTCAAATTGTTCACTGAATCAGCTTTAATAATTCAGCTTTATCTTACATATTTTTTCATTTTTTTTGTAAATTTATTTCTCCTGCTCACAAAATCAGATTTTTTGTAATTTTATATCAAAAGCAAAACTAAAAGCATGACCATTACTAGCAGGGAGGGGTTAATGGGGAATTGATATGTCAAAGGTCATCAATATAGTTTATAGTATGTTATATGACAAGTCCTTTGTTTAAACTCACATGAATATTATTTTTTTTCATCCTTCTAAGAGGATCACGCTACAAATATATGCACTGTTTCACATCAACAAATCAATAAGATTTGTCCATACCTTTACTGTTGCCAGTGTAAAGAAAAAGTTCCAATGCACACCATATTCAGACACATGCTCTTGGTAACCCGTTGACTTGACAGAGAGTAATCTAATAAATCCTATGACCAACAGCGGACCAGACGACTTCACAGCTTTCACAACACTCATCAACCTATCCCGGAATGATCTGAAAATTAGAAAGAGTAAAGGGAATAAACTTATGGTATACATATTATCAAACATAATATCATTAGAATCATGAGTCTACAGGAGTGAGCAGAAGGAAAACGAATAAATAATTCAATTTATACACATTGCCCTTATTAAGGTAATCAGAACCAAGACAAAATCTAAATGATCTGTACCAGAGATATAGAAAACTAGGTAATGTACCTCACTGTCTGTACACAATTACTTTTGGTGATTTTCTAATCGATCAAGTCAGTTTCACTTCATAGATACATGTAGTAGGAACATTAAGATCAAATCAGTAATTGAACACAGTTATTAATCATGCTGTTATAGTGTTCAAGACATTGAAAGTTTTTGTGTGTGTTGCGTGTGATGACTTACACAACGTACCTTAGATGAGTTGACTTTCCCCTTGCTTCTGGTGATACAATTGCATTTGAAAACATAAATGATCCAACACCCATATCCATGAGACCAGATCCAAATGTCTCTGTTTTGGCAAACCTTCGCGGAAACACAACAAAGTCCACTGCCAGAATCGCTATAGCTGTGGAGATATTAACGTAGGCACGGAAGTTAGTGATGAATGGTCGCCTGGATGGAATGGATTTTTCAAGAAAACTCTTCCATGTCAGTTGTGTTCCTGGCTTCTTTTTTAGATTTTTCTGTTGATCAAACACAATCAGAATCCCTATGCTTGTACACAGCAACACAGTGAGGACCATAGGTACGAAGTCCGCTAAGATTGTGAAGCTCAAAAGGAGTGGCACCACCAATACTGTGAAGTCTAATGCAAGCTTCATCCTGAAAAAGACAAACAAATTAGTTATAACAAAAGAAGTAGTGCATAACATCAACATTTAGAGCCTTAGACTTCAGTGATTGCCGAGGTTGTATCTTAGAATGGGGAAATGTTTTCAAATCATTTCTTAAAATAGCCCTGTACGAACAAGATGTACAATGACCATTTAGTAATGTTTAGCACTATACATGTCCAAATCCGAGAAGCTTCAATCTAATAGAGAATTTAGCAAGTAAGATTTGACCAAATCTGTAAAAATACCCATCTAGACATTTTACCTATATTTTGAGATATGGTCATCATAGATGGATTCCTTAGAATATGGGGAGGCCAAAAAAATGTGTTACCAAGTCTGAACATGGTCAGCAGTTGTTGTTGTTTTTCATACATATATTTCTGATAAAATATTCAGCCCATAAATCTAACATACCCTTTTGCAAAAATCCCAGCAGCCACTCCATTTAGGAGCCATAGAAAGAGCAGATCTCTGAGAAGCACTGAGAGTGAGACTATTGTAACACCCAAACTGATCTCCCCTGTTGATGTTCCATTTAAATTGCTCACAAATGTCTGTTTCAACTCTTTGTACATTTGGTCATCCATTTCAAAAGAGGAACCTATCACCAAAGAGTAGAGATATTCTTGTAATTACAGAAGTGCTGCGATATCAGTAAGATTGTGGATGACTGAACCTCATTACACGAAGATATCAACTACTTTTACACTGTTATTGTTAATACCAATAACAATTCAAGCAGCTTTCTTTTTATGGCAGATTTAGACTCTGGTGTAAATGCAACATAAAGTATTGTTGGAGCGACTCGTTATAGAGAAAACGTGCCCCTTTTTAAGGAACGCATTAATGAGTCTTTAAACAATGTGAATCTAAAATTGGTTGAAACAGTTGCAAATTTTCTTAGCCAAGTAAGAGTCTAACACTCCCAGCTTGGGATGCAGGCGGTGTTGGGTGATCGATTGCTGTTTTAGTACTAGCTCGAATGACAATCTGAGATGTCTCCTAAGGCGACGCGATTGGTGTCAATCGGTCGTCTTTCTTAGTGTCAATTCGTTTAATACGCCCGACTAACCCGGACTACTGCCACCGCTGAAGCAAACTTCCAAGACGGGTGGCGGCCGCTGCACATCTCCGGTGGACATCATACTGATAAATTGCTGTTATGCGAATGGCTCTAAACTACGTAACTTAATACTTCGACAAAAATCACACGACCTCGCAGCTATCAAATCTCGTTACTGGGTTAGTTGATCATAGCAGTGGATCAACTGATATACCCTACTTGCAGCCAATAGGCATGCACTATTTTCTCCAGATCGGTCCTCACATACTTGAGTGCAGCTCTAATTACACTGCAGGCGTGTAACTGCACCCGTAACCATTGGTGGTATGTAATTGCCCCCCCCCCCCCCCCCCCCTGATGCATTTCCCCGGTTCTTGAAATTGACAAACTTAGTTTGTCACGGCAGTTGGCTCCCTATTTTTGTACTATGGTGCACGCTTTATGTGCTTATCAAAAAAGGTATTCTTATACGAAGAAAATGATAAATTATAATATCATAATGGATATCTGATGCTGTGACTGGTTTTGAATCATATGCAAGTTATGTATCTGAGGTGAGAATTTATTTTTGACTTCATTTGTTTTTAAAAGTTGAAAATATACATCTGGGCCTTGGAAGAATTGTTAGACAATAGGATGTTAGCAAATTTCTGACAGTAGCGAGATGATGTAAGTATATTATGGCCAGAGACACGAATGTTCTTTGATGATTAGGAATATTCTGTTATTATTCATTTTAAAAAATGTCAATCATTTTGAAGCTTTATTTTTGAATCCCTAAAAGCAAGTATGAATATATTCCTACATTAATCCGCCTGAACTATTCAATTGTAAAATCTTAATTCGTTTCATATGAATATCTATAAATGATTTTTAATATTCATCATGAATATCAGTAACACCAGGAACCGTGTAGCATGGCCTGCTCCCTTGAGCCAATCACAGGCCTCGAAAAGTGTGTTTTTTATTTCCTGAAGAACACGGTTAGCTGTCTTTGTCTCACCCACAAAGAGATGTTCACTGACCACAGAGGCTTTGCCCTCTGTAGGAGTGGAGCCCCTGTGGTCAGTGGACACCTACCTGTGGGTGAAACAAAAGCAGGTGAACCGTGGTCATTCGGGAAAGCACACTTGCGGAGATACCTTATATATATATATATATATATATATATATATATATATATATATATATATATATATATATATATATATATATATATGTGTGTATATATATATATATATATATATATATATATATATATATATATATATATATATATATATATATATATATATATATATAGAGAGAGAGAGAGAGAGAGAGAGAGAGAGAGAGAGAGAGAGACCATTATTCTGCACTAAAATCAACATCATTTTAAATCTGTGCGTCTCTGATGTGATAAGACACTACAGGGAAGGCCGTAGAGCAGGGTATTATGTTGGATATTTACAATAGCCGAAATAAAGACATCTAAACATGAATCTACCATGAGGTATGATGTGTACCCTCAGGCACTGTTTGTTCCTACCTTCTCCATTGCCAGAGCTCTAAACTATGTGTCCTATTATGTCAGATAATCGAGAGGAATCTGCATGCCTTCCCATCCCTAATCCTTCACTATTCCTTTCCTGTACTTCCTGTGTCCTGGAGCCTACATTTCTCTCGGCCTGAGATTGCCTGAAGGGAGCTGGCAATGCTACAAGTGAGAAAGAACGACTCGGGACCCGTGGTTTATGGGGGACCACCCTCGGTTCCCCACTCGTGCGGAAACTTGGGTTTTCCCCCATAAACCACAGTCCCTCGTGTTCTTTCTATTACATATAGTTGAAAATATATAGTTCCTGGTAACACCGTAACACCAATTTGGTTTGGAACAATCTCCAAGGCATTCTCTACAATTGTCTCAACAATTCTCTTTCCCTTCAATAAGGTTGTCCATATCGAGTAAGCGATAGGCTTTCCAGAGTGTATGCTCTCATAACGCTCTCACATCACCCTGGCGCATCCTCAAGCTCATCCTGTAGCGCATATTCTATGTCCTTACTAGGCCCACCCGGTGTAATACATCCTGCTAGGTTTGTGTGATAATTGGCAGATCAAATTCGGTCATTTTGAATAAATTAATTATTGTACTTCTACATCTACTTATCTATTTCCATGGCTTGTACCACAGTTGCTTGCCTCCCACCAATCAGAGGCCTCGAAAAGTGTAGGGTCATTTGGACACAACCCACACTTTTCAAGCCTTTGTTCTCTAAACTGTCTAAACCCAAAGGTGTTACCCAAGGGTATTTAGCAAGAGTGCTCTGTCAGGCTTTTCTCGGCCTGTGATTGGTGGAAGGCAATCAACTCTGGTACAGGCCACATAGACTCCTCGGAAGCTGTGGTGTATGTGATCCCCTCGGGGTTACTCGGCTCCGCCTCGTAACACCCTGGGTATATCACATCCACCACAGCTTCCTTGGGGTCTATCTATCACATATTTCAAATTCACGTATAAGGGCAATATATTATGAATATTCGTAAATCGTGTTATTCATACTAAGTAAATCAATATTAATGCATATATTCCAGTTTGAAAATATTCACCAATTAATTATCAATATTCAAAAATGTTTATGAATATTCAAAATTGAATTAGAAATATTTCTATTTTGTTTTGCTTGAGGATATACCTAGATATTTTTGAACTACACCATAACGATTTCAGTTTTTTATCTCGATGTTTCCCCCAGATACAAATTATCACAGCTAATTGTGGTCAATCAATATCTTAAATTATGAAATATTTTGTATTTGTTATGAGGAGAAATGTTCATGGCGTTGTAAAAATATACATAGATGTAGTTAAGAATACGCGCAACTTTTAAATTTAAATAAAAACTCAATACATTTCACCATATTCATAAGCTTACTCCTGTCAGGGGACATCCATCCGTGCCCTGGCCCTCCCAAGTTTCCTTGTATTGACTGTGCCAAAGGAGTACGTAGCAACAGCAAAGCTGTTTGTTGTGAGTCTTGCTCCAACTGGATCCACATCAAGTGCGCAGGAATCTCTCGTCTTCAGTATGATGAAATGGTGGAGGCAAATTCCAGAAACGAATCAACTGCTCCTTATTACTGCAACGGATGCCAAAAGCAATCTTTTGTGTCATATTCTCCAACTTCGGATTCTACTATTCCTGACTATCTCGAAACGTGTCTACCTGAGCAAACACCGGATATTGACTGCACCAATTCTACAACTCGTGCGGGTCAAGAGGACTCTCTTCCAATCTCCTCAACTTCTGACTATGTCCAAACAGACGCTCCAAATCAAAATGTATTGAATGGTGTTAAACATGTGAAATTTCCCTGTCTTGACTGCTGCAAAGAAGTACGCAACAACAGCAAAGCTGTTTGCTGTGAGTCGTGTTGCAGGTGGATTCACATTAAATGCGCTGGGATATCTAAAAATCTTTATACTAAGATGGTTAATTCCAATGCAAACAATGAAAACACCCCACCCTTTTTCTGTAAGGAATGCTTAACTGTAAACTTCCCCTTTACAGTTTTCCCAGAACTTGACTCCAGTGGCGATTGCACACATGATTGCTTAATTGACTGTGATTTATGTTGTTCCAAGGACCACTCACAGACTTTCGATGATGCTAGTCCCGAATCTATGAACTGTAATAATGAATCTACAATGTATTCTCTAACGTTTGACTGTTTCAAAAAACGTGGCTTGCATTTTGTTCATCTGAATATTAGAAGTATTTTACCAAAAATAGATCAACTAAGAGAGTTTGTAAGATGTAACAAACCGGCAATTTTGGGTCTCACTGAAACATGGTGTGATAACAGTATTTCTGAGAGTGAAATTTCTTTACCAAATTATGTTTGTTACAGGAATGATAGAAATCGTGATGGAGGTGGCGTTTGTGTTTTTGTTAGATGTGATATCGCATTCAATACAAGGCCCGACTTAGGGAATGATCACATTGAATCGGTATGGATAGAGATTCTTCTTCCAAAAACAAAGCCTATTTTAGTAGGGGTGTGCTATCGGCCACCTAAGCAAATGGATTTTTACGAAAAGCTTGAAAATATTTGTTCAAACACTGAACGTTTCTTTGAACTTGAAGTTATGATACTAGGGGATTTTAACACCAATTTCTTAAAACACCCAACCTTAAAAAGCTCAACCCTATATGTATCTATGAATGGTTTTATGAATATGTTTAACCTACAGCAGCTCATTACTACAGCTACTAGGGTTACAGCAACCTGTAAAAGCATCATTGACCTCATATTTGTGTCAGACCCTGATAAGATCTCTCAATCGGGTGTTATCGAACTGGGACTAAGTGATCATTTCGGCACATACTGTACCCGGAAGATCTCCAAGTCTCAAACATCTGCAGACAAGGTGTCAGTTATTAGAAACATGAAGAACTATTCTTCTGCCGAGTTCTGCACTATGTTGTCACGCTTAGACTGGTCGTCTGTGTTCTCTTGTAACGATGTCAATCAGGCATTTCAAAATTTTAAAGACTTATTCTTAAATTGTGTAGACACCTTGGCACCTAAGAAGGAGGTCAGACTAAAACAGCGATCTGAACCATGGCTGACAAACGAAATACTTGAGACTATTAAAGAAAGAGACAAAACTCTATCAGCCTTCATGAAAACCAAAATTCAAAGTGTTTTTGATGATTTTAAAAGACTTAGGAACAAGGTGCAAACACTCGTTAAAAAAGCAAAATTGGACTTTTATAAACATGAATTGGAAGTGAATAAAAACTCACCTAAGAAGCTCTGGAAAATTTTAGGTAGCCTAGGGGTGCCATCCAAGAGCAATAAAACTCCATCATCGGCAATTGGGCTTGATATAAATGGCTCTATCAATTTTGATAAATTCACTGTTGCTGAGAAATTTAATGAATTTTTCTCCACAGTAGCATCTAAACTGGTAACAAAATTGCCGAAGGCTCTTGGAAGGTTTTCTAGTGCTTTTTATTATTCATTCTATGCTGACAAAGGTGCTACTTTGAATTCTTTTGAGCTGCAAAATTTGACAGAGAAGGAGACTCTAGGACTTTTGAGAGGGCTGGGTAGAGACAAGGCCACAGGATTGGATAATATACCTGCCCGTTTCCTTAGAGATGGGGCAATTATTATTGCAAATCCGCTGACGCACATTATAAATCTATCCATCTCCACAGGCACTGTACCTGAGGACATGAAGTCAGCCAGAGTGGTACCACTCCACAAAAAGAACAGTAAGACTGACACTGGTAACTACAGGCCAGTATCTATACTAAGTTGCATCTCAAAGGTTCTAGAGAGGGCGGTGTACAACCAAATTGAACTATTTTTAAATAAAAATAACTTACTCTATGAATTACAATCAGGCTTCCGGCCTGGTTTCTCCACTGATACCACGCTTACATTTCTTACAGATTATATTAGAGGTAAAATTGACAAAGGTGACCTCACTGGGTTAGTTTTACTGGACCTGCAAAAAGCATTCGATACTGTCGATCACAATATTCTCCTGTCAAAACTCTCTGCGATAGGTCTCAATTTAACTTCGGTTAATTGGTTTAAATCCTATTTAACTCAACGTAGCCAGCTGGTAGAAGTGGAAGGCACCAGGTCTGAAACCAGGAATGTCACATGCGGGGTACCTCAAGGGTCCATTCTCGGGCCGCTCCTCTTCTTAATCTATGTCAATGACATGCAGAAGGCTGTCAATTGTAAACTTCTTTTATATGCAGATGATTCTTGTCTTTTAGTCTCTGGAAAGAATGTCCAGGACATTGAAAATACACTTCCGCATGAGTTACAAAATGTTAGCGATTGGCTTGTAGATAACAAATTATCCTTACATCTAGGGAAAACAGAATCTATCATTTTTGGCTCACACAAGAGACTAAAGAATAAGAAAGAGCTAAATGTGGTCTGTAATGGGGTCAAAATTGATAGCAAACCTAATGTGAATTACCTAGGCACAAAACTAGACCAGACTCTATCAGGTGAAACCACTGCGAATTCAGTGATAAGTAAATGTAACTCTAGGTTAAAGTTTCTCTATCGTAAGGCTAACTATTTTGACTTTACCACCAGACGTAACCTTGCCATGGCTCTTATTCAATGTCATTTTGATTATGCTTGCAGTGCCTGGTATGGTGGTCTCAAGTTGAAATTAAAGCAACGACTACAGATCTGTCAAAATAAAATGATTAGATATGTTTTGGGACTACATCCGAGATCTCATATCGGTTACAATGAATTCAAGATAGTCAATTGGCTGCCTGTAGAGAAAAGGGTCCAGCAATTAAATGTGAACCACATGTTCAAAATTTTTAATAACACTGCTCCATCTTATCTTTCTGAACAGTTTGAGCGTGTTCAACATCACTATCGAACAAGAGGGAGCAGCCATAATTTTATTGTTCCTGGGGTAAACTCAGCTGGGAGGTCTTCTTTCTCATTTGTCGGTGCCAAAAACTGGAACAATTTGCCTGGCCATATCAAACAATGCATAACAAAAGAGAATTTTAAACTAGAAGTAAAGAAATATTTTATGGAGTGTGTTGCAAATGAGGAAGAAGCCATATATTTATATTAAACTGTGATATAGTAAGCCACTGTTGCCAAATAGACATTGCTGTGATATGTGTCAGTCTTGCCTGTGATATATCATGCCCGGACCACTTTGGAAATAAGTGCAGGACACTTAAAGTGCTATCCGAGGTATATTTATGCCATGTATAACCTCTGACACTGTATTTATATTATTTTACCTTGTATTGTACATGTACATTTTTATACCTAAATAAAATCAATCAATCAATCAATCAGAGAGATACATCCCCTTGATCCGCAACGCCATAGGCACAGCATACTAGTACCTAGGGTATGCGCGCCTCGGGTTACGCGGAGTAGCATGTGGAAGTATTGGTCACGTGATTGGTATCGCGGCAATTTCAGTCTGACCCAGGGCCTGTGAAACCAGCAGGCAGCCAATCCTGTGGTACACATGTTATCTATGACTCAAAGTGGTGTGAGGCAGCGAAATTTGATGACGCATGCACAGAGCCCACTCCCTGTCTACTACTCCCAGATTTCACCATGCAGCCAGGGGAACTTTTTTCCTCCGGCTTGTGTCGCGGGTTAGACGGGCAGCATAAACAAACTCGCAAGTTTAATGCGCAGTAGATCTTGCGCAGGTCCGGAAGTAAATAAGGCATGACAAGCAGATGACAATGGTGAGTTAACAATTCGCGCTTCCAGAAAAGCGCATAGGCCGAGTGTCATCTTCACACTCAATGGGAGCTTTTACATAGGGTGACTGTAGAACATAGTTGAGAACTTGTTACACTAACAGTTGAAATATTGGTTTTACTCAATTGCCAGACTACTGGATCACTTGTCCTGTGTCACCCACATGGTTATATGTTTTATTGTTTAGATAGCAATTACTGGCATTTTGACTACTTGATTGCATTCACTGATTCAGAAAGGTTATTGGTATGTCATAGAAGGGATTGTCAGGGGCGGATCCAGGATTTGAGAAGGGGGGGGTTCGATGTAGTTCCGAAAAGTGACACTTGGTGGCGCCACTCACAATTATTTATGAAAACACCACTAGGAGTCAACTGCAGAGAGCTAAAAATAATAATTTCATAAGAGATATAAAAGAAAATAAAAATCTAATAAGAGATATAACAAAATACATAATAGAGTAAGAGTGAAATTTTAATTGAAACGCAATATTTCATATAAATTATGATATGCAAAATCGGATTTGGTGATGGCCACATTGTCCTATTTTTTGGTCGCAAGATTGAACGGACCTCGTGCACTTTCAAACATTTAAGAAATATATTTTACCTTTTGGAGAGATTTAACAATGTGAACACCCTGGGGATGAGGGGAAGAACTTTTTCACACTATGCTTGATTGATGTTAGCGTAATTGCGATACATGCATTTGGGGGGGGGGGGGGGGGGGGGGGGTTCAATTGGAGACAGACTCTTTCATTTGTGATATGACTAAACACCAGTCATGAGAGTCATTCAGTAAATTTTCTAATTTGGCTGAACCATTTCTATTCAACCTTTTTACAAATAATACTCTACTTGATGAGGTACGCTCAAAGGTGTCTGACCATTTTTGCACTTCAGATGCAAATGGGTTAAGCCACTTCAAAAGGTGTTAGGATGTGGTTATTTATGTATCCGTTGGCTATTAGTTAGGTATTTTCCATAGGGCTTGGAGGAATCAAGTGATCTAGAAGTTTGAGAATCAACGACCCCCCTCCCCTAACAAACATCAGGTTTTCCAAGCTATTCTTAGTCTGCAAACGACTGGACTGGACTGTCTGTATCCGCTGGACCAGTGACCTGTACTTAACCTTTATATCTCTGGCTGGACTAAGGAATCAAGTGATCTAGAAGTTTGAGTATCAACGCCCCCCCCCCCTACCCTAACAAACATCAGGGTTTCCAAGCTATTCTTAGTCTGCGAACGACTGGACTGTAATTCTGCATCTGCTAGACTAAGGAATCAAGTGATCTAGAAGTTCGAGAGTCAACGAACCCTCCCCTCCCAACTCACCTAACAAACTTCAGGTTTCCCAAGCTATTCTTAGTCTGCGAATGACTGGACTGTAATTCTGTATCCGCTAGACCAGGGAGCTTTGTATGGTGGTCTCTGGCTAGACTAAGGAATGAATCAAGTGATCTAGAAGTTTGAGAATAAACGACCCCCCCCCCCCCCTCACCTAACAAACTTCAGGTTATCCAAGCTATTCTTAGTCTGCGAACGACTGGACTGTAATTTTGTATCCGCTGGTTCACGGCAGATAATCCCCTCGAGCAGGATGTTCATCCACTCGGACCTATACCTGGCTGACACCAATCAGCCTGTTGCCTACTCAGGGCCTGGGGAAACAAAAGATGTGGACAGGATTGCAAATTGCAACTGGTGGCCGAGGCAGGAAAAACAATTAGTTTTGATGTTTGTCCACAGGTGGCGTGGTGGTACACAATGGCTCACCAGCCAGGGGGGGTTCGTCGAACCCCTCGAACCCCCCCTGGATCCGCAACTGATTGTCCTATCAATGTGGCTGCTGTGATCTCGTTTATGAATTTGACATCTTTCACCCCAACCACTATCCTAACCATCACCATGCAGTATTCATAGTGAGCGAAGCTCGGAACGGCCGCAGTCCTATTGTGATGCTCGCAATCATGCAAAAGAGTGAGTGTGACGTCACCTAGAAATCCATACAGGGACCAAGAAAGTCATCGTGACACAACGTGCGGCCCACACGCGTAGACGGAAATACCTTTTTGCTGTACATCCACTGACGCAGGCACAGGTTTCAGGGAATTCTGGGAAATAGCAGCGCCATCTACATGTAATCTGGAGAATTTTCACGATGACGTCATTGTCGAAAATATATCGTTTAACAGTGTAAATTGTATGAAAATAGCGTTTTGACCGTCGATGATGCCGCTCCACGAGCAACTATGGAACAAAGTAACAAATGCTAACACGACGTAATAATTTTAGTAGCGGGTAAACCTGCCAGGGTGGTTGACTATATGTTCACAGTAAAACTAAATAACTCACCTTTCTGTTGGTCAATTTTAATGCGGTTTAGATCGTTAGAACTGCCACAATTCACTCCACTATTCATTCTCTTTCAAATCTGTATCAAAATGAAGATTTTGCGACAGGTTGAAATTGTTGAATTTTTTATTCCATTATTTTTCTTTTGGTTTAATAGTACGAAAAAAGAAATGAAATCTTGCGTCTAGTACCCAAGTTGCAGGTTGATGGCACTCGCTCAGGGTCCGAGCCAGGAAAAAAAATGGCGATTCTAAAATTTCTGGGCATCCAATATTTCAAGGGAGATCACGATATACTCAGATTACAACCTTAGAAGACCAACACATGGAATGGAAACCAGCCGGTCAACCTGAACATGCTAGCCTCAACCAGTGTCAATTAATAGTCGCTAATAGGTGCTCTGGGCACCCCCAGCAGGTGGTGGAGATAAGGTTTCTCTGTAATGTAATCGATGCGGGAGCCCTGATTGGTCCTTGTTCCCACGTGACCTCGTGCTGCTGCCTTATCTGCTAGTCCTGGCATGAGGCTAGCATGTAACTATAGGGCATATAGTAATTGGTCTCTCGTTACATATCCATTCTTTTCTTAATCCAAGATTACAACCATGGACATGTATTCACTTAATGAAATAAAGCGCAATGTCCATATACAATGTCGTGGGAATTATACTGAGCTGAAAAAAGTTCAAACGTATGCTTGAAATTGAAATTTTAAGAACTTTCCTACAAAATATTTGGATGTCCTGAAAGGTGATTTTTGAGGATTTGGGAGTCCAAGTGACACCCAGATGCACTGCTGGCTAGGGGTGTCATTGATATGGTCCATATCGATATATCGATAACTCTCCTTAAACAATACAGCCTGCTTTCACTTGTCCATACACATATCAATGTAACGAAATAATTAAAAAAATTAAAATGGACACTTGGAGAAGAAATTGACAGCTGAATATTGCTGGTGTTGCTAGTCACATACTTTCTAACAGCATTTTTTTACATGGCCATGCCTCACTTTTCTTGTTGCATTTCAAATGGAAGCAAAAAAATGAGGCAGGACCCTCATAAAATGGTGAAAAACCAGCATCAATGCTTCATGATTTTTCATCAATACATCATATCGAAATCAAAAACAATTTATCAATATATCGAATCGAGAAAAAAAACTAAACAATGACATCCCTACTGCTGGCAAGACTATGCACTCGCTACAAGTCTCAGAATTCTCTGAAACTCTCGCATCTGCACAAGACCAGTCCAAGTTGATTTTTGGTCTTATGGAATCGTTGACTGATTTTTGGGCTTATTAAAAAAATTAAATTCCAGAATTTCTAAAAAAAAAATAAGTTGCAAAAAAAAACACGTCCTATTCACCCGCAAACACCACCCTTGGTTTTTACGTTTTCAGGCCATATTTAAAGAAACATTCAAAATAAACTTAGTCACGCAATCTCGGTCTATCACATACATTGTCTAAATCGGCAACCATTTTTGGCACTGCTCTGAGGACCGCTCATCCATAATGCATTGCGTATAACTATTAACTGCTACATATACAGATTGGATATCCAGTTGAGTGAGTTACATACACATTGTTTGAATGCTTGCTAGCGCTTGCTAAATTACATACTAGAATTGTACAATTCTGGTATAGTATACTGATATGTAACAGAATTGTTGCAACAATTCTGGTGCATACCAGAACAGTCTCCTAAGTGGCTCTGGCCTGGTGAAATTTTGCCAGGACAGAGTATCTGTGCAGCTTGCAGAAACTCCTAATTGTGCAAGAGCTCAAGACATAAAGTACTTGCAAGACTTACAAGTAAAGAGGACATTTGGAGGAGACACGTCACACTTCTAAGTACTTCAGGCCTAAAAACAAAGTTGTTTGTTTCCTGTAACCCTACCCTAACAAGTTTTTATTCAAAAAAATCCCTAACCAAAAGTTATTTCCGCAAGTATCAATATTAACCTGGGTAAACATAAAAATGAGTAAAACGCATATTTATGTATGATAATGTAACAGAGATTTCATAGAAATACTAGTTATATGTTGAGGTCTGAATCTTCTTGGGTAGAAGTTTGTTTGGTGGGTACAAGTTGACTCGGGTTGATGTGGAATGCACCTACATAAATTCTCGCAAATCTCGGCCGCCCTAGGAACTCGGCCACTATAATTAATTTACAAAATACTTACTGGGGAATTTTGCCCACCACAATCCATCCAAGGACACATTTCACCAAATATCGGCCACCAAGTTAATTTCATTGATATAAAAAAACACATTTAGATTTCCAAAGTTTGCACTTGATTTTAGATTATAGACGATCGTCTTTAGTGCCCAGGTTTCCATTGTTGTATTTCCATTTATATAGGGGCCTCACACTTAAAAAGGTACTTTTACTCCATACATGCATAAAAACAAGATGTCCCACTGCTTTATAAGCTGCTATTTGAGTCGCTTTTGTTTTTTTCTTTCAGTAAAATTAACTGAATTTGGAGATAGGCTGACCGCTACGAAAAAAGAAACAACATTTTGTTTTTGGTAATGATTCTTTTGATACTTCTGACAATATACAGCATGCTAAGAAAATGTGCTTAAATCTTTTCACTTTACTTCAGTTTCTCATACATATTGCATGACTAAAATTCTGTAGGAAGTCAATACAAATCCATTACTATACACACATATTTGATTTGACTATTATAATCACTCCTATATATACTAGTACTAAATTTGCACAAACACCAGCATGCATAAATTCTTGCATAGAACATTTGATATGATACACTCACTGATTATTGTATGCAGAAAGGTGATTTCTATTTTCAAAAATATATAAAGCATATTCATGATGATGCATTTCAGGTAAACGTGATCATTTTCGGAGATCCAGGTCTTGAAATTGAAAGTGGAGATTACGACTGCCCAAAAAGTCTTGGAGAAGCATACAGCCACATTGTTTCTGAACATTTGTAATCAGCCACCTTAAACAATTGGAACAATTGGTTTCAGGGTTATTCCAACAGACCCAGTAAAGACTTCACTGCCTCAAACATGGCAAGTGTGCCTAAAAGTGACAAAATGAGAACTGTAAAGGATCAAAATAGTATTGCTCAAGGCAACAAGAAGGGTTGTGATCCAATGGAGGGCCCAAAAGGAGCCCTACAATCAACACTACATAATCCCCTGCAGACAGACTTGCCAAACATGATGGCGTTGCATGATGAGCTGAGTCAGGTTACTCCTGATGCCTCAATCTTGCCTGCACTCCGCCAAAGTCAACATGTACCTACAGTACCAACCAATTTTGGTAATTTTCCCATGGGATCTGTTCTTGCTGTCCATCAGAAGATGAGCTCTGACTGTATTGTTAAAGTACATGATGGTTTTGAATATCCACCTCTACCTGTCTCAAATAAGATGACACACAATGTTGCCATGTTTCCATTAACCCATGAAAAAGAGTTGAAGATAGAGGCACTGAAGTGCTCTGAATCACAAGTACATGCATTTGAAGAGCAGACCAGACTTCCATCACAAAATGTTCTTAGGCATGTCCTGGAGATAGATCGTCTCAGTGCATCAACTATGGGAAAGGTCAGAACAAGAACAAAGGACTTTGAAAAATTAATTTTTGATCTGAAGATGGAAACATGTCTGGCCCAAGCAGCTGTGTGATTAGCCCTTGCCTATGAGCCTATTGCAGTCAAGAAGTATGTATCACTTTGCAACCGTAAGGTAAACATATATCCAGTTGGTATAGTGATCAATCCATGGGCGTTCTGGATAACGGCATCACCAAATAGGAAGGTGTACAATCCAGCAAGGTCTCCACCCATAGGTATTCTGGAAATAAAATGTCCTGGTGTGTCTTCTGTTTCGGACTATCTAAAGAGAGTTGGAGATAATTTGACTCTTGACAAAAATGATGATTACTATACACAGGTACAAACACAACTGGCGGTTACAGGTCTAGAATGGTGTGACCTTCTTGTATGGTGCTCAAATGACTATCATTTGGAAACTATATATTTTGATCTAGTGGAATGGCAAAATATTAAAGACAAGGCTGACATGTTATTCTTTGACTACTATCTAGGCAGTGGCAACATTCAGTAAAGGAGAGTCCATAAATATCAATGTTTTAATCCCTATCCAGTTACCTGGGTAGTATGGGTGGGCTATCATCAAATTTGATCGAAAATATAAATTAATTAAGTTAAAAAAAAATAGCATCAGGGTCAATGAAACACCCATCAGAATAAACAGAAGGAATGTCTAAATCTAGTCATGAAATGTAGTACCTATAGTATCAGTGTTTTTGCTATAATTGTAAAGGAGAAGTAAGGGCCTTAAATTAATCTCCCTATGACTGAATATGTTGATATCTATGTCTTTTACTGTTTGTTATTCCACATATTTTTACAGTTTCAACATGAGATTATATATAACCTGTATGTACTTTAATGGTGATTAAAATGTTAGTGTGCCATGTGGAGCAATTCCTTAGAAAGACTTAAATGTGGTCTTGCTTTTATGATAAGAGAAAGTTTGACTGTTTAGAACCATTTACAATGTAATTTGACAACTGATTTCTGTACACTCTAGTTACAGAAATTGAGGTATATTTAGGTGTTGATTCATTTGGCATTGATCGATCAATTTCACTTCTTGGAAGCCAGCTAGGGATTGCATCATCTGTAGAAAACCTTTGAATGCCAAATCTGCTAACTTCTCTTTTGTTATTTTAAATTTTGTAGTTTGAGATTAGTTTTTAATTTTCTGCTAGAAGTTGTTAGATTTTATCTTTATCAGAGCTTTGACCTCAGATTCAGCATCGCTGAAACAATATATATAATATATATATATATATATATATATATATATATATATATATATATATATATATATATATATATATATATATATATATATATATATATATATTATATATATATATATATATATATATATATATATATATATGTATATATATATATATATATATATATATATATATATATATATATACATTTATATATATATATATATATATATATATATATATATATACATTTATATATATATATATATATATATATATATATATATATATATATTATATATATATATATATATACACTGTATATATATTATATATATTAGAGCTGCACTCAACACTCACGAACTCGAGTTGCTCGAGCCCTGGGGCAAATTCGCCGAGCTCGAGCTGAAATGTTCAAATCGTGAGCTTGTCTTTGTTGGGAACACAAATGTAACACAGAGCACCGAACACACATAATTAACATACATAACTGCTTATCGCTGTCATGTCTTCTTTATAATCACCAATGTATACATGCAAGTTGTGTTGCATGTTATACTGACCTTTGTACCTCGTCAGCATGTTTTAAAATTAAATAAACATGGCAATGTTTATAAATCTCCGCCAATAAATATTTATATTGGAACGTCCTTGAGCTCATGAGCTCACGAGTCAAACAGGTGGTGAGCTCATGAGTTGATCTCTCTCCGTGAGTGCAGCTCTAATATATATATATATATATATATATATGAAAGGGAAAGCCAGTAATTTGTCAGTAATTTGCTTAAGAACCTGTTTTTAAGTCTTTAAATATTTTGAAACCTAAATATTGAAACTAAGAAGACGATACTGCCTTATAAATAATGTAAACTACCAGGCACCAACATAAGTTACAGAACTAACTTACCATGCGGGACAAGTAGTTAGTGATCTTTACTTGCCCGACATAATTTTTTGCTTGCCCAAAATAAGTCGTAACATATGCTAGAATGGCATGTATTATCTATCATGGATTAAATTATTTGAAAAGCATTTTCTTTTAAATTTTGTTGCATTGTGAGCATGTTTCTGGGGTATTTGTGCCATTTTCCATTTAAGAAATATGTGTAGTGTTCAGAAAATCTGCTTGCCCATTCCGGCAAGTGCAAACTAAAATGTACTTGCCCGAAAGCCTTTTTCCAAAAATTCACTTGCCGGGGCAAGTACTTATGTGTGGGGTTGACTACCTATGTATGGGGTTGAAATACAATGCATGCACCTGTTATTTTTTATAGAATAATGACTAATGTACATTATGATATGAATAAAGCTTTTGTAATAAACTTGTATATAAATTGTCAATTTTATTTTCTGGCCCAACTCTGTTAACATTGTATTAGTTGCTTTCCCATTTCTTGATTTTCTGACTTATATTCTAGGAAAAAATAAATTGCACTGTACCCTTAACCATGGAATTTTTATACAGAATGAACATTCCTGCCTTCATTAATGTTTTCCTCAATAGTGACAACTTATCATCAGTGGGTTGAAATGACATTGAAAAGTTGGCCTTCATCTCTCCTGATTTTAATAATCCATACCTTTCCTGCAGTTTTGTCTGAGGGAAAAGTGTGGAACCAAATAGCTTCTTTGATGTGACTTTGATATCTACTGTCTGAGTGGCAGCTTGGTACACGACAATGGCATTTTGAATTAGATTTTCCAGTTTTTGCTCATATAAGCCTGACACTGAAGGGTAACAGTCTTTTATGGTTGGCTGATCAATGTCCATGCTGGATTGGTGTCATAGGTGATAGAATATCAGGATTAATCTTCAGCCTCTCAGGCAATATTTAAATGTCTTCCATTGTGGATAGACGGCACTGCGGTATACTAGGAGGTTAGTTGGAATTCACACTAATCTCCCTCGTGTGGCAATTGTGTGAACCAAATGGCCAACAGTAGGCCACAAGTCACTATCTAGTATAGGAGCAGGCATTTCCCGGTATGTATAATAAAGTAAAATCAGAATAGAGCCTTGTAGCTAGGCTAGTGCCCCACATGTATGTCTCACAGTGTGTAGTACCCAGCATAAGCTTGTTATCAATAGGTCAAGCTGTGCCTGGTAAAATTCATTCTGAAGTCATTGATCTCTGACCTTCAAAAATATTGAGAGTGGCCTATGCTAGAAGTGTAATCAGTGCTGTACATACTCTGGGCCATTACTGTCGGTCCAGTGAGCCGACTGACTGCAAGCTGTGACCCTTGATGTTTAATAGTGAGGAAACTGGCCAAAAAAGTAAATTTGTTTGTTGTTTCAGTGTTGACCCCTGGCATCTAATGTAAATGCTAAAAGATGGCTTAGACTATTGAAACTTGGAGACCCACCATCAGCAGGTTGTGTGATGTGATCAGGTGTATGAGTCACAGCAGGGGGTCAACTGATATACCCATTTTGCAGCCAATAGGTGCACTAGTAATTTGAGGAACCAGCTGTTAATTACCCGAGTGCAGAATTTGATTACACTGCAGATGTGAAAGTCGCATTGGGCAAGTGTGTGTCTACTGTACACTGGGCCTAATGTGATTTTATGTTATTTGGTCCATGGCTGCATAAACCCTGTTATCTTTCTTCAAGAAGATGGGAAGCATGTTAATCTACTGTCACAATATTCTATAGTATTGGATGACCATCTTTCTCTTCAGTGTTCGATGAATGCTCAATATGTTTGCAACCTTACAAAAAGTTGGGACTACTGTAATATTTGCTGTAGGTTTTACTGTTTATTAGAGTCTGGGAAAAATGCATTTAGATTACTAATTCACTAAATGTTGAAACACAAGATAATTGAAGTAGCTTAGCAAAGTCATTATTTTGAAAATGCATTTTTTCAATCAACTTCTTTAGTACCTTATTGAGCCTCAGCAATTTGCTTTTTATATTTTCAATGAGATAATAACCGTATCAGTGCTAATTCTTCTTGGGTATACATCCTAGATTTATTGTTTATTGAAGGCTCATTTAAATATACTCTCACATTTGGAACATTCCCATTACCAGTCTTCTATCTTTTCAAACAGGAGTCCAGTGATGCAAAAGACAATATCCGCCGCTTCTATGCCTTGCAGGAAGAAAGGGTCCAGACGTATGGTTTATTTGAAGAGTAAGTCTCAGAAACATCCTCGCATCTATCATACAAATAGTTCACATCTATCATACGAATATGTCTCTTTAACTACAACTAGTGGAAAACAATTTCCTACATAATTACGAACTTTTTTATTACACCAGTATAAAAGCTCTTCCTCATGGGAAATATTTCTGGCTGTTACTATCTGTAGTTTTTCTATGGTATTCATTTAAATACGAATACATAGTCCTATTTTTTTCTAATTCTAAATCTATGCAGTCAGTGAAAAAAACAATGTATTGTTAACTTCTAGCCAGTTGTTATCATTTTATATATTGATAGTTCTTTATTTCCAACTAAGGTAAATTTATTATCGTTAACTTGTATGAAGTTTTTATCTATTCCCAGCTATGTCAATTTTCTTTTTGTATTCCAGGGGTTTCCAGGCATACCTTCAAGCTGCACCAAACTATAATTTTAACATGTACAAACAGTTAGTACATGAAGTGACGGAGGCCTTCAACAAAATTTCTAAGGATATCATAAGTATTGAGTCCGAGTTCAAAGGTACTCACAATCGACCAAGCATAGCTGCTTTTATAAGAAAAATACAGAATGAAGAAAAAAGAAAACTGGAATTGGTGAGAATCAAAGCACATTTTTTGATTTAGACATATATTAGAAATTAGAAATTGCAATTTCTGTGGTAAAACTTATTTTTGACCAAAGCATATGACCTGAGATATGCCTTCATGTCTCTGATATGACCTATTATACTGATATGCTATTCCCAATTATTTCAAATATTGAAATGCCCTTGGCTTTCTGTTTGAATTTTACCTAGAATAGGCAGTGGAAGATGAAGTTAAGCCCCCCCCCCCCCCCCCCCCCCCCCCCTCCTCCAGATTCAATCAGTCCATGGATTTAGGTTGCAAAATTTCACCTCTCCAGGATATTATCAAAATCAAATACTCAGCATTGGCAATCAGCACATACTTTGCAGATCTTTTCAGGACGTACAGAGTTAGAAAGTTTGACAAAGACGATTTTAGAATTATAATAAGTATGAAGTGAATTGGTATGATGACAGAATTGATTATGATGAAATAGTGTCACAATTTCTTGTTGTTCTTAACAGTACGTAACAATACGTCTTTTTTGCTCGTGCAATTTTTGAAAAATTATCTGCAATAAAATATTTTCATGATCTTTTCATTTCAGAATGATTTATTGTAATTTTGCTATGTGTACATGTGCAAACTCACATGTGATGGTGATCAGATGACCCACTTTGAGATAGATTAGTGTCTAAGACAAAATAGTCGGAAAGTGTCAGATTTAGTAATCAGAGTCTGTGTAAAACCATGTGCTACTTAAAATCTTGAAATAAATTGAAAATCAAGTTTTTCACATATGTTAAGATAATGTGCATTTTTCCAAAAGTTGTTTATGAAATTGTAAATAACTTTTTGAGCTATCATTTGTTGCAGTTCTGGCAGGGGATGAAGTCATACACCCTTACTCTCTATACCAGATATATGCAGTTTTTACCTTTTTGAAGGTATTTTTATGGTTAATGCATACTTTTCTTTCACTTTAGACTGCTAAGCTCCAGTTAGCTACTCAGAATGTCATAGACCATCCTGATGATAATAGCCCTAAACAAGAAATGACAGCTGCAAAGGAAGAGTAAGTGAACAAATCTTACCCGTATATGCTTTAAGCTTTCATTGAAAAATATTTTAAAAATATTATTATGCTTAGAAAATATTGTGGGGGTGAAGTATAGATTTGAGGAATATTTGTAAAGGAGTTGTAATTGATGTTCTGAAGAACATTCCTCCATCCTATATTTTTCAAAGGATGATTATGCTATCATTTTGATATTACAATAATTGCCACATGAATCAGGTTATGAATATGAAACTGTCTTTTATGACCGATTTATACAATGAGTAATAATTTTGAAATTAAAGTAGGATAAAAGAGGAATCAATACAAAATTTGATGAGATTAGTAGTTTTGTTCCGATGAGCATTTCTAATACAAATATTTCGAAAAGTAGTCCTTTGGAAGCTGAAAGCATGGATGTGTTAAAAGGTATCTTTAAGAAGCTAAAAATTGGACTCCAGCCTGATGAATTTGAAATTGGTTAAATATTTATATGCTACCAGCATTGATAATTTGATGTCAATAAGTGAATTTGGAAGATCAGAATTGCAGTTTAAGTCAGTGGCTATTAGTTTGTATTCCTATCATTTGGTAACGTCTTAAAGCATTTTATTAAGAAATGATAATATAATTCACATCTTTATTTTCATACATGTAATAATTAGGGATCGATAACAAAATGGTACGGTAAGGTATTGGTAACAATGAAACGGTACGATAGATAAGTTACTGTTTGCATTATTACCTTATAAATTTTGTTGCGAATAGTCATGTTTAGGATCCTTGATAATTTCACAGTGGTTAGTATTGTTGAGTACCTTAATAAGGGAATGAAATGGTACAATACAATACTTTTTGAAGCGATACTGGTACCAGTACCTCTTAACAGTATCCGACCCTAGTAATAACTGATAAATGATATTTCGAGACACTGTATCCCTCTATTTTCTCTTTGTAGGATCGAAGAATTGAAGGGGCGCATAAGTGAGCTTCTGGAGGAATTAAAGTATGAAGCTGAGGACCTGTACACATGAAAATAGAGAAAAATAACTTTCCTATAAAAGACCCAAGCTTGGCTATCAAGATGTGTTCTAGATAATGGATACTGGCTGAAATTTCTTGTGATAGAAGTTATACATTGGTCAAGTCAGTAAACAACATAATGATATTCTCTACATCCTATAGAATGACATTAAGCCAACTAGAGCAAGTTATATGGAGATTGGACATTGTTTTCCAGAGTTGGAAAGTAACCTCATTATAGCTGTACACAGTATAAAGGACCAATTATTTCTCTTCAGTTGAATCATTTGTTATAATCATAAATATCATTCTAAGATTCCACCCTTCCTACTATTCATCTTGTTAAGATTGAAACATACGTACATTTATCAAGGTCGGATGAAATATTCACTTTATATTTTGATGCTTTATTCAAATCAGACGGAAGGAACTGAACCCGGAAACTGAAGTTGTAAACAAATTATTTACAGATTTGTAGACACTCGATTGCATAACAGAGTGAATAAGATAAAATCATAGAGTGAGGCATACCATATGATAGAGAAAAGAACAAGCATCATGATTTTATGCATGTAACATCCTCCTCCCATTGATATGTCATGGGAAGTCTAACCGCACTTCTTTACGAGATTACTGAATGAAATGAAGTTATCAAAATCTTTTGTTTTGTGTTGTTATTCTTCAATGCAGCCATAACCATTAAGTTTCTTTCAGAAGCTTGAATAAGTATTTTAGCCACACTCTTAGATCATTTGTCACATTGCAACTGAAATATCTTAGAAAGACCAGATACATACTCTGAGAAGAATTAAAATGTTTTTATGTAAATGATAACTGTACTTGTAAGAATTTGATATTGCCTCAAAACATTTTAGAATACAGTCTTCATGTGAAAATCACACCACTGCCACAAATGCAGTATTATAGAGTCTTTGGAGATGGTGAGCCTGTCAATTTTGTAGTTAAGAGCGAACTACAGGCAGCTACAACTAGTAAAAGCTTCATGAATATTAGCATGGATAGGAAGCCGCCAGATCTCACTGCATTACCCCTGTTGCAGGTCTCAGCAAGGGTTCAATTGATGTACGTTACTTGCAGCCAATAAGGAAGCCCCTTTCTCTTTAACCTGAATCTTTGAGACCTGAGTGCAGTACTATTTACAGTTAGGGTGCCCGAAATGATTTTGATGACTGATGTGATTGTATGGTAATTGGCCACTGGTGTAACTCCCCCATATCTTGCTCTCTGCTACAAGTGGTTAATAACATAACAGAGTATAAATGATCTATTCTATCACAGCCCCCATATATAGCAGGGTTATGATACGTTCCTAGGCAGCAAACAAGAGCCCTTTACCAAGTATATAAAACTGATTAAAGGCTGCGATTAACATATTTTCATAGCTACCACATCAAGCAATATATGAATACATGGATTTTGTGGATTGAAATGCTTTTTGAGTTATTATTTTTTAATTCTTGTCGTCAAGTGGCCACCTTCTCTGGGTGTGATATATTTTATGCTTAGTGAAGTGGCTGTTACATTTACCCCCTCTGATTTTGAAATGTAAACAAACTGATAATAAAGAGAATATGTGTCGTCTTACTTGCTTTTGATTTCCTAATAAAATAAGGAAAATAAAATGGAAAGTATGTCTAGTATGGCATTTATTTGTTTATTTTCGAAAAATCCAAACCTTTTAAGACTCCTGTTCTCCCTTCTTCACAGTTTGCTGTTCCAGTCCACCCCCTCTGAACTTGGCATGAACATTTCAAATATCATATGTTTGGTATTTATTAATGATTTTTTTCTGACAAGTGATAGAATGGGAATTGATCATGTATGGTAGGTGTTTGTGGCCCTACAGCGCACTCCCAGTCGGCAATCTCAACTGCTGCTGTAGTTTGTTAGGCTGCTGTAGTTTGTTAAATCTATTTACAATCTTGTGCATTCAGGGATCAGGCTTTGGTTAAAAAATGTGGTAGTCTGCAGGATTTTCTGTTGTCAACTCGCCATAGCCCTTCCAAAGATATCTTAGCCCAAATTTCGATGAATCCTGCAGTCCTCTCCCCAAAACAATTCTGGTTGTAAGTTATCCTTCCTCTATTAAATTTCACTTTGGAACAGTACTCATTTGGATAGAAATACGTTATTTAATATAAGACATCGCCCTCATGTATTTGACTTATTAATGAATACTGCAGATCTGGTTAAATTGCCGTGTCTGCTGGCGCTACTAGACTACGTAGCTAATTGTGGGAATCAGGGATGAGTTTTTGGGAAAAAAACTATTTTTAACAGGGAGTACCACCTTTAATGAGATTGGTACATACATCAATAGTGAGTTTTACCGGCGGTTGTGCGTGGCTGGGCTGCACGGCTGGTGTTGATCTCTCCATCTCGATGTGGGATTGAGCCTTTGATTTTGGCTTATTTGAATTTTGGCCTTTTCAGTGATTATTTTCAAAAAAATGTGGCTTCAGGGTTAGACCGCCATGCCATCCTTTGTGAAAGTGTGTAACTATGAGATGGTGAATGTGATATGGATTCATAATGCTTATGGCGTCAAACTGATTCATAAAGGATTCTATTGTTTTGAGTGGTCGAGGTGGTTCACTCGTAACTTCCTGCACATCATTCAGTATAGCTTGAAACCCAAACATGTGCTGCACACCAGGGCCTGCTAGTATTCATAAATAATAATAATAATAATCTTTATTTAAAGAGGGTAACTCAGTCCAATGGTAAGGATCTTCCCTGAGGCCCTCTGGCATGTTTACAAGTAGTCTGAGGGCCCAAGGGTTACAAAGTAGTACAGTACATTGCTTTTAGGTATCGAGACTTGAAGGAAGGTAGAGATGGTGCACATCTGATTGCTTCAGTTAAGCCATTCCAAACTTTGGGCCCTGCCCCTGAGTATGAAATGCATTTTTGGCCAATTGATTTATTACATTTTGGAAGAGCTAATAGTGAGGAGGTTGCATTTCGAGTACCATAGCTGTGGTTTTCTTGTGTGTATGAGAAAAGTTTGTTCATATAATGGGGGTTTAACTCATTGAGGCTTTTGTATACAGTGACAGACTGTTGGTATTCCACATATTTAGGAAAAGGGAGCCATTTAAGCTTTTTGAATAGATCAGAAGATGGAATTGACAAATCGGCATCTAGTATTAAGTGGGCTGCCCACTTTTGTAATTTGGTTATCCTGTTTTGTTGATTTGCCGGACAGTTTCCCCACACTGAACAACAGTATTTTAAGTGTGGTAAAATAGAGCAGTTATAAAATAACAACCTCTCTATAATCATAGGATTAAGATAAATTTAAGTTGTAAGAATATCAAATATTTGATCACAATAGACAGTTTTTGGGCACTTCAGGAATGCAAGGCATCTAAATGTTTTAAACCATTTCCATCTGATGTGCGTATATGATCGGGGAATATCCTGAACACTGAAGCATGATCTTTGGAAATAGTTCACTGAAAATGCTGAACAATTCCTCCCGAAACATTTTTTCAACTGTTTAGGTAGCTATATTATGAGATATGTGCCAAGTTGTCAGATCACGGGCGCAATCCAAATATAAACGGGTTTTGAGACAGAAATCATGTGTTTCCATCTAGATACTCTAGAACACACAAAAAATAGGAGTCAACACCGATTCTCATCATAACTCAAAACAAGGGAGATAAGCAAAAAAAAATTTATTCATGTAAGTTGACTAATACATGCATAACCTTTCATTGTACTGTTGACATTCATAACTGTTACAATAGAAGACAGCCAGATACTGCAAGAACAATACAAATTTAATGCAAACAAGCGCAGGAATAAGACAGTTTCACATAATCCCCAAGTTGTGCTTTGTTCAGAGGATTTCTTCCACACACTTGGCAGTAAATCATAGGATTGACTTGGAGTTAGATTGTCAAAGCAGTATAAAAGGTCCTTCTGCCTTGGTTCACACCCCTCTCTCTCCACTGCTGGTAGTACACCTCCAATGTCACACAGTACTTGGTAGAGTTGACTTGCCGCCAGTCATACTACCTCTGCCTTGGAGGCCTCGTCAAAGTTCTCAACAAGATCTGGAAGGAAAACGAGCAATCATGAGTGGTGTAATATAATACTTGAAATACATGTTATACATGATATTGTGCTCATAGAAACAATGAATGTTATTTCTCAAAAAGAAAAAGTGAATTTCGAACTTTTTGAACACGAAACATGAATCAGTGCACTCATACGTCAGCCCTACTGAAGAGCACTAATATATGATGATAATAAGCCCTGTCTGTATTGTGTTATGACTACTCCCGACTCAGTCTTAACTTGTTTCAAATGCACAAAACGATATTAAAAGAATTACGCATTCAATACAAGAAAATAACTATCTTCTAATATGAGACCTGGACATTTCCATTTTCCAAGAACCTTAGGCTAACACTGCAGAGCCATCCATGTTACAGTTGTCTGTATGAATGCAGGTCACTTATGTTTGGTTTATAATAATTAGCACTACAGCATGGATCATATATAGGGAACATAAACTTTCTTTAAATGGCCGATAATAATCAAAATAATGGTGCTAAGCATGAGGAAATGGATGATTACTGAGCGCTTTGATGTCTGGAAGATGTTACAAATGTAGTAGCAATGTCATGGTGCTCTGATAGCAACTTGAATGGATAATACTCTCAAGACGTTTAGTACATAATCAATCTTCCATACTGCTTGAAAACCACATAATGAAAATATTTTACTTCAATTCTAAAACCAAGAAAACTTGCACCCAACTATGATACCGCAAATTGCGAAATATTTCATTCACCAAAATACACAACCGAAGCTACTTAACTTAGATAATGGTTAAACAAAAAAATGTTTGTGGCATATCACAAAACAGATAAAATACCCCTACACAATTTGTGACTAAAAGAATGATCTTCACCAAAGAAGCTCAATGGCATTTCTCCTGTCAGCTATTTGCTTATATACACTTTTTCAAGTTTATTTGAAGATGGTTTTAAACTTACCTGGGACGTCCTCATCATCTTCATCATCAGCATCTTCAGAGAGCTTAGGATCACCAGAACCCACTAAAACAAGAAGAGCATGTAGATGATTAGCCATTACCAGAGGAAAGACCTGCAGCGATATATATATATATATATATATATATATATATATATATATATATATATACATATATATATATTTATATATATATCAATTATGTAGGAGTAAATAGGAGTTGCAGTTTCATTGTTTTTCAACTGTTTCAAGTTAGAATATCTTTCACCAGTGTCAAAAAATGCTTGGTTTATGACAGAAAATCTTAATATCTAATACTGAACATTTCAAAACTTGCAATGGGGTAACTAAGAGCATAATCTTAACTGCTTCCATAGCAACAATTAGACAATTATTGCTAGGGCAACAGTTAAGATTAAACCCAAATTTAGCTGAAGCCTGTAAGGGGCCACAATACACAAGCTATTGATGTTCATCTAAAGAATGCTTTCACTTCACTCTGCCTTATGTTATAACTATTGCATAATTCATTCCCAAACAGGGGGTGCAGAGAACCATGTATAAAGGGTAACTTACTTGAGCTTCCTCTTGCTACAGATGAGGCCAGCTTTCTGAGGCTGTTAAGACCCTCTGGGCCAAGCTGGTTGATAATTCCTGGGAGCATTTCTGATATTTCTGTTGAATGAAAACACAAATATTCATAAGCTTTCAGAAATTCAGCTGTTCAAAATGAAAATGGGTTAATTCAGATGTACATAACCTTTGTTCTCTAGCAGGTACTTCACACAAAAAACTAATCAATAAAGAGAATTCTCATAATGAAGAATGGATTGTAAGGAGACTAATTGGAATGTTCTTTAACATACTACATGTATCTGCATTATCTACTGTTGAGTAAAAGGAAGAATAGATCAGTAATTGTTATGGAGAGCTCATATTATAGTGAATAATATACACCTATTTCTATGCTCTGGCTTTGTAATTAGCAACAAACAAAGGAAAAGTGTCTTGTATGTCATATCAGGAAGTTAATGACCAGTTAGCAGGCTTGCCATGCACTTCTGAAAATTTGAGGAGAGACTTGTATATAAAAGGTAAAACAGCAATGGCTAAAAGCTAGACTAAGACAAACATCTCCCCAGTTACGCCTCACAATATTCAAAATAAATGATTACCTTTCTTCTGAGGCACTCCTGAGATGGAAAATGTGTTAGCTTGCAGGGATGCTTGTACTTTAGGATTGATGAAATGTAGAATTTCTCCATTGTCATGAAACATGTTTACCTGTGAATATGAAATGAAATCATTAAAGCACAAAACAATTTAAGCACACAAGGTCAAGTTAAGAGTATTACTCTGAAAAATGCCTCTCATATCAAATTTTGTGATAAATCATTCAGTAAATGAATAATCATTAAAGATTATCTGGGGTATCTCCTGTTGGACAAACCAATTTTGCTAAATGCATCAGGCAAATGATGACAGTAGCACTTGAATGCATGGTACTGGGATCTTTTTCAAATGTGATAGCTGCATGCCTTTATCCATTCTCACAAAAATACCTTTGAGATTGAAATAGTGCACTGCCACATAATATTGTACAAAATATAGTATATGTTTGTTAATATAATTTTTATGCAGATATGATTTGTATATATAATAGAATTTGTTTGCAAGATTGCTAGAAATTGGATACATATGCAAGGAGAGAACTGGATTACTGGAAAACAAGTATAAAGTTTAGTTAAAACATTCTGCAGTCTTAGATCTATAGACATAAAATGCATTAGTAGCTGACTACCTGGGGTGTTATGACTTATGACCTTTAGTCACCATTTGAAAGTGGCGCATTTTCTCTACTTGAGTGTAATGAGCGAATCCATACATTTCAAGGCACCAAATGGTAATGGCAATCAGGAAAGAAAATCTTTCCACACCTACTTTACATGTCAATATATAATTTAAAGTCCTTTCTAGACTGAAATGGTTTGTATATATATATATAAATATATATATATATATATAATTATATATATAATATATATGACACTAATTCAGTGAATTTTCAAAAAATGTATAAAATATTAGCAAATTATACGAAGCAGTTCCCTATTATTAAGTATTTAACGATTATGAAGGTATTATATATACCAAGATTTCATTTTTGTCAGGTATAACCAAATTTTGATTGTCAACAAGTTAAAATATGAGTGACTTACATTTAGAAATTTCTGACATCTGACTGCCTCACCAGAGCCCCATGAAAATAAAAGCAATCATACCTCATCGATACCGGGAATGGCATTCACATTGATTTTCTTTAAAGTGGACTGTAGTTTTTTATCGTCTGTTGATGCAGCTTTGTGTACAACCTTCTTCTTCCTGCGGGCAGATCCCTTGCCTCCTATCCGGACCTGAGCCTGTAGTTTTGCTAATTTTTCTGCATTCATTTTCACCTGAAATAAAGTATCAGAATTGTTATTTCACCACACTAAAGAATTCATCGCTGAGAAATAAGAATAATACCCTTATTTTCATGAAAGCCAAATGTAAATGGCAATACCAAAACTGTTTGCCATTCAAACAATGAAGTTATCACTTTATGACAGAGTGCACTTGTTTGTGTTCAAATAACTCATCATGTACATTATTATATGTATGTATATACATAATATATATGATATATATATATATATATATATATATATATATATATATATATATATAATAGTTTGATACCTCACCAAACATGGAAATGGAGAAGTTTCAAACTTAACAGTTGGCTTTGAGGTGACAGCTAATGCAACAGTTTCAGTTATGATCTTCAGTCAAATACTGGGTTTTAGTTTCAAGTCAATACATATGTGGCATGATACATATGTTCATTGAAAACATCAGGGATTTCCTACTGATCAACGGAAATACTGGCTCAGATTTCCTACAGCTTGTGAATGATGATAACTCTAGGGCTCTATCCACAGTTTAACAATTTAATACGAGGCAGTCATATTTGAAATTATCTCCTATTAGTAGATAGGTTTTGCTGTTTGTGTTAAACATCTCAGATGTTTTGCTAAATATATGCATAATATAAGGGGTTGACCAGCACCAATCTCCAAATGGACAAATTTCAGTAAGGTTATTGTTTGACAAGACACTTTAATACTAAATAGTAATGCTGATGTTTTTAATACATAATTCCTTGCATGGAACTGCATTCGTCCTGAAAGATCCTTCCTGATACATCCAAATAATGTCATGTAACTAATCCTAATGTAATGAAGCTAGAACTTTATAAAACCACCATGACTATAATGAAGATGGATGGGTCGTTGGGTAGGTTATATTTAGTCAACAAAACTGTAAGAAAATGCTGATTAACTTTGGATTTGTTGGGTAAATTTCACAGGAATTGCACTTTTTGCTACACCATGTCATGTCTTCAATCTGATATTGGATGATCCCTCAACATAAACTTAAAAGCCAACAATAAACCGACTTCACTTGGAAGATTTCTAGAAGATTCTCATTCTGGTTACTAATAATATCCTGTCAGGAGTCAACACAGAAAGGCTACAGTATGCCTATGCTATGGATACTGTTGAGATTTTGAAACATACACATTTCTTCAGCTTTAATTGTGCTCAAAAGCATATACATCTAAAAGCATTAGATCAAAATGATTTGTCCATTGTAATGTAACTCATGGCTTTGACCATAGCATAGGCATATCCATTTTTCATCATGGCCAGATTTTCTGACTCATTATTTCCTCCCTCTCACAGATTAACAATAAATGTTAAAATGAAATCAATAGTTAGTACAGTAAATAAACATAACATTTATAAAATGGGCCTCAGCTACTAGAACTGCATAATCAATCGACTGGATGTTGATACGTACTTGAGGAGATACTACCATGTTACTCTACCAAGGCAAGTATTATAAAGGAAGTCTGAAAGAAACATGTGGGGAGATTTGTTCACGTGCACGGATTCCCTCCACCCAGTGTATGAGAATCGCAATCACACATAGTTGAATTGCGAAATAATTGAGAGATAAGTGATATGGAATCCTATTAGAAAAGTGATAATATAATATTATGGCAGTAATTGATAATTTTTCAATTGTGTTGCATTTGAAAAACATTCATAATAGGTAAAAAAGTATAAACGATTTGGGTTCTAGGCTATATGAAAACAAAACTCTGACGTCACATCCGTCGAAGGAATAAAAGGCGCGAAATACTCGCAGAAGAACGTTCATCTTCCTTCTTCTTATTTACAACTAATTGTCGAGATGTCCGAGGTTGCAACTTCCACCACAGAAAAAACCGAGAGGTAACATTTTGATATTGTTGTTAACATATTTTGAACTGTTTTTTATTTCACTGAAAACGATGAAAGAATGAATGACAGACAAAGGAAAACATTTTCTCATTTGTGCGTGCCGGTTTTGACAGCTCCATTCAAACGTCAAATCTACGGTTCCGTCAATTTGTAATGTTGCTTAACCAAACATTTGATAAAGTGAATACTTTTGTGCGTATAACTATATAAAGAATTCTATTTTAGAACACAGTTTGACACTGCATGCATATTTGTTATGTGTGTATTTTGACAGTTGACAGATTTGACACTTCGTTTTCTTGTAAACTGGTTTAGGCTTTGGCGTTGTATTAATTAGCTTATTTCTTAGAGTTAGACTTAATAGATGCCGCCGTACACTCTATGAAACCTATTTCTATGATGGCAGGAAGGTTGCTTACATGTAGCCTGTAGGCATATTTCCGTATTTCACCAGTTTACCATTGCTCGACTCCAACAGGGATGGTTCATTCGTAGATGATCCATTTGCTACCTGAGGTGCAGCAGGTACACGGCACAGGTTTGAAAAAACATCAAGCTTGCAGTTTGTGTAGGATCAAGTACTGCCTAGATGATGCTCTGACCAAAGCAGTTATTGGTGGCTGGGTTTTAAGCCAGTTGAGTTGCCCAAAAGGGAACAGACTTGACCAGTCAAACAAAGGTCTTAGCTGAATAGCTCACCTGCTTCCTGAGTACCCTTTGTTACCATCTAGAATGTACCTCAGATGACAGTCCCTGACTTAGTATTTTACACACACACAGCGGCGAGCCACACCATCTTTCCTTATTCAAAATTATTATGAACAGGGTTAGACTTTCCCAGGGACCCAGGGGCATATGCCCTTAGATTTTGCTGTGGGCCCAAAATAGTAGTATAATATTATAATAACCAGAACTCCTGTTTTTGACCGCTTAATTTAACCAAAAGACCTGTTTGGGCCCCTAGCCTGAAATCTTAGTGTCAGACCCTGATGAACAAGAGATGCATTTACTCATATTTATTCACGTCATTATCTTAATAGCAAGCAGGGTGTCTTTTGGACACCCAAACCCTCAAAAATCGCTGCTCCTCAGGACATCCAAATATTTCTGTGCATCATTTCCAAATCTCAAGCATATAATTGAAGTTCTTCCACCTCAATACAATTCCCATGCATTGTATAATGCTATTATGTCTGATATTAATGAGTAAATACATGTTTATGGCTGTTACTGATACATCAGTATTTTTTTGTCTCCCTTGGAAAATACAATGCCCAAAAATTTAACAATTGTCCATTTTGGACACCCAATTTTTAAATCCTGGCTAAGACCCTGATCCATGTAGATATTTTTCTAAACATTAAAATTGTTTCGTCTGTTTTTTTAATGTTAGTGGCCAGCACAGACTGCCAGTAGATCTGTAATTATCTCTGCATATAGATTTTCTCCTGATTTTGTTTCATTGTCTTCAGCATGTTAGCCCTTTTGTATCAATGCTAGTCAGGCTGGGCAAGTTTGAGTCAAAATCAGATGGTCCCGTCAAGCTTTCAGGTTGCCCTGCCACTTTGATATATAGCAATTACCTTGTTTAGTCTTGACGTAGAGACAATGAATTTTCTTATTTTTTTTTCAACTAAAGGTTTAATGTTATTTCTGTATAATTTTTTCCACCTTACCCATTGACTTTTCAAGGTTGCTATCAACTATATTGTTATTCACAACATCCTGTTATGGATTCAATGAATGTACCTCTCAATTTTTTTCTATTTTAATGGTAGATTGTCATGTAGGGTTTGTTCAGCTTGCCCAAAATGCTGTTTTTTGCCATGAATAGATAGTCATGACTATGGGGCTATCTGTAATAGCGAGGCCTGCAATGCTTGCTAAGGTATATTGTTAAGCTAAAATTAGATGAGTAGCAGCCTAGTAGGGTGCAACATAGGTTGCAAAACATTATTTTCTGAGTGGGGCAAGCTGCCCCTAAAGTTCACTGGCCCATCGGCACTTCCACTTGCCCCACCACTCTGTTAAACAAAGGTGAGATTGGACTTTGCCCAAAACATTACTTGCTGAGCGGGTTAAGTCAAGGTCTTGTTCAGCTTTCCCCATTGCCATTTTTTGCCGAATTCACTTGCAACTTGCAATGGGGCAAGTGGATATGTTGCACCCTGAGTAGTGTAAAAATCCTAGTGATCAATAATGTATGATAAATATGAGTCATCTTGGGAACGCGCTGTACTGTAAGTGTTCCCCAACACACACTTGTCCAGGGATCAGGATTGGTAACAAGCCCCATAGCCTGAGGCTACAGAAATTAGTTGGGTATTAGTGAATTTTGCAAGGTGTCTTGGTCTGTTCTATAATGTGTGGTTGAGATATTATGAGTTTGGGTTTGTTCAAAATTTTGGATGCCCAAAATTTTCAGGTTATATTTTGAGCACCATGTTCAAAATCCTGGCTAAAACAAAGTGCAAGTTCTGATACTTATTAGTTATTATGGTCCTTTGGTTTGTTATTCTTAGTAGTATCACTTTGTTTTCCAGCCCTGATGTGGCAGTTGATGCCATTGAGTTATTGGCAACTGGCAAGAGGAATCTGCTGGTTGGAGAATTTCCTTCTGCAGTCAACAATTTCCAAGAAGCATGTAGACTTCTGTGAGTATTACTTATCAGCAATCTGTAATAATTTAGCTATTTTTTGGCATTGTATTTTTGTATGAGAGTTCTTTTGGTAAACAGATATGAGGATATGAATTTACATTTTCAAATCCTCAAAATTGTCACCTTAAAATGTAGGTAAAACAATTTGGTGTTTGGTTCAGGTTCTCAATTCTCCCCTAAGCGGCTAAGCCTTTTAATTGTAATATTTTAGATTTTTATCTTGAATATGTATCCAACAATGTCTTTGTTAACTTATTAATTTCTTAAAGCTAAGTGAAACAAATAACTATATATCAAATATTTTTTGTTGAATACTCTTTGATCATGTGTACTATTGTGTAGCATCCATTTTGGTATTTCATATTGAGGATTCTTATGATTCTGTATATGAAGTTCATTTCCAATCTCTATGCAGAGCTGCCAAGTATGGCGAGACTGCTGATGAGTGTGGCGAGTCCTACTTCTATTATGGAAAAGCCCTGCTGGAACTGGTGCGAATAGAAAGTGGTGTACTCGGCAATGCTTTGCAAGGAGGTAAGTAGTAGATATCAACTGATTTGAGTCGTTGATACTCCATACAATAGAACTTATGAACTATATTTTAAGATATCTTATCCTAAGTTTAAAAAATAATCTTATTGGAGTTGCCATAAAAAATGTTGAAATGCCAGTTTTCAGAGCAATTATAACTCTGGTCTTAAGTCATGGCACCCTTTCAGCTTTAAAGTGCTAATTTACTTACCTGTACAGACTGATACAATATCTAGATTATCTTTCGGCATTTATTTATGAAATTGACTCGGAATAATTCCTGGGCCTTTTAAATATTTCTTTCGACCTCTTCCTCAAAGGTCTAACGAACCTTACTAATTGCAAATTGTATATGTAATCAAGCATAATCTAATTGTCATAACTGTATCTGTGCAGATGGAATGTTAACGAGGGCAGGTATTGTTTATGAATCTCACTATTAGCAATCTAGATCACTACATGCACATCACTGCACCCAGCCAATGAAATCATCAGTTCTTTCATGTTGTTTAATATAGATGTCGAGAGCTCTCCTGCTGTCTTTCCTTTGCTAATGAAGGCATCTTGTTTCAGTGCCAGAAGAGGAAGAGGAGGAAGGTGAGACCAGCACTGCCACCTTCGAGAAGGGTGAAGAAATGACAGGTGAGAAAACCTACTGCATGTGTAGTTGTGTGTGTGTGTAAACATATTTATTGGGAGGCAAAAAAAGGAATATTTTAGGTCTACCTTAGACAAATAATCCTGTTCATATTTAGCTGATCTTACTCAGTTCCTACCACTAATTTATGGCTGTGGTGCCAGAACATCCCAACTAATTTGAAGATATGCTTTTCAGCAAATGCTTTTTGGAAAAAAATGAAAAATAAAATTACCTAACATAGTTAACTTACATTTCATGTTTTAAAATCATGCTCAGTTCAAAAGTTATTATCAAAAGTAATTTTATCATAGGTCAGATGACATTTATCAAGGAGATCTGGCACAAATTGGTATTTTCTATGAGGGTTAAGCAGTCTTGGTTAGGACAGACTATAGATATGTGTATCATACAAACACACCTATTCTAGTTTATTTGTTATGGATTGAAAATTAAGAAATTATTTATAAGTTATAGGTAATGTTGTGTACTAGATCATATACTGCTCGGTTTGTTCACCATTAGTCCTAATCCTTGGAGTAGTTTCATGTTTACTAAATATGTATTGCCCAAGACTTGACATGTGGACATGTCCACTGTTATGTCCTGTACCTTTGGTTAAGATTACAAAATAGAATGATATACTAATGCATTTTACAATGGAAAAGTGCCATTAATTCATGTTGGACTATCCATTCATAACTAATTTATTAGTGAAATAGATTATAAAAAAGCTAATTTCTTCTCTTTACTGTTTTGATACTTAACTGGTTAGTAGTATAATAATCATATTGCTTGCACCACTATCACCCAGGATGTTAACATTTTCTTTCTATAATACTTCATAAAATCCATTATATTTCAAAGAATTATAAATGTTTGTTTGTCTCTCATTTAATTATCTCTGAAGTACTAACATGGGGGTAAAACATTTCATGTCATGTTAGAAAGTTACCAGTTGGCATATTACCCTGTTCCAAATCACAAACCCCCATTCCCTGGGATTCAAATGTAGTGGTGCTTAGTGAATGAAGTGGAAAGACATGTCAGGTTGCTCATGGTTCCATACTTGCCTGTAGGAGAGGAGCATGAGAAGATGAGCGATGAGATCATTGACGCCATGACAGAAGAAAAGAAGGCAGAGTCGACCGCCGACGCCGATAAGGCTAAGACTGAGGATTCAGAAAGTAAGTCAGATTCTGTTGATAAAACGGCCGAGCCTGAGAAGATGGAGACGGACGGTAGTGTAGAAACCAAAGAGGCAACGAAAACATCTGAAGAGAAGAAAGACGAAAAGAAGGAGGAGAAAAAGGAGGTGGAGAAAAAAGATGAAAAGATGGTGGAGAAAAAGGAGGCGGAGAAAAAAGATGAAAAGATGGTGGAGAATAAGGAGACAGAGAAAAAAGACGAAAAGATGGAGGAGGAAAAGGAGGTGGAGAAAAAAGAGGAAAAAATGGAGGAGGAAAAGGAGGTGGAGAAAACGGATGAAAAGAAGGGGAAAACTGATGAAAAGGAGGTGGAGAAAACGGACGAAAAGAAGGAGAAAACGGATGAAAAGAAGGTGGAGAAAACGGACGAAAAGAAGGAGGTGGAGAAAACGGACGAAAAGAAGGAGAAAAAGGACGAAAAGAAGGAGAAAGATGAGAAAATGGAGGAAGATGTGAAAGCAGATGAAGGAAAAGTTGAGAAGTCCGCGGATAAGGAAAAGGAAGTGGAGGATAAATCGAAGGAGGAAAAGGTTTCTGAGGAAGGAAAGAAAGAGGAAGAAAAGAAGGATGTGGTAGAAGAAAAATCGGAGAAAGGTACCACATGTCGCACAGTTCCACGTTCTGCATGCCAAAAGCACCTAAGCCATTTGTGACGTTTAGCGGAGAAATGCATGCTCTTTGCTTTTATATGTTGTACTAATTCCAAATGTTGATCGATCTTAACCTGCCTTAACGATAAGTTGTGTCTTTATGTAAGAGGTGGAAGATGTTGCAAGCTACTGCGATGCTGTTGTGTTTTGTTGCTGGTTTAAATGGAATACTGAAGAAAATATTTTGTCAGAAATAAGTGCAGGATTTGACATGCTGGAAGGAGACTCATTGGTTTCTCAATGATGTTAAGTATTTTGTCACTAGTTTAAATGGAAAACAAGAAGAAAATTTTTTGTAAGAAATAAGTGCAGGATTTGACATGCTGGAAGGAGATTCATAGGCCTCTCAATGGATTTACTGGAGGATATTTACAGTAATGTTAATTGTCTCAACCATCCCTTGAAGGTGTAGACACCTCAATGAAATGTGGATGCTATGTGTTGATAGTCGTAGTATTGTATTATACTATTCACGAAATAAACATACTGAGGTTTTTGCATGTAGGAAACTGGTAATATCTTTGATTACCTCTATTTCCACTAATTATACAGTCAAGAAATTGTTTATTAATTAATTCAATTGCAGATCTGTTGGCATTAGCTATGTTGTTATTTTGGACTCATTTACATATACCTCACACATTTTGAGATTGATTATTGTTTCAACCTGTCAGCCGGCATTTGATGTGGGACAGCATGCAAGATAAATAACAATACTTGAGCAATCCTCCTATTGCCTTATACTCTTGTTGGATCTGATGTCTATTTGTGGACAATAGTAAGAGTAGGTTTTCACTTCCTTTGAATTGGTTGTTTCATTAATTGTGAAAACAAGTACAAAGACATCTAGTAGCAGGTATCTCTTTTCGCCTTTCCATGTGTAAACCATGCTAATTGTTGTTCTGTCCATATATTTTGTGTGCCTATATTTATTTTCCATATTGTTAATATATATGTTTGTCTATGCTAAGACTTAATTTTTCATGAAGCAAATGCTATAACTTGTTGCATCTGTGTGGTTCAAGCATATCTTGGGTATTCACGATTTTATATTGGGAAATCTTCATTCCATGCATTATTGAGGAAAACCACTCATTTTACCTCCTTTTACACCATCCTAGTAGCCAATTTGGTATAAGATTAAGTTGTCCCATTTATTAGAAAAAGTAGCCCACATAAGGTTTTAATTTGAGGGTTCCTTAAAAACTCAGAGTGATAGAGCTACTACTCCCCAGTTTTTAGTAGCTTAATCACCAAATTTCCAAAGATATGCTAGCCCTGGGCTATGGGGGCTACCTTGTATGTTGCGCTAATATCAGGCCTCAACGCTAACTCAAAATGATACTGGGCCTGTAGGACCAGTAACACCTAGCATCTACTGGTCCTGCAAAATGTTTACTGGTCCTACATTTTTTCTTTAACATAACAAGAAAGAAAATTACATAAGATTCACCACAACATTTATCTTTATTAATTTTGTCTTCATTTATTTCAAAAACAATTGGGGACATTCTCAGGGGGAAACTTTTTAACAAGAATGTCTCCAAATGTTAACTGGCCCTGTAGGACCAGTTGAGGTCTTTTTTTACTGGCCCGAAGCTATTTTTGGGAATTTTTACTGGCCTTGGGCCATAGGTTCACCCTTAGCGTCGAGCCCTGAATATGTATACATATATACAGTTACTTGTTAATTTCATGCACCAAATTGTTTTATCTGAAGTACATGGCTTGATTACCTAAACATGTAACTATACTAATGACTAAATTTAATAGATGTCAATTGATGTCATTTCTTTAAACTGATGACCTTTAATTAACTTGTTCTTTTGTACTTATTAGATGATAAAAAGGAAGAAAAAGAAGAGCCCAAAACAGAGGATAAGGAAGCAGTCAAAGCTGAAACTGAGGGAGAGAGCAAAACAGAAGACAAAGAGAAGAAAACCGAAGACAAAGAAGAAAGCAAAACGGAAGACAAAGAAGAGGCCAAAACAGAAGACAAAAAAGAGGGCGACAAAGAAGAGGCCAAAAAAGAGGAGGAGAAGAAAGAGGGAGAGGAAGAGGACATGGAAGATGAGGAAGAGGGTGGCACTGCTGATGAGGAGTCTCAAGAGGGAGAAGGCACTGCAGAAAAGGAAGAGGAGGAGGAAGAGGTGACCAATGCTCAGCTGGCCTGGGAAATGCTAGAACTTGCCAAAGTGATTTTCATCAGGTGGGTTTTTGTGTGGATTGCAACTTGTACTAAATCAAAACATTTTAACATTACAACCAGTAAACCAGTTTCAAATTTTAGTAAATACAACAAAACTGATAAAATCCCCACTTATACATTAATATTAAGGTGTGTGTATATGTAATGTACAAACACAAACCCCAATAAATTTAGTCAGAGCACAAGTTCCTACAATGATGTGTCATTTCTTAGCATCCTGGATTTATGGCATTAGAGGTCACCACTGCCTACTTTGATGTTTCGTCAATTTGTAGAAATGTGGGCTTATTGAACTATTTTCATGTAGTCTGCCTAATATTTAGAGGAATGTTCTTTATTTCTTTCCAGACAGGGGACCAAAGACATGGTATTGAAAGGAGCACAGGCTCATCTCAAACTCGGGGAGCTCGGCCTTGAGACAGGTAAGCTCTGGTTTAGACATGCATGCTATGATTTGAAAAGCCTACAATACTGGGTGTGAATTTGAGCATATGTTCATTAGTGCTGGGACTCGGCCTAGAAAACTAACTCGAGCGCTCGGCAAATCTAGCGACCAAAACTCGAGTCCATATAGAGTTTTACGGCCACATTGACAAGATCTCAAGGCGAATGACTTGAAACAACATTGCGCCTCGGCATACGCCGGCACATGCCAGGCACACATAAAAGTGTACCGCGGCAGTGAGAATCAGTGAACCAGAAAATGGCGTAGTGTGCATTTGACATGAGACTTAAGAAAACGCATGTCATTTCTGGAAATGTGGTGCAAATCGGGGAGTTTTGGCCATCGCTAGGCCACACATGCATCGGAAGCATGTGTTGCTATTAAAATGTTATCAGCTTGTAATTTCCGAGCGATCTATTTTTGGATTCGAGCGCTCTGATTGGAGGCCCCACTGACCGATTCCTCGAGCTTCCGAGTACTTGTCCCACCACTAATATTCATGTGCGTAGGTGTAAATTAGAATATCCCGCATGCAAAGCAAGCTGCTAATTTTCTTAATTGCAAAGTCCCGAGGTCTCTAATTAGTCATGTCATCAACAAATCAATGGACATTGTGCTTATCTATAAATGTATGTGAAATAGATAATTATGCCCTTGGTTACTTAAAGTAAATAATTCAACTGATACTTTAAAGTCAAGCACATAAGGTTGTATTGTTTAGAACAAAAACTTGAAACATATCAGCTTTTATGTAGTGTACACTTAGATTTGTATCAGTATCCTTTGTGTTAAGGGTTTTCATTTGCATTAGTTAAGTGAAGTACATTAGTTAAGTGAAGACCATGTCAATTGTTATATTTATTTTCAAGTTCATTCCTTTCTTATTTCAGAAAACTATGAGCAAGCTATTGAAGACTTTTTGTCCTGTCTGAAGCTGCAGAAGGAACATCTTGATGCTGAGGACCGCCTATTAGCAGAGACATACTACCAGCTTGGTCTAGCTTACTCTTTCAACAAACAGTTCGAACAGTCAATTGAGAACTACCGCAGTGCTGTAAAAGTAATAGAAAGTAAAATTGGTAAGTATTACTGATATTATGATCAGAAATATAGTCAGATATGCAAGGTTTTATTATTATTTATTATCATATATTATGGTCTTAATCAATTGAGAAATTTACACTGTCATAGTTTGACCTATTAGTTCATGATATGATGAAGAAATTTATCTAACTAGCTAATTGCCTCAGGAAAACATGTTTATTGGCAGTTCGGTTCTACCAACCTCACATTTTTGGGCGGTCAGTTGTTTTGCCTTTTTCTAAGTACTCTCTGGACTGGTGTTATTTGTCCATACACTAGTATTTATGATGATTTTTACACGTTTCTTGATTTTTCAACAGGTTCTCTAAACAAGGTGATAGAGGCTAAAGAGGCAAGCGGTGAGAAAGGCAAGGAGCCAGCTAGTTCTGATGATCCCGTTGTCATGGCCCGCCAGGAACTGGATGAACTGAGAGAGATCTTGCCTGACATCATGAGCAAGGTAAGAACATGTAATGGTCTACCTAATGTAATGCTAGGAGAAAGCAAAGAAAATGACAGGCTTTGATTTCGGACCATTACAGCTGCATATAATTGATTTTAAAAAGCACTTGATTAAATGATTACAAAAATGTTATTTTGAGTCCTTTATTAAACATTTTTGTCGGATGTGCTTAAAGTGACTGCCTTGTCTTAGCTGAAAGATCGCTGTACATAATGATAGTGTTTCATCAAAACAGATAATTGGTCATCTGTAATTAGGGGTTAAGCTCGGCTCATGCTATTGGGTGTCCATCGATGAATGTAGGAATTGGCATCTTTAATATTTTCATGGTATGATACAATAACCGTATTTCCTTAATGATGCAATATCTTAGCAATATTTTTCAACCATACTGCCCGCCTCTCAGTGACCTAATTTTATTAGATTCAGCATCAATAAGTTTGAAATGTTAACGATACTATACGATACTTCACTTTTTCAATATTGATTGATACAATATCCCCATTCAATATTGATATTGGTATCAAATAGAGTACTGGCACCAATCCCTCATTATATTTTTAGGAACCTATGTTAATGATATTTTTAGAAAGTAAACAATTTCTTAACTAAAATGCGAGTAATTACTTCCAGGTTTGAATATCTAGGTGTCTGAAATGTCACTACGGTTAGAGGCCCTCTTGGTAGGCATTTCATAAGGAATGAGAATGAACAATTGGAGTGATATAATTATGAATATTCACAATATCATGAAGATGATATGTATTGTGAATAAGATTTGATTGAATTTAATTTGAGCGATTTATTATCCTGATTGTTGCATTATTTGTTTGTTGTAGATCGAGGATGTTGAAGATGAGAAAAAGAACATGGACCAAGTTTTGAGCATAGCCAAGTCATCGATCTCAGTAGAATTTGTGAGTACATATAAAACATTATGATTGATGTTTAATATTTGAGAATGGGCATGCGACACTATAATCAAACATGAAGGTTAAGAAAATATCTCAGATTCAAATTGAAGGATCTATTGCCTTGAAAATTTTCTTTAGAAATATATGGAAGGTAACTAAATCACAAGAATGAAGATTCTATAAACAACGTATTGTGTACATATTCTAATTAAGAGGTGTTTAAATATTTGCCTGGAGCTAAACTGGTATTTGCCAAGAACATTGCATATACAATATAACCTTTAAATATATTGAACCCTGAGGTAAAATTTGCCTTTAAAAGTCATGGTTCGACTTTCCCAGGGGCATATGCCCCCAGATTTTGCTGTGGGCCCCTAGATTTTTCAGGCTAGGGGCCCAAAATTGTATGTATAATAACCAGAAATCCTGTTTTTGACCACTTATTTTTTATCTAAAGATCTTTTCGGGCCCCTAGGTATGAACACATTCCTTTTTCAACAAAAAATAATTGATCATCGTTTTAACTACAGCATTTATTTTCTTGTAGGGCTTTGGCGGTGCATCATCAGATGAACCAGCACAGACAGTAAGTTCATTTACATTGCCATTCTTTAATTTCAACCAATCAGTGAAAAATTGTATTGGCGGGGTACTTGCTGTCTATCCAGTATATAGCATCTACTTATATTAGTGTAATAACTATAACCACTCTAACATCAGATTTTGTTTAGATGTTTTCAGACATTCAAATATATATATTTTGGGAAAACTTAAGTTGAATAATACCCATCTTGTAAAATTTAAAAGAAAGTTTGCATTTATCTCATTTTGTTTTAAATTCTATTTTAAACTACTCTTTTAGATTCTTTATGATCTGGAGCCTTACTTGTTTGTTTTTTCCTTTCAGATTGCTGTGAAGAAGAAGGAAGATGAACCCGCACAAAACATCACACACCTTGTGCGCAAAAAGGTTAGTTTCTTGACTCCTTTATTAATTAATTCAAGTGACTTTAAAGATGGTAATCTTAATGAGTCCGCCTTTCTAGATTCATTGGATTGGGAATGCCGAGCTGAGTTTATGTGACATATTCATATTAACACTTATGCTGCTGGTGGCTAATTTTGCCAATGCAAACTGCTGTAAAACGCTGAGAAAATGACTGAAACCCTGGCAAATTGGTACTCATCTGAGAGTACTAAGGGACAGCTATCTAATGAATACCAACATGACAAGGTTTGGATGGTTTTCATAAATGTTTGCATCTTTGTGCTTTAGATTATATTAGCCTCAGCATTGGAAGGGTTAAGAGAAAATTTGCCTTGTTAATGTATTTAGTGGTTTGCATGACAAAAAGAAATGCATTCATTGATAAGGTGGTAAATTTTGCTAGGTTTCTTACTGTCCGGGATGAGTTGATTGGATTGGTTTATTTGCAATAAAAAGCCTATCTATTTAGACAGCTTCTTAATATTCCTTTCCTTGATTTTTCAGAGAAAGCCTGAAGAGGATGAGGCAGATGAATCCTCCAAGAAGCCACGCCAGGAGAATGGAGCAGGGGATGCCCCAGCTACTAATGGAAATGGAACGGTTGCAAATGGAAATGGAACAGCTGAAAATGGAAATGGTCATGCAGAATCTCCCGAAAAGAAGGTATTTATCCACTTGAATTGTGTAATGCTCTGGTATAATTAATGAATGTCACTTCTTTACATTCAATATCCTTATCTTAATTAATTCTGTGTACTAGTAGTTAGGGATGGCGATGAACCCCTCATCCAGAATTACCTCACATCAAGTGTTATATTTCTATGCTATCTTCAAATACTGTAACTTGGGAAAAAAAACTGCAAGATGAATTTTTCAGCCTCTTTTCTTTATTTCTATTTCAAAAGTTTGTAGAATACCCATGGGCAACACATACAAATGCTTGCTTTTAAGGTCTGATAGCCCGCCCTAATTTTACACATTTATGCCTGGAGATCTCCTTGTCATGGGCCATTTAGACCAAATACTTCTGAAAATAACTTCTGAATTAAGCATTGATAACAAAATATTCAAAGGAAAGTATTTAGTTCCTGAATAATATTTTTTCAGGAAACCGCTATTTTTAGAGGGAGTGTCAATATTTTTGGCTCAAATGGGTCAAGATATCAAGGTCCACCTACAGACTTGGACACATTTTATGCTTGTTCTTTGTATCACGCAGCAGGTTAGGATATATGTGTGCATTTCTCATTTCAGGAAATAGTAGTGAAGAAGGCTGAAGATGTAGGGAAGGAGAGCAAGGATGTTCCCATGGAGGAAGCGGCACCTGCTGAGGCGACCGCATAATACTGCATCCTACCAGCATCACCTGGGCTGACCACATAGCAGCACACACTGATCCTCAGTGCAGGGCCAGGATATGTGTTATTTGAAACTTTGACAGTGTTGTATATCATTACCCAGTTAGCGTATAAGAATTTAGGTCTACCACTATTGATGACAGATGTATGCCGTTTTCTAGGGGACCATACTGCCAATAGACAAGCCCCGTGCAGTTATATAAACCAATAGCATTTTGGAGAATCTGTTAGTGGGTTTGTATCAATGAATGGCTGATGGCTGAAAACTAGCCTTCAGGAAGTAATTATCATCTAATTATGAAACTAGGCATTATTTATACTATGAAATTAATTTTTCTAGGAATTAGATTTGATAACAGTTTGTTACCGCTTTACAGTCTAGCTAGGAAAGGCTATTGTTTATGATACCTGTCATTCATGAAGTCGGTGAATCCCTTTGTGACCCCACTCTGGTAGTGCTCATTTGGCAGTGTACTTGTGAGGTGAAGTGTCCAGCCTAATTGTGTAAATGTTATATGGTGCTAATTGATAGTGGCAGGGAGAGTCGTTGCTGCATTGTGTTTTATGCAATTGTTCAGTGACTAGCTGGATGTAAAACACTTCTCTACTCCCAATGATTTGAGCTCTCCATTAAATGGGGGTGCATTATATATGTTGTACTTTAAACTTTCCAATCATATCATGGAATGGCCAAATATACTCAGTATTGTTAGTTCTGTAATCTGCAAGTTCTTGGGCATGGAAGGCTGATCTCAGTGACCATAGGCAGCTTTGAATATTGGTTTTCATACCAGACCAGTACTTCTAGAATTTTGAATGGTTGACAATGATTGAAGAATTGACTTGAAGATCACACACAGACTATGGGAACTTGCACTTATCACAATAATCATGTTTGTTGAGTTATGTGTTTTTGTTAAGATTGTGAAGTAAGAAGATCATGATGCATTTGACTGAAGTTGAGTGTGGAATCAAATGTTATTGAGGCCATGGAGAAATTTGTAGATGTTATGGTCAGCAATAAAGTTGTCTATTTATCATTTTGTAAAGAAGTGTTGTGTTTTTCTTTGTTTATTTTATGTATCCCTTACATCAATTTTTCCAGAAGTTCTATGGCATATCGCTGTTTTATGTAGCAATCACCTAAATTTATTTGCAAATCCCACAATTGCCTAAGCTTCATCCTTTGCCTTTACCGTAATGGGACATTGAACCCACTATTTGTTGGTTCTTTAAGTGATCACTAGACCTCGAATTTCTCTATTGAATGTCTAATTTTCCTGAAACTTCGCTTGAGTGGAGCAGTAATTTTTAAAAAAGCACTTGTTCATAAGGCTGTGGACTGTTCCATGCAATTCATAATCTGAACATCTCCAAAATTGGTTTTTGAGCATTTCATCTCTAGTTTCTTCAAAAGCCTAAATAATTTATGAAAGCCCATTTTGCTGGTATGTATAAATATGGGGGAAACCTCAAAGAATTCAAATTCATTTTCAAACCCAAATAAGAATTGCAGGGTTCATTTTTGCCAACATATCCAGACCAATACACAATGCTCTTAGCAAGTAGACAAAGTGACAAGCTTCAGAGTTAGTTTCTGAACAACATGGTAAAATTTATGGAATAAGACTGGAAGAAATTCATAAATATGGTTAAGTGTATTATACCATATCCATTTCTATGTGTATTTGCTTAGCACTGGAATCCTTGTAAACGGGGTATGTTCCTACATTTCATAAATGTTAATTCTAAATTTCAATACATGAAGTATCTGCAGCCAAAACTATCTCGGAATAGGCCGATAGTCATAATTGTACCAATTTAGTAACAATATTTTCCGTCGATTTCCTCTCTCGATGAGCAATGGCGACGAGTTGTCATAGATCATTTTAGTTTGTCCAAAACTCAATAGAGGCCACTAGTTGAGATTATCAATGGACCTTGATAAGTCATTCAGCCAGTTGAATATTTTCATTCGGCTCCATATTCATTTTGATATTTATAGATGAATGTGTGTTTCCTAAATTGAGAACCTTTATAGACCTTCAATATTTCTTTTCTTCAAGAACTGCATAAGCTAGTTCATACAACCCAAAAACTGGTATTTCAGTATGACAATACATCTTATATTTAGATCCCCTTAATTTGAATTGGCAAGAGAGCGAAGCAATTGTTGATTTGATTTTGGACCTAGAGGAAAAATCGATGATGGTAAATTGCTACATCCAATAGCCCTACTGGATCATTATACCAGCACAGCTATTGTCTAACTCTTGACAATTCTGATTAACTAGGATTATCAAAACCAAAAATATGTCACTGAATAGCAAATACTTCAGTTTCAAAGTGTTTATTCAAAGCTTTATGGTCACATTCTTTCAATATACCTAAAACAAATGAGCAATATTGACAATTATGTACAGATGTTAATCCATTCATGCTTGTAACAGCCAAAATGACCTATTTTGGAAATATCATTGTAACCCTTCTTAAGAAAAATATTTGATAAAGAAATATGGATCAAAACACAACCCTCCTTCAAATGTTTAGTGAATTTTTACTTAATTCCTAAGTTAATTTTGAAATATGGATTCAGATGACACTTTTTAGTTTTAAAGAATTTTTGGTTTTATGCATTGTCTGCCAGCTATGGCGATCGCATTCTATTAATACTATCTTGCGTGTTTACTCGCATTTGAGAAACTTACAAATATGTGGTTAGTTTGACCTCCGTGTGGTTAGTTTGACCTCCGATGACACTTGCACTGAAGCCTTCAAGCATTGGTTGAACACGTTGCGAGTACACCAGATCTTTAGATTGAATGGAGTTTTCATATTATATGTTAACACCAGAAAATAATTGAAGCCCTCCAAATCCAAGATGCGTTTTCTCAAAATAAACTCTTTTATTAAAAATGTGTTTTTCACTCAATCTATAAACAATGGAGATTGAGATCAATGGGATGACATTCTCATGAATTCTGATTTACAAAACAAGTAAAGAATCTCATTAGTGTAGCCATACTCATTACATTAGAAGTGTATACTGTTTGTAGTGCCGTGACCAGGCAGGCCTGGTCATATAGTACAGTGATCCTGGCATGCCTGTAGCACCTAAAACCTGTGACTATTTTGGTAATATTGCTCTATTAAAAGCAATTTTCAGATATATTTGAAGAAGAAATGTAAATCAGAAAGTAACTTACAACTTCCGCTTTTTTCCAATTTATGCTTAATTTCAAAGTTATGTTCACAAGTATCACAGGTCCAGACAACCAAAGTCAAGAAAATCTCAAAGCAGAAACGAGTTTAACAATATTCAACTTGCCGCCATCTTCGTTATCTTAGCCATTTTCTCTGAATGCTCCTTGGAAGTTCTGGAGAAATTACTTTTGGCAATTTGTAGTGGCATATCCTTTCCACTTAGCGTGACTTTATTGATGAATGTTTCCACGCCCATGTCCCTCAGAAAGACGGGCTTATTCGCCTGATAATCTGGAGCCCTTCCGCATCTGGCTATGAAGGCAGCCAGCGTGAAGCCTGTCATGAAGGCATCAAAGCCAGCACGATGCCCTGACATCTGGGACCTACTCTCCTGCAAGGTGACTCCACCATCAACTTTGCTCACTTCTGGAGTCTCTGTCATTTCCTCTTTTGCACTGCTGACTTGTGTGTTATCTGTTGCTGAACTCTTCTCTTCATTATCTGGTCCATCTTCCTCCATACTTGCGGCAGTTTCTCCATCTACACTAGGAGAGGAGGCTGCCATGTCCACCTGACCTGTACTGCCAGGCTCCTCTGAGGCAGTGTCCATCTCCTCATTCGTAGGAGATGTTCCACTGATTTTTTGTTTTTTGTTCCTGCGCTTTTTGCGCTTCCGTTTCTCAGCAGACTGGAGCTGGTCATCATTATCAGTTATGACATCAATGTTGTGTGATTCAGGACAAGCTTGGTTGAGGTGACACCAACCGTGAGCCTGAAAAATAACATGATTTAATCAGCCACATACAAAACGGATAACTCCAAGGTTTTTGAAGTTAAACAAAACACGACTGCTATGCCTTTATATTATTTGAATCATGATAGTTTGGCTAGCCCAACATTACTGTGATCAGCATATCAGTGGCCAATTGGATTTAATTTCAACTTATCCGAAGTCATCTTCATTGCAGATGATTAGCAAAAGTTATTATGAAGCTACTTTCATAAGTATCATTGCTTGTGGACATCTGAATAGCTTAGTGCATGCAACAGAATCTTCACTTATAAAAAACATTTTAAAATAACACTTATTATATAATTGAGCTGCTCATCATTATCAGTTATGGCATCAATGTTGTGTGATACAGAACAAGCTTGGTTAAGGTGACACCAACTATGAGCCTGAAAAATAACTTGTCATTTGGTATTTAAGCCACATCTAAAACATCAACAGCATACAACACTGACCACTCCTAAGTTTTTTGACATTAAATAAAACTTGACTGCTATGTCTTTCTATTATTTGAATCATAATAGTTGGGCCAGCTCAACATTACTGTGATCAACCTATAAGCGGCTATTTTGATTAAAATTCAACTCATCAGAAACCATCTTTATTGCAGGTGATTAGCCAAAATTATTCTGAAGCTACCTTCATAAGCATTATTGCAAGTGTGGTTATATGAATATCTTAGTGTGTGCAGCATAATCTTCATTTAAAAATAGTGTTCGGAATCGGTCACAATTTTCAAGATCAATCATCGGTCCATCTGAACGACCGATGATCGATTAATAATCAAAGTTGTATATGCGCAGTTTTCCTTTGTTCAATGGTTCTTGGCTCCATTTTTGTAAAGAAGCTAATCTAACTCTTTAAATACCCCTTGAACCCCTTAGTTTTACTTGTTACAGCACTGCTTGATATTAATTAAGATTTTGCAGGCTTTAGTGGAGTCTCTTAATTGATCAATAGGCTATTTCTAGATACAATTTATTTTTTCAAAATAATCAAAATAATCGATCTTATAAAATTGCAATCGATCATCAAAATCAGAGGTTGAATGAGTGATTAATCGGCATGTCCGATTAATCGGACGATCCCTATTTAGAAACATTAAAAAAATAACGCTTATTTTTCTTGATCTTGACTACTCACAGCAAATGACAAACAGAATGGTTTTCCCACTGAGGAGGAGCATGGTAAGCCACAGTGTCTGTCCTCGACATAGGTGAAGGACTTGGGGTACGATGGAAACTCCAGAGTCACGTGCCTGGAACCACCTAATGACCTGGACATATTCTCCTTCTGACTGCAAAATAACAAACAACTTGATGAATTTTTCTGAATTTATTCAAAAGCAATCTTTGAATGAGGCAAGACATCTCGCATGTGTAACCAAAGCATGTTTCTCCAAGACTGCACAAACAGTTAATTGTTCAAGTAAAAATTACTTTAACCCATTAATGCTCACAGTGACCAAAAGTAGCCAGACCATTTTGATGAAATTTTGCAGGCAAAAGTATACTTAGGTCTTAGAAGAAATATTTGATAGAGAAATATTAATGAGAACATTACAAACAACTCTCATTCGAAAATATGTTGTAAATGCTTTTCCAATTCCAAAGTTTTAATCAAAAGTATTATAGATTCAGAAGACAATTCCTAGATGAACAGTTAGGTATTAATGGGTTAAGAAATGTGTGCAGATGTCAAAATTGCATACTCTAATCTTACTCCTAACATTATCACACTGACTGATTGAAAAAATTTGTTCCCTGCCTTTTGTTCTATTGCCTGTACTTGAAAAAACGATATTGCTCTCTTGCACCAAAAAACTTGAATATCTGTAGGTTTAAAAAGCTATATCCAAAAAAATGAATCTCAATCCAATAAAGCTTATTCCAAACAAAACCAGAAAATCTTATTTGATAGATAGATATTTGGTTAGTTACCATATTGAAAGTAAATTCTGTAGTTTTGTTACCTTTTTCTGAAGACATATTCCAGGTATGAGGCCGGCCATCGCACCTGAAACTCCACCAGGTACTTTGTATCACACACGCCACCTGAGAACATATCTGAGAGATCGGCTAGGAACACAGGTAAGGAGGTGGGAAGGTTGGCATAGAAACTCTGATAGAGAAACACCAGGTCTAGGAAGGCATTATGGAACACCACAGGCACTTTGCTGAGCAGGAGCTGAGAGAAGAGGCCTCTGATGGAGGGAATTCCTTCATCATCATCTGGCTAAAATACACAGAAAACAATACATTCTGACAGTTCAAAAACTAAATATTCAATGAGTCTAATTTAATATCATAGTACAAGTACATGCAGTTGGGTTTTCATATTAAGATGCCACTTTCCTTTATATAAGGCCTAAGAAATGCTTATTCTTACATGTTTAAACATTCTGATATTAACTATTTTCCCATCATATATATTTGTTTATGTAAACTGATATATGTGTATGTATGTACTCTCACAGACATACACACATACATTTAACATTAAAAGGTCTCTTGGAGCAGGCAGTATTATTACAAATATCATTAAGATATTGTATCACTAAAGAATATTGGTGGATTGCATAAGTTGAAAAGGTGTCAATACCTGTATGTATATAGAGGGTTACCCAATTGTTACAATTATAAATATAGTTATAATAAACATAGCAACTCGACTAAATTACAAGCATAATATTGCAATCAGTGATATTTTATCTCCTAACAGAGCATTCAGGATAATCCTGGATGATTCTACTACAGTACATGCATCCTTAGGATTACCTATCCGGGCCATCCCTATTCTTACTGGGCTTACTTAAAAACAAATCAAAATGAAAAAAATAAATCAACATATTCTACACAATTTAAATGGTGTACTTACCTTATCACTTCCTCTGTAGTAATTCATGCCTTTAGAATATTGCTTATTGAAGTCAAAACCATGCCTGACTAGGAACTCCAGTGAGAGAGGCTCTACTGTGTAGTCTTCGCTGCATAGAACTGTTATGTTATATGTCTGTGTATAGAAATTCAAGTTGTTGGCTTGCTGTGTGTCTGCACTGCCATTCTGTGCTGGCTTGGTGAGTCTAAAGCAGGACAGGCCCAAGGAAATAATGGATCTTGATTTGGCGCTGTCAGCCATGCTGTGGTACCTGTCATCTATAGATCTGGAAACAAACACAACAAGATGCAAACATCCTGAACATAGAGTCATCACTACACTTACTACAGATGTAATATGGAATATAGAAAGATGAATCCCAATATTACTAAACTAATGAGAAACCAGAAGAGTTCAAGATAATCTATTGAAAAATTCTAGATGACTGAACTTCTAAACAATTACAAATATAACCTCCTTGGATGTATTATTTATCAACATGAACCTGGTTACACAGATGGAGTACTGAATTTAATATCTGAATTGAGTTGATTACACATCTCTTTTGTTATCATTTAGACTATTCTTATTACTATTTCAAATACAAAAACCTACACTCAAAGGTCAGTAAATGTCTACACATAGATATCCACACAAATACATGTCAAACCTGGTAGGCCCTTTTTGCATTATTACAGGTTAGAGTTAGCCAGGTTGCCACTTAGAGCCAATTAAGCCGAAACATTCCAGCACGTGTACCTCTTTTAGAGATATGGGAAAGCTTACTTTGCGAATAGCTTCTTCCTGTCCCCGATACCACTTAGTTCCTGAAATAGAGAGAGCAATAGCAGTATATGGCAACCAACTTAAAAGATTTTTATGAAAGGGAGTTACTGCATTAAAACCATAACAGATGAAGCATAGTGTCTAGTGGCAGCCAGATCTTAAAAGTGATGTTGTAAGCCCTTAGAATGGACTGAGAAGATAAAGACAGCTAGGGATATCTTTAACCTTTCATACAGGGTCTTAGCTAGGATTTAGAGACTGGGTGTCCAAAATTGACAAATGCCAACTGTTTTTGGGCATCCTATTTTTCAAGGGAGACAACAATATACTGAGCATAATATCATTATACAATGTCGTGAGAATTATATCGAGGTTGAAAAACCTCAATTATATACTTGAAATTAACATTTTAAGAAATCACTGCCAAAAGAATTTGGATGTCCTGAGGGGTGATTTTAGGGGAACTGGCTGTCCAAAAGATGCCTAGACTATGCTTTCATGTTCGGAAAGCCATCCAATGTCAAGAAACTTCCCACACCACATAAATTTCCCTACATCCTGATTAGTGATATTCAAATGCTGAACATTGAGCACATTTTTGTAAGCTTTAAAATAGGCTTTAAGCCTATAGTTATTCACTTGTGTATTAGACATTTCTTGACTCAACCAAATGACTCATTAAGATAAATCATTAACTTGAGATAACTACAGGGCTTTTGCCAGCAGGGTGCCTGGGCATCATTTGAGCCACACAGTGATCATATTCCTGGGAGGGTTATACTAGGTGTAATACTGGCCATAGTGTAGCCCACATTTCTAGACCAACCATTTCTGTGTTAGCAATAACCTCTGTTCCTGTGTTGGTAACTGTACATGTCTCATATTTTTTTCCCCAGGATTGGCCAGGAATATAAGAAGTATTTCATTTGAACAACCAAACTTTTGTACCAAATCAGGACACACAAATATGTTGGTGGGGAAAACATAAACATACCAATTTAAGAGCAGATACATATATATCAATAACAAAGTTTACTTCCTGTGGAGGCTTAGACATTATTGCACAGAAGTAGGAATCAGGGTCTTAATTAGCCAGGGTTTTTAAAATGTCTTTCCAAAACAGCATAGTGAGCATACATATAACTTCTGCCGTCCATATCTAGCTTCTCAGCTTATACCAACCACATTAACATCTTATAGCCTTTTGTGTGAATAGGGGCAATTTACACTTCAGCCATGTCTTAGAAGGTGGTTTGTTGAGAAAAGATATGATTTTTAGGCATAATTGAAAGTTCTTCCCACAAATTTTTGCCTGTCCAAAATAGGAGTTTTCTTTAAGGAAACTGTCTGACTGGACGGGTTCAGGCTACTAGTAAGTTCCAAGTAGGACCTCAATAGATGGCTTGCATAGACCATAATGTCGCAGATGCACTGACAGTATGACACTTTACCACACATTTTCTGCCACAGTCTTCATGGCTTACATGTCAGCTTTTTCATTGGCTGAGAGGGTTGGGGATTCCACCCTTTTCTCATTTGTGTATACACCTATTTCATCAGCACTTTTATGGCCATATTTCTGATTATAGATGCATGTGGTTGCAAGAGGAAGTCAATCATCATCAATGACAATGTGAAAGGAACAGAAAGATATTGTAAAACATGGTCATGGTGACTACTTACAGTGTCAATGGCCACAAACGTAGAGAACTTTATGGCTAACAGCATGCCTGGCCATACTTCTCTGAAATTGTCCCTTGTGACATCTATAACAGGTATTGATCGAAAATCAGCCATACTTCTTTCCACTCTTGGCAGTCTTCTGTAAACTAGTTGACACTGACAGTTGTGCTACTTTATTTACATGAGCGATAATATATCAATGTGTGATTGACACCTTTAACAATACATCCATTAATACTAAACTATCTGGTATAAATTTCAAAAGCTCCGTTTGATTGTTTTGTTAAAAAGCGATGTCAATGTCTTTGGATTAGGTCACTAAATTTAGATCGTATGAGAGACGACTGACGCACGTTCCTATGGGCGATGCCATTTTGGAATGACGTCATCACGGTGGCTCTTTATCTCACTTCCCTCCCATATGAACCATGCATTTTAGAGAAGTGAGAGGATATTGAGGATTCCCCTGTGAGGTATTCCCGCCACAATACCCTGTTTATGTAAGGGTTGCCTTCCGATTTATTTACAATTCCATGCGGGTGCTGCGCACACGTACCAGGAAAAGTCAATTACTATACCAAATGTTTGACGATATGGTGAAGAAAACGAAAGCCACATCGGTAAAGAAGGAATCACGTCAATATACTGGTACGTTTTAGAATGATTTAGTACGCAAGTGGATAGGAATGTGGGGTGATTCCCAGAATTTTGGAGAAGGGGGCCGAGTCGTGAAGAATGCACGTGTGACAGTGGTCAAATATTACGAAATTGACATCAGCAATAGATTGCTTTTATAGTTATTGACAATAGCATCTGCCAAACGAATACCATCCTGCATCCAAATGGCAAACAGATCTGACGTGAAAGGGATGTTAACAGTTATAATCAGAGAGGTACATGTACATATGGTGTCAGGCGAAAACGCCCTATATGCGAAAACGCCCTAGTCGAAAACGCCCTACTTTTCAAGTGCTGCCGTGAGCCGTGAGCGGCGGCTTGCTGTGAAGTGAAGCGCTCTCTCCGTCGGTGGCACATCAGGGGGCCATATAATTCATAAGATATAGTTGTCATTGACAGTTGTCAATTTAATTTCAGTTATAATAATTACTGTCTCCATATATTTCATGGATATTGTCACAGTTGTTGTTATTGACAGTCTGTCAACTGTCAGTGCCAGCAGCAATTAAAATACATATCTACGTATGTGCTGTTCCTCGTGTGTCCGATTGTCGTTGATGGGTGAAGCCATGTATTTATCTATAATGGTGAAATAACTCATTTTCGAACTTTATTCCAATGTTACAAAGTGACATAGCATGTGCCGTATTCGTACATATAGGCTTGGATGAAGAAAAGAATGGATATGTAGCGAGAGACCAATTAGTATATGCCCTATAGTTACATGCTGGACTCATGCCAGGAGTACCTGATAAGGCATCACAGCGAGGTCACGTGGGAACAAGGACCAATCAGGGCTCTCGCATCGATTACATTACAGAGAAACCTTATCTTCACAACCAGCTGGGGGTGCCCAGAGCATCGATTGTGGCCTATTAGCAGCTATTAGTTGACACTGGTTGAGGCTAGCATATTCAGGTTGACCGGCTGGTTTCGAATCCACTTGTGTTTGGTCATCTAAGATATAGGTACAAGGGAGTTTCCTCCAAGACCAAGGCCCAATTACAATTAGGGCTATTCCATTTAAAAATACACGGGGGGTGGAACGCTCACAATTTCAGACCCCCCCATCAATGATTTTTTTTCATGTAAACCCCCCTCCCCCCCACAATGATTTTTTTTCATCTAAGCCCCCCCCCCACCAATGATTTTCATAACATTTTCAAAACCCCATACCCCATGTTTTTTTTCTTTTATATATATATATATATATATATATATATATATATATATATATATATATATATATATATATATCTATATTATAAGAGAGGAGGCCCAATCCTTTGCAACGCATGATCTCCGTTGCCGCGCCTGTTTGTCTAATTCTGAGTTGGCAGTTTGGTGGACGAGTGTATGTAGATGGTTCTTAACGTAAACTAATTTCAAAAAAATAAACAAAAATGTGCTTTTGATGCTGATTTCTTATCCTCAAGCACGGCCGGATGTTGTATGACCACCCGGCGATATATAGTACAACCGATATCAAAGTTCTGCTTCCACAATGGGGTTGCACTGCACGGACTTGGTTGGATGTCCGGTGGCAGAAGCACGCACACTGTAGTAGCGTAGCTTACCCGGGTAATCAAAGGGAACCTGGGCATGCACCGAAAGGGTTTAGGCGGTATGGAAACAATGGACAATGCCTGCATCGGCGCTAAGAGCGTACGGACACATCCCTTGGGAAAAACACAATCAAAGGTTGTGCGCTTAGAGATAGAGAGCATTTGAACAAACCCAAACAATTCAGCATACTACGGTGTTGCATGGGTAACATGCATATTTGAACTTACGAAAAATTCGGACTTTTCTATAGTTCCAAAAAATGTTTTCCATACAGCCTGTATATAAGCTACCCGGCTTTAAATAGATACAATTTGAAAGTTATCTTTATCAAAATAAATTGTGATGGAACTTAATGTATATGTATACTTTATAGAACCACCTCATGCCCATACCTCACTTTGGGTATGCTTGGAATTAATCCGTGTTTGAACGAAGATTGTGCCTCCTTTGGAATATGTTTTCCTTCAACAATTATTGAAATAGTATTGTTTTTACATTTCCTTAACAATCATAGCGTAGCAGGTCAAAGAAAAGCCCATTTCTTTTATCTATTTATCATTTTTTGGGGGGATGGGGAGGATATCCACATAAAAGTATCATTTGGAAATAATTTGTGGGTAGAATCATACCAAAATGCTTACTTGCCAACTCATACACATTCTTTCCACGTTTTTATTCGTATCTGGACTTCATTCCCAAAATATTTCATTGATAGCATATACATATATATATATATATATATATATATATATATATATATATATATATATATATATATATATATATATATATATATATACCCGGTATATATATATATATATATATATATATATATATATATATATATATATATATATATATATATATATATATATATATATATATATACATATATATATATATATATATATATATATATATATATATATATATATATATATATATATATATATATATATATATGATTATATTTAGCACCTAACCTGCGGAACTTAGGTCAATTAATATTCATGTGCAGCTTTAAAACAACATAGGAAGTTACCAACAGACGTGTAAATAGTACTGAATTCCGCAAATTGGTAAAATAAAGAATATTTCTTTCAATAAATGTTTTAAACTATTTACGATTTTGACAAATTTATATATGAACTGACCACATTTATTCAATCAAATAACTTGCAAATGTTTAGTTGGCCAATTATGCTAAGCAGATTACTGTGTTGCACTTTTACTGAAATTGCATTATTGCCAAGAGAGAATCCAGCGCAGTGAACGATTGCGAGCTTTCTCTCACGACATTCTTCAACTCCAATTAGGTTGGGGTGCATGATGAGAATGGCAATGGGGGCTAAGGGTATGTAGGTGGTGTTCGCCGATTACTACGGCACCCGTCACTACGTATCCCTAAGTGGCAGAGGAGAAAGCAAGCAAAGCTACGAATTGTTATATCACAGTTCGTGTAGAATGCATTAGAGTCTACCATTCAAGTGTAGGAGGTTTATACATCTGTGTTTCCTCCTCTAACCTACCCCATTAATAATCTTAGCTTTAAAAAGTTGTAAACGAGTCTCTAAATCATACCGAATGACAAAAATTATTCATAAATGATATCTTTCAACAGGAAGAACCAAATTAGGACGGGTGTAAATGACATATCGTATGTCATATTTTATATTGATCTTACTAAACGAAAATTGTTTTGAGTAGAAATGATTAGAATTCGTCATGAGTGATATGATAAATGGACACCACCCCACCACCACCTTTCCAATACCGGTGTGACAACTTATCTATCAATGGCATATATGTTTACCAAGCCTCTTGAATTATTGATCCATAGGTTAGGTAGCCCTAAGTGTGTGGTTGCAAGGATATCTGGGTGCCCTGATATTTTTGACGTAAAAAGAAATTTCGTGGTTACCGTCCGTAGGACGGGTACTTTTCTAGTATATATATATATATATATATATATTTATATATATATATATATGTATATATATATATATATATATATATATATATATATATATATATATACACACATATACATTCACACACACACGTTTGATTTAAATGTGTAGGGTGGGGGCGAACGGAACCTAGGTAAAAATATGAGAACCCTTCCCTCGCAACCCAATCAGATTAAATTTGTCGCCATTGGAGCCGCCATCGCCGCGCCGCTTATGGAGGTATTTCCCCGTCACGTGACATTTTAATATGCACAGGGATTCCACTCACAAGTTTCCATGACGTCATTTATATCACAACTGCGCGGATATAGTGTCTACCGTACAGCATTTTATGGCAGTGTCTTGGCGTCCGACCTGCGACTTTTCAGTATGTGTAGTATATACTATATACCACACCCGATGTAATTTTTTTTGCCAGGTAGCCCCCCCCCCCCCCCCCCCCCCCCCCATGTTTTTCAATATTTGACAGACCCCTCACCCAATGATTTTTTTTTATCTTGACCCCCTCTCCCCATGATTTTTTAATAGGTGAGCGTTCCAACCGCCCCCCCCCCATGTATATTCAAATGGTATAGCCCTTAGCACCCGTGCATAGTCACGCATACGGATATGTGCCCAGCAAAGACCTTGGATGATTTGAAAATGGATTGGTCGCAGCAGACCAATTACCGTAGAACCCATAAAGACCTGGACACACAATTCCACCAAATCTAGTTTCAGTGTGAAGTAACTAGGAGACAAAGACCAATGAGGTCTCTTGTGTTTGTTTATATTATATCGTAAGTTGCTCATGCACATGCACAGAACGGTACTGTACCTCTTGAGTGGTTGTCATGAATCAACACCTGGGCTAGGAGTTGTACCGAGGGTGTTGAGTGAGATCTGCTGGTTGCATACTAGTATCCTGTGATCTTCTGAAGTATAAACAGATAAAGGGCTAACATGAAGCTTTGAGGAATAATATTGTTTAATAACAATTTCAATATTTCTTTCTTTTGATTGCTATTTAGAAGTCCATGCTATTATTTCTATTTCATTTTTCACCAACATTGAATATCACTTTCGGCCCTGGGGCTTGAGTTGCTAGACTTGATAATTTGCCCTCTACAATAGTGCATTTAATTTTTTTCCAATGTTTTCAATGAACAGCTAAAAAAAGTATTCACACCTGCACCATTATAGCCCTCTGTTTTCTAAAAGAGCCCTTCATACTAATTTTAAACAAATTGATACAATGTATACAACTAAATGGACTGGCCCACTAAAAGATTAATACATTGTATCTGTTTCATCAGATACAATGTATACCTGCATGGAAACAATGTTTAGGTAAGAGGTATCTGATACATCTGCAAGTGTAAATTATTCTTCCTGACAAAGGAGTTCATATTTTTGGTATAAAAGGCAAAATCTTTGTGTCTTCTGTAGTCCCTGCTTAAGCTGTTAGTTGTGGTTCACATAATGTCAATTTTGCTGAATTATGAATATGTCTGACAAATTAGTACAATATGGGAATATTGGGTCATCAAAAGGGTTCTGATATATTTAATTGTCAACATTCACCAAATATTTGTAAGGATTCATATGGACTCATATTACTGGTAGGTATTTTCCTCTCTTTTGCTGCTGTTTTACACCCATATATAATGACAGGTGAAATATTTTGCGCATGATTTTAGATGCTGAGAGGGAAGCTTCGGTTCACCACTTCCAGGCTGATGAGGAGGTGGAGGCGGTGAGGTCCAGGCTGCTAGGATGGTATGATGAGAACAAGAGGGACCTACCCTGGAGGAGACAGGTATTAATGTGCACACTGCCAGGAATTATATATAATTCATCATAGAACAGTGCATTGTGAATCCATGGGAGAAAATGCAAAAAGTATTGAAAACACTGTCATATTGGCATTCTTTGGAAAGCTCACTGAGTACTCTCAGATACATACCCTTGGTCTAAGTCATTTTTAAGCTCTTTTTGCATCATTTTGTATTGACCAAATTTATAGCCACTAGCAGCGCAATGGTTAATTTTAGATGCAGATCATGTTAGTTGTGAAATGGAATTTTGAAAATTTGACACATACTATGTTAGCTTAAGTTATGTAATTAATATCTCATTTGCTTGTTGGCACTGCTCTCAGAAATGGCCAAGTGATACATTTTGATACAAAGGTACACTATATTATCTTTGTTGCCAGTGCATTTAGAAATACAATAAATCTCGCTTCCTCAGACTCGCCTGCCTCATTTTTTCACATACCCTGAACAAAAGCACTCCTGCCAAATCATTCCTATCTACTTAAAACTGTTAATAATGTGCATGTAACTTGGATTTCGGTTACCTCAGACACTTTTGCTTGGTCCCTATTTGTCCGAGGCAAGCAATGTTTTCTGTACATGTAGTCAGCATTCTTATACTGTATCACCTTTTATTGCAGGCAGACAATAAAGATGCCAATCAAAGAGGTTACGCAGTGTGGGTTTCAGAAATCATGCTGCAGCAAACACAGGTAGCCACAGTCATAGATTACTACAACAGGTGGATGAAGGTGAGTTTTTGTGTCTTATACTGTGTACATTGCATTGAGAGAAATATGCACTGTTTGTGATACATTAAGATGGCAACCCTACTCTAATACTTTTCATTCATAATTATCACTAACCCCTATTTTTATTACTCTACGAACACTTAAGATGAATACTTGTGACCTTGTGATTGAAAATAAGCATCTTTTCTTCTTAATTTTTTTTTATCTCATAAGTTGGATGAGTTCAGATATTTTTGAATTTGCTAATCCCAACATCAACTTATGAATCACATTTCGCAAAAGCCCTAATAATTAAGGATAAAACGTATGTAACACAATCTAGTACTACAGTCTTTACATATAGACAAAGATCTTTTGTCTTTGCATGGATGTAAAAAACTGCTAAAACATATCTAACTTCATGCAAACTCACAAGGATTTAAACTTTCCTTTCTCTTTTCTTCAGAAATGGCCAACTCTTCAAGATCTTGCCAAGGCAACACTGGAGGTAATATTCTTTGAATTGCTCAGTTTATATTAATTCTGCAATGAGATTTTGTTTCATTACTAGATTATCAAGGTATTGCTATGGTGATATAGCTTTGACTTGCCTATTCACTCTTACTGTTAGATTTATATGTATTTTAAGATTTGTTTTTCCGTTGACCTGTGTAGAAACAGTTATGTAGAGAACAGAAAAACATTCCTGTTATAGATTGTTTATAGATGTGAATGCTTTGCAATTTCATATAAACAAATTCCATTTGGGTGATGAGAATTGATGAGTTGATGTTGATGTATTTTAGGAAGTGAATGAGATGTGGTCTGGTCTTGGCTACTACTCCCGGGGGAGGAGGCTTCATGAGGGGGCACAAAAGGTAAATACTTCTTGATTTAAACCTACATTCCTCACTTCAGTCTTATCTCTACTGTTCTTTCAACAGGGGTGTCCAACTGTTGCTTTTCAGAACAGATATGCGACAGAAGCTTCCAAAAAGTATGATGCGCCAAATCAAACTAGTACTGATAAATTCAGCGAATAACCTAGGGAGATATGCAACTCTTGCTAATAGCTCCTACACCAGTCAGACATGATAGTTATGAAAATTAGCTCTCATCAGCTGATCAGCACCCCACCCCAGGCACTCAACTGAGGCTGGGTACTGATTAGACTAGGATCCTAGTCCCTAAAAAGTTGACATTCCCTTCTGTGCTGGCCAAGGAGTGTGGTGTAGTACCAGGTATGTAGATAGATGGCACCACCTGCTCCTCCTATCTCTAGAGGTTTTAGAGATTGTCATAATCAAACTGAATCCTGGTGAGATAAGTGTAAACTAAATGGACCACTATGGCCACCTAGAATATTTGGTGCTAGGTAGCAGAAAAAAATAACAGAAAATACATATGACAGCCTAGAAATCTAGGCTAGGTACTGATAAAAGCTAAATTTTATAACAATAGTGACCAACTGGTGTTAGGGCTAAATTTGTAGGAGTTGCTCATCTCCCTAGGTTATGTGTATCTCTGGTACATCTGCACCTTGTTCTTTATTAATTGTGAGCTCTGTATAATCATCACCCATTCATCATTTATAAGAGAATTCTTTTAAAGGTGTCGTCTTGATCTATGGTACCTTTTGAAAACAACTTGTAGTAGACATGAATGCACAACATAATTGAAGGATGTATGTTAGTTGGGTTGTGATCACCACGTCTGATTCAAATATTTTCCACAAATGTGCTGACCAAAATGTATCACCATATTAGTCTGGCCATTTTGGGGCAACAGGCATGAGTGGCTTAAGCCATTTCATTTGTATGGGGTTCTGTGAATTCCATTCTCATTTTGATTGGACACTAAGTATCAAACAAAGATATGGCGCTGTCATTGTTCCTCTTTGTTTTCCAGGTTGTGAGTGAACTAGCTGGCCAGATGCCCACTCAGGCAGAGGAGTTGATATCTTCATTACCAGGTGTCGGGAAATATACTGCTGGTGCTATTTCCTCCATAGCTTATCAACAGGTACAACTAGAAATGTTTTTCTCCAATTATCCATGTGTATTATTTTTCTCTATTTATTTTCTCCATGTTTTATGCATACACCTATAATTCCCTACTTTTTCAAGAGCTTGCTTAAAATACCAGCCTTTGTTTTATTTTTTCATACCTTTTATTTTCACTGAATTTGATTTATTCATTGAAAATCGCCATTTATTTAGCATGAGGATCCCATTATGGATATCAGCTTTGTAATTAGAACAATACTTGCTTCAGATACATGTACAGGTATTTCCATTTTCTGCGCATTGCAGTTTAAATTCCATGTCCATTTTAGTCTTGCAATCTCTATTTTTTTCATTTCATATATCTCATTAATAGAAATTATTCTTTAAAATTTTAAGTAGTTCATACAAAGATTGAAAGTTTTTATTTTTGTATTGTAGGTTACCGGTTTGGTGGATGGCAATGTGATTCGTGTTGTGGCTCGTATGAGGGGGATAGGTGTGGACAGCACAGGCCAGGCAGCCACACAAGCTTTCTGGTATATACAACTACCATTGCTGTATAATTAAGTCAGGGCCTTAATGAGCAGGGAGATAATTATGCACCATTTTTAAAACAAACATGGAGATACCCAAATATTTTTGTCAGGAATTTCTAAATATCTAACTTAGAAATATGTATTTATAAAATTATTGCTTTAATATGAATGATATGATTTTCCATAAAGATATTGTATTCTCTCGATTAACCGCACATGACTGATTAAGCGCACATGCCTATTTTTCACGGTTAGGAGGTGTAACGGCCAGCGCAAATGTCATGAAAAAATTGTAAAACTTCCCGCCAGAAGAAGTAAGAAAAACGAAATCACATACCTTTCCTCTTGCCGTGTCTGCAAACCAGCATTGAAATCTGCCATTTCTGCAGTTCCTTTGCGCTCTCGCTGTTCATATTCGCCGCATGATTGTGTTATTGACAGATCAACAATCTCGTTACATGCAGGTTTGTAGCGCCAAACGTCTAAGATAGCTGAACAGCAAGGGCTCGAAGGTGAAATAATGGCCAATACACTACGATCGGCAATCATTGGGGTGTGCGGTAAAAAGGAAGATTGCCAACACCCTTTCTACTGAAAATTTTCCCAACCTCTCCTAATAGAGGGAATTTATTATAGAAGTAACAACTGTTACATATCATGTGAAGAAATATTGTCAAACCAGAACTTCCAGGGTAACCCATTCATGCGAAGAGATCCCTATGGAAAACATCATCTTCAACTTTATTACTTTAAAAAATAGTTTAGGAATAGAACATAAATTTTAATAAAATATTTAATGCAGGGTTTTCTTCTGAGGAACATGTTTCCTTAAACATTTCTTGAATAGCAGATTGTGAAAGAGATAGCACTGTCTGGTCAGATTTGTTTTTTGGCTCTTAAGGCATGAAGACCATCTCAGACCTATGTTTTGTTCTGTCTAGGGATGCTGCTAATAAACTTGTGGACCCTGAACGACCTGGTGATTTCAACCAAGCTATGATGGAGCTTGGAGCGACTATCTGCACCCCTAAGACCCCCTCCTGTACCACATGTCCTGTACAGAAACATTGCTTTGCACAACGGCAGGTAGGTACATGTACTGATTACTGTATATTATGTAGTATGGGAATCACATTATTAAGGCTGGTTACTGAATCTCTCAGCTATGATTTTTCCGCATTGCACTTTTCTATCCTTACATAAGGATTTAAAGCAGTATCTTTGTTATCAACTACTCGTTGCATTTCTATGTAAGTCACCACAAATGAAAAACTCAAAACTTTAAATGAAAATTATTATACACCTGAACACTGTTTCAAGTCAAGATGAACAGAATTTTATGAATGTTTTAAGTATGATTTATGTGTTATTTCCTGAGTGACTTGTTGGTATCTGATTTTAGATTACTGGTAGTTTTTTATGTCTGTTAACTCTTCAATCATGAATAATGCATGCTCGTACCCAATATACTACTATTGTTTGAATCTTTAATCATATTTATTTAGGTTGAAAAACAGAAACGACTGTCAGCCACCAAACTAGGAAAGTCAGTAAAAGATGTTAAAGATGAGATAGTGGATATTGAATGCCGTGAGTACTATTTACTTAACTTGTTATTAGCTCAGGGTCTTACATAGTTTGTCTAAAGATTTGTCTATCCTTTTAGGATAGTTTGGATGACAGCCTCTTTTACAGGCCAAGATGAATTTACTTCTTATTATAGCACTAACAGCTATACAAGTTTGACATTTGTCTTGTTGGGCTAGAGAAGTGGACATTTTCTGGTCTTTCATTTTATCTTAAGTTACCCTTATTTGATCATTGTTTTCTTTTTCATGTTATTTTTGCAAGGTCGGGAGTGAGATTGATAATAAAATTCAAAGCCAGTTTCGTTTTTGTTTTCTGTTAATAGCTCCATTAATAAGTCAGAAAATAATAATGAAGATAGTTGATTCAATTAGCAATTTAAAGTTATAAACATGGCTTCCTATTTCTGCTTTTTGGGGTGGTATATTCTAAAAATAAGAACCAGACTGGTTATTTAACAATAGACAATTGATCTACAATACAATATTGTTAGCCTGTGATTTAGTGCCAATACTTCTTATAAACAAATTTTTATCAAATTACTTTCTTTATTGAGTCAGGCCCTATTTTGCCATCAACCCCTGCTGTCACATTGATTCAGGCCATATTTTTGCAGTCTGCCTGCACTGACACCGGTCTCACAGCGTGATTCAAAGCTTTATTTCCGTTTCAGTTATGGATGCTTGTGAACTGTGTTTACCTGCTGATCAGCCATGGGATCCAAGGTGAGATGCTCAGTGAAACAATAGGTTATCTAATCCTTCCTATTGTCTTTATTATACTTATTTATTCAATTCTAAAATCATTTTTGCCTTAAATCTTCACAAAGGTATTGAATCAGTGGTGTTTGCCAGTTCAATACGTACCTGGGTGCCTTGACACATTCCTGGGTAAGATAGTTTGCCTCTTATTACCTCAGTACACTTAGCTGTTATTCCAGGAGCTGGCATACTGCCAAGGTTGTTTGCTCCTTTTGAAGTTGTAAATATTCACTGAATAAACAGGCCCACACATATATGAATGTAAAGGGTTGTGGGAATATTGGTTACAGAGGAACATGACTAGAAACAATATTCTTTATTTCATCTATCATATTTAATCTTACATTGTGCATATGAGTTTCCCTCTATCTCTTTCTGGTACTTACAATCATTGTATGCTTTTCATCAGGGAAAATAAAGATCCATATTATATATTTTCAGCATTGGCGTCCTGAATTACCCGAGGAAAGCCAAGAAGGCAGCTGCTCGCACTGAGAGGACAGCTGTGTGTATATTAGAAACTCAGGATCAGGATGAAGCAAAGTATCTTATTGTGCAGAGACCAAAAACAGGCAAGACTATTCTTTGATATATTTATCTATATCTGGTGTACACAATTGGTGTGAGGTCTTTGAATATAACAGATCAAATAAAGTAAAATATGAAAAATATTTGAAGCATTAGGAAAATGTTCACAAAACAAAGCTGTTATAAATCCAGTTATATATTCGATTATCATAACTGTTCGAGCTACTGAATACTGGTGAAGTGAATAAATTCACAACTATTTGCATCAGAGACAAACAGGTGATGTCATATAGTGTTTTGTCCTGCTTAGAAAAATGATATGCATGTTGCTTAACCTAATATCAAGGGCTTAAACTACAAACCTTTGGATCCATGACTGCTGGCTGAGTCTCACCTTTGCTCTTATTGGGGTCACATACTGCTTGAGGCATGTGGGAAATTTGCCAGTTACCTGGGGAAAGGTAGTGATTTACTCTAAGTACTCTAATTTGCACCACCATTGGTTTGTCACTATTCAGTCTGGAATGACCAAAAAATGTATATATTTACAGCTGTACATAGGAGTATTTTTGTGAAGATTAAGTAGCATCTGAATAGGGGCATCACTACTGAAATCTATGGTCCATCAGAGTGAAGAGCTATGTAGATCCTTTTGGGGTAGCCATGTGGGTCAAATAAACTAACTAACTAACAGCATATGAGAATTCGAAGATATTATCTGCATTATTAATTATTTTCATGTGTTTTTAATATGTATTAAATAGTGTATAAATGTCTGTGTCACTATGATTTAGACTTTCAAATATATGAATAGTTCTATCATAGCTCACCGAATTCTTAATTTCTTTATAATTCAGGTTTATTAGCAGGCTTGTGGGAATTCCCTAGCTTAAAAATTGAAGATGGTTGGACAGAGAAAGCAACTCATAAAAGGATGGATTCTTTCCTGGAAGAAAGTTTTGATGTGGAACAAGAGAATTATACAAGAGAAAACATTGGAGAGGTAAGTGAAAATTGTTGGTTCATATGCTTCAAAATCTTCAATTATGTAGTAAAAAGATTGATTAATATGTTCTTAGCCTGAAAATGCCCCTTCCTCAGCAACAAAACATTACACACAGGATCTTATTATCTTTAACATTTACCCAGAGTTCCTCTTTACGAGTGTCATATGAATCAGTGATACTTCTGAAAATAAAATAATGATAAAGAATTTGAACAATATTTGAAGTGGGGTTGCTAAGTACTAGGTTACCAAAAATGCTTTTGCCTGAAAAATATCACCCAAATAATTAGGCCTAAAAAATAGATATATAGATTCAGCCATATTTTCTGTTAGAGATGATAACTAGGAAAATAGGCAAAAATGCTAAATTATGGATCATTTTTTGTGCAAGTGGTACATGGACTATACTTTTGTATTTGAATTTCATAAAAAGTTAATCATTATAAAACTATAGAAAAGCAATTGTATATAGCAGACTAATTGATGAAAGTTACTCTTAGTTCACACAAGTGACATATGTATTACTGATGTCAGACTTAATTAAGTCAATTCTATATCAAATGACAAAGATGAATTGAGTTACGATGCAGATATGTCTTGAATCTGGTTCATTGCGCATGGCCTTTTTCAATGATAGCAGAATTATCACTGCTGGATATGTTGCAATTACAAATATAATTTCTGTTCTCAAAACATTTCTTTTGAACTGCTACCAATTTTGATGCATTTGCACTTTTAGGTAGTGCACCTCTTCTCCCACATCCACCAGACCTATGTTATCCAGGCAGGCAAGGTGGAGGCAGTGCTGCCACCTGGTGGTAGCAGTACACAACCCAGCAAGTGGGTTACGAAAGAGGAATTCCTACAGTCAGCTATCTCAACTGCAATGAAAAAAGTCTTCAAGGCATTTGAAGCCAGCCAAGGCAAACAGAAAGACTCCAAGACTAAGGTGAGTGGTACTGTATTGTACACTATTGACCTGCAATCAAATAATCTAAAAGTTTCTAAAAAAAGAAAAAAAGACATGAGTTTTCTTTTCTTTCTCACCTTAACCCATTCACATCTGGAGCATACACATACTCTTACATATATAAAATTGCCTAGAGGATAAAGTAATATTTTGAAAAATATTTGACTAAAAGTTGTAGATCCTGGTTTCAAGATTCCCCCCTTTCAATCCCATCCTTGATTGCTAGATAACAATAACTAAATATCCTCTAAATCAAATTGGCAATGCCCTTGGGTTTACGAAGCCAAAAACCCAACCCTCACCTGCTGGGCAACCCTGCATACCATAAAAACAGTATATCCTCCTTGTATTTCTTCCTATCCCAAACCCTTTGTTACAGCAATGATTTATAAACATTTTTGTATTGCTTAAAGTCCCCAACCATAATTTCACAATATTAGATATATTCAGAGTGAGATTCTAAAATTTAAGTCTTGGCAGTCAAAAATGGTACTTTAGTATTTTATTTTAATTAAAGATGGCGCCACAAACATGTGCCTGGGAATCAATTTCATGCCTCAGTTCATTTCTTGGCACCTGTTTTGGCTTGCTTCTTTGTCACCCACAATTAACTTCAAACAGAACAGAATCATCCACTCTCCACTGTGACTCCTGGCACAATGCGGACCAGTTTTTATGCCGCACTAAAGATCACTTTGGTTTATGTTTTGATTAAAACCGTAATGGGGGGGTACAACCTAAAAGGTTTTTGCGGCTTAATTATGGTGTGCCTTTGAGATGGGCCTGGATATATGGCAACCTTATGAAGTAATGATCGTAAAATTTAGCTGCTTAGACCACCCAGGCATCTGTCGTCTCCCTGGCGAGAGGCCTAGGCTGCAAGCCATGCTTGACTTACTTATGAGCCTTAGAAGTGGAGATTTTGGACATCTTACTGATATATTACCTCAGATCTTGACCTGGATCCCAGAATATTAATTTGGAGATTGGCGTTACCCCAAAGCTGGCCTTTAGAAGCAATAAACTGTCTTATTACTCTGATTAGAGGCCTTTAAGCCCCAATGAAATGATACCAGTGGTAGGGAGCACCCCATTATTTTGCCCTGTCAATGAATGTTGAAATTTTTCCCCCTCTCAAAAATCATTAATTTGTCAGTCCTGTTTCTTGTAATTTTTATATAAAGTAGAATTACCTATTATAAATATCAAATGCTATGTTCGCTCTCTTAAAGGACCATTTTATTATAATGATGATGGTGATAAAGATAGTAATAATAATAATGATGATGATAATAATAGTAATAATAATAATAATTATAATAATGATAATAATAATAATAATAATAATAATAATTATGATTATAAAAATAATAATAGTATAAATGACATTATTAGTGACTAGACTACTACTACTACTACTACTACTACTACTACTACTACTACTAATAATAATAATAATAATAATAATAATAATAATGATAATAATAATAATGATGATGATAATAATGGTAAAATATTGATAGTAATGATAATAATATAAATGATAGTAATAATTATGATTATAATAATGATGATGATGATGATGATAATGATTATTATAATGATGATAATAATAAAAATAATAATAATTATAATAATGATAACAATAACAATAGTGATGATAATAATAATAATAATAATAATAATAATAATGATAGTAATACTAATAATGATAATTATAATAATTATAACAGTAATTATTAAATTAAAAGTATTCATAGTGAAATTGATAATGATATTTAAATGATTTGAGTGTATATATATATATATATATATATATATATATATATATATATATATATATATATATATATATATATATATATATATATATATATAAATATATATATATATATATATATATATATATATATATATATATATATATATATATATATATATATATATATATATATTAATTACACTGCAGGCATGTTACTCATGCTGGGCAATATACATCCAGATCTTAATGAATAAATGAATGAATTTGATCAAGAATTATCTTCATGATTTGCCTGTGGGCATCATGTTTTACATTCAGGTGCTGCATATTCATTAAATTAGTTGTTATTATCTGCACAGTACACTCAGTGTAGCTTGGTACCGAAGATGAGTCATCTCTGATGTTACATTGGGTTCCTTCCCCACAGTCTCTAATGAGTTGAGCCTTCAAGGCTGGCCTCAGGGCATCATGATGGCACTATACTTTCTTATGTGTATACTCTCATTTAACCTATTCATACCGATATATCCAGATTTATAACTTCTTGAGAATTCGAAAGAAAGTCCCTGGTCAGGTTTTGATCAATATTTCTCCAAATAATTTCATAACCTGTTGTAGAAAATAGGTTTTATGTAGGCAAAATGTTTTTTCGGGTACACAGGTAAAAATTGATGGGCCCGTTATGGGTTCAGAACCCATTACGGCCCGTGTCCAAACTGGCCCGTAACTGGCCCGTTACGGGGCCGTACGGGCCCGTCAACTTTTACCTGTGTACCTCATGCATGAATGGGTTTAAGAGAATGTTTCAATCAATCCAAACTGCACCACTGTCCACACCAGTGCCTTGGGATAGGGATACATTGTCTGCTTTTTGTTGTGTTTGTGGGTTTCCTAATTGATGAACTTTCTTCTAGATTCTCCTAATTGTCGATTATAACAACGTTTTTTGTGTTTTTTCAGTCATCAAAGAGAAAAAGAAACTCCAGTGAAGATACAGGTGATCAGAAGAAACAGTTGACTTTGAATTCATTCTTCAAACCCAAAACAAAGTGATCTCAAAAAGGACAAGAGTTTTTCTGCTTAAACTGCTGTGCTAGCTAGATTAGCTAGATTGGCATGTTTATAAACTGAGTGTAGATGGTGCTATATGTGCAATATGAATGCAGTTAGCAGTCTTCCTCTGCTCAGGGACTTATACAGCCAGGAGTCAGGGAGTGATTTTAACATCAGGTTGTTGGAAAAATGACTGCCAGTTGTATTTTTTCTGATTTTCTGTATTTTTGAGTCAAGGAAATATTTCTTAGGTTTCACTCGCACAAGACACTAAATACATTAAATGAAGTAAAGAACCAAACTTTATGTCACTATGTCAATATATACGGTTGGTATGATTATGTTTGTAAATTGGGTAACTGACTTATGACCCCTGAAATTTCATATTGACCTCTAAAGTTTTATAAATCCTCAGTCTCATAAGTGCTGTTTCCCAATCCTGGGTAAGACCCTGCCTCTGCTAAAATAGCACAAGAAAAATGGATGGTTACCTGAAATTGGCGATTATGGTCACATCAGAGAGGTATATACACAGAGAGTAGGAAGAAGGAAAAACTCAGAATGATATTACAGACCCACCTACTAGCTAGTACTCTCTTGGTATGGTTGTCTGGCATGCGTGTACATCAGCTGTCATGCACAGTTTCTCATTATATGGCCTGATATAACCAGGTTGGACCAATAGGTCCACTTGTCCTGCACTGTTGCCATGTAGATCTAATTAGAAATAGGATATGATGCCCATCACCACTCTGTGTGTCAATCTTTCTGGTGTCCAGCAAGACCTTGTAGCTTTTACTTGTCATCTCTAGAGTAGCGGTGCTTTCCTCACTCCAAGGGTTCCTGTAGTAGTTTTGTTCCCTACAACAATTGAGGGATGTCACCAGTATTTGCTGGTGGTGGTGAAACCAGCAACGAACTGCTGATGATGTTCTTTATTCTTATGGTGCTGTTCAGAGTTTTATGTTTAAAGTTTATATTCGCTAGACAGTTTTTTGCAAAGTCTCTAATAATAGCTGTTCTCTTTTATAGGTTTGAATGTATTTCACCAGTAGATTTTTTCTGCATTTCAATGTTTTATCAGATTGGTTAGAAACTGTCAGAAGTGTGAGTTAATTATACAGTACAGACATTTGATTTCTGCACCAGTCGACCGGACGTTTGCCAGTGCCAGGTCGTACAAACACCCATGGATAACAAAAAATAAGCCAAGCACATCAATGACCCATGTAGCTTGTGAATCAAAACTACCTTCAGTTGTGTTGTCAGGTACCTGTGATCGCTTCCATGACCAAGAATCTGCGTGGTAATTTGGCATGCGGTTGTGTATTATGCCTGTGCAGCCCAAGCATTTAGTGCAGGAATTAAATGCCGGCACTGTACCTATACAACTGTTTACTATGCACCAGGCCGGCATTGGTCAAATCAATATCAGTAGAAATTTGTATCAATTTGTTTAAAGTTGTTTCAAACAGCCATTAACCTCCAAATGTCTACGTTCTTGATTCCCTGGTGCCATGTTATCTTTGGAAGTGAGACAAATCTTATGCTTTGTTTTATGGATCCCGCGGACCCTTGGCCTCCATCAGAGGTATGGAGAGATTGAAACTGTTTTTTTCTGCGACATGAACTTGATTGACATCATCATGAGGTGAGTCATCACCTCTGTACCTTAGATCTTTTTTCACAAACTAAATCTTGAAAAGTCAACACATCATTTTACCACACGCAATTGAATGCTATTGAACATACTGATTTCAATTGGAATGAACTCCTATGTGCGGCAAGTTAAACTGCAGGGAGCTCTACCAGCTGGTGATATATTGATTATAAAGATTGATTGAGTGCTATATTGATAATAAAGACTTGAACATAATGTGTAGTATTTGTTACTAAGCGGTATATATGGGATTCTATGTCTAAATAAAAGCACTAACAATTGGGGGGGGGGGATGATATCAGATAGGATTGGTACTGCTGAACTTGTATGTGACAAATATATATTTTTATAATCCATGTATCATACACTTGTAACAAGCATGCTCTTAAGCATCTAGTTTGTATAATAAACATAATAGGCTAATAATAAGGCCAGCCTTGTGTTTCTCTGTTTACTTTTATTTTTGTTGCAGTCGTTACTCTTCATTATAAATGCAGTAGTCTCTGTTCAAAACACATAAGGAGAGCCTGCCCTGATGGTTGAGTGGTCTAAGGCGCTGCCTCTGATTGCTCGCTTTCTCTCACCACTGCCTTGGTTCAAATCCCAGTCGGGGCATGTGAGAAAGTTGTGGTTAGGTGGTGTTTTTCTCTGGGTACTCAAATTTCCTCCAACACTTACAACTGGCTAGTCATGAATTAGCCTAATATGGCACTTCAGACTTAGTGTTAGCTGATGAGTAAAAGAAATAAACGAGTCAAAAATTAACCCAAAAGCTACCTTAATAAGATAGAACTGGTTATTATGGTTGATATTCATTACATAAACGAAGTCTACCACACAGGACCATCTCAAGTGGGTAGGCTGGAGCATTTCAAATATTTGCTACTCTCCAGAATAATGTACTTACAATATTTGTATATTCATGGGCTACCCTAAGGCACACCACCCAGAATGCTTTCAAAACATAGCCATGCTGCGTTAAGCAGTGGACGCTTGGTCGCCTTGGTGGGATGGACATGTGTATTGGTTTCACAGAGTGGTCTGGAGGTTGGCTGTTGGCTACAGGCCGGCTGGCCTGGGTGTTGATTGATTCTGCAGATATTGGCAATAGCCAGTTCCTCCACTTTTATTTCTGTTCAAGTCAGGCCAGGGCAGGGTCACTCTCGTTCTGGCGCTAGGGTGAACAGAAATAGATGGCCATCTGAAAAACACATTCATGTTTTGACTGTGGTTGCCCTTGATGTCATATCGGTTTGTACAAAGTGATGGTGTTTTCAAGTCCAATATTGTGCACCTCCTGGTTTGGTATATGCAGCTACATATCAACATATCACTGGTAGAAAGCTGAGTCTGTGGCCTTTCTTGTATTGGTATATGAACTCAAACACTTATGCTTTCTCCAGGTTATATTTTGTCTTACTTCACTATTTACAAAATATTTTTTTGTAATTTTGATAATTCATGCTTATGGGAAGGTTAAATTGATTAAACAATTAGTCTCAATCTTGCTTGACTTTGTTAGTATCATTTTATGAAATAGTAATAACTTAAATATTAGAGGGTTAAGTAACCAAACTCTCTCTTCTTTCACTAGTTCTTTCACAAATTTTATTTTATCGGGGATTCGCTCGATATAATTTGTTGTAATACCTGCTTTGTTATAAGAGTGTATTGCCGCCGCCACTCTTTGTAATGATGTCATTCATAATTGATGTTTGAACTTTCATTAGAGGATTTTCTGCAGTTTCTATGGTAAGTCATGCTCATGCAATCCAGGGTGTAAAGGGGCCTGCCCTGATGGCCATGTGGTCTAAGGCATTGCCACTAACAGCTAACTGTCGCTCACCACTGCCTGGGTTCGAATCCCACCTGGATGTGTGAGAAAGTTGCCAGTGACTTGGGGTTAGGCGGTGGTTTTCGCTAGGTACACCGGTTTCCTCCACAGTGTACAACTTACAAATCACGACTTAGCCGCAATACGGCAGAAAAAGTGACGAAAAAGAAATTCCACGGTTTAAAAAACACGGTTATCACCTTTTATTTTATCTGTATTTTACTTTCTGGTAAAGTGATTACCAGATCCACGTTGTTCTGTAATCGGATAAATGGAACAAGGTGTTAGTGTACATATAATAGCAGGAAAAAATTGAACGGGATTTAGAATGATGAATTGAGAAAAAGAGTAATTTTATTGGATTTCCCAGAATCTACCTCACTTGAAGTAAAATGGCAATGGGTGTTTCTGTTGTAACCATTCACAGCTTCTGTAGATTGTCATGTATGGTGGCACGTGCTCTTTAGGCATGTGACTCATTCGGTATCAGAGACTTCCCTGTTGTGCCATGTGCTCCTGTTTCTTCAAATCTGACTTAAAAGATAAATTAATGCATATGTTGCAAAATACTAAAAATAGATTAATCTTTATTTACCAAAATTTTGAAAGGGGTTGTTGGGTGTTTTTTGTTTATTATGTCCTTAGCAATAATCTTTATTGACGCCGCAGAAGTACGAAATAGTACAGATTACAAAACGAAAGAAGTTCAAAATAAAGAGAATCAAATGTACATTTACAAGATAATCAAATCTTTCTGTGATACCACTGAATACAGCCATAAACAATATAAAAGCTTATCCTCTAACTTTATCCTTCTTTACCTATAGCAGGGACTTCCATACTAAGATAAAAGCTCTCTGCCTATAGCTTAAAACAGTGGATCGACATTCGTGCCTATAGCATCTTTCGAAAAATACTTGAAAGAGGAATGTTCATCAGATGTTAATTCACGATGTATGCCCAAGTTATAATCAAAAGTATTATAGATCTCAAACAATAACATCTAGTGGACCTTATAGGAATGACGGGTTAATTTCAGTGTTTTTCCCCTCCCATCACTGGCGTCTCAGTGGAACCTGTGCTTTCCTCTCACCTCTCAGCGGGAGCGGTGTAGGAGCTTACGTCATAAACATACACATCAGTAACAGCAGATGAGTGTTTTCACTGTGTAGCATCCAAACCCCAATTAAAGACGTCATAAGAACTTGTTTTTATCCGTGTTGCACTTTTCATCCATAAAACATGCGCTATATTTAACCACTGGGCCTGTCAGGCGGTTGCTCTAGTCATTTAGACGACCCAGGGGTTAGTAATGAAACCGCTGCAAGCTACATGTACTAACCCGGGGGAAGGTAACTTGGCTTCCGTAAGAGTATCAATTAACTACATGTATCTTTCTCTTGTATGTACATGGTCAAAATTGTTGATGTCCTTTTATTACCATTAGTTACGATAGGCAAGCTTTTTCTATATTTGATCTTTATGGAAAGTACGATCTATACAGTTCAAAACTTCTGATACATATAATCAATACTACGTGTAATTAAATCATCTAAGCGTTACCATTAGAATATTTTGATTGGGTTGTATTATTAGTAATGTGCCGAAGACTAGAAGCATCAGCCTAGTCACATGTTTTGATAGGTTTCGTTTGTCAACACATTTTTTGTCAAGTTAAAGCAATAGCTTACAAGCTAATTGCATAGTGCGGAAGGAAACAGGTGAAAACGAGAGAAAACAACTAAGAAGATGAGTCACTGGTATCTTTTTCTCATGATGTACACATAGCTGTTGATGAGAAACATGTTTTACCTGAAGAGCTATCCAATGTAGTCACAAGAAGCATTCTTTTAGTGCTCCATTTCCCTAGTTCTAGGCCAAGAAATTGTTTAATTCTATGTATTTGACATGACCATATAGTTCTTGAAGCACTGTTTACCATGGGGCTCACAGTGAGATCTCTCCAGTTTCTTCCAGATTCTTACGACCAGTGTTACCGCCCTTGGTGCCATCCATCACCAGCCATAGGAACTATCACGGAGACATTAAGCAAAAGATTGAGACCAGAACTGAGTCAGGCATAACTTAATGGAGTCCTAGACTAGGAGCTAGTCTAGGGCTCCATTTGCTAAACTCTCACGGGGAGTGCCTTAGTGTATCTAGTTATAACTCACTAGCTAGCTCGTAAAGGCTATTTATTCTTACCCTTTCTGCCCACAGTAAAACACTGGCCATGCATTATACATGAGCTTAATGGTAAAAGCGTGTATCTTGTCAAAGAATAGGTGTAACGGGGTGCTAAGTCTCTGCCACCAGGTATATTTATGTGTATAGGGGTCAGGAAAGGGTGATTGTGTTTTTCACTGTGAGTAAACTGAGATTGATGACAGGGAGAGGACTCCCCTGTGATCCACATGGCAGGTATTTAGCCCAGTAGTTGATATTGGTATTGTGCTGCATGCAGACCTGCAAATTATAATTGAACTCATGCATAACTACACTTGACCAACACGGCGACTGACACGACTTGAGTTTATTTCCCTCGACAGAATGCATGAGCTAATTATCTACTGATATACATAATCTTGGACCTGTGCTGGCTGAGTTGGCATGGTGACTCTGCACGCCGTGCTTATGGCCATGCCACTGCTAATCGTATCTCTGCCAAGGGCCTACCCTGATAGCCGAGTGGTCTAAGGCGTTGTCACTGATCTCTCTCCACTGCCTGGCTCTCATTCGCGGCTGAGACATAAGGAATTTGACATTGGTTTTTGCTGGGCAATTCGATTTCCTCCTCCACTCACTCACGATTTGACACAATATGGTAGAAAAGGTGACGATAGTTGAAATTCCAAATTCCATATCGCTGCCATGATCGGAAGGTAATGAGTTTATGTAAACACTGGCGGATATGTAGTGTTGTTTACCGTTTACCTAGCCAGGGGCGTTGCCTTGAATAATAACATGCTTATATTAATGAAAACTTCCATTCAAAAACATCCATGGAGATGGTACACTTCATATCATATTCTGTGGTTATAAGCATTTGTGTCTTGCATATCTGAAGCTACGCTTGTGTTTAAAAACAGCCCTTTCCAAGTATGAGGCATAGGTATTCAAGGTACCGTACTAGTTTTGGGTGTAACGGCAACGTACATTGTAACTTCTGCTATGGAAAGAAGTTTCAATGCTCACGGCGCCCAGAACCAGCCGGTCAATTTTGGTGAAATCCTTCAGCCTTTAAAAGCTTTAATTGGCTAAATGTACGAAGCAGAAATGTTGATCAGAACATTACCAACAACTCTGCTTTAAATACTATTGTAAAATCATCCTCAATTCAAAGTTTTGGTCAAACGCATCTTGGATACAGACGACAAATTCTGGAGGAACTCTGAAGTATTAATGGGTTAAACAACGTAATTTGTATATTTACCACCAGTTGCATGATATCTTAGCAGCAGTATTAGACATGGTACAGTAGTCACATGTGAGGCTCTCCAAGGTTTGGGTTTGTTCAGATTCACGTCACTTTAAACAGCCAAGATTATATGGCGACAAGATAGAAATCTGGAAACAAGAATAAATCATTTTCATTTTTAAGAGTAGTCCGAACAACTTTCAGTTGCACAGATACCATAAACAGTCCTTCACTACACCACACATTTATATAGCGATCAGGTCCACCTGCTAATGAGGGTCCAGCAGATACTAGGATCTGCGTTGGTTCGTTTCCGCTGGTCAAGCTTTCATAGTCAAACATGTCAAAATCACATGTAAGTGTTCATTTGTAAGTGTCAAGTTGAGGAATGTTAGTGTTGGTGACAGCGGCCTTGGGGAGGGTGGGCGGTGTCTGCTGATTAAGGGTGGGGGGTAAATTGGCACTGTGATGACAGCGTCAACCAACAACTTGACTCATGGTAAGCTAATAACTTCAGTAATGGGCGGGCGCCTGCTACCCCGGGCAAAGCTCTTTAGAAGGGGAACCAGAGCGGAATTTATTACTTCAGGGCTCTAATTTCCATTAACAAGACCCCCTCTCCTCATATCTGCCCTGTTCCGCAAGAAACGCTCCGCTATCTGTTCTACGGATCCACCACTAGACTGGCTACAAGTCTGTGCTAATTGCCTCTTTTGACGTAAACCCATGTATAGTTCTGTTTTGACCCTCAGTGTGGAGCCACAGGAGCGACAGTGAATAATACTCATCTTCTGAATCCCCATATGACGGTGCTGCCATCTAGAGTTTGGTATCGACACTAACCTATTTGCCTTCTGTTTTAGTTTGCAGAATTCATAACTATTTACGATATATACTTAACGAGTAGCATTACGAACAAGTGAACCACCTAATTCAGTATTGGTATAACGCACATTCCAATCACTCTGAAGGTCCAGTGCAGGCGATTAACCTCAATGGAAGTGACAAGTGAAGGAATACGTTGCTGGGGGTTCAACCCGGGTGTTAAAATATTATTGTTCCTCCCGAACACAGTGTCCTGAGCAGGACAGGCGAAGAGAAACTGGCTAATTGCATCCGGGTCGACTAGCCCCGGGGGTAGGCCATTACAGAGGTGCTAGGATAAACAGTGGGGAGAGGACCGCCCGCCCTCAGGAGGAGCCCTCGAGACCCGGCAGTCCGACGGACCGGCGGCGGACGGCAGATTTTTCAGCCACTCAATTGAAACAGCTGGGTCTTGCTAGAGAGACTCCAGTCTACGTTCCTCGCATACCAGGCTCAACTCGGCGAGAGAATCCCCAACACAACTACCTACATCAAGCAAGCCAAGCAGCAGATTACAAGTGGTCCCTCGTTACGTAGGTTGGGAGGCAGAAGCCGAGACTGCTCCGCGATAACCACTACTGTGCGCTAACAGTAAAAGAAGCGAGGCATCCCTCCCTCTCAGACTCACTCGCCATCACCGCTACGCTACGGGACGGTACGCTACACAGCGGAAAATGTCAACACTGATCTGGCGCTGAAAAGCTATACGTTAACGTATCACTCTGCCCTGCCGCCACTGCCGTCGCCACAGAAGATGAGTCAACGCTGATAAGGATAACCTTCAGTGTACCTACAGCGGCCATACACTACCACAGGAACCGTCACTTCCATGCAGCCATGGGAAAGAGCCAGCTTTAGGTACTCATAGCTGTTATTGTTATTGCTGTCACGCTACATTGGAGCTTTATATTCAAATTCATATTTGCGCTACTTAGGCCTCCCTTAAGAGCCCTACCTGAGCGAACAGTGCTTCACTAAGTACTGTAATTACCAGGTGCTCAGTCAAGGGAAAGCGAGTGCATTGCTCATACTCTCACGGCAACCCAGAAAACTTCCATCATAAGCAAAGGTACAGTTCTATCTTGACGTCCAGGTGGTCCAAACAGCCTGTATTTCAGCAGGTCTATGGACATTACTAGCACCTGATTCAGGTAT
>OZ012684.1:61549240-61569240 GCA_963942565.1 Maea johnstoni | reverse complement strand
GTACGGTAGTGAGAGGTCGTCTTGCACACTGCTATTTTCTAAATGCAGTGGAATTAGCTGGCACATCACTTATTGCATAAAAGTGACACCCCATTAAAGAGTATTTAATGAAAGGTACATCACCCACTTTGAGAAGCACCGAGACAAACTAGTTGACTTTTTATCTTTGGACATACTTTTCAAGTTGGAAGGAAACCAATTTCCCACGAGGGGAATTATTGGACATTTAGAATAGTACGTTGAATCTCGGTATTAACACAGTATTGATGCATCTGGACTACGCAAAGGAAAACCACTCCCCTGTGCTTTTTTTTTATACCTATCCTTATTCCTAGAAGCTGATATTTCTACATTTTGAGCAGTTAACTTGAAATCCCCAAAACTCTGTGAAGCCCGCGTACCTCACACAAGCATGTAGGCCTGGTCGCTATATAAACACGTGCGTTTTGAGGTGATATCTTATAATTGGCAATGTTGCATCTGAAGAAACCTTTGATAACTTTCGTACATATATATAAGGAGTTTTTGGTCCTGATTTTCTTTTAGGTCAAACTATGGCGTTAGCTGTCGAAACGGACGAACCTCTAAGAAACGGAACCAAACCATTACTGACTATTGTTGGCTGTGAGTGAGGGGATGGGATGGGTTCACTTTGCCCAATGCGTGATCCATGGCTAAGTAAACGCAAAGACACAGCCTCAGATTTTTTTAGTCTGACGGCGGAGTCTGTGTGGCTCTGTGAGTTAGCTAAGTATAGCCGTTTTCTCAGGTTACTGGCCTATCTGTAGTAGGCAATGAATCTCGTGTCCTCCATGATAAATCCCTCACTGATAGCCACTGTCTACCAGCTTTTCTCATTTAGAGCCACTCATCATGTACAACTTGTAAGGCATGTCACGAACCACCAACTCAGACAGCATGTGTGCAAGTGGGGAGAGATTTGTACGTGGAGCAGTTGCTCATCCAACGAAATGGAATGTAATTAATATATATTCATATTTACATTGTACTACCACTATTATCATCACTACTGCTGCGGTTGCTGGTACTACATTTACTACTATATGTGCTGCTGCTACTATTTCTACTGCTCTACCACCATCACCACTACCAATACCACCACCACCAGAACTACCAACACCACCACTACTACTACTACTACTACTACTACTACAACTACTACTACTACTACTACTACTACTACTACTACTGCTGCTGCTGCCACTACCATCGTCTCACTGGTGACATCACGCCTTGACTATTGTAATGGACTTCTGAGGTGGAATCACTGATTAGCTGCTATGCAGGCTTAAGAAAGTCCAAAACAATGCTGCTAAAGTGGTTAGTGGCTCCAAAAGGTATGATCACATTACAACAGTTCTGCCCATCAGGAAAAGGATTGAGTTCAAGATTCTGCTTTCAGATGCATGAAAGGATGTGCCCCTCTATACTTGAGGGAACTGTTAGTCAAACAAGCCAATACAAGGACTCTAAAATCAAACACAGAGAACTTATTACAGATACCACACACTAATCTGAAAAGGTTTGGTGACAGAGCATTCTGTGCCTATGCACGACACCTATGGAATAAGCTCCATGACAACATCAAGGCTGCTGATAGAGTGCAAAACTTGAAGAAACAGCTGAAAAAATTGCTATTTCGAAAATAATTGCTATTTTTAATCATAATAGGTGAAAAGGGTGCTGTATCAAATATCAACTATTACTACTACTACTACTACTACTACTACTACTACTACTACTACTATAGTGTCGACAGCGATCACAATGAAGATGATGACAACGATGAAAATAATGATAACGATTATCATCATCATTATGATGATGATAATAATAGTGAGAATAATAATGATAACAATGATAATAATAATGGTGATGATGACAATAATAATAATAATAATATTGATAATAATGATATTAAACACCAACAACTACAAAGTCATAAAAATCATTTTATGGGAATATTGGCGGACGTGACAAATCAAACTAGTTTGTTAAAGTCAATTAACCTTAAAACACAGTAGGAATTCTCTGCTCCAGAAAGCAGTGTTAATAGGTCAGTTATATTTTCATCGATCCCCCGCACAGTTGACACCGCAGACATATTACCCTCAACAAGTGGTGTTAGCTTATCGTATGAATCTCGCGGCCGCCGCGTCTGTTGTGGCGTGTTTCCTTGTTTTCAAGGTCAATGTCATGAGGGCGCGCTGACTGGCCTTTCTCCAGACACCTCTGCTCTCCCTATGCAATTCATCAACTTCAAACCATTCTCTCCCCGTGCTCTCAGTGGGCCAAGAAAAAACGTATTGTGTTCTGAATACACGAACACTGTGCTCCCTCTATTAAGGAACACCGGAGTAGAAAGAAAACCGACATGCTTTGTCTAGCTGTTATTCTTATTTCTGATGTCCTTCACCACTCGCCGGGTTCGAATCCCGCAAGTAGAAAAGTTGGCATTAGCTTGGTGTTGGGCGGTGGTTTTCCCTACTATCAAAAATTGGCTAGTAGAGATTTAGCCTCAAGATGGCAGGAAAGTTGTCGATAAATGAAATTGTGTATCCATATCTATCTTGTCCTATCGGAAGATTGAGAACAATATAGGGGAACAGTGGGACCTTTAGTCATTAGTGGACGCGTAGCAAACGATCAAATGATAGTGATTGGCAAAAAATAAAGCTATTCAACTTTTTAACAAAAAAATGAATTATTCGGAATATTTGCGAAATTAATATATGCCAAGACCCAGTCCTTGTATTTTAACCGGTTCACCCCCCATCCCCCACACTATGTATGATACGAATTTTACACTTCCCATGATGCTTATCATACTAAAAGGCATTTTCTTTGTACATACAACTATAGCAATGCGACTATAGCAGTTTGTATCCCCAAGAGTCATTGCAAGGGCAACAGTCAATTTTAAGTCTAGTTCATTTACAATAAACATAAAGGCAGCTCGAGATTTCTGTCCAGATGTGATTTGTCGCCACCTTAACGTTTATTGCAATTGTGGTCTTTTATCTATAGCACTCGGCTCTGAGGACACTTACGTTGATTTTTCCAAGTGAACGGTATTCACTGACGTCCCACGCTGGGCATTCGTTACCTACCTTTAAAATGACTAAATCCGCCACCCACACAACGTCCAATATTGTGTTTGATAGGCACAAATACGTCTTTAATCAACTTCAACTTGATCTGTGTGTGTGACGTCCGCCATCTTGACTAACACGCTCTCGCGTGATTACTTCTCCAAGTCATCGTGTTTTAGGCCTCAAAAATAGGATTTACAAGGGACTACATTGACAACCAAGCACACGGATTGTTTAAACACATATCAAGGACATTGGAAACTCAACTAAGTATAAACAACTTGCAAAAAAAAGTACTTTTGGAAGCAGTTTTCGTTCCGCCCTAGAAAGCTAGCGGAATCATGCGCAACTGTATTTAGCTTATTTGGATTAGACCTCGAAAGCTGGAATAGGAACATCAGTTATAAAAACGACCAGCGTAACCGAGGTCTAATTCATTGGACTATTTTAAGTCCAAATCTAAACCCAGACACATTTGTGCATTCGGCCCCTGTTTAGAGAGTGAAGACTTTTAAAGGCATTCTCGTATCCTCCCATTCCTAATAATAGCTCTTATACTTTTATTTTTGCGTTAGGCAACTTGACAAAGCGGTGTGATTTATTTAAAACATAATTGTATGTAGCAGTTAGAAACACATGCTACAGTTGAAGTCATTTAGTGTCAGTCAAAATTATACCATGCGCCACTTTTTGTCATACCTGTGTCCGCCACATTGGAAAGTTGATGTCGTGCGCATATGGTGGTATGACAACATGAGTCACCTCAACACCTGGCTGAAAATATCTATATTCTGAAACAGCTTAAATATCCCTAAATACAATACAGTTGCAACCTGTCACTTGAACAGCACCTCTTTAAGCGAAGCACGGTTATAAATTGAACATTTCAATACATTTAGCACCTCTATAATCTGAAACATACATTTATACATTCTACTTAGCACAAAAGGGAACCTCCATTGATTGAAAACCTCTGTGCCGTGAACATTTTCCTCAGCACCTTAGCATTTAGGTATCTAAACCAATCATTTTCAGGGTAGATTTTTTGCTGATATCTCTTTGAAAACTTTTCACACTAAAGTTAGGGGACTACCTCCATAGCCAAGTGGTATTGGGCAATCAGAAGTTTTTTTTTTTTCGCTATCTCTTAGCATGGCTGAACGTTCAATGTTCGAACCTGGTACGAGGCATGTGAGGAAGTTACCAGTACGTGTCCGTAGGTGTTTTTATACGAATAATCCTAGATTTTCCGCAGCATAGGCACTAGCTAGTCATGAGCTGGCTTCATAGTGCGGAGTATATCACGATAAAAGAAATTCCAAATCAGGATCAGTATAAATTCAGCACAGTATAAATTTAGTCCAAAGCACACGAGAACATGCCGGCGAAAGAGTGTGCCAAGAATTTCTTTATTGTTGTATGCATTGTATCAGCCACTAACAGTCCTCTCTTGGGGTAAATATTTGCCATTCAGGTGGAAAGGTTCCAGGTGGCCTTTCTACCCAATTACATAAGAACTAAGAGGCCACTCCTGCGATATTGACTGCTATGGCTATTTTAGGTTGTTGACTTATTGAGCATTGCATATATACCCAGTGCCAAAAAAGAGGAATTTTATGAATGCCTATTCTACAGATACGATCTGGAAGGGGAGAGAATAGTCACACCACACCTGATATCAAAATGAAATGCCTGAAAGGAATGTCGATGCCGTAATTTAAGAACTTGAGCCAAAATAAACCTCATTCTCAATATGTATTCGGGTAAACTAATTAGTCTGTAAAGTTGACGTTCCCCTAGTCTGTGGCTATGCTATACATAATGTCCCCATGTAAAACATAAGTACAGGTCTGTCTCGACACGAGGCTGACCAAAATGCAATTTGCCGGTCTAGACAAATGCATCAGGAGCAATTTAAGGAGACCAAGCTAAATACTTGCCAAATGGGTTCAACTCGCTTGCTTCATATACTTCTCTTAAGATGAAGAAGCGTCATTCTAACCAATAATTTGACTTAATGATACCAAAGAGTTAATGCTCCATAATAGTAGCCGTGCACCCAAACCACCAAAGGCTCACCCCTTCCCCATCCCTATTAAAACTAATTCTAAATGTCTGATAGCAAAACGTCCACAGAGAAATGATACCGCAGGTCGTGCTTAATTGGCATGTCTGCAAGGCATGAAGGGGTGAAATTGAAAGTGTCGCCAAATTGAAATGTCCACAGTGTTCGGAATCTACAAATAAGTGACGAGTCTTCTGAAATAAGTGTTGATTGATACGATAAGAAAATTACCTAAGATCTCGAAATTTGGCATTCCTTCCATACCTTATCAAGAAGCCTTTCCATAAACTAGTATCACATACATTATATGTGATCTATGTGGTCTGTGGTGTTATATTTCAAATCCATCAGGACTCATTTGATGCACATTTCTTTTTCTTTCTTTCATTCTCAAATGCATGATAACATATAGCGTATAAAGATTATATCTGTAAGTTTTGAATAGAGAAACTACCTAGAAAGTGCTTGGTGGCATATGTGTAAAGGGGTGTCTAGATACTACCACCTTCCACCTGATGTCCCGTGGCTGCGTTGTCATTACGCTACTCGTGTTACAGCTGATCATATCAGTTCGACATAGTGTACACCTACAATTACTAGACGGCTACAGAAAAACACCGACAGTTACTAAGACAGCCGCTGCTACATGCATATTCCCACAGGTACCAGACAGATATAGGTACAGGTATGCATCAACAATAGCCAGGTAGACAATAGTATAGGTACACACACTGGTACGGGTATATAACCACAGATACTTAGTTACTATTTATATAGTGGTACTGAGGTATCACACCGATAGGTATGCAATAACAATTATTAGTAGACGGATACTGGTATGTGTATATAACCACAGTTACTTGACATATCCTTGGTAATGTACATAGATAAAGATCTGCATCGACAACCTCTAGACGAACACTGGTGTTGGCATATATCTACACTTTCTAGGTAGATGCGGTGCATGAATGCAGAAACAATCGCGAGATACACATATTCCAAGAAATAAAACCCACACAGCTCTACCACTCAGGTCCAGTGGTTAGGATAATTTTCTAGGTTATTCTGGTTTTCTGTGATGTATCGTATTTTAGGGGGCTACCTCGATAGCCAAGTGGTATTGGGACATGCTCTATGGTATGGCAAATGAATATACAATACAATATTATCACAATTTGTGATTGCGAAGGAAGTGAAATCGGAAATCATTCAAATTTTTGCTTATTTTAGAATTTGGAGTGATTTCATATTTTAGAATTGTTTTACCCCTACACATCTCTAAAAACAAAATGTGTGTCGTAGTATATGCAAGAGCGTATCAGCTCTTTGAAGCAGCAGCCTTTAAAGCAGCAGCCACATTTGGAAATAGAACGCATGGCGTACGTTGGCAATATGCTAGTAGGCAAAGTCGTATAACTATAAGCCCCAGACCAGAACGAAATCATGAAAACAACTACCAAAACGTATGTTGCTAATGTATGCAACGATAATTCACAATGGGTCAGAAAGCCTAAAAAATGGACATTTATCAATATGTCTAAGATGCAATAACGATTCCTTGCGATACTTGGGATATGCAGTCTATGAGAGAAAACAATTGTTTTGATTCAACAATTTGACCTTCAAATTACCTTGAACTATGGAAAAACACAACATATTACTTTGGCCTTTTTTCAGGCATTTAGGAAGAGAAAATCAAAATTCTAAAATGATAGCATTGACTTATCAATACTCAAGTTAATATTTTCAAAAATATTTTTTTGAAAAAGGCATTATTGAAAAAGTTATATGGAGCATGACAAAATAACGCATTAGCTCAAATAACAAGATTCTCAATAGAAACAGTAAGGTATAATCATGCCCATTGCAAAGATCTTTTCCAGTAGATTTTAAAAGAACGGCAATATATCCTTTCTGAACAAAATTACGGTCAATTTTAGGAATCCAAAATGGCTGCTGACCTTGGTGGCCATTTTGGATTTGAAGGTTGGCGGCCATTTTGATTTCACAAAATCAGCCATAACTTTTTTTTAAATCATATCTACTCAAAGAGCTCTTTGCAATGGACATTGTTCTACATAATTGTTATTATTGGTTTTCTTGTTATTTGAGATAATGTGGTAATTTCTTCATGCTCTATATAACTTTTTCAAGAATGCTTTTTTCAAAAATTCCTTTTGAAAATACTAACTTGAGTATTTAGTATCATTTTAGAATGTTGATTTTCTGTTCCTAAATGCCTGAAGAAAAAGGCCAAAATACTATTTTGTGTTTTTTCATAGTTCAAGGTCATTTGAAGGTCAAAGCATTGTTTTCTCTCATAGACTGTATATCCCAAGCATCAAAAGGAATCATCATGGCACATTAGACATATTGATAAGTGTCCATTTTTGAGGCTTTCTGACCCAGTGTGATTTGGCCCAAAAACTAGGAAAACATTATGAAAAGAAGCATATGACGTATGTTTGCAATATATGCGACGACACATTGGCCAAATAATAGGAACAAATTAATGATTTATGTTGGCATTCGCAATGTAAGAAAGTATTGGCCTTAAACTAGGGATAAAGTTATGTATGTGTATTCCACTATCGAGAAGTGATAGATTACACTTAGAATTACTGTTGATGTCGAGAATAACTGCTGAAATGTAAGCCATGATGGCTTGTTTGTTTTCGTTGTACTGTGCATCCTTACCACCCTTCCCTTGGGCAAGAGCAGTATAGATAGACATTAGTTTCTCCGGAGCTGTTGTGAGACGTGTAGAAGGGTGTACCCTTCAACCTCGCGTCCTTTGTGGGCTGCAGACATATCCCACCAGGTAGAGGGCGTCGAGGTGCTGTGTTCCCTGCTAGGTATCCCACTCACCTCACACAATAGAGCATGGGAGGTCTAGCGTGCGTGCAGGTACTCAACGTGTTAATGATGGGACTGGAAATACACAGAGGTGTTAACACTTCTGCTTCTGAAGTGCACGTATTATACGATAAATCTTAACAGAAATCATCAATCAAAAAACTCTTTGAATACTATTTTAAGAAGGATTGTAAAAAAACAAAAGGAACAGCAATTTTCAGTCACTATTTCTCAAAATATTGGTTAGTTATCAGGACAGATATATATGTGTTAGGTCATGTGTACGCTCCAGATACGCATGGGTTAATAAGACAGTTCACATGGTGTAGGCTTGCCGTGTAAATGTTCGATTAAAACGATTGGGCGTTGCCTTGATTGCAATATTTTCTTATATTTCTCCATAACAAATGCACAGCATGTGTGCATTAGGAAAAATTCTTGTCCCATACTAGTATCAAAGGGACTCTTTAATGAAATTATTAAAAAGAAATCATTATATATTCCACACAAACAACTAACAATGCACTATATGACAATACAATATACTACAATTAATGGAATACATTGCAATAATGAGGCTACACAACACGCACTATGGTATGATATAACACACACTGGTGCAATGGAATACCAATGCTGCACACCCAGCGATGCCGTTCCGTGTAACACTACTAGTATGTCGTGCGATGCAATACTAAGGCCACACCACTGAACCAAATAGCCTACTGCACTGTAGTGCAATAACATAAAAGTTTTCGACCGTATTGTATAGTTTAATGCAAATCAAAGCAACGGATTACACCAGAATACCTTACAATAGGGTATAAACTAAAATGCGTGTACATTACAGGAGTATAGTGCATTGCAATACCGTCATAGAAGTATACTTCAATATAGTAAAAAGTGTACAATGCAGAAACTTCTATACGATACAACAAGGTGTAAAACTAGGGCTACACTACAATACCATTAAGTAGATGATAAATCGCAATTGCCTGATCATTTAGCGATATAGTTGAGTGCATTGCAGCGTAGGATAACCCCTAGTTAATATTACAATGGCATGCAACCATATTGATTACTTTTGGACTGGTATTCAAATTCTATGTATTCATAATCATTAAAGCACGCCGATCACAAAGCAGGATTGGGCTAGATAAAAGAAAGAATTTCGCTTTTTTAACTCAATTCAATCTTTGCGATGAATTCTTTTTGTGTTTGTATGTTTCTTTAAAAATCAAACCTGTATATGCCGCACCCTGTATCAAATTTCGTCGTCTCTCTTCACATACTTTATAATCTATTTATTGTTCATAATAAAGTGACTGCCTTGCATGGGTATTCTTAATTCTCTATTCTCTACATCGTGAGAAAGGCGTAATATGATAGCAAAGGTTATGATATTCCGTCACCGGCTTCCAGCGGGCACACGCCTGTAGTGATTACTGATTTCACGCCGCTGACTTGCTGACGGCACAACTGTTCAGGACTGTTGTGTTCCCTATCTACGTCAACGCATTCCATTTTACAGAAAATCGAGCATCCAAAAAAACCTAACCTTGGAACAATCTTTGAAGTGCCTCAAACACAATTTTGACTTCCTGTATATGCGTGGGGCGGGCTGCTGCTTGTGTGAGAGAATATATATTGCCCTGCAAGCCATTCGAGGAATCCCTTGTTACTAAATTAGTATCACATCACTAAATTCTTGTTACTAAGCCGTGGGTGGTACCGCAATTTTTAAAATCCATTGTGAGCCAGAATGAAAAAGGTGAGAATACCCTTCTCTACTGGATAGGTTCTTTTGAAATATAAAGGCGCTATTGATATATGATATTTTTCCACTTGCGATAAATGCTTTTTTACATCTTTCCAGTATACTGTCGAGATATTTTTTTTGTAAATAACATCCTTTCCAATATATGTCTTCCTGGTGTGAGTATGAATTCATTTGAATTCATAAAAATCTAAAAATCGTGTTACCAATAATAGCCAATAGCTTCAATCAATTAATCAATAAAAAGAAAATAGCAATCCGGACAATGTAGCCTGCTTTTTTCCCCATACAGATACAATTTGATGAAGTTCGATGTTAACCCTTTCATCCCGTGCTGCGCCGTGAAAAGCTTTGTCTGGTTCTACGATGCTTTTGTAATATAGCAATGAAGCATCACATATACATTTATTTGGAGAAGGGATCTACTTTGAAGACTTCGTTACATTTCTCATTTGAATATTTTCCAAAACTAATTTCCTGTGGAAGCTATCACCATCATAAAGTTGGCTCCTAGAGGTATGAATGGGTTGAATACACACTGAAGCGCGATCCCTGATTCCTGCAGTGCCTGCTGATACTTTCTCTCAGCAGTCGCAGGCAATAGTAGGCCAACTTGGTCACTCTTATCTAATGTATAGACATGAGCGTGTACACGTGTGCTTGTAAACCCACAGGAAATCTCACTGACACAGAGTTCAGTGAGGCCATGGACCTGCATCTGTCTATGCTGACTGACTTTCTTAGATAGTTAAGGACCTGTAGCATACGAATAGCACAGGGAACTTATCGCATTCTGCTAGGGTGATCGCCCATATGTTTGTCTTTAAGAAGCATGTTCGCGGGGCTGTTCCCCTCATCTCTCAGCGTAACGTTGTTTTCCTCGGCGCAATCCAAGCCCCACGCGCCTGGGACCGCGAGACTTAACGAGACTATAATCCATGTCGTCCTGCCGCTAGAGGTCGCGCCATGTCCCGCCAGCACGCTCTGGGCAAGTGATGTTTATCTTTGAGGAACTCATCAGCGGGCTGGTGTTTACTAACAGACAGCAGGGGGTAATGGTCTGTGCTTCACGCCCCATTTAGGCCTGTCCCTTCCGCCGCATGCCCTCATTAAAACTCCCTAACGATCTGAACCATACCCTTTTCGTTTAATAAGGAACACATACTGCATAGTATCCCGACATGCTGTTCTAAGCAATGAATCAAATTAACAAGCTATTGGCCGCTACTGCTCGGTACCTTTTGCTTTCGAGGTATTTGAGAAAGTGTTCAGTGACTTGGGATTAGTCGAAGGTTTACCCTTTGTACTTTGGTTTTCTCCAAAATTAACGACTGGCTAGTCACTATCTAGGCTCAACATTGCAGAAAGTATGCCGATAAACGAAATCCCGGCCCCAAACTTACTTTTAATCTAGGTTTCCTGTGTCAGCTAAGTACTCCCTCCACCTCTCTTTTTCAGTTTGTTGTATTAAGACAGTACAGTACGGCACTATATGGTTCTATGGCCCCAGCGAGAGTCATCTTACTCCACCTGGTGTGATATATGTAAACTATATGCCACCCTCTGTCTGAGATGTACAACATCATCTTTACAAGGACAAGTTTACGACCAATAAAACAAGCTCATTGGGTCAAGTTAAGGGTATTGGGTTTCGCTTTCGATGAAGCTTTTTAAACTGTCAGAGATGATTGAACGAAACATCCATGACATACAGCAGTCATTAGCCGCATCTATTTCTGTGGTTTATGGGATTACTCTCATACTTAACCTTAGAATAAGCCTGTTCCAATCTGTAAAACTGATGACTGTACTTTTTTTCAAAACAAAGAACACATGGCGTTTGTTTCTATTTTCCTACATCCATATTACTGTCTTCAGCAACGAACAATACCGTCTTAGAACGTTCACTTGTTAATTTCTTACCTCTGCAGTTCACATGCAATTTTAAATAAAAAACTGAAAACTTTTACTATGGGCTCATAAAAACTATATTCATAATCATGGTTTGAATATTATGTATGTGTAACTGCTTAAAACTTCTTTTCTTCATCCTTGTCATAGTAATTTCATATTAACTGTGTCACATTGTGAACTAGATGTGTCACATTTGTCATTGGCGCTATACATATATTTTAAATTTTCGAATTGTGTTTGTTTTCACTTTTATCCTGACCCTCTCGGTTAAATGACTATCCAGTAAGCAATGATTGTGGAAACAGAGTATCCTATTGCGCACACCGGCTAACTTCAAATGACTGGCAACCCACATGTCTCAAACGGCAGTATGGTCGCAATGTATTAGACGGCTCGGCCATTGAGGCATACCCCATCGTACACATTAAGTCCATAGAATATTTTCACAGTTCGCAATGAGTGGATATTCATAATCTAAATATCCATTATCGTCTCGTCATCCGATAGAATACTAGTACACAAGTCGTGTGTACTTGTTCAAATTCTAGATGCATTGGCTATCTGTCGATGTTGAAATGAGACATTACATGACGATATGCATTGGTGTGGTTTCGTTCTGGTTTGTTTAGACTTCGCATCATATAGGGCGTCAGTAACTCAGTGCTGGTTCATTGATAGAAGGATCTTAGGAACGAATTCCGGTCATTGAACTTGGTTTCTGCCTAGGCAGTACAGTTTACTTCCTATTGCCTATGTCCACCGAGCTGGGATACTAATACCTAGCATACGGCCATTGTTTGATTGACTTTGACCTAAAACTTTTAGTAATAGCGCTAACATGTTGCCAAGGCTGTATACTCCTAAGCAGTAACTGTAGGAACCTTCACCAAAACGGAACCGGCTTCTTAAGTGTTTAGGGTCGTGGTAATATTCTATGTAGTGGAAGAAGACTGTATCATACTTGTCAACTCTACTGATATGAGCAGTATACTCTCCTGATTTCAGACTCGCGATCTCCTGATTAGCTACATATTTGCTGACTTGGAAACATCATTATCAACAATTTTGTATAGACATTAATTTGCCCACTCCTGTGAAATAAAATGGCCTAATACTGAGTTAAAATACTAGCCTGGCCTCCTGGGAGCCAGGATGGGAACTAAACAAAATGCAACGCAAGGGGGCTCCAACATTGAAACCATGTGAAATCTCCTGATTTGGATTGTTGAATTTTGACAGGTATGCAGTGTGTGTATAAACCCAGCACGTACTATATCAATTGCATTTATATCATTTATTCCATTTATTTATCTAGCAAATATTCTAATGAGGGTCTTGCATAACTGCATTATGATCAGACCAGATAATGTTGCTGATTGTTTTCATTCCTCGCATTCCTCTAGAATCAGGAAGGCAGTATTACATGGCTGTACCCCAGGAACCGCCTATTCCCAGCAAGCACGTCACCCAGAGATGACTCAGCTTTCAGAATCTCTGTGTATGATTAGAGCAGGGGGTATATTTATTTGTGCAGATTAGTAGCGAGAGGCATTGAAACAGTATCGCCCTAGAATCAGGGAGGTCTGTATATTTGACCTGTGGCGATTGTGAAGTGACCATGTTGGACATGCACAGATAGATGAGGGCACGGTGCGCTGTGGGCCGTCGGCCATGGCGAGAATCGCCGCCGACACAGATAATTGGGAGGGGAGCTGTCGCCGTCTCTGTCATTAAGACTGGGACATCGCTGGACGGTACTGAGCGAAACTCACAAATCAAGGAACACTCTCGCCACAATTTAAGATAGTAAGGAAGGAATTGGATTTTACGTCGCTTTCAATAGCTAATAGGTCATATCGCGACGAGGTAGAAACCCACAACCGTGAAGACATTCCGTTTTCTTCACATCTGGTTCCATTGGGTCTTTCAGTTGCAGAAGCACCATACACAGTCCTCCAACAGGCCGCACATTTATATTTATATACGCACATGTATATATATATATATATATATATATATATATATATATATATATATATATATATATATATATATATATATATATATATATATATACATATATATATATATATATATATATATATATATATATATATATATATATATATATATATATATATATATATATATATATATATATATATACATATATGTGTGGACCTTTTCACCCAATATGGTCTCTTATGTAATGGCCTGAGGATTGCACAAGCATGAAACCCAGGGTTGTCAACATGAGAGAATGTGACTTGCTTCTATATATATATATATATATATATATATATATATATATATATATATATATATATATATATATATATATATATATATATATATATATATATATATATATATATATATGTGTGTGTGTGTGTGTGTGTGTAGATGGATAAATATAGATATATGTATATATAGAGTGATATACTTTATTGAATGTATCTCTCGTGTTACAAAATCATTTATCTAATGCAAAATGTACAAATGTACGATGGTGCAAGTGTGAACAGCAGAAAAAATAAATTTAAATTTATTTTCTCCACCGTTTTTTTACCAAAACAGCAGAAAAAATATATTTAAATTTATTTTCTCTAACGTTTTTCCAAAAACAGCAGAAAAAAAATATTTAAATTTATTTTCTCCAACGTTTTTCCAAAAACAGGAGAAAAAATATATTTAAATATATTTTCTCTTACGTTTTTCTAAAAACAGCAGAAAAAAAATATTTAAATATATTTTCTCCAACGTTTTTCCAAAAACAGGAGAAAAAATATATTTAAATATATTTTCTCCATCGTTTTTCCAAAAACAGCAGAAAAAAAATATTTAAATATATTTTCTCTGCTGTTTCAAATAGTTTGCCCTTCTCCCGCTAGATGTCCCCCTTCACCACTTCCAAGGGAGCACTCATTATTTGAATTTGATAGTATGTGGTGACCAAAATGGCATGTAAAAGTGGACAAAAAAGACATTTTGGAACATTCATAATTGATATTGAATATTGATAAATGAATGAGGAATTTCATAGTTCATTTATGAATTGCAAATATTCACTTTTCATTATGCGAGCGGTTTGAATTGTTGTGACCCAACTTCCGTGTCTACGACGGTCATGAGAGTGGCATGGGGAAAGATCGACTCTGTATTAAAGGAGCATAGGCACGGCCACTTTGCACCTTATCAGTTACTCAGGAAATCACAAGTTTGCCTGAGGGGGGGGGGGGGTCTAGTATTTAACAAATGATAAACATGATTCGAGAACGCCCCGACCAACTTCCAGTTTGGTACGACATTTGTACTTAGTGTTATAAATTCGACGCCTATCCAAGGATTGGCTTCGTAGCCTAGAGGTTAATTGTCCGGCTCTCACGCGGACGATACGGGTTCAATTCGCCGACTCGGATGACCTTTTTTCACAACTTTTTTTCTTTTTTTTTTTGAAGATAGAAAATGAAACAATTTTTTCTGTCTATATCTGACCCCATATATATAAATATATATATATATATATATATATATATATATATATATATATATATATATATATATATATATATATATATATATATATATATATATACACACAAATATATCCAGTTTCTTCTGCCCCCACACGACCCCCTTCCCCCAGAGAAAAGTGAATAAGTATATATATATATATATATATATATATATATATATATATATATATATATATATATATATATATATATATATATATATATATATATATATATATATATATATATATATGCATGCATGCATACATACATACATACATACTTATTCACTTTTCTCTGGGGGGAGGGGGTCGTGTGGGGGCAGAAGAAACTGGATATATTTGTATATATATATATATATATATATATATATATATATATATATATATATATATATATATATATATATATATATATATATATATATATATATATATTTGGGGTCAGATATAGACAGAAAAAATTGTTTCATTTTCTATCTTCAAAAATAAAAAAGAAACAAAGTTATGAAAAAAGGTCATCCGCGTGAGAGCCGGACAATTAACCTCTAGGCTACGAAGCCAATCCTTGGATAGGCGGCGAATTTATAACACTAAGTACAAATGTCGTACCAAACTGGAAGTTGGTCGGGGCGTTCTCGAATCATGTTTATCATTTGTTAAATACTAGACCCCCCCCCCCCCCCCCCCCCCCTCAGGTAAACTTGTGATTTCCTGAGTAACTGATAAGGTGCAAAGTGGCCGTGCCTATGCTCCTTTAATACAGAGTCGATCTTTCCCCATGCCACTCTCATGACCGTCGTAGACACGGAAGTTGGGTCACAACAATTCAAACCGCTCGCATAATGAAAAGTGAATATTTGCAATTCATAAATGAACTATGAAATTCCTCATTCATTTATCAATATTCAATATCAATTATGAATGTTCCAAAATGTCTTTTTTGTCCACTTTTACATGCCATTTTGGTCACCACATACTATCAAATTCAAATAATGAGTGCTCCCTTGGAAGTGGTGAAGGGGGACATCTAGCGGGAGAAGGGCAAACTATTTGAAACAGCAGAGAAAATATATTTAAATATTTTTTTTCTGCTGTTTTTGGAAAAACGATGGAGAAAATATATTTAAATATATTTTTTCTCCTGTTTTTGGAAAAACGTTGGAGAAAATATATTTAAATATTTTTTTTCTGCTGTTTTTAGAAAAACGTAAGAGAAAATATATTTAAATATATTTTTTCTCCTGTTTTTGGAAAAACGTTGGAGAAAATAAATTTAAATATTTTTTTTCTGCTGTTTTTGGAAAAACGTTAGAGAAAATAAATTTAAATATATTTTTTCTGCTGTTTTGGTAAAAAAACGGTGGAGAAAATAAATTTAAATTTATTTTTTCTGCTGTTCACACTTGCACCATCGTACAAATGAATTACATAGGAAAAGAAAAAAGAACAGAAGGTTAATTAAGATACATGAGTAACACAAATATGTGCTTAAAAGCGCTATGTCAGCGTTGTTTATATAAATGGATGCAAAAGTTAATAGATTAGAAGAAGATTCAAATAATTTAAAATGAAGAGGGTTGATTGAATGCATTACGGATTTCCTGATATTCCTCGTCCAATATTTGGAAGAATCCCAAAAACTGACGTAGACAATGTGTGGTCGAGGTTGCTCACCTCGCTTCATCGTTGTGATAGGTTAGCAAACCCTCGCAGTACGGCGCCTCGCAGCAACACGTAATCCTGAGGCATACACTTGTGGCCTTGACTTGACAGCCTCTATCGCGGTGTTTTTAGAAGATAACCCGTAAGATGAGTGAGGAATTTCTACCCCTCTGTTTATTTCACGTCCACCTGAGTTAGCAGTGGCATGTTGCAGTTCTTAAGTTCTTCTGACACGACCGCCTCACGTGTGCAATAGCTAGAAAATACATGCAGACCGATAGAACACTCCCTTACACTAACTATAGTATTATATTAATAATCCAGAAATATCTATCGCACCAAAGCGCATTTATACGACAGGTGCGGTAGAGTATATAGTATTTTCAACAGTTTTGGTGTTTGTCCAACGGTTAAGTAAGTTTGGCGCCAGACACCATTGGTGTCAACATGTTTGGGTATGTCATAACGTAAACATGTACTGGTTACGTGTGAAACTCTTATCTTTGCGTTTGGCCTGTTGATAGTTGAGATGGTCAAGTAGTAAGGCCATTGCTCATCGACTTCTCGCCGCCTTTCTCAACTGCCACAGGATCAGAGTTCGAATCAGGCTTGAAGCATGTGGAAAAATGAATATGTGATGTATAAAAATCTTTACTAAACATGGTCAATATGTATTGACACATTAAAGACACAGATACAGAAAATAGTTGGTACAAGTTGTAAGATTCATATCAGTTTATGAACTCCTCTAACCTTCTATTAATACCATATCTTAATATACTGTAAACATCTATTATACAACAAAGTATGACATTATTATTATTATTATCATTATTATTTTTATTATTATTGTTATTATTATTATTATTATTATCATTATTATTATTATCATTATTATTATTACTGTCTGAATAGTACATTGCTATATTATATACATGTTATGGAAAATAAAAAAAAGGCTTAGAGCATGTGGGAAAGTTACCAGAGACCCAGTCATGGTTAGTCGATGGTATAACAATTGAACCTTCCGCTTTCCTTCGTCATTCAGAGTGGGCTAGTCACAGTCTAGCCTTAATATAGCAGAAAAATGACGATAAACTAAAACAGATGCCAAATTGATATGAGAGAATTTAAGGAAACGTAGTTAAACTAGGAGTACATGTACTTGGTTCTCCTGTAGTACCTAGGAGTTAGCGTGTGAGGGTGTGGAAGAATAGAGTATCTAGTTTGATCAAGGATGTAGCACTATCCCGTGCTAAGAAGCCCCTCATTTCGGAAATGCGTGGCACATTGGCCAACGAATCCTCTGGCGTGTTTATGTTGCTATGGGAATCTGTGAAGGTACTGATATAAGACGCCGGCTATTGATGGCCCTGTGTTTTAAATATTTTGAAAGGTGACACTGAAACGAGACAGCAACTACAGCGGTGAATATCTATGTCCCTGTTCAGTGTAGGAGCTGATACTTCAGGTAACAAGATGCCCTAGGGTATAGGGATAGTGATGACCTAGGCGATAGTGGTGATCCACTTCCTGGGTGGTACAGTATGGGCAAAACTATAAAAAAAATCTCTCAGGGGATAATTATTACAAACACATGAAGGTCTCCATTTCTGGGATTATGATAATGGCCTAAATGTTAGCGATGTCCTTTCCTATCTGTTACGTGTGTGCTGTTGAAGCAGAAGATCGTACACCCTTGGAAAGGCACTATAGTAAATGGGAAGAATTCCTCGTGGATATTGATACATGTGACTGAGACCTGAACTGCTCATGTGATGGTGTTTTTCTGTATCGTTCCGCGTTTAGGTCTGCATGCATGGTAGTTAACATCCATTTGAATATTGATAATGGTTAACAACAATCAACCTAAACTATACTCGTGCTGCCCTTTTGCTAGGGACTACGCAATGCGTCATAGGCTGTCATATGTATTTTTGTGTCATGTTTTTCTGTTACCAGGCACCAAATAGTCTAGGTGGCCTTAGAGGTCAATTTAGTTTACACTTTTCTCACCAGGGGAATAGAGGATTCAGTTTGAGTATGAACACTTCTAGGGATGGGAGGATCAGGTGGTGCCATCTGTCTACCATACCTGGTACCACACCACATAGCCTGCCTCCCATGCCATATTCAAATGTCCTCCCTTGTGGATAGATGACACTGCGGTATACCAGGAGGTCAGTTGGTACTGCCATTACAACCCACTCGTGTGGCAACTGTGTGAACTAAATGGCCACAAATCTCTATGTAGTATAGGTTTAGGCATACATTGATATATAAAAAAGTAAAACACAGTAAAGCCTAGTAGAAAGGCTATACACCACACTGCTTGGTCAGCTAAGAAGAGAATGTCATCAAGGAGCCTAGTCTAGTAATGCGTTGATGTGCAAGATTGTAAATGGAACAAATGTTCAAAGACGTACTGATAATTGCTATAATCATGTTGCTTTGCTATGTGTGTCATGTTGTTTTTCAATACTGTAAAGGGGATATCGGTACGTCCTAGGGGATATTGGCAATACTCATCAACATTCTATATTGTGCTCCTTTTTCTTTCGTCTTCTTCTGATGCTGCTGCTCTTACTACTACTACTACTACTACTACGACGACGACGACGACGACGACATCACCCACGTTCTCTGCTCCGATTATACTAAGTTGGCCATGTGGCTAAGGGTTTGAAGGAGGTGAAAACTTCTTGCTGAATTATCACGAGAGACAGGATGCCTCTCCTGCACTAGTATCTTGCAGAGTTCGGCCGGAAGGGCTTGGGGTTAGATCTTGCTTCTCTCCAGCTAATTTATTTGACACCCCCAAGTGATACGAAAATGCTGGCCGCAAAAAAATGTTGGGAATCTGTTTAATTGTGTCTGACATGTTGGTGCTGTTGATTATCCCCACGTGAACGGGCCGGGCAGGGATGATGGGTCGGATTAGCACCGATTTTGAATAGTTCATGGAAACAATCCCGCATTCCTGAGATGCTGTAGATATCTGGCAAGGTATTTAGTGCGATGGCCGACACATAACGTGTTGTCTGTTTCATAGATCAGCTGGAGAACGTGCGGTATGCTGTCAGTTCCATTCGTCAG
>OZ012684.1:61531740-61546740 GCA_963942565.1 Maea johnstoni | reverse complement strand
GCAGTTAAATGGTTCAAGGCAAATGTCCAGTTTCACAGGCCTTGTCATTATTCAGTCTGACACATGCGAAGTTTTAGATGTAAATCTGTCGTTTTGTTGGTTCCGTATTTAGATGCCAATATATCTTTTTCGCGAGGCTTTACCCTCTTCTGAACGCAGAGGGCTAAGTATTGGCATTGCAAAGTGAGTTTAGGCTTATATCAACACTAATATGACAATGGTGAGACATGTTGCAAACACACACAAACGCGTAACTTTATGGTCCATGTCGAATAAAGTTGGATACGATGCAAACGAAAAGAGCATATTTTAGTGGGAAATGGTTTTGCAGTATGGTACCAGTACCTTAGATTGGATGTTTAAACCCAAATCAGAGAACTACTATATGTATTTCTGCTGATTGCTCCAATGGTTTAAAGAAAGGGAAACTACTCTCATGCCATTTTCTTTATACCGCCTTTCTCTAAAAGGTTATTTCGCATCCATAATTAGAACTTCAGAATCATGCCTATTCTTCGGTTGGCTCGTTTTGACCAGCATCTTTGTTCCTAACTTATCAGGTGCCTGAAGCAATGTATCCTTCATATCACTACTGGAGGCCTACTCTCTTGTGCATGGCGCCATCTATCGGGAAATCGACACATGACAACTAAGGAATGCATGAGTTCAGCTTGAACTCCGTCTGGTTGCTTGATACCTTTGAAAATAGCTGAAATAGACAGACATTTTTTGCAAAATATTTGAGGGAGAATTGTTACTTTGGTTATAATTGGTAATTTTCAATTGCCCTACAAAACGCAAATGATAATGATAATCAAGATTATGGTATCTCGTCCTCAATAATATCTGTTACATAAGTAAGCCTTAGGTCAATGTTCAATGGCGCTGTTACATCTTCAGGTTTAACATGCACCAAGATATTTCCAGGCGAAAACCACCTTTAGTTTTGGTGTCCATACTTACCTAAGTACTATTCGGCCTGACCCATGTTTGGTCGTTGCCTAGAATTTCCAAAGAAAGGAGATAAATGTTTCATTTTCAACCAATCTCTGCCAGTTGATCTATATATCACGTTCGTTCCTGCAAAAATAGTAAAATTCCACTTTTGACCTGTATTGTTGCAACTTGCCCATTGAAAGTAAATGTTTGTTTAAACTAACCATTGAAAAACATGTATGTGAGAACCTGATAAGTACATTGTAACTAACGATCCAGTCCATATGACTAATGGGTTGCACCTGTCTGAGCCGTTCCATCATGAGAACTGGCAAACTAAAAATAAAATTTTAATTAAATTAAAGCTAAAACAGCTATTCTGTGTTGTTGATACACCAGCAAGAAAAGTGGTATTGTATATGTCTCTTGTCTTTTGCAAAAACACTATGGGGCAGAAAGGGCCAAATTGTGAACTGAACATGTACCTTTGGAGTCCATGACCAAAGCTTTAAGAAAGCTGGCTACCAAATAGCTTGCAGAGATACGAAACATTTGAAAATTTCTTATTTCGTTATCGCACCCCCCCCCCCCCCTACCACCAATAATATGACACTGAAAAAACTCCCATTAATTATCTTTGACATCATGCTCTAGTATATATTTTCAAGAAAATCCGCTCGGAAAAAACAACTTTCGACCTTTTTCATGAGGGATGATATGAAAATGCATGTTTGCCTTTTTTATGACCAGACCAGCACCCCTCCGAAGGCCAAAACCACATAGACTAAATCTCAAGGAGTAGATAAGACTAAATTAACCATCCCAATATCTGCTTTCATTGCAAAGTAATGTCCTATTTTCGAAATCTGCGATGACCTTTGACGTCGAAAATTGGATTTTAAAAACGACAATTCTTTACAATGGAAGCATGGCCTTTTTTAGTGGTATCTACACTTTGAGATATAACTAGTTATGTGATTGTCATCTTGGGCGTATATGTTTGTCAGTAGAAGAGAAAATACTTATTCTAATTTTGACCTCCACAAAAAAAATCTACTTTTTTACTTTTTGTACTGATTTTTTCAAATGTATTCTATGATATCTTTCTCAAAATCGTATGAGAGCAGGTTTTTCATTTTCTCATAACTTTGAGGGAAAAATGTGGTTGAAAGAGCGATGTGTAAGAAAAAATGTATTCTTATGTCATTGCAAGGTCATCCAAGGCCAATCAAGGTAATTTGGGGCTATAGAATATTTTGTATACCCATTGGCTAGCGCTATCTTTTGGCCAAAATAACAGAATTTGAAAATGAAATACAAAGATGTGCCCATCATGCTATCTATTTCACAATTAGGGCTATCGATCTGGCCCCATAGTGAAATATATCATAACTTGTTTAAGTCCAAATCATCATAGATGCAAGCCATATACTAGTACCGGAGCATGTCAGGTTTATAGGTTTGCGCGTATTTGTATATACTAGTAGTTGTTCTATTGAAAAAAACGAGAATGACGGACTGCTCATCAACTAAATTGTACGAGACATGGTAAAATGATCTACCGTTAATCGAATAATATCTAATGGGTGTGATTGCTTATTGTACAAAGCGACTCTTTTGTGAAGGTAGTAATAAACTGGCTTCTTTGTCTACTATGCTGCGTGCGTTATTGTGTTATTGATGAAACGTTTTCACAAACCATTTCCGTTCGGCACATTTATTCCAGAAGAAAGATCCATAACTGCAACGTGATTGCATTGTTTTCCGCTAAAACGATGTAATAAAACAGGTCTTTGACAGCATTTCACCCCACCACACTTCAATGACGAACAGAACACACAGGCGCCACCTATTGCCGAAATATGAAGTGAAATAATTTGGCATTCGAAATAACACGTTGGTAGTAGTTTAATCGAGGGCGTTCCTTTCTCTCCTCTCAATGTACTCTTACGATACTCTATACCGGTGACCCCTATGGAGTATCAGACAAACCAAAATTGTTTATTATGATTTACCCGACACCGTTGCCAATTACGAATAAAACACTTGTTAAATAATATCTTATATAAGAGTGGGCAAATATGTTGTACATATTGGGTATTCAACTCTTTTTTTACCATGTTTATGAAAATCTGCCAAAACGTCCTATTTCACACATTTTAACCACTTGTGCTTCAAAAACTAACATGATGACCTGACATTTCTTATGTCTTCTTGTTAATAGCACTGTGTAGATACTTTAAACAAATGTTGGTGTAAATTTAACTCGGCAATTCTGGATCTATACCAATTTTGGGTTAAAAGATTGTTCATTGAGCTCCTTGATCTGAACACCTAACTCTAATATAACGGCAAAATATATATTTCAACATCAATTTTTTCAAAAAATCTATGAAAGTGACCCCACGACTAAAAGTTGTTTTGAAGATCACTGAGCACAGTTTCAGGAAAATTGACTGAGATTTCTAGTAGTTTTGTAAGACCTTAAGATGGAGTTCCTCTCACCTAATATATGTAGCGTTATATTTTGGTGTTAACGGTAAGTAGTACCTGTTGTTACCTATGCTTCTGAGCTTTGGATTTCGATGGAAAAAGATATTGAAATATAAATCTATTTAACCTTTCTGAAGAAGAGGACAATATGGTAGAAAGAGGACATATCTACGAAAAAAACGAATGGAGAAATATCGTATGGGATCGTGCCTGGTCCCTAGAGGACATGTCTTGGAAAATAGAGTATAAACTACAAAGATGTCTGTATCATGTTAGCTCAGTTAATAGCAGTCTAAGATATTTGACATGGTGGGCATTGTCGGATAAATACCCCGAGACAAACAGTATGTGTGAAACGATGGCTCGCTTAGTGTGCCATGCTAGTCTTTTATGGACTGACGATGTTAGACTTAAGCACTTGCCAAAACTTTCGAAAAGATGTCCCCTTTCCTCTGTTTCCTCTGTTCTCCAATGCCCATCATCCAAACAGAAACGTAGGGAAATGTTCCTAAACCTCGAACGTAGTGCAGATAGCCTAAGACTTAGGCTATTTGAAGATGCTGATGATATTTTACCTGCACTTTTAGGGAAATGTAACCGAAAAATGTCCTTTGGACAAATGGAAGTTGTATTGTTATTATTATTATTATTATTATTATTATTATTATTATTATTATTATTATTATTATTATCATTATCATTATTATTATTATTATTATTATTATTATTATTATTATTATTATTATTATTATTATTATTATTATCATCATTATTATTATTATTATCATTATATACTTTGGTAGTGAACCTGCAAGGCAATAAACTATATATTTGAATTGAATCTGGTATAAAAATCAGCACGACAGTCCTATTTTTGACATACTATGGATCTTCATTTGTTTAGGCTTTACGCCCAGGTTATAAAAATGACAAATGGCCTAAGGATATATAGCAAAACGGAATGGTCAAACCTGTTTTGGAGGAGAGCGTAGCATATACAAGATGAAGACTGGAGTTATAGAACCAAGATATTTATATCAATAATTGGAGCTCATGGGTGCTGTTAACTATCTTACATGGTGGTTTCTATCAGGTTGAAAACCCGCCGTATTTAATGAAAATTTGTTAGGTTTTGGCGAAACTTTTGAGCAATGCTTTCTGTCTGAAACCTTACAATACACGTCTAAAATCAAAGCCAGATAATAAAAGAAATTGTAATCTCTGTGACGATTTTGCCATAGAAGATGCAAGGCATCTTATTCTGCAATCCCCGAATTTTGAAGATAAACAAACAGAGATGTTTTATGATTGGTACGGCTATGAATCCGTGTAACAAGCTTTACGCCGGAAGATATATTCGACGCTTTACTGGGTAAACATATGTTTATGCACCCAAAGAAGCTAATATTTTGTTTATGACTTCGGTAAATATATTTACTAGTATCATATTACTAACGCCATTTTGAGAAGTAAGACTGCAGTAGGCTAGTGAAAAGTTTCTCAAAATAGTCTTATATGTGTTGGGCCAGACCGGATCAAGGAGTGATATATTTTTTCTTTGACTGTGGTGCGGCGTTGATAGGTACAAGACAACCCATCTGCGTGCATGTTTATTTGTATTACGTAAACTTAGAATGTGTAACCTGTATTAAACTTCTTATACTATACTTTTTTGTATTGGTATGATTTTGTAAAAACATTTCATAGTCAATAGTCGTACAATACAATACAATACAATTTACTCATTTAGAGGGCGTTCTCCCCCACGTCATATATTCAATTTGCCCGTTTAAGCCCCTTTCACACCAACTGGCGACGTCTGGCGATGCACTGACGACCAACAATTTTGGACACATCGCCAATGCATCGCCAGACGTCGCCAGACAACGTCAGTACATTGCCATCACATCGCCAGCGCTCGTCAGCCGTCGTCAACGCTTCGTCAAGCTTGGCGATTTTTTTGGAATGTTCAAAAAAATCGCCAAGCCTCGCCAACGGTCGCCAGTGAATAAAGCGTCGTCAATCGGTCGTCAGCGCCACGCCAACCATCGCCAAGCTACGCCAGCAGCTTGCCAATGCGTCGTTAACAGATCGTCAGTGTTTTTGGACCTCCAAAGGTGAATCTCAATAGATATTTTAATAGGAAATATTGAGATAATATTAAATTGTCAAAATTATACTTGAAGATTTGATAAATGGACCCTCTCTCTCTCCATGCATGGCATACAAAAGAAATTGAAAGAAGAAAGAAGAAAAATCAGATATCAGCATATAATACTAGTTCTGTGGATTTAAATAGATTTACATACCCCACTACTTTAGATGCTGCTATTTTACTTTGCATTTACATCTAATGCAGCATGGAGGAGAGAAAAGAAATGATATAAAATAAGATAAATTCCCCACCTATCTACCCTACTTTTTCTAGCATGTAATAGAAGACAAACATATTTTTGTTCAGGCCTCATCAGCCTTTGGAGGTCCATTTACAAGAGTAAATGAAGAATGTCATTGGTGTCATCTTTGATAAAAGGGGAGGGACACTAGTGATTTAACATACTTTGATAATAGCCTATCTCTATGATGAAATAGAGTTAGAAGATTATTGCTTTTCTGTGAAAGTTGTTCTTCAAGTTATATTTTCTTGAATGATGAAAGAGAGGGTGCCATTTACATATCTAATGATTAGGAATTCACATTACTATGCCTTCATAAGTGTATGAGTGTTTAAATTGCTGGACTATGACTAAAGAACCATCTGAATGGCATACCTGTCAACATTCAACCATCCACAATCAGGAGATTTCACGCGGTTCACTATTGGGGCCTATTTGGTGGGATTTTGTTTAATACCAATCCTGGCAACCGAAGTCAGGTTATAAGTTTAGCTTAGGAATGGGTTATTATATTTCACAAGAGTTTGCAAGTTGATAACCATACACATATATTAATGAAGTAACTTTTATTTCATAAAGCTGATATATTCACAGTTATGAAAAACACACAGAGAAAATATAAAAAGATTATGTATACTTTCAAGATCATATACTTCCATTTTCAACATTATTATCAGGGGGTGAATATTCTACAAAGATGGCACTTGGGTGAGTGCAATATCAATTATTATGATAGAGGGGCAAGTTTTGCTCTCCTTGTATACCTCTTTGATCACGTGACAACTCGGTCGCCACAACGTCTTCAACACATCGCCATGTTGCCAATATGTCTTCACCAATTCGCCAAGAAGACGCCAGTGGTCGTCATGATGTTGCCAGTGGTCGTCAGTGCATCGTCAGGAAGTTGTCAGCGATCGCCAGCGGTCGTGACCGAGTTGTCAGCAGATCGTCATATGTACGTTTATGTGTTGCCACTGGGGCGTCAATAGGTCGTCAATACGTCGTCAAGCAAATCATTTGGCGATGTACTGGCGATGCACTGGCGATTTTTGATGATTTAGCAGTCGTGAAGACGTTGCCAGTGCATCGCCAGACGTCGCCAGTTGGTGTGAAAGGGGCTTTAGAGGTCTTTCCCCCTCACCCATATCTCCATTTGCCTGATGCGAGGGGCGCCCCCTACCTGGACATTCCCATTTGATTTGACTCCCCTGTGGCCTTTTTATGAACTCTCACATATTCCCAATATTGATTTGCCTCTGATGAAAGATGATGGTATCCAACTTATTGGCATTTTCGTGCCAAACTGCGATGCATAAATAACATGAATATAACTCGAGGGGAATTCATACCGTGAAGTGCATGTATCATGGCGCTACATGGCATTATGTGCAAATGTTTCTTTCCAATTCATTTTGATACGCAAAAAGGTATGTAACAAATACAATAGGAATTACTTTCGTGTGTAAAATGAGATGCAACATTTTGTCTGTTTTGAGATATATAAACAAAAAACATTTTTTAGATTGAAAAAAAACTGTATGAAATACTGATGATTTAGATCATTGATATCACGTTATTAAGAATTGAAATAAATTGATTTTTGGGATCACAATAGTGATATTCAATAAGGATCTCCGTCAGTACAGCCAAGTCAGTATTTGACATAGTATCGTACTTATATAATCTGAGAATGGATTCAATAGGCAAGATGTAACGATAAAGGGTATTTTATTTATCATAGCAATCGTTGGATTCAATAACTCGACATAAATGGTTAAAAAACCTGATTGGTCACAGATTGTAAATGACTGTATTTATCTAAATTGAAGTATCATGGAACTAATGAAAGACGAGTTATGCTCTATCGTCTGTTTGAAACAAAACCATTGGTATTTTGACTGGAAATGCTTAAGAATCAGATCTCAAACTGACAGAGCACCCTCTGCAATTTTAGTACTACCTATATCCAAGTACATTTCTAAACGCACAAGTAACCCGGGTTGTGTCAAAGAAAAAGACTGCCCTTTCCTGGTTCGCCTGAGTTGAAGGCTGAGTTGTGTAAAGTTGACCTAAAGATTGTACTGGGCATATGTGCCGCATGTGCAGACTGCCTGTCTCTCTGGATCCGAACCCATTCGCATTCTTATGCGTACGACACGGTCAGACACATAAAGACAAATCTCAAAAACAAAGCAATATTATGAGAACTATTTAACTGAAAGTTGTTGTATCTGATCGGCACAACAATCCCTCTACTAGTTTTCTAGTATTTCTCTATTTGGGGAGTTATGTTTTGCAAGTTGCCAGATGCAGTGCGTGTGTTCTAGACGTAAATGCGTTAACGCATTTATGCCAGTAGCAGCCGAAACTGCCTGCCTCTTTTGGTGGTATCTCTGTAACAAAAGCAATGATTAGGCATATTTGAAGGGGAGTTGTCCATTAAAATTTTATCTGCAATTCTCCTACAAACAATTTGCAAATTATTGCTTTATTGCTAAGTTATTTTCAAAAGTATGACAGGTCCAGACGACACTCTTCCAGTAGATCTTCAGGCATGAATGGGTTAATATTGCTACACTAATACCATCAGGCCTTGCGGAAGCGGGGTGTCAATATGACGGTTGGCAATAAGTCTGACTGTCTGAATGGTAGGATGCTAACACCGAGAACGCACGCCAAAGCCAAATCCATGTACTCAACTTATCAGAGAAAGTGCTCTCTATGTGGCCGTAGGTGCTGGTATCTAATAATAAAAACCATGGGAAATGTCATAGGGGAGACGTTTATTACTAGAGTCGGTCAAGCAAACAAGGCTTTAGATATAAATTCGGCGGATCCTACTAAGATCATTTTGGCAACGGTTTATCTAATGGTAACGCGATAAGTAAAATGCACGCTAAAATCTCATCGATCACAATAATAGTTTCTGATAAACACAAGCCGGATCGACCTCTCATTCTTAGTGAGATTTAGAGGAGATTTCTTTGATGAGTGGCGGAGCCATGTTGGCACCTAGAATCTTTCGTTAATCAAGTCATGCCCGTAGGGATTTTTGTAAGAAAACTTATTTTGAAAAATAGTTGAATTTAAATGTTAACAAGATCTTAAGCAACAAATCTCCCTCAGATATCGTGTAAATTTCTGATTTATTCTTAAGTTATTTCCAAAAGTATAATAGATCCAGACGACACTTGTCAATGAGAGCTCTAAGCATAAGCACGCCATTATTCAGCATTATTGTCTATCCCCTACTTATCAAGTGACTTCATCCAGTTTCTTAGTCTGATATGGATACTAAGGTAAAGCTGAAAATGAATTCTATTGTCAAAATAAATAATGCGAGCAATAGTAACCATTTCATTGAAAACTCATTTGATTTATCTGTTTCCAAAAAAACAAGGTGGCACAAGAACCTATAAACAAATATTGAATTATTGATTTGTGAATTGCGAGACCTGACACTTACTGAAAACATAACATTTCTTCCTTGATTCTTGATTGCCATGTTTTCTACGCCTTTGACGAATGTATCAGGATTACTAATACCTTAAGAATATTCCTTGGGATCAAACTCACAACTGTATTGTTCTAAGCAGCATCATCGGTCTGGATTATTCCTGTGCTTGACCTTTTACGTAATTGAGCGACAGCTTTGGAAGTTCATAAAGATTATTCTAATCGAAATTCTTGAGTTTTTCATCATAGCAGGGCTTCAGCGTCGAATTGGCGAAGCCACATAAGCATACTCTCGACCTACGTTGCAAAGAAAAGCTATGATATCAATCATGACATAGGTCATAAAAGCGGTGTCATAAATTTTTAGAAATATTGCGACACGTGCAAATTTTGACAACTTCAAAGGAGTGTAAAATATGTAGGCAAAACGCTCTAGGCATTTTCTAATCTTTAACACGATCCTTTAACTCATGTTTGATATCAGAAATAGTTTTATGCAGTGAAAATTACTGAAATGGATTTCCCAGTTGCCATAGATAACTAAATTCCATTTAGTGTTGCTTCAAAACCAGTACTGCTCTAGAAAACAGTTATGAAAACCTGGCAATTGAAATGGTCTTCGGAGTCCTTCAAGTAAAGCGTAATCATTATTCCTCAGTTGGAATTGGTCCTAATTGTATCATGTAAATTATTATAATTATTCTTACCGTCTTTGTTTTCACAAATAAACATTATATATATATATATTCTTTATTGACTGCACGCATGATGCAAAAGAAATACAATCTCAAACAACTAATGCGTGGCAAGTGATAGACACTGCTAGAAATACAGATCATAACATGAAAATATAAGTTAATTCGAACATGTAACTGGGAACACAAAGTTAGCTACACATAACTGTTCAAAACAAAAGAAAAGAGGTGTATTCTCTCACACCAAACATACATAGGCTATATCTCGAAGTCCATTTACCGTGCTACCATTTACCGCGGTATTGATAGTGAGTCACGTAAGGTGACTACCCAATGCCCTTTCTCAGTCTCATGTTACGCTGATACATAATATTGATATGCCAACTAGATACCAGCCAGAAGGAATCCATCTGGTCTCCAGTTAACTCATCGGCCGATCTGCCTAACAAAATACTGAGAATATCACCGTGGTTGTCCAGGACCCTTGCACCTGCACCACCCCCAGCATTAAGCAACTCAGCAAACATTGTGGCCCTCTCAGGTTGCAGACTCGGACACTGCATCACTAAATGTTTGGCATTATCATCCTCATACAAATCGCAGAGAGAGCAGACTCTCTCAACCCTGTCGCGCCTTTTCAGACGTACATCATCGGTTTTCAGGAGACTTGCATGGCAGACTAGGCGTGCGAGCGTTTCGCAGCATTTCATTGCTGTGGGAAACTTGTCCGAAAGATACCACCAAGTCAGGTATGCACAGTTCAGATTAACATTACGAATTAGATCAAGGCTCTGTTCAGCCTGAAACTGAATGTTCTAAAAGACATTTTCTAGTTCCCATGCTCGGGACCACACCATGTGTTTCCATGCAGATTTCGAGTACTGCTGCCCTCTTAGTACCATATTACGCACCTCATTCAGGAGGTTAAAGAGGGATGCAGTTACTAACAGATCATATACCACACTGTACCCAGATTCAACATCGTCCATCATGTCTCTTTCCAAAATAACGGTAGCTCGCTCACGAAAAATACGCCTTGATAGGGTCTGGTCATCTAAGACCATAATAGAGCGGATGAACATCATCTTTTTAACCTGAACGAACCGCTCTAACCTCATCCATCCAAGCGCGTATAAACTTGCTAGATTGGGGACCCGTCCATAAAAACGTTGAATTTTCTTCGCCGCGTAGGTTTAAAAACTTTCCAAAATAGAGATTACGCCATTACTTAGGTGCCATATTTCACACCCATATAATGCAGTGGGCACTACTAACGACCAAAAGATAATATTGCATGTACCAATAGTTAATCCGCATTCCCGGCTTCCTAACCCTGTGGCAGCGTTGAGAGTTTTTCGTGCCTTAGAGATCCTCTCCGCTATCCCGGAAGTATCGTTAGGATTTGTCGACGTTCTAATGCCCACATGATCATATTTAAGGCGTTCAAATACTTTCGCATCACCTAGGTTGAACTCTCTCATGGGCGCATTTTGACGGATCGGTAACGGGTCCCCGTTGTAAATTAAGACTCCGCTCTTGCGTGCATTGAACTCATACCGCCAAGTGCACCCGTGTCTATGGACAATCCTCATCACTTGGTTGAGTCTATATTCATCGATACAACCGGCCGCCAGATCGTCTGCATATCCGACGGGTGCACTCGGCAGTCTGTATATCTTGCAGCACAAGTCTGAAGTCTTCAACTGGACAAGGAGTGAATTTATGTAGACAGTATACTTTAAAAGTGACATGAATCCACCTTGATGAATTCCTCTACTAATATTATACCATTCGGAAAAATGCCCCTGAATTTTGACACAGCATTGGAAATCCACATAAGACCGGTAGAGGATACGCCAAGTCTTGCCTGTAATCCCAGAACCAAAAACCTGCCTAAAGAGACCATCTATCCAGACACTATCGAAAGCTTTAGTCACGTCGTAGAAAGCCACTAAACATCGATCTCCGGCTTCCAACGACGTGGCTATAGCTTCCTGTAGTGCAAAGGCAGTGTGGAGACAAGACAGCCCCGATTTGCAGGCACCCTGCAGCTCGGATATCACCCCCTCATCCACCCACCACAACTTTAATCTATTCCATACAACAATCTCGAACAATTTGTTGTAGGTAGACAAGAGGGTGATCCCCCTATAATTGTTGGGGTCCAGGCCGCAGAGGTCCTTCCTCTTGAAAAGGGGTACCTGGACTCCATACCTAAAACAGCGTGGCACATACTCAAGGTCACGTATACCATTGAACAGTACACAGATTAACTCCAGAATTCCTACATCTGCATTAATGATGTGCTCCGCTGTGATGGAGTCGAAGCCGGGGGATTTGCCCAAATTCAACGAGTTAACAGCAATACGGATTTCCTCCACGGTGAACTCTTCCACTAGGAAAGTGTCATCCATGGCGTTACTGTCATTGTAGTCTCTGACAAAGTCAGTGACTTCCTCATAATGATTTTGATCGAAGGTAGGTGAAGTTCCCTCCTCACCTAACGCGGTGAAGTGGGTTCTCCACACCTCTAGAACCTCATCAATATCATGTACTATTACCCTGTCAAGGCGCTTAATAGAGAGTGACTTATGATTAGATGTTCCTCTACATTTTTGTAGGAGCCTCCAGAAACTGTTCTTGTTAACCTCTGCTAGTCTGACAGCTTCAAGGATTTCCTCATTCTCATACCTCCTGGCACACCGCACTAAGTGCTTGCAAAAAGCTTTCTTGGCAGCTTTGTACCTGATATAGAAATCATCGGTGGGCTCCCTAGGTCTCCCTTCACGAACCCACACCTGATACGTAAGAATTTTCTGGCGCTTCAACTCCTGAAGGTCCGGGTTCCAGTATGGTTTAAGATTTTTCCTAAATTTGGATCGCGGAAGTCCAAGAGAAACTGTAGAGATAGCAGAGGTTAACCTATTAAAGGCTTCGTCGATCGAGTCCTGAGTAAGGGCTACAGCGCTTACCCCAGCTAGAATATCCATTATGTGTGGTCTCAGCCTACTCGAGTATTTCAGAAATACATCACGACGGGTCAATTTATCCCACCTGACTCTATCTGACGCCACTGGGTCTCCCCCTCCTAGCTCTAACCCGACTAGACGGATATTGAGGTTAACGGGCAGATGATCAGACGTTATATTGCTTTCAATTGGTATTGCATAATTGTTTCTTTAAGTACGATTTGACTAACGTTGTATATCCCGAATATTTTTCTTTACCATTGTGTGAAGCTTTCTGAGTCTAAACTACAGTCAAGGTGATGGGTACAATTGCAAGCTAGATAAAAGGCCCGTTCAAAAACACACATCAATGTAGCATAACCATAGAACAAGGAGTATCTCCAGGTTCCTGAGTGTTGTCTGGTAGATAATATCATAGCCGACCGTCCTTAGTCAACCCATATTCTATTTCATTTCAATATTTACAACTTTTCACTCAAATGACATAATCGCATTACTTACGCAAGTGATGGTCACTACAGGTTCACAGATACCTTAGAGATGTCATTGACTATGCAAAATAAAAAGTATTTTTTTGATTCTTTACTGCTAAAGATTTTTACGGGCCATAACATTAAAATTTTTAGTGAGATATCGTGTGTGTGGAGCCTATAACCCAGTGGTGGTTTAGGACAGGTCTCGTTGATCCCATGTGGGCTAGGGACAAAAGACAGTTGTACAAAGACAAACCTCAGTGGTCGCGCGTCACAGTCAAATAAAAGGCGAGGGGGCGGTTTGCTATAAATAGTTGAAAATCTTTCTAGCTGTACGAGCCTAATGCACTTGGGGTCAAGATTTCTCACTAAAACTTTCAATTTTATGGCCTGTAAAAATCTTCAGGAGTAAAAAATTAAAAAAATACTTCTTATTGGGCATAGTCAATGATATCCCTAAAGTAACTCTGAACCTGCAGTAACCATCACCTGCGTAGGTAATGAGAATATGTCATTTGAAAGAAAAGTTGTAAATTCTGAAATAAAACAGAATATGGATTGAATAATGACAGTTGGCGATGATATTCTCTACCTAATAACACCCAGGAACCTGGAGATACACCTAGTTATAGGATTATTCTGCTTTGAGGTGTGTTTTGGGATGGGGCTTTTAACTGGCTTGCAATGGTACTCATCACCTTAATGACTATGCAAGTTGGGCCAATGCGGATTCCCTTGTAAGGTAGTTGGCTAACAGTTTGTTTCTAGATCATTGTTAATTCCCGCCACGATCGATCCTGTGCATGCATACATTTAGTGAGTTGGACTCTGGGGACATGAAATGTCGCATGAGTAATCATACCCCTGTAAAGAGATTTGGTGTTATTGTCGATTGACTACCTGATGTTTTGTACAGGATTTACCAGTCATTTGACTCTTAAGGCTGGTAATTTGACGTTAACGATTGATGGGGGGACTACAGGCTTGACGTGTACATATGTAGGTTATCATACCATAGCCATATTCTAACGGGATGCTTCTTACATGTATGTTGCTAATGGATAGGCAATGTAAATTTTAAATGATTAGCCGAAACGAGTTGTTTGCGTGATTCCTTTCTAATAATGGGCTTGGGATTAATGAAAGGAGTAAAGAGAAAACACTAGAGAGTAATCACAATAGAAATATATATATATTTTTATTATTTGTGAATTCTACTAGTATACCGTTGGACTACTAAGGGGCTCATGGGGTTCATTTGTGAATATAGTGTCATTTTGAGACGTTTACATATGTTAAATTACCATATTACATTTCCTCGTAATCAGATCATTACTTAGCGGAGTAAAAGATCAAATATCGCAAAATTGTATATAGACTTGCACTCAAGCAAAACGGATTTTGGCTCTTAACTTTACATTGGATTTCCCCAAAATAGGATTGCTTCATACAATGCAATTTGGATATCAAATGTTAACCGATTCGCTCAGATTTTGGCATATTCATATGATAAAAAGGTATCACCCTTTTCCCAACTTTCACTTTGTTCCAAAGTTATGCAATCTACAAGTTGAAAAATCCA
>OZ012684.1:61468827-61529040 GCA_963942565.1 Maea johnstoni | reverse complement strand
CTTAAACCCCTTGAGTGAGGGTAGTTAACTTTCTGATTAGATTATTGAATACTAAAGGAAAACTATCTTTATTTCAATATTTCCAAAACAATGCTTTTTAAGAGGATATTTCAAGTGCCAGATCATGAACATGCTTCATAATCTGATTGGGTTAACACAACCATTGCGCTATCTCAAAAGTGGTTGTTATTGTCGTTCACATACGTGTGTATGCGATTCCTGCTGTGATGGGTTTGTATGTTATCTCTGACAACGATGGGTGTGTTCTGTCTGGTTGTTGGCAGGAAGTGACTCCTTGCCACAATCGCTCCGTCATGCGCACTGAGCAGCGTGTGGACGTGACACGCTGAAAGCTTGATGTATCCTGCTCCACGTGCTTCCAATCTCAACATAGACCTGCCTGCCAGCAGCTATGACATTTCCACGATAATATGAGTAGGATTTTCCCCTAATAGCTATTACTCGTACTTAAGTATTTTATCATATGCTAACAAAACAATAATAACTAAAACATAACTCCGATACCTCCACGTCACATGTTTAGCTGCTTCTGGGAAATTCAAGAAATGCTTTCAAGTTCAACAGCCAATTTTACAAAACTATCCCATCTGGGGGACGTCAGAAGCTCTTAGTGCGTAGTTCAATATCATTGCAATCAACGCCCATATCGTCATACGCTTTGAATCATGCGGGGGTACTACTACTGTTTGGCATATCACTTTAAACTAAACACAACCTTTCGGAATGTTCCAATCATCTTGTCCCGATAAAGCTCGAACAACTGACAATTCCACTCGGACAAATCATAAACACATTCGATCACTTGGTTTTAGATTCCTCCTCTGTCGACGACATCGCTGCAAATTACTGTCTAGTTGTGATTGACGCTCACCAATGCTCCTTTGAAGTACACACATTGTCCGACAACTCAAAACTCTCCAATGAGAGTTTGCTCGTTTGCTGTGTTCGATTCACATGCGGGGCATGAGAGAACGTTGCCATTGACTTAGGGTTAGACGATGGTTATCTCCGGGTAATCCGGGCTTTTTTACGCGATTGCAACTGGCTTGTCACGATTTAGGTTAACTATAGCAGAAAAAGTAACCCTCATCGAAATTCTAAATTTCAAATTCAATAGGAGTATTTTTTTAAAGTATTTGAAAAGGAAAGGTTAAACTCAACGATATGAACACCTCTCTGTCAAACATTTCTCAAAACATTGCCTTTCAGTAAGATATCACTATAAACGTCAGCTCATTTGTCGCTCCAGGCGTATATAGGTTAATGGTGTGTGTTTGACGTATGCCTTTTGGTCGCCATTCATTTGACAAACGACTGCTTCGAGTTGACTATGATGATTACCCTATGCGCTTTCAAATATTATGCTGTGTAAACTCTGACTAATTATTCAAGTTCTTTATCTGGATGGATTGGTGCGTGGGAACATACAACTTGTGACCAGTGCATTTAAATAGATATATCGTTCATTCGCCAGCCAGTTTATGTTCGAATAGTTCTTCAACGGATGTCAAATATTGCAAATTGTGTCATTTTCGACTTACGGCATTACTTCCTGTTTATCGCAACTTTGTTTTCACTAAAGTTCGACGATTGTTTTGATTGTAAAAGACTTCAATGTCTGCTTTTTGCGTATTAAGTAAAACGCCTGCATTTGCAAATGAACGTTTCTCTTATGTAATGGCGGAAATTGTCTGAAAGTATGGCGTAGAGGAATGGGTTGATGGCGCTGTTGAGATAGAGCAGGAGGAAGGATATGGGGGGATAGAGGATATGGTAGGGGACCTTCCAGTCGTCCAGGAGCACACGTAGCTGATAGGGCAAGACGCACAGCGTGAAGGCAACAACCACAACAATCAGCATCCGCATCACCTTCCGTCGCTGGGTGACGGGGCTGTCCACCACCCTCCCCCGCAGGTCCCCGTTGTGCCTGGCTTCGGACAGCTCCATGGCGGGGTTGTACAGGGAACCCTGTTTGAGAGATTTCTTATAGTAGTGGTTCCTGCTAGCCGGGTTGCTGGCGGCGCAGAACGACTGGCGGTCGTGGTTGGACAGATGTATCTGATCTGAGGAGAGGGGTTTGTTGTTTTTGGTGGAGGAGGTGCTGACGAAGAGCTGCTGTATGGAGGCGGGCACGATGGTAGACTCCTCGCTGATGGGGGACTCTGGGCAGCTGATGACGTCTATGTTCGTACACTCTGACTGCTCCTCCGTGCTGCTGCGCATCGTGTTCCAGCTACGGTGCCTGCGGCGAGGGGTCTTACTGTGCCGCCGCAGCACCGAGCTCTTGAAGAGCACCACCGAGATGCGAGTGTACATGATTGTCATCAGTACCAAAGGTATGAAATAGGTAAGGCAGAAATGGGTGGTGTGGTATAACTTGGCGTTCATCTTGCGCCCGTAGTCGGCAGACAAGTAGCACATTTCCACTGTCGTGTTACTGATGGGGTCGATGTTTAATGACGTCACGGAGTACATCAGGAGCTGCGGTACGCTGTATAATGCTGATGCTATCCACACGACCAATACGATGATTTTAAGACGCTTTTTGGTCACCAGGTGGCGTGTTTTCATGGGGTGTATGATGACAAGGTAACGCTCCCCAGATATGACAGTGAGTAACGTGACGGATGCTGTATACGTCAGCATCTCCATGAAATACACAAGCCGACACATGACCTGAAATATAAAATATATATTCCTTAAATCATACTGTATTTAACAAATATATGACACTCCGTAAGGTGACAGAAAAACAGAAGCTGCCACATGACCCAAAATGTATGATATATTCCTTAAACTATGTATTTTACAAATATATGACACAGACTAAGGTTACAGACACCTCATCATTTCAATCAAGTACAAAAGCAGACACATGAACTGGAACATAACACACTCCTTATAGTATGTGTACCCATGGGTGACAGTGAGTAAGATCATGGATGCCATATATACGTCAGCATCTCTATAATATGCAGAAGCCGACACATGACCTGAAATATAAAATATATATTCCTTAAATCATACTGTATTTAACAAATATATGACACTCCGTAAGGTGACAGAAAAACAGAAGCTGCCACATGACCCAAAATGTATGATATATTCCTTAAACTATGTATTTTACAAATATATGACACAGACTAAGGTTACAGACACCTCATCATTTCAATCAAGTACAAAAGCAGACACATGAACTGGAACATAACACACTCCTTATAGTATGTGTACCCATGGGTGACAGTGAGTAAGATCATGGATGCCATATATACGTCAGCATCTCTATAATATGCAGAAGCCGACACATGCCCTGAAATATAAGATATATTCCTTAAATCGTATCGTATGGTCATTGTGTGCAACTGGGTGACAGCGAGTAAGATGACGGATGCCGTATACGTCATCATCTCATTGAAATACAAAAGCCTACACATGACCTGAAACATGCACTTTAGATTCAACATCACATCGTATTTGTGAAAAATGTATATTCCTTTTGTAATCGATTATACTGGCACAACACATACATACATACATACATACGCACACACGCACGCACACATACATAAATACATACATACATATACACGCACACATACATACATACATACATGCAAAATACATGCATACATACATACATACATACATACACGGCTATATAAGTAAACTCTGTCTTTATACATTTCCTGCAGTACTGCACCTCAAATGACCTTGGTCCAATAATATCATAACGTCAGCAAAAAGCGTGAAATGCCACGGCTGCGACTTAACACTTTGACATTTGTGATCAGGGTAGCTTATCGGATCGGAGGAGCCATTGTCAGATATTGATACTTCACAAACCACGTAGCAGGGAGTTAAGTGTTTGACCAAAACCCTGAATGAAATAAATATTTGAGGATGGTGTTGACGCATATGTCACACTTGTCGAACGTTAGGCATTTCAGCGGATTTCATTGAGCAACGAATGGCTTATCTGTGTGTAATGAAGGTGTCAGTTTCCGCGAAGCAGCACGCTAGAGAAAGCCAGTTTTCCGCGAATGAGAAGTTAGGATTAGAGGGGATCAGATTGACGGGGCGAAGGTAGAACACTTATCGCGGAGGATGGCCTCAAACACGGTTAGGGAAAGACACTTAATCCTTTATCCATCTGGGACTGGGATAACTTCAGTCAGATTCCTGGCATTACGCAGAATCAAAGCGCTGCTTCTGGAGAGCTAGAAACGTGACCCCAGGATTCTCTTCATGCAAACTGTCTAACCCAACCTTATCCTGCAGAGAAAAAACCTCCCACACATGTTGTTGAAGTACGAAGAATGAACGTAATAGCTAAATAATGACTAAGCTAAGCGAAAAACATGATCGTGTCGTTTGGAATTCAATGTCAATATGTCATGTATATTTTCATTCATATTTGACTTTCGCATCTGAGAAAATACCTTGTCATTGGATTATGACAGATCTGATGTTAGAAAGTAATTTGTTATTGGAGAGGAATTGACCAGTTTGGCATTATCGCGGGTTAATCGTCCCATCCCATTTGAGTCTAGATTAGCTCATGTAATAGTCCACTTGACATAATTGGCAATTGGCAATTGCAGTGACAGGCATGTCGTGACACGTGGAGGAACGCCATGCATACAGACAGACCATTTTTCATCTCGGAACAATATAAAAGATATACATCATGTCAACATGGATACTGCAAAAACATATAAAATGTGACGTGTACTTGGGAAATCGTTTATCTTCACTTTTCTGGCACAACAGAGCTAACGATGACAAGCTAACTGGGAAAATGACTAAGCCTATCCCCAAGTCACTGGGAACTTTCTCACATGCCTCGAGCCGGATTTGAACCAAAGCAATGGTGGGACGCAACGAGCAGTAATTGCACCATCCTGCCACTGGCCAATCAATCCGTTCCCATATAATATATCCTATTTAATGATACCAATAGTATAATCATGTATGCGTATGGTTTCATAAATAAGACTCATAATATGCACAGCCTTTGCCATAACATCTCATTTTGCCGCTCGCTCATATCCCAGTTGCATGATTCTCAGCTGCCGTTTGCCTTAACATATCGAAATGGCATATCTTCCCTGCACAATTTAGACTTCCTGATATGGTTGGCTAGAAACGTCTCCATCACTGTTTAGCCTTTTGCACCGGTCCAAGTAATCTCCATTTCGCGACTCACATGGGCCATGAAACTAGCTCCCCTAATTTGTCGAAACGTTGGGAATTGGAGCCACGTCTGCGGTAAACTGAAACCGACTGATGGAAGACTAGATAGCGAATGACAGGTAAAAAGCGCTTTCCACAGACGCACATTTGAATTGCAGTGTCCTCGGAATACATGATTTATTACATAGTTTGATAGATGTATATTGGTTATGTGATATATGCGTATTTTAAAGCGTGTGTATTAGGTTACCATTAGATCTAGGTATGATCTAACAACCGTCATGGTGAAGGCAGTCATTTAATATACCACATCAAATGTACGTGAGATAAGTGTGTGTGCATATCAGTGCATACTAGCATTTCTTTGTACAATGTACATTTGTATGTATGTATGTACTGTACTGAGTTTATCTATATAATAATGTATGTATGCATGCATGTATGTATGTATGTGCATATCATATGCATACATGTACAATTAAGTAAGTTGGTGTTTTCAACAGATATTTTCCATTGAGTACATATGCCGTCGCGGTCCTTAGCTCTGTTCAGACGTTTAGTGCAATGGCTAATATGCCGTATACCAAAGGTTAGCAAATTGCTTCCAAATTTGAATGAACTCTTTCTGTAAGATCAATTCATGAGAGGTAGTTTATACGCGAGGTGCTGACACTAACTGTTGAGGCGTCCATCGTAGTAGAGAATAGGGAGATGCGTTCAGCTTCGGCTATGATCGATTGCTTACGAACGTTGGGCCTTCAGCTGTAGATAATCAGCTAATACAGCTTGATGCCTAGTCTACAAGACTCTTTGCAAACCATCTTTAAATCTGAAGCGTATGAATGATCTGATACACGTGGGACTATATTGATAAGGAAACAACCTTTCGAAGAATAGTTCATTAAAAGTTGTTGGTCTCGTTGTGTTTAACATTTTATCTTCAAATACTACTCAAATAAATGAGTTATGATGTCAAACCATGAGTACACTCCGGATGAAGATTTTTCAAGACATGCCCAAATGGCTTTTGACTGCACACCTAGCATGCCCTATATATAGGAACATTCGTGACAAGTTCTCTGCACGAGGCATGTGTACTAGTTAGTAGAGTAATCTTTGAAATTGATGTAGTTTACAGCAAATCGCTATATTGCGTGTAACTTCGTTTTACGAGATTTTACGAGTTAAACGTCTTACCTATTTCCTGTGGATAGTTTGAACGATATTCAAGTGATCCACCGACTATGAGTGACATCAATTGAGAAATGTCTCGATAAATATCATCATCCAAAAGCTTTACCATCCCTTCACATCAGAGCCAGAAAAATGACAAATAGGAGAAGGAAGATGGTAGATAGAATATGGGTGATGAAAGAAGATTTTTTTAACGTTTTGTATTTTGCATGTGAGATCCTAATTGAATAAGATTGTTTTATAGCTCGTAGCATATACTTTATACAGGAAAGGTAGGAGTGGAATAACAAAGTGTTAAAAATGTGTCAGTGTTAACTTTTATCCAACAGTGCATATTTCCCACAGAGAAAAAGTATTATCTTTGTGAAGTGCGGTAGTATGCAGTGGTATTTACGTTTAGTGTCCGTTTCCCGCCTTTTGTTTACATAGGCACTTTCCTGCTGCTTATTTTTGGAGGTAAGTGGTCTCTGGATTCTGTACATGATGTCATTTCTTTGACTAAGCATTCTCTTGTAGCTGCTATTGATACAATTTAATCCTATGACATTATTATTACTCCTTTTGTTTTTCCCTTATGCTTTACATGTATTCACCAAACCTTTTTTTATTGGTGTATTTGATGCAGTCAATTCACATACAATATGTTAAAAGATATCAATTGTAACTGTTATTCATCGCCGTTGTTAACGGTGTTAAATGTGATCCTCGTTCTGACAAAGAATACCCGTAGTCTCATTTCGCTAACATTTTTCAACCTTGGCCGCCAAGGCAAGACATCCATTGTAAAGCATTACATATGCATATCCACGTATTGATTTGTCAAATGCAGCGGAAAATCCAAAAGACTTTGTCACCTCACGAAATGGGCCACTTTTTCGGTCCGCTGCATTTCAATTTATCATTAAATCCAGTCTCTCTATATCAGCCTTTTAAGTGTATGCTTTTGTTCGGTTCCACCAGCGGTTTATGGCAAGACATCAGTAGGAACACAGGCGTAACGCCATTTAGGAATTGAGCGAATTTATTTAGGAAATGAATTTGTATCTGGAATTTCGATTATCGTCACATTTTCTGCCATATTTAGGCTAACTCGTGACTAGCCTGCTATAGGTGGTGGAGTGAACCGCAGTACCCAGCGAAAACCAACGACTTGAAAGAAATAAAGGCGTCATGGTTAACTTGTAATTCTTCTTTAATTTAGAATTTGCATTTTATGGCAAGAACACCATTTGCTCTACATATGTGTGTCCACGTGGTGAAATGACCCATAGTAAAAGACCACCTTGCATAATCCTATTTTCCAAAGGATGCATTGATCCAATTGTAATTCACAATTCGGAACATAGGGATAAAGATGATAGCCTGTTCTTGCAGGTCATAAAGCAATCGTAAGTTAGTTTTGTCCAAGGGACGACGTTGACTCATTTTCAACGGTAACTAAAACATGGCCACTACGCTAATGGATATTTATTATTAGGATTTGGAATTCAGTCCACGCAGCCATGGAAAAAGTTTAGACTAATGGAGGATATACAACTAGCTGTATCAGTTGATGGAATGAAAAACACGACAAAAGTTACTTCTGTAATTATATTTCCTACTTCATGTTCTCCACCTGGTACCAAACTCCCATACTAATGAAGCAGCTTATTCAATTATCCGGATAAGCATACATGTAAGTACAATTAGACGGTCGCTGAGGATTTTGGGGAACCTGAGACATAACGTCAACGGTAAATGTCTCCGATAGACATTTCCTTAATTGGTCTAGGCTTGCAAAAAGCTTAAAAATAGACTACGTATACACAAACAGTTGTACACACATGCATGCATTCATATATACACACATGGACATATATACATACATATACACACACACATATATATATATATATATATATATATATATATATATATATATATATATATATATATATATATATATATATAATACATATATATATATATATATATATATATATATATATATATATATATATATATATATATATATATATATATATATATATATATATGCATTTATATATATATGCATTTATATATATATATATATATATATATATATATATATATATATATATATCTATATATATATATATATATATATATATATATATATATATATATATATGTATGTATACAGTAAAACCTCGCAATGTGAACACTTTCCCCAGTCCCATTTTTTTAAAACATTTTAGTTTTATGAAGAGTGAACACCCCCTATTTCGAACAGTGAACACTTTTGGGTGGATTTTTTCACGACTATAGTGAACACCAGTGTACAAGAAGGTCACAGTGAAATGCACTGTATGTGAGCTCTCGTGTCCACACTAATAAATTCCAATTTAAATGATCTAGCCAGGTATAGTTTAGCATCAGGGATTTCAATCACATTTGTGTCAGCTTGTTCTGTTGTTAGAGACAAGGGAGTATCACTGTTGTGTGAATATGAGCAAGTACTGTAGGAGAAACTAAGAATTCGTAAATGATTAAAAGCTAACTCGGTTTATCTAGATCTCATTCCTTTGGTACAAAGCATATCAAAGTATTTTAGTGAATGATAGAATAATCATCATTATTTTACGCAATAAAAGGTGCTAATGTTCAAGTCAGAAATCATTAATTTACGAACCACTAAGATTCCAAGAGTTTTTTTTTTAATTTTGAAATTACACACATGTGTAAAGCGATTTTTATTTTCAGTTTTTTGCACATCACAACATATATAACATTTACATGACATGGACATAAATTCAATTTAAACATACACAAAGGTGACAAAAACAAACAAATTAACTGTGTATATTGTTTCAGACAATTGAGATAGGAATGGTTTGCTCACTACATCATAAACAGGTAGATTTCATTATTAAATCGCTCCACTTAGATTACAGTAATGTAACCCAGTATTATGTAAATCAAACCAAACTAAGTATGCAACATACACATAAAAGTAATACACCGTGTCACACCTGTAACACCATACATACAGATAAGAAACCACGTAACACCTGCAACACTACAGAAATCCCGTCTGTACAGTCAGTTGATATTGTATTTTAAACTTGCGACATCAACCATAAACATATAATGACATGAATTGAAAACGATTAAGTAAAACATATTAACTGACAAACACACTTAATCCTATTTACCCAAAGCACATACATAACACATATTGAAAACATTTTTTTACATGTCACATCCGCAACACCATACTTCTCAGTCAACAGATTTATAACATTTGAACAACTTAAATTTATATGTCGCAAATGCGACACCATCTCTATATGCAAACATAGAACATTTAAACACTAAAGTAACACATGAAACAAACAAAACCAGACAAAATGGGCACTCAAAAATAATCCACCCAATTCATATCAAATGTTATGTATAAAATCAGTCAAGTAAACGCTGTTCGAAAAGACTCCCATGAAAGACCTGTAGGACTGGCAAGTTTGGAATCTCGACAGTATTTGAAATACTTTAAGGAAGAGCAATGACCAGTGGGAGTGAGATAATCTTAAATGCAATAACACTGTCGTATTTCTTTTGAAATGAAATGGTTAAGTTTCGAGTATTGTGTGGGGGTATATGCATTACTTAATCAACTTTTGCTCCAACGAATTTGCACACTGGCAACCGTACAGTCATGTGAATGCTCCCTCTTTCCAGACTTATTTACATGCATTCTATTCACGTGTTGTAAAGTTGCTCATGAGTGGTTGAGTTACACATGTAGACATGTCGCGCTTATTCCCAGTTGGGTTGTACAGTACGCTATGCATGTGGTCATGTCCTGCTTCAATTGAATCGCTTACAACGTTTATTTTTAGATTCCCCACATGGCTAGTGCAGGTAGAGTAACTTGACCAATAGTATACACACCTGACACATAGCTTATAGAGCAGGTTCGTCGATGTGGTTTTGATGCCCTTTCATGAGTACTACTCACCAGTCGTGATGTACGCCCTTTCTAAGTTGAACGGACAATATTAAGGTGGGCCCAGACTTCTTCTTACGGTACAGAAATCATTATGGAATAAGTCCTTATTGTCGGAGTTGTAAAATCTGTTGCATCCCGACATTGAGAGCACTTTTGACAGGTTTTATTGAAAGATGAGGTAATGGTAATGGAGTAGTTTACGACGGATAGTAATGGGAAAATGCACAAGTGAAATGAATTGATCAGGTTACATTGTTAATAGAAATAAGTGTCCACTCCGTCAAGCATTCAAGTATAATGTGTAAAGCATTATGAATCCATTATAAAATCATTAATGTTACATACGAAAAATGAAATATATGATCACCCCAAAACTGATGTTTCAACTGTATGTAGGTAATATTTGTGGCATGTTGTAAACAAGTAAGTTAGGTTGTAATTAACTTAGCTGAAATTTATATAAGTTCATTAACTTGTGTTTCTTAAATTTGAATTGAAATATGTTGGCAATTAGTTCCATCACCTGTAGGTAATGAGTATAATGTATCAGTGAGTATATATGATAATGCTGATTGATTCGTACAATGACAGGTGTGGCAACCAATAAAATTGATCATGTTACATAAACATACTGAAATTTGAAAAGCCAATTGATTCATACATGACAAGTGTATTACCCAGTGAGTGCAGTCATATTACATAGCAATAACGAAATGTATAATGATTCAAATTCTGATAATTCAGCAGTATAATGTTAAATGGTACACGATATGTGTATGTTAATATGTAATAATGAAGGACATGTCAATGCAATTAATTTCTTTGTGGTTCATATCAGTCCATTACCTCACAGTTCTTGAGTGTTTTATGATGGGAGTGTACACATAACATGTAATTTGATCAATCTAGTAAGTGAAGTAATGTCAGGACATGACTTGGTCTAGAGTTAAACTATTATCTGAAACATATTTATTGGTAATTTCCAGTTTTTACAGACCCTGTAGCGATTCTCGCACTTCCATCAGGAGAGATCCTAGAGTATTTATCCCCTTCCAGGTATTTTTTTGAAATGCATTTCTTTCAAACATTCCAACACCTGTTCCCCAGAAAGTGTCTTTTAGGGAAGCTTCTGCAAGTAATGTGTCACCAGTTGATAAGAGTTTTTTGCCTAGATCTTCATTTTGTGAAAATTTTGCTTGGAGGCCCCAGATCATAACATTTTTTTCTTGTCTGCTCCAGATGTCCCTGTTAAATCCTTTAACATTGTTTCCAAGGAATTTCATCTCGCTGGGATTAGTGGATACCAAAATTTGATTTTCAGTATATTTGTCATTGAAACATTTTGCCTTTTGGGAGCAGTAAAACTGCTCACAGCAGTTGTAGGTTTTATCGTCATGAGAGCACTTTTGACAGGTTTTATTGAAAGATGAGGTAATGGTAATGGAGTAGTTTACGACGGATAGTAATGGGAAAATGCACAAGTGAAATGAATTGATCAGGTTACATTGTTAATAGAAATAAGTGTCCACTCCGTCAAGCATTCAAGTATAATGTGTAAAGCATTATGAATCCATTATAAAATCATTAATGTTACATACGAAAAATGAAATATATGATCACCCCAAAACTGATGTTTCAACTGTATGTAGGTAATATTTGTGGCATGTTGTAAACAAGTAAGTTAGGTTGTAATTAACTTAGCTGAAATTTATATAAGTTCATTAACTTGTGTTTCTTAAATTTGAATTGAAATATGTTGGCAATTAGTTCCATCACCTGTAGGTAATGAGTATAATGTATCAGTGAGTATATATGATAATGCTGATTGATTCGTACAATGACAGGTGTGGCAACCAATAAAATTGATCATGTTACATAAACATACTGAAATTTGAAAAGCCAATTGATTCATACATGACAAGTGTATTACCCAGTGAGTGCAGTCATATTACATAGCAATAACGAAATGTATAATGATTCAAATTCTGATAATTCAGCAGTATAATGTTAAATGGTACACGATATGTGTATGTTAATATGTAATAATGAAGGACATGTCAATGCAATTAATTTCTTTGTGGTTCATATCAGTCCATTACCTCACAGTTCTTGAGTGTTTTATGATGGGAGTGTACACATAACATGTAATTTGATCAATCTAGTAAGTGAAGTAATGTCAGGACATGACTTGGTCTAGAGTTAAACTATTATCTGAAACATATTTATTGGTAATTTCCAGTTTTTACAGACCCTGTAGCGATTCTCGCACTTCCATCAGGAGAGATCCTAGAGTATTTATCCCCTTCCAGGTATTTTTTTGAAATGCATTTCTTTCAAACATTCCAACACCTGTTCCCCAGAAAGTGTCTTTTAGGGAAGCTTCTGCAAGTAATGTGTCACCAGTTGATAAGAGTTTTTTGCCTAGATCTTCATTTTGTGAAAATTTTGCTTGGAGGCCCCAGATCATAACATTTTTTTCTTGTCTGCTCCAGATGTCCCTGTTAAATCCTTTAACATTGTTTCCAAGGAATTTCATCTCGCTGGGATTAGTGGATACCAAAATTTGATTTTCAGTATATTTGTCATTGAAACATTTTGCCTTTTGGGAGCAGTAAAACTGCTCACAGCAGTTGTAGGTTTTATCGTCTACCTCGAAGACTGATGGGTGAAAGTTACTAAGGTATGCATCTTGGCGGTAGAATAAAGTGATATTGTTTTCGGTTTTGATGACAGTTTTTTCGGGTTTGATATCATCGGGCAGCTCGTTTAGTGTGTCTGCAGTATATCTGTTCCCATCTACTAGCAGGGTGTCTCCTATTAGAGTTGCGCGCTTATTCGTGGCCCACGCTGCTTTGACATATGGCCGCAGAAACGCTCTCCGTTTCTCCACCGCTGGGGGAAAATCTTCATTCAGATATATTTCATTTTCCCTGTTTCTGTTGACTTTATCTCTGTTATTCCAAACTCTTTCCCTGTGATGACAGGATAGGAATTTTACCAAAATAGAAGGAGGGTTTTGATTTTTAAATTTTGCATCTCTATGACATCCCTCAATGACAATTTTGCGCTCGGCATCTTTGATCCCTAGATGATCATTTATAATTTCATAAATTTTGTTTCGGCATTCTGTATTGTTCTCATTTGGATTGTATTCAATTCCCTCAAAACGTAAATTCATACGCCTTGAATAGGATTCTGATTTTATAGTTTTCTCCCTCAACCGCTGGCTATCCACCTTAATGCGCCTACTTTCACTCTCCATAGTTTCCACTCTTGATTTTGTTTTGTCTATTTCTGTCTCCTGATCCTTATCACACTTCTCTAAGTCTGATATTTTGTTATGTGCAAACTCTAGGGAGTTCTTCAACGTGTCATTCTCCTTGACTAGCTTATCTTGTACAAGCACTAGACTGTCTATCGTATCTAACATTGAACGGAGAAGTACAGGTAAGGTTCTGTTTGAAATAGGCAGTGTTCTTAGGTCAATCTCCTCCATACCCTCTACCTCAACATCTGCTATGGTATTATAAATTTGTTGTATATCATTTATTTCAATCTCTTCGTCAGAGAGATCTGATTGTTTTTCAATATCTGAATCAGTTTCTTCACGTTCTGGCTCATATAGGTTGACATTCTTTCTATCCTGTGTTTTATTTCTCTGGGTTGGAGTAGGCATAGCTTTCGCTTTACTGACTTTCTGTGTTTTGTTTGTAGAACTTTCTGGCATTCGTTTCTGGAAATACTTGCTTAATGATGAATCACTTTTGCTTGGAGTTGAATTACCTGCTTTTGGATCTTGTCTTGTTGCCGCCATCTTACGTGTTTTCACTGAGTCTGACGCCATGACTGGTTGAATCTCGTAATATCTTGTTCACTATTTGCCATCCAAAAGCAAATTTTCTCTCACATACTTTCGTGATACTGTTAATTGTTGAGGTTAACTTTTCATCCATGTAGATATTCACCAAACTCGCCAATCCATGCCTTTTCACGGGAGCCCTCTCTAGACCTGACTCATCGCCATCATCATGACGTCATTCATCCTAATGTTCAAGTCAGAAATCATTAATTTACGAACCACTAAGATTCCAAGAGTTGACTTGCCCTTAGAGAAAAGGGTGAAGCTTATCCACAGCAAAGGCACTTTGAAAAGCCAGAGATCACTAGCTACAGAGTTCAAAGTTTGTTTCAAAGTACACACACACACACATATGTATATATATATATATATATATATATATATATATATATATATATATATATATATATATATATATATATATATATATATATATATATATATATATATATATGTATATATATGTATTTATATGTATATATATATGTGTCTATGAATGATGAATGTATAGATATGGATGTAGATACGTAGGCAGATAATTAGATAGGTGCATGTGTGTGTGAAAGGTTTGTATGAAAAAGGCGTGAGAATATGTACTACACTCACGTGCCCAAACATCCAATATGTCCAGAGGTACCTTCCAAGGCGCGGAATGACACAGAAGATGCCCACACACAGGTCAGCCACTGCCAGGTTAGTGAGGAAGAAGTTGGTCTCTGTGCGCATCTTACGGTTCTTGAGGACCACCACAATCACCAGCAAGTTACCTGCCGATGCAAAAGAAATGTAAACTCTATCTTACATACTCAGATGGAAAGGGCAAACGAAAGGAAACAACCACTATGCTTTATTGTAATGAAGCGTATTCATATCACATGTCACCTTTCAAATAAGACCTCCCTCAAACCTGTCCATTTCAGCACTTCTCAGTTATGGCTTACAGAAGTGAGCAAGTAACAGGCCTTAGACAGCCACACGGGGGCATCCATCTTCCCAAGGCTTATGCAGGTTTGTGGCATCGGCTGAGCACCTGCTGCATCCCCAGTGACCAAATGGTAGCAGTAACAGGGAAGCTTCTGAGGCACCTAGGGATCTTTTCCGAAAGACCCACCCGATCCTTTAGTCAATGGTGCCAGTTTCTATACTCAAAAATAGTATCTTGATAACAGGAAATGAAGGAATACATATACCAATAAGTCCTGCACTGTTCCCAAGAGAACCTGCTGACTCAAGTGTTGCAATTTTCCTTTAGATCGCAACCTGATTTCATAGCAATTAGGAAATAATGGTTTCTGCCCAACAATACAATACACATCAAAGACAAGCCACATAGTATAACTTCCAAGGTTTACTGAAGTATGCAATAGAAAAGAGATGAAGTTGGATAGTAGAAAATTGCGATCACTTATTGAAAGTCAGGAATGAAAACTTAAGCTGGAAAGGTGAGCCTTTGAAGATGGATGCCCCCGTATGGCTGTCTCAGGCCTGTTACTTTCTCACATGTAAGCCATATCTGAGAAGTGCTGAAGAGGACAGGTTTGGGGAACGTCTCACTTGAAAGGTGACATGTATAAATTATTCTGATGGTGCATTTAATATCATTTTGTCCACAGATACAAAAGTAGTATCTAATATTTCATAAAGCCATCATGTAAGTGACGAAAATGTTATATATACTGTTTGTAAAATTGAGTGATAGACCGAACATTGACGTAGATAGCTACAATGTAAGTAGATTATGTGTTTCTACTAACATTAATTCATTGCAGAAAATTCAAATGATATTAATTCAGGCCTCTGATATGTCTTTTACTAATGACATTCTGCTTAAGTGTAAACTGAGTCGGATATTTGTTCTATGTGCTCAATTGATGTGGATAGCAATTGCCATATGTTGCTTAAAGATCACTTGATATGAATGATTACCATGTATCTGATCGAAGGAAAATAATTGGTGATCTGGACAATACACCAGCCATCAATATAATGCCATTTAATACCAAAGAACAGCAGTATTCAAGTCAAAACCTTGAGGTAGATCACCATATCTCAATCAGGTAAATGGAAATGTTAAACAGGATTTTAATCATGCATATATAAATATACAATAAACAACTAATCAAACATTTTTGAAAAAACTGGTCTTTATTAGTTAAAACCTATATAAATCAATGATATCCACACCTACTGCCGGTAATACAACACTATATTTTGCTTAACTAAATGGGGTACAATATTATTGATGGTACTCTTTACACTGCTATGACCTCTGTAAAATATATGCATACTATTATGGGTGTACCGTGATTTGAAATAAAATAAAGACTTATTTATGATAAAGATTTTTTTTAAATGATTTGAAAAATTGAAAAGCTCAATGAATAGTGCTCTACTCGTCAGTTTGCACTCTATGAAAGAGGAGTAGTTGCAGTAGATAACTGTCATAGATATTGTGACTTACGTATCTATTAACTTATTTTGTCATATTGAACAACATTCTTTAATCACAACATTTTTTCTGCACACAATTGTACTAAATTTAAAGTGCAATTGTTTTCACATTCATATCATTCTATCTAATCTTATACTTAACAAAAAATCCATTTCATTGCGTGTTCGCCACTTGGACGCTGACCTTCAAATCATTTTTCGTGAAACATTTGATATGACTGGTTCTGTTGCACCAGCTGGCTTCGCCCGCCATTAACTAAGACAGAAACGTACCCTTTGATATTTACTTCCATGTGACAGAGTACTGCCAAGAACAAAGAACGCTTTCGTCTCTCCTGTAGCCATAATGGACATCTCAATGCACCTGCATAGAAATCTGCCATCCCTTTGTGGTGTCTTTTCTATCAAACTCCCCTCCTTTAAATGGCTTATAACTAATAGCCCTGCCACTGTTTCAAGAAGCCCATTGCTCGAAGAAGCCTTCTCCCTCGCCAGTGGTGAAGAAATAACTAATCGGCCTAAATCAAAAGTCACATCCATCATGTGTCGTAGACATCATTTAGCTAGTGCCTTGCGCCAATGCTGTGATTGGACTGACCTGGCGTCGACGTATCAGGCGAATTCATAAGACAAATGGCCAGGAATTGTCCGACTTTTCACCTTGCCCAATCAGACTCCTTGCATTTCATCCACAAGCAATTATCGACTATATTAAACGATCCAGGACAAAAACAAAAAGGATGTGCGTTACTTACACTCGCCTTTTGTTTCTTCACTGATGTCTACGTATGGAGGATATTTGTAACACTTGCAGGTAGAATGCTTGTGATTTATGTACAGTGCTTATATTTCTATAATTCACAGAATACTGGGCACAAAAGGTATACCTTTTTACCTATGTATAAGGTAGTAAGGCCAATCTTTTTGCTGTTTTAAGAAAAATCCCTCATTGATTTTGGGCCGCCCATTGAAAAAAAGGAAAAAAGGAAAGGAAAGTTGAAAATTATTTCCTTAAAAGCAATATTTGTGCATACTTTTTAAAAGAAAATATGTACATATAGTTTCCAAGTTGCAGTAGTCACCACATGCTTAGGAGAAAAAAAATCCCTAGCAGTTTGTGGCTTCCATGGGGAGGGGGGGGGGGGGTCCTGAGAGGGTCAAACCTCTCCTCATCCCTCACCTCCCTCCTCCCTCTCGGACTGGTCCAAGAACTGGTCCCGGGACGTTGCCAGGGAGGTAAGGCCTGACCTTGACCTCCACGAAGACCTAGACACCTAGCTAGAGCTGCATTCATGGGCTCACCACCCTTTTGACTCGTGAGCTCACTGATGTGCAGAGTTTAAAAAAACACTTATTTCCCAGCCCAGCTATGAAGAGATAGATACTTACTGGTGGAGATTTATTAACATTTTAATATGTGCTGACGAGGTACAAAGGTCAATATAACACTCAACACAGCTTGTATATACATTGGAGATTGTAAACAAGACATGACAGCGATAAGCAGTTATAAGGTGTGTTAGGTGCTCTGTGTAACGTTTGTGTTTCCAACATAGACAAACTCACAGGTTGACCACTTAAGCTTGAGCTCGGTGAGCCAGTGCTCGAGCCACTCAGTGCAGAGGCCCTATTCTATTTATCAGGATAGGCCTTCGATACAGAGCCTTCCCTTTAAAATGGACTTGTAAGATGGACCCTTACATTCAAAATCTCACTTTCTGGAGGTGTTCAAATGTTTTAACACATGGTAGACTTTGATTTCTGGTGCAAACCATCCACTCATATGAAAGGATACCTGTATTCATACCCCAAAGAATGTATACAAGTGTTTCCGACAATAAAAGAAATATGCCTAAGCTTGTTTAACCGGGTCCCTCTCGAATTGATTTTGGGAAAACAATCTTCCTAAAACAGAAAAAGTAGCCTAATATACTAAAATGGTCAAGCATTGGTATCAACTTGGTATTGGTATGTCGCAAAATCGTTTTAATTAGTTTTTTTTAAAGTGAACAATATGCATATCTGCCTACAGTTATTATTTTATTGTATTTTCAATGATAAACATGACGATTTGATATCTTGCCCAATTTAGAATGACTAAAATGCAATGCGTATCAATTTAATTAAAATAGTGACGTCACTGGAGAGTGTTTCTTATCAAATATCGAAAGCCATCTGACGCCAGCATTATGAATGCAACATTCTTTGGAGTCATGTCTCGGAGGGAATTGAGTGAAAGACGAGAAATAACTTGTATGGCAGGCGCTGTTCATAATCTAAGGTGCCGAATGTTTTCATCATTTCAAAAAGGCGGTGGTGAAGTCATTTCCTCTCATCCTGTCTGTCATGTGCTGCTGATGAAAGCATCGATCGTTTCCACCTAAGACTTAAAGATTTTACTCCAACTGGAAGCTAAAGTTTGGCAAAAACCTTGTTCATAGACCCTTATATATATATGAATGCATACATATATATATATAAATATATATATATATATATATATATATATATATATATATATATATATATATATATATATATATATATATATATATATATAAATATATATATATATATATATATATATATATATATATATATATATATATATATATATATATATATATATATATATATATATATATATATATATATATATATATATAGTTCGTATTCTAAATTTGGATGTTTTACAAGCCGCGTCCTTAAATCCGAGGAAGTCCTTATTTGTTACAGTTAACTGAAGAATAACATCAATCTTCAACTATGGCGTACATGACCATGTTGAGGCGTTGTGAAAATGAAAATATGAAATTTCTTACCTAATATACAGCATATGAATACCATTCCATAACTCACGATGAACAGTCCACGAACAGTTGGATCCTCGAACGGGTCGTACCATTCCATGGTCGAGTTGCTCTCAGAGCCATTCATCCAAGGCATGAAGGAAGACATGCTTGCATGAAGAACGTCTTTCACTGCAAAAGAGAACAGGAGATCACTTAGCTACTCATTATTCAATAATGTGCGTCTCAACCCATGAATTAACTAACAAATGCTCTTCCGCTGTTCCCTGAAATTCCCTTAGAGAATACACTAATAGGAAAACAACAAAAGTGCTAGGTTCTAATTGGGTCACTTCTGGGAGTTCGAGTGTCAAATTACAGAGCATTTATTGATTCTTTCATTTGATGTTCTATCTCACTTTGACATATCTAAATTTTCTTACATTTAAGTTATATTCTTCAGAAAATAATTCATTGCAGTAGTAGATAATCAGATGGCTTTCTCTGAATGACATTTCTTTCATTCAAAATATGCAAATAGAGTTTTTACAAAGATTTATCATTTATGGCAAGCCAGAGTCGGCATCTTATCGTTTAATTGAGATAACGGAAAGATGACCTATTGCAGAGAAGCAGGTGCAAGGGAAAAAACCTATCTGTCTCCAAGATGGGTATGGTGTTATAATGAAGTCTATGGTCTTAAAGAATCGAGGCAGCTGGCTAAGGTTTACCTCGGGGTGTGTTATCCACTTTATAACATGTATGTAAAGCCTCGTGAAGAGATTTGACGTAGTGGAGTCTTACAACCTACTGGGAAATGGTCATAAGACAACCATAAAATCCAATACATTTGGCATGTTATTTTTCCATTTTCTTTTTTACTGAAGTTGACTTTCGTAAGTCAAATAAGAGCTTATAACCCAGTTTTAACCACGTACCCTCATTCTAAAGATATTTCCAATACACTAAATCAATTCACCTGGTTAAGGGCTATTTAATTGTGGATAAAGGACCAATACTAAGACGTCGTTTATATTGCGACAATATCAATTTATCTCAGAACCGTAAACACGTCCATTTCCCCTTTCATTATGAAATTAGAATTGCATATCAATAACTACTATTCCATTGCCATTCTCGCTCCATTACACACTATCCTACCCTGTCAAGGACTGAACGAAATTGACTAATTTCATAACTAAAGATGATAAATGGTAGTTCCATCTTATGTGTCATTAATCTAAAATTTGATTAGATTTTCATGCTTAATCTTTGGATATATGGCTATTTTATAACAATCTAGTTTGATTATATTTGACGTTTCCTTGCATGTAAACAAATAACTAGAGTGCAGTGATGCAACCAAGCTCAAGAAAGTCCCTTAAAGGCAGTAGGCATTCTCATCATCCTGTGGCAATAGGCTGCATGCCCTGATTTTAAAGGTAGTGCAGTATACATAGTATACGCAGTTTAGTGTAGAACACGATGTTAAGTTTAATGACCGTCTCCCAAGGAATTGAAAATCTACGATGCATCGAAATGAAATAATAAAGGAAATACAAGTCAACAAAAATTGAACGCGCATGTGTGTAAAATGTCTGTTCACTTCCATTGGTAGCCTGAAATATCCTTGCTTTGCTTTTGGCATGGATTTGGGTGAAAAATAGACGGTCGTAGGTAAGTACCCTTTCTCGTGAAATTAAAAGAAATTTGTACTGCGTTAGGAGTTTGTCATATCAATATATCTAGGGTAGTTTTTCTTCATTTTAAGACTGTCTATAAGGAGCTGGGCATATTCGTTTCTACCCAAGCATTAGTCATACTTACCATCAATCATATGGTGTTACCATGACTATCAGCATAGTTATTTACTATTAGAAACAGTATTATACATGTAGGATGATTTTCTCTATAAAAGAGTGATAAATCCGTCGCAAAAAATAGGATTGCTGCAAAGCTTCGCTTCCATAATAACTGAAGCTGTCGATAGGCATTATCAAATAGATGTTATGTCCTGGTGACCGTTTCCTGTTAATAATCAACACCCCCACAGAGTTACCAAGATTTAAAGAGAGCTGCTTCGCTTACATGACGATATAAGGTGATTGTTCCCTTTGTCTTGTTCTTGATTACCTTTAGAGTTGTATTGTATTATTTCTCGAACAAGATAATGAACCCTCTCCTTCATTAAGCTTGGGAGAAGTTTTTTTCGCCTCCATTTGATATTTATATTGTCGTTTTTTGATTGAATTCTATTTTGAGTCTCCTGTCACTGTTTCTGCCATATGTAGGTTAAATCGTGAAGCCAAAAAAAGTAGCCTGGTGAAAATCATCGACTTGCCTCAAAGTCAATGTCAACCTTCTTACATACTTCTAAATTGATCTAACAGTCCCCCCCCCCCCCCCCCCCCCAGATCCTCTGAATTGGCGACAGACAACGCGCTATCAAAACGCAATCCCCAAACTACTCCGCCTTTGGGGTAGCCCTCTACTACAGAACAGCTCAGGAAAAATACCCTCTCTACAGTATCAGGAAAAGCTTAAGTATGAGCTCCATACAGGACACGTGTAGTAGAAAACCAGAACTCCTAGGAGAGAACACAATTAAGATAAGAACAGCCTTTTGATGTCTTTGGTATCAAATAGCGTTCCAGACATATTGTGGAGAACATTAACCTGAATGTAATTAGCAGAGCCTTGATCTGGCCTAATGGGACTGTAAATCGAATAGCATCCATCATTAGACTCATATTTCACATCGTGAAAGGTAAAGGAAAATGGAGGCCATACATTTGGGTATCCCAAAGCGAGTGTTCAAACAGTTATTCCAATCAATCATTCGATAGAGGAAGTCAAAACAATTTGAATGGCATCGTGCTTCAAGGCATGGACTTCACAAAGGGTATTTGTGGGCTTCTCTTTGCTCTTGTTTTCTTAAAAAAAGACATTGCATTATGTGTAAGATGCTCGAAATACGATGATGTACTAAAGGAACTAGCTAAACATAGGGCCGTAAGTCACAACAGAGCTAAAGATATAGAGGAATGCGAATATATTTAGTTTTCTGTGAATCTTTCATGAGTTGGCGTGAATATACACGCGATCTTGATGTCATTTTTGCATTCGCCTACATGTATTTTATTAAGACACATACAAATACCTAAATGGACGACTACCCAAGACAATAAAATACTCAATTTGTAAAATAGGCTAATTTGCCAGGAAAAGGACGAAGAACTTGAACAAATAAACACATATTTGCTGAATGTGGTAATGTTTGTAATAACCTTAACTACCACGACATGACTGAAATGTATTATGAGTGTTTAAGGTATCTAACGTGTTTCTTAATCTCTATTGGTTGATATGCGACTACATGTGTATACATGTTATGAATTATGTGTTAATATTTCATATGCTTAAACGAGCTATATAGAAAATCCAGTTGCACATTCACACATTTTGGAATTGAAAACAAAATTATATTCAAATATTGTGTATATCCCCTCTCAATGCAGATTTTCCTGACAACAAAGAATTGGTTAGTTGTAGCTGTTACAAACTAAGCAAGTGTATGTGGGGATGCAATTTGTATCTATAATGTGTTTTTCTGGCACGGAAACACTGTGAGAATTATGTGTTTCTTTATTCCTGTCATAATTCCCCTTTGACAGAGTGGAAGTGAGATGTCGTTAGCAAGGATATTCACGCAGGCAACATTAACCCCGCAGAATGAGCAGCATGCCTCATTTTCTCATCATGCCAAAGTGGCAATATCATCGGCTAACTGTTGCGTCAGCATTACTTCAGTAGTTCGTAAAAAATACTATTTTATTACATTCATATATAGTAGACCTGTATTTGTGTTTTTGAGGGAGAGTGGGCGGTTAGTGGCAACGGCTAAGAGCATTGGCTGTAGGGGCCGCCCCTTTTTGCAAAGCTGATATTTGGAATTTAGTACAAACAAAATATCGTGGAAACAAGCATACGGCAAATTTATAATCTAATAAATATATTTCGTTACTATATGATAAACCAATTTAATGCTCGTTTTGTTTTAAATGTATTTTGTTTGTACTAGACGTTCAATATCGATGAGGGCCTGCCCCGTTAGCTAAGCGATCCAAGGCGATGCCACTGGCTGATCGCTGTATCTCATCAGCGTCCGTCACAGAATCTAATTTAATCTTTGGAATTTGGAATTTTGTTTTTCGTCAGATTTTATTCCATATTGTAGCTAATTCGTGACTAGCCAGTTGTAAGCAGTGGAGAAAACCGGAGTACCCGGCGAAAACCACAGCCCAACCCGAAGTCACTGGCAACTTTCTCACATACCTAGGCCGGGATTCGAACTCAGGCAGTGGTGAGAGACAGAATGCTTTCAGTGGCGGCGCCTTATGCCACACGGCCATCTGAGCAGGCCCTCTGATTTAATCCAACAATAACAACTGGCAAGTGAGGATCTAGCTTGATGTGAAAAAAAAAGTGAGTGAAAGTAAAAGCAGTTAGAGAGCACACGTTTTATTACATTTCTCGTTTGATAATAGTATCTCATGCATATACTCAAGCACGCTAAAACGCCATATCAATTCAATAGATCACTAAACATCAATTCCTCATATTTTACCATAGAGACTTTATTTTATTCAATACCGTGTACAGATGTTAACATGTGAAAGGTCCATATCGACAAACTGCATCTCACATTATGCTTAATTGAGCAATAACCAATTTTGTTGAAACGTTTGGTTTTAACATTTGCCATAACGGTTGGTGCTAGACATAAAATCATGATCTTTGAATAAGTAGGTCACTTGAACATTGTGTAATTCATCTACTGTACTATACTATACTATACTATTTTGTTCCAGTTTCATCGATCTTATATCATCAAAAGCAATCCGAAACGTGACTTTCTCTTCCATATTGTTTAATTGAGTCGAATATTTCAATATTTCGGTTATTTATTCCTTACTGTGGGAACCCTATAGCGGCGGATGTGCTTAGAAAAAGACTAAATGGTTTATGATCATGTAGGTATAGAAAATGGTATGTATCTCGGTATAGATGCGGGTATGTTTTTCGACATGTTGATATGGACTAGGGTACAGCTAACAGTGCAATGAATGCAGAATTCTTGTTTGTTTACAATTTCTTCATAATATATTAAAGTTATGTGTCCACATGACGGTTTTGACCAATTCACGACTGGAGCTAACACAAAGTCTGGTATAACAGGAAATATCTTGAGCAATATTTCGAGAATGTTAGATTGAACAATTACATCACATATAAACCCATTCACAATTTAAGCATAAACAACGTCTGGTATAAAGGGAAATGTTTTTGATACCATAGCTATAGTTTGAGAAGTTTTGACTGAATGGTGAAAGAGAAATACCTTTATGTCAACACTATATTTTGAAACTATTTAACTAATGAATATTTAGCAAATGAGCCAGATGTATACGTAAACGCATTTTGTTATAGGTCCTAGGGTCTATGCTTGTATATATAGGTGAGGATTATCATGTTATGATCACGGTATTCTGGGTACAAGTGGCCAACACTGCCTCCTGCACATATATTAAGAGATATCATATAACTAAACATATGGAGTGGGGCACCTCCTCCCAGCCCCTCCCCCCTCTCCCATTTACCCAATCACATTCATGCTTAAAGTATTAGAATGAGTTTATAATCATGATTATTCATTTGACTAACTTTAACAGAAGCTATATGTATTTCATGCTTGTCAAAATATCAAGAATAATGAAAATATATAACCGAAATAGTCCTTTAGTTAGATATTTTTTATTATGGACATGCTGTCCAACAGGACCAAAGGAAATATAGAAATGATATATTAACTATGAGTGGTATTTCGATTTGCAGGTAGGCTATGTTTACAGCCATGTGATTCGAATACTAATAATATAATATGAAACAGTGATCATCTTACGTAGTAAACTTATGATATGGGCATCTTACACTCCACTTTTACACTATTATTCAAAAGTTATTCCCCAGTCAACCATCATAGTTAATTATCATATCACTAAGAATAAGATTTGACGCAAACGAAATTATAGGATACCTAATTAAATTTTGTCATTTCGCAACATACCGGACGCGGATGCCATAATCCCAGGAGAGCTTTCCAATGTAAACAATATTATCAAGATATAACGTTAAACTTGGCAATGACTAAACTATTATGTTGTGATAGTCACAAAATCTATCGGGACACTAGCATAGAAACAACAGCAGTACCCCTGACGTATGTGAACGTTGACTATCGATAACAACAGGTCAGAAGTCTGCCTGGGGAAGGTAATACACTGTAATTGTAGATAAGTAAGCTGGCGTTGTTTTACAGTCAAGTCAGGCCACAAACCTATTATGGCGAGGGAAATTGAATGGCGGCAGGGCTCGTTACTAAAGGGGAAAGTAATGAGTCAAACAAGTCAAATGCCAATCACATCTATTTAGGACAGGCTTTTCTCAAAGATAGTGAACACTGTTTACTTATCGCACAGCATACGCTGTTGTGTTTCACATGTTGTATTGACTGCACAATTCTGATATCTATAACATGATGTTTCGTATAAGACATTAAACAAAGTGGATGTGAATTTGGAATTTCGACTATCGTCACTTAGGCTAATTAGCGAAGAGCCAGTTGTATGTGGTAGAGGAAACTGGAGTACTCGGCGAAAACCACCGCCTTACCCCAAGTCAACGGTAAATTCCTCACAAGCCCCAACTGGGATTCGAACCCGGCAGTGATAAGAGACAGCGAGCAATCAGTGGCAATGCCTTGAATTACTCAGCCATCTGGGCAGGCCCCTGGTGAGTGTGGGGAGCGTAAAGATACTGCGATTTATGTGAGAAATCCTGATACCTGATGAAGAAGCAACATTTTGAAAAATGTTTGACAGAAAACTATTGTTCCTATGGTTTATAATCCTTTTCAACAAAATTCTCAATACTTTTCCTTCATTTGATGAGTTATATCTTAAGTTGCCAGAACATGTGTGCATTTGAATGCACAGTAGTAGTAGTAGTAGTAGTAGTAGTAGTAGTAGTAGTAGTAGTAGTAGTAGTAGTAGTAGTAGTAGTAGTAGTTGTCGTTGTTGTTGTTGTAGTAGTTTGGATTGGGACATTTTTATATACTGCAATTCTAAGCAATTGTATACTGTTCAATATGATATCATGTCCTTTTGTATACAGATGTGTGATACCTTTATTTATCACAGTTGGTCCTGGAAACCCGTGTATTCTCTTATAGATTAAAATTAGGCTGTTATTAAAGAGCAGTGGTTTATAAGGATGATATCTGATAGAATGTACGGAAAAACAAAAACAACAACAACCGTATAACATAACAACAAAGCAACCGTAGCCCTAACATCGTAGGACTTACCGTACCAGAAAATGTCACTGCTGAAAGGCTAGGAATTCGCAGTATTTAGTACGAGTCATAGACGTTCCAAGATGTCCATGTCATGATGTTCCTATGTGGGTGTTATTTTCACACCATTGTGACGACGTGCCTTGGAGCGATTGCTGGTGGATTGACAGACTAGGTCAACATAACTGTGCCTGACGGCAATTTGTATTACACCAAATCCTCTACTGTTTGCTCTCTCTCTCTCTCTCTCTCTCTCTCTCTCTCTCTCTCTCTCTCTCTCTCTCTCTCTCTCTCTCTCTCGTTCCCTTAGTAGCAGCTTTTTTCTACGTTAAACTCGCTTTTATACCTAATGTCGACTAGCAGAAAGGCCACATGTACATGCAGGGAATGAATTCTTTATTGGTGTCACTTTTTGTCATTGGTCATTTACTTGAAATTTGCCTCAGCTTTTTTATATAATTTTAATACAAAATTGTGCAACCTTTGACTCATTTGTGTAATTGTAACTCCATCACAAACCTGAACGTTGAGCGCTTTAGTTCAGACAAAATCGTCATTGCATGTGTGGGGGTCATGTCAGTGGTGAGTAAACGGAGGTGTCATGAGTTTTCGTGATTGACGTTAGGCCGACCGATGATATTGCTGAATTTGAATATAATATTTTTACAAGTATAAAGTTGAGGAAACGACAGTATATCACTTGTATGTCGTAACTCTAGGGGGTTCGCTTCAGCCATACCATACATAAAGGAGATATTAAAGGATAATGATATAGTTTTACTTTGCTAGCATTGGCTGCACAACAACAAACTATTGCGCTTTTGTGAGTTACTATATCTGAGAATGTGCAGTTCGTGGCCAGGTCCAGTAAGCAAGTGGGCGCTGATACTATTCGGGCAAAGTAGAGGGCAGGGGGTGTCGCCATAATGTGGATTTCTCAGATCAGTTAGGAGGTAATCCGGCAGGTTATTAATTAAAACTAGATATAGTGATACGGTGAAAGGAGAAAGTGTTGTGGTAACGTCATATTTGGAGGAAGTGACTTAGTGACTTAGACTATGTGATCTCCAGGCTCATTGAAATTATTGATAATGCTGGTAGAAGTTACCAAAATCCAGTTACTGTCCTCATCTCAAGCCAAACGGGAATGCGGAGCTTTAGCAATTAAAAAAGGAAAACGTCAGATACTATAAGAAGGGAATGTGTTTGTGCAAGGGGACATAGAGACGCTCAGAATGAATATTACATAGAGTACAAGGATACCAAAGATTTGTTCTGTAAAGGACTAAAACGGCTCCGTGACCGAAAAGTTTGGAGCAAACACTTCTGTAAGTTGGGAATACTCAAGGACACTCTGAATTATGAAAATGTTCATTTTAAACAAGTTAAAGTCTCTCTGGAAGAAAATAGGTCCCTGGAGGATGATGATGATGATTTCTCAAGAGAGGTATTTAATATGGATGAGTTAATTGAGGTTTTCGGGAAATTGAAACGGGGTAAAGCTCCAGGACCAGACTTGATATCGTCCGAACATCTAATTCTTGGAGATCACGGGGTTAAAAATTGCCTGAGCGTACAGAAAAGCACCAAGACTGGTTCCAAAGTCCCATGAGAAAGTTTGAGCTATTACCAGGTTAATGCAAAGTCACTGTAATCAGGTGGATCCTCTTCAACTATAAATAATGGTTCATCTTAACATGAACGTTGAAATCATGTTGAATTGAAGAAAAAATCACTTTCACTTTTGAATTTTCATATGCATCCCATATAACATAAGCCAAAAATTACAATGAAAAAAATCGTTTGCACTCTTCATTCAAAAATGTCAGAAAATAACAGCGTTCATGTCATCACTGATGCTAACTAGGTTTTCACCTTAACCAGTATGATATACCCGATGTTTAGGAGAAAAACAAAAATACCTAATGACCCACTAGTTAAAAATATGGGTGTTAACAGTTATGGATGCCTCATTAGTCAGCAAGGAGAAAGGTGCTAAACAAATTATGTATACTATAGGTTTTATCACGCCATTGATAAGTTTGTCAGGGAAATAATGGAATGTGCTCCACAGGGAGCAAGCGGTAAATGATCCTTGTGAAACTTATCAAATCTCCATCTTCGAGTGAACTGATGAGTGAGCCAAAGAATGCAAAAGCCATTGCTAGTGGACAGGATTCACTCAGCAAAAAGACATTCTACGTTCCAGGTTTTAACGTGGTAGCTTAACCAGCACTAATAAGCGTGTGTGGTATGACCTAGCGACACCATGTGTGGTGAGAATGTCTAAATGAGAGATTTAGTACGTGCACCACGTGCTCAGTCATGCTTCCTCCTTCAGCATTGATTGCGAGAAACTCAACCCTGGGTAGTATACCCTCCTGAAGCAAATTACACGTATAAATCCTGACTGCTGTTAACAGTAAAGTATCACCAGTGTAAAATTAGTGCAATCAGCATTTTAGTAATATCAATGCTAAATAGGGTTAATGTCTTTCCGAAATCTTTACTAATTCTTTGCGTTGAGTTGCTTTAGAAATAATGTGCGGCGAAGTCTTATCGTGTATTATATGGAACACTGGTGTCAAAACAACTTTATTACATTGAATTGACAAATGAATAAAAGGAAGTTCTGTAAGTTGTACCAAGGGGAAAAATGCGTTTGTCCAGTGTCGCATTTGCCAAATAGATTTCAAGCAAGTTTTCTTCCCACGGAGTCTTCAGCTTCAAAGTCTTCATCTGGGCAGAAACATTGATACGCTATTCATCTGTCACAACTGTCTAAACGAATCCCCTGTTTCCGGCAGGACCCACAAGAGCAGACATAATGATCTAACTCATCTTGATGCTGGCAAATGCTATTGAGCCTTTATCTAGTGCAAGCAAGAACCGGTGTCAGCAGCTTGGCTATATAACGGTTTAAGAAAAATAACCACGCTGCTTGGATGCATAGCGGTATGGAAAGGTCGCCAGCACTGGTGTGCTCAGAATTTTGATAGTCTTTCAATGGCTGTACATATATTGTATGGAATTATTTGTACCTATTTTTATTTTTATTTTTATCGAGATGATTTAAACAAACAATATCCCTTATCGTGGACATATATTGTGTGTAGTCACAAAAATGTATGCATTCATTTAATTTCGAAATGGACCTGGTTAGCTTACATATTTTCAAAAAGATATACCATCCATTATTGAAATGTGCCATTGTCATGATAGCTATTTTCACCTGAGTTAAACTTTACCTTGTTATATTATGTGTGTTCTAATCAATTATGCACTATATTCCTATATTAAGTTGTAAAGTATATTGCTGTAATCAATTTTACACTCTAAATATATTATGCACTTAATACTTTAAAAGAGAATATTTCAAACGAACCGTAAATTCAGTGTAGCTTAAATTGGCTGACGAAAACGTCTGTACGGAAACAATAAATGTGAATAATTGTTCATTCTCAACCAAGCAATTTGAGGCATAGCCAAAAGTCAATACACAAAGGGAATAAATCTAGAAAAACTCATAAACTTGGAATAAAGGAATTAAAATACATACCATTAGGTCGTACCATGAACTTTTCAAAATGGCAACACTCAATTTAGCGGCAAACAAGTTGAGAGTTGATATATAAAGGGCAATCGATCACGCCCTACACCTTGACGTCTTGTTTGACAAATGAACACACAACGTGACACATTAATCAGGTAAATGCAAGCGTTACATGTGTGCATTGTTTTATTTATTACCCAATGGAATGAGTCAGGCAATCTAAGGGAACGTATCTTCTTGACTGATGAAAAAGATACGTTCTGTTTTATGATGTCAATTGCCTGACCTTTTCAAAGTTCACCAACCTAATTAAAATAGATTGCTTATATGACCGATTGGTTAAGTATGTTAATTCTATGACACTGTCAAAGCGATTTCGTAATCATTTTTTGCATAACATGGACCTGTTGTGAAGCTCATTTAAAATGTACATTCAACAGAACTGCATGTGTGATGCTCGCCCTTGTTGTAGACTCAACAGTTAATAAAATTTAGTTTTTGGTTGCGAGAGTTTTGGTTTAATTAGGTGACAAGAATACATGCACTGAGCCCGGCTATGATGTTGGGTATCCATTGACATCTTAACTGGTGTAAAGGCTTTTACTTTTATGTTTGTGTACGATGTTGTAACAAATCCTTACAGCAGGTACTACTATAACTGCTTATTGATTCTTTATTGTGTCATGAAATCAAAGTCGATGAGAATTTCTATTGGAGAGGGAAACTGCATTATTATAAGAAAGCATTCCTCTGCAAAGTTTATTAAACACGTTTTTGTCCTTTGAAAATCAAATAATATCGTCATAAAATTAGTTAGAGGAGATGTGATATCTTGAAAATGAATATAAAATCCTGGTTATCAAAGTTGTGCTAGTCATCATAACTCATATTTCACGATACACAAAATAGTAAAACATTAAATGGTGAAAGTGCTGGTGTTTTCTGTAATCAGAATGCATATCAATGAGGAAAGTAAATGCAGTTTCTCCTTGCACAGAGAACCTGAAGTCAAGAACCCCTCGTGTATTGCCAATTGGTCTCGCCATGCTATTAGCTTTATTTTATATCTGCTATGTATATTTACTTTATCACTATATCACTCGCCAAATGCTTAAGGGGTAATTTAAGTATGTAAGTGTAGGTAAATTTGACATCATCCAACCATTTTGCCCGAAAGCATGATTTATTGCAATATTAAATAATCCTGTGACCTTCATTTATAGCGGTACACTCATTAATGTGATAATTCTAGCATCATGACAAATTTTCCTGTGGAACTACCATAACGGATTTGGACTAGATAATGCTGGCCAATGAAAGAAGGAAATACAACCTTTGGTACAAGCCATTTCTGTTTCCCACACCTATTCTTAAGCTCACCTCGACTGGTGATTCAAAGAGCTATACATAAGGACGCTTGAAAACTGTCATCTAAAATATTATCTTAGTGCATCGTTTTGGAGGTTGAAAGAATGTAGGTGCTAGAGCTAAGTATTCGTTGCATAACAAACTATTTGCTATCGTATTTTCATTTCTCGTTTAAATGTCCTAATTTTCAAAAAAAGATGAATGTATATGAGGATGGAAGAATGGACTTGTTTAATGCCACAAGGAAAAATTAGATTGATAATTAGGCTAATATCTGCTGATATACTGATCCTAAAAGATGTATGAAGGCGAGGATAACAATATGAGCGTGTTTATACTTCACATATGATCTATGCGTCAAATGTGGTAATACATATGAAAGATCCTTCTTATCATGAAACTACATTTCATCACAAACTGGTAAGAATTACAAAAACACACCTGAAAACCCTAATTTCTCATAGAATTACAAGAAATTATGATGACCTGGTTACTAGGTTGGGAATGGATCATAATTGATCTTCATACGGATAAGTGAATCTGATAGGGGACTAGATTAATGTTTACCTCCTCTGACTTAAGTGCTAAATGCTATCAGATTCATGTGATGTATGTGCCCTTCCAGTTAGAGATAGAGATTTGAGCATAGGCCAGTGACAATTATATGCGCATGTAAGCCCTATGTAGATCCCAATAAACTTAGCAATTGATATATTTAGCTTCAGACTGGAGAGTCTGAATCCATTAGATCACGTTGTGGTTGTTGACCCCCGATAGTTGATTCTTTCATGCAGATAACCCACCAAGAGTTTAACACATTGAAATAATCTCCCTGCAATGTACATAGTATCATGAGTAAATTCGTTGGAGTTTTAGTGCCAGAAATCGATCGTGTCATGTGACACTATGCACATAATGAGTTTTGCCTTAAAAATGCTCTCAATCTTAATCTTAGATGAAGCCTAGAAATCTGAGGAGATATCCCAATGATATTCTTACACTTGAAAGAACAAGAGTAAGTTTTGTAACCACATTTTGCACCGAACGGTCTTTCTTATCACCAAATCTGTTTTGGCTGTTTTGTCCAGTGAAATACCACATAATTTAGGGTTCTACTTGTCGAGAGGATTGTGTTAATGAACATTTTTGAACCCTGTCTCAAATTATTCATCTTAAAGGAAGGCTTTGGTTTCGTACAAAAACTTGTTTGAACTACCTTTATACTACACATAATCACTTCCTGATTGCATTTCCATTCTCCCATGCTGATTTTGGCCTAAACAGCAATTTGTGTATTAAGCCCCTTCCTGCTGGTGTATAGCAACAGGTCCCCATAGCAACCCCAGCAGGAGGTGCAGCATACAGTGAGTGGATACAGCACCCTCACTGGCACCCTCACTGGCTGCTTTAGTAGTAGGGCAAGGTGCATGTTCAGGTAGTTTCCTTGAATGGGCAGTGTTTTTAGATAAAAAATGGTAAAATACTGCTCAGCATATGACTGCTATAACTACTGTGGAACCTCAGGATTAAGTTTTCATCGGATACCTAAGGATGTTGTAAGAAGGAAACAATGGATTTCTGCATTGGAACTGAAAAGGCAGCTGAAGTGGGACTGTGTTTGGATTTGTTCAGACCATTTTACACCTGATTCATATGAGAACACTAAACATGAACTGGGTCTGCACAAGAAAAAGAGATTGAAGAAGAATGCAATCCCAACTATATTTAGCTACAAAAAACAGGAAGAGACTACTGGACGCAAACGAAGGATTGAGGAACGTGAACGTAAACAGGTAAGGATTCTAGATAAATCTTTTCATTTTAAGAATTATCTTTAATACCTCATTTCAGAAATACTTTACTGGTTTCCTTTCATCAATATCTGAATGTTGATCCCAATGCTGCCTGATTTTGTAATGAAAAAGGGAAACCTGTTTGTGAGCAGTTGATGTGAGAAATGCTTCTTTTTAAAACATTTAAAAATAATTCATGACCTTCCTACCAATTGTTAATGCAAATGGTGTAAATGTTTCTCCAACCACTTGGCATCATGGGGGTTAAAGCAATATCAAATCTTTCCAAGTGCAATAGAAAGAATTCCCCTTTTGTTTATCTGATACATCCTGCCAAACAGGAAATTTCTCATAAATGCAATTTGCTAATTGAAGACAATGGCAGTTACTCACCCACCAAATAATTATTACAAACAAGTCACATAAATCCAGCAATTTTTAAGATTTTCCCTCATTCACTCTATTCATTGTTCTGTAGAAATTTGCCTTATTTAATGATAAGTTAAACAGATGCGTATGAAAAAAAAAGTTTTAAGTATGCATTGTAAAGGGATATTGTAGAAAAGGGTTGGAGAAACATTTACACCATTTGCATTAACAATTGGTAAGAAGGTCATGAATTATTTTTTAAATGTTTTAAAAAGAAGCATTTCTCACATCAACTGCTCACAAACAGGTTTCCCTTTTTCATTACAAATTCAGGCAGCATTGGGATCAACATTCAGATATTGATGAAAGGAAACCAGTAAAGTATTTCTGAAATGAGGTATTAAAGATAATTCTTAAAATGAAAAGATTTATCCAGAATCCTTACCTGTTTACGTTCACGTTCCTCAATCCTTCGTTTGCGTCCAGTAGTCTCTTCCTGTTTTTTGTAGCTAAATATAGTTGGGATTGCATTCTTCTTCAATCTCTTTTTCTTGTGCAGACCCAGTTCATGTTTAGTGTTCTCATATGAATCAGGTGTAAAATGGTCTGAACAAATCCAAACACAGTCCCACTTCAGCTGCCTTTTCAGTTCCAATGCAGAAATCCATTGTTTCCTTCTTACAACATCCTTAGGTATCCGATGAAAACTTAATCCTGAGGTTCCACAGTAGTTATAGCAGTCATATGCTGAGCAGTATTTTACCATTTTTTATCTAAAAACACTGCCCATTCAAGGAAACTACCTGAACATGCACCTTGGCCTACTACTAAAGCAGCCAGTGAGGGTGCCAGTGAGGGTGCTGTATCCACTCACTGTATGCTGCACCTCCTGCTGGGGTTGCTATGGGGACCTGTTGCTATACACAAGCAGGAAGGGGCTTAATACACAAATTGCTGTTTAGGCCAAAATTAGCATGGGAGAATGGAAATGCAATCAGGAAGTGATTATGTGTAGTATAAAGGTAGTTCAAACAAGTTTTTGTACGAAACCAAAGCCTTCCTTTAATACTTCTGCGCCCAAGAAAGTGAGATATCATTTCATAAACTTTGCATGTAATGATAAGGTCTGCCAAACACAGACAATATATATATATATATATATATATATATATATATATATATATATATATATATATATATATATATATATATATATATATATATATATATATATATATATGTATATATATATATATATATGAATATATATATATATATATATATATATATATATATATATATATATATATATATATATATATATATATATATATATATATATATATATATGTATACATATATATATATATATATATATATCGAGTAAACAGACAGGGGGGTTAGTATCGCCGTATCGCACCCAAGTAAGAATGAATTTAGTAAGATGTTATGGCAGCCGATGGTCTTTGTGTGCAGTGCAGTCATTAAGCAACTACTCACTTATTCATGTTTAGGATGGGCTTTGAAAGTCTCGTTCATGCAAAGGAAATAGTTTATTAATGGATCACTGGCAATGACAAAATAGCGGGTTTGGTGTATTATAGTCGGAACGTATTCAACGTATCAACCTAAAATAGTAAGTACGTGCATACGTCTAATGTCTTATTATATTAGAATTCAACGTTTGGAAGTTAACACACCACACCACACAACAACCTATATATTCCAGGTATTACCAGGCACAGACTTCTTCTATTAACTTAAACTACAACAGTTCCCTCTTTCGCCTGGCGTATTGTACAGTAATTAATAAAATGTGTGTGTTGCAAGCACTGACATATATATATATATATATATATATATATATATATATATATATATATATATATATATATATATATATATATATATATATATATATATATATATATATATATATATATATATAATTTTCTATATCATTCTCAAAGGGACACGATTGTCTTGAGCCTTCGGAACTATATAAGATATTATATTACATTTGGCCTGATACACTTTACGATCAAATTACGAACACCGTGATTGATGTGCTATTAATACTAAATGCACTAAACGGATCATATTCGTTACTTTTCTAATATGATACACTAAAGTGACCACCATTGTGTTTCGTGTCAATTATAGAGTATTGATCGCATTGGTCACAGTGAATTTATCCTGATAGGATCGTAATGGGGTCATAAAGAAGTCGCTATAAGGTCGCAACTGTTTTGTGCTTGTTGTAGTAATGGAACGGTAGTAATCTGGCAGTCTGAGCTTATAAAAAGGCCCATATTCTTTAGGAGCTAATTACATTCCGGATATATTTATTTGATTCTATTTGGTAATGGTCATAGTCTTGTATTATATTGTGAAAGTGGAAAATATGCTTACTACAATGTAAGTCAAGTGGGTGGGTACATTTAGTAACGACATTTAATTTCTGCACTAAATGAACATTAACTGCTGACTGGGCGCTATACAAGACCGCGCACAATTTAGCCAACCAGTTACCTAGGAATACATAAAATCGCAAGCCTGTGACGTCAAAGCCACAGAAAGCTCTATCCCGCAGCTATTTATAATGTGCCGTGAAAACGCGTGTCTAGTAAATGGCTTGACCAGGCAGCCGGGGATTCTTGGTCAACCAGTCGACCAGTTGTTTGCAGATGACTGGTCGACTAGTGCAAAAATGAAATACTTTTACTGTAACAGCCACTTGGCCATACCGCAATAACGTGCCTAATAACGTCGGCCACTTGTTCCTTTATACTCTTCAGTGTAATGATGACGACCATACGTGAGAATTTTGTCTGTTTCGGCGGATCCAACCGGGAGCCCTACGTGCCGTTATGACAAGCCATTCTAGAATAACCCTGCTCGGGTTTCGTAGATGTATGCAGTGGCGCGAACTTTGCTATATTTTAAGGCTGCTTCTTGAACCATGCTGGCTTTGTTTATGTAGTTAAAGAGCTTTTTCAATCACGACATTCCGTTTTATTTTCTTGGGGAATATTCGGTTTTCAACTTGGATCTTTTATATTGACTTTGAGCATACCTTCCATTTTACACCAACAAAGCACGCCATCCAGTTGACATCCAAACTATTTCTAAAATGTTCTCAAAATGTGTAACTGTTAAGTTATCCTCTTTTTATTTATGAAGTTGTGGATGAATACCTCAAAAGCGGACTGTAATTGCCTTTACACTAAGGTAACAAGGAAGTTCTATATCATTCCCTTATGGTACATCACTAACATATCTATATCCGACAGGAAAAACTGGTTCTGAAAAGGCCAGAGTTCTTTAGCAGATATTCTTGATGATCGAGGAAAATCGCAACATTACAAGAAAAGGGTAAGAAGGGTAAACGGGTTACAGATGAACTTTCTTGAGCACGAACAACTCCAGTGTTACTTATATGTGCTATGTGCTAGGATTTGCAACCAAATGTACATAACAAATGGGATGAAATTTTAGATGAAGATATTTTTTTGATACAAAAAGCTTTCATATATATATATGTTTGAAATGAAGGAAGGACCTTTTCCAAACTACAGACAGTTTAGGCTCATACATAGTCGAGTACTAACTAAGAAAACCTTTTTGAAATGAATCTTTCACCAGACAACTTGTATCATATTGCAACTTAAGCCCCGAAACAGTTAAACCCGCATTTCTTGAATGCTTACAAGCAACTAAATAATTTAACAAGTAATATACAGAAACCATCAAACGGGAAAACAGCACAGGCTGTTTGATGTAAGATATCTCTTAAAACTGCAAATGTCTTTGGAAGAGAGGCAATCAATGTTAGAACAAATGGAAAAAAGTTTCTTTCGAATTTGCTTTAGGTTTGAACTCCTCTCACCTCAATCATTCGCTTGGTCGCTATGTAAACAAGGAACAATGTGAAGTGCTGTCCATGAATACCTTGCAACTAAAAAAATCCATAGGAGATTACCTTTCTCTTCCATTGTCTATCTCGTTTTAATATGATATGAGTAAACTCTCGTTGACATCATCGAACTATGCACAAGTGCAATAGTAAAAAGTGCAATAGCTCATACGGTTAAGTTATTGAACTAAACATTGCTAATGATTGACACACCTGCAAAATAACGCTATGTATGTGTTACCTTAACAAGACGCTGTTCAATAAACAGCCACAAAAAGTATGTACATATGGTGTCGTCCACTCAGAGAGTTCCTAATTAATAAAACTTGAAATAGAATACGTATATTAGTGACAGGATGATGTGATTGTACACTCAGACTGAAGAGCAGGAGTCGCTCATTGTAGCTATCATCATTAAGCAATCCAATTATAGAGGATGTCATTGGGGACCTATCTGGTTGCCTAATCAAGGGTTTAAGGCATCGAGTTATGTTCTATGTAATCACTTTTGAGGTAATTCCAGAATTCCTTAATGTTCGTTAATGTGAATCACGAGATCCTAAGCTTTTCTTCCATTTTCTGTAGTTATATGTACAATGCACTCCAGTAGGCATTGTTTCTTATGAGCCAATATTAGCGGTGTCAGTCATCAAATATCTTACTTGAGCACGCATAAACAGTTTGATTATGTTGAAATCAAGCACATTTACATTTTCTTGAAGTGCAGTCGATTTCCAAACTACGCAGTGAATGTACCGTGACCAATGTATGCGCATTTGAAAACAAACACACATTGGTAAAGCGCGTTCTCAAAGTGTACGGAGTGTTTGTTAGTCAAAGGATCAATACATTGGAATTCCTATTCTCGTTTCTCTATTTTGTTTGTACCTACATATTTCTAACCACCACACGTGCATAACATTACAACTTAAAGTAAGTATGGTTCTTAGACCTTGTTTCTATTGAACATACTACTTTATAAGTCCAGCTTCCCTTCTTCGATAGCATTCCCCGTGAGTTTAATATATGGGCAGTAGGAATGATGCATCATCACCTTATAGAACCTGAACTTGCAAATGATCGTCTTTAAACTCGTATGCTATGTTTCAGATCACATCTAATGGTGTACATGTTTATCAAGATACAAAGCTCTCATAGGTCACTTCTAAAACCATTTTCGCTGGGTATTGTTAGATTTCGTTCCCTATCCCTTGTTATGCTAACCGAAACAATCGCCATGTTTATTATACCCTTACCCCTGCTTATGTGTATTAAGAACATAAAAAGGCCACTACTAATGTTGGGTTTCATTCCGGCAATACTGCGTGTTACATACATGTGAACATACGGTTAAAATATAGGGATTTGTTAAAATTTAAAGGGAAGAAATGAAGCAAATGCATTCTTTGATTTATGTACCTGTATTCTGGCCTGAAGTGAGGTCGATGGAAAACATTTTTTACGTAAATGTACTGTCCAACGTTACCTACCCAAAGGTGCATTTTGCAAATGAATTATTTGTCTCGCGAGGCAACCACAGAAAGTGCCTCTCTTTATATACAGTCCTGTGGGCAGCCTTCAATTTGTCAATGTCACGCGTGGGTAGCGTCCACGTCTTACTGCCATACGTCAATGTGAGGCTGCAGAGCACACACTGCATCATTCAGCACCCTATGAGCTCTACGACTAAGTATACGCTACATTTTGCATTAAAGATTCAGTTTAACTTGAAATATGGATGTCTGTATCATTCATGAATTATCCTGGCGCCATTTGACTTTGCCAATAACTTAACCTATATGTATGCTACCTGCTGACATCCTATGGATTTCTTCCCAAGGTATACCAAGCCATTTAAGTTTACCAGTAGGATATGCTACCTGCTTATACTATAGCATAAACACTCCGATATGTTGGTTTCATATTTACCGTCATTTTTATCGTCAAGTTAAATACCAAACGGACCGACAGTGGAGGGTAAAAGTGTACCAAAGAACCATTAACTGACCAGCGATTAACGAAGCCAAAATCTGCCTTCTCACACGCTTAACCCTTTTGCTGCTGGTGGCTAATTTGGCCCATACAAGAGGATACAAAAAACTGAAAATGACGGAAACCCTGTCAAATGGGTACTCATCTGAGAGTACTCAGCAAGAACTGCCCAATGAACATCAACATAACAGGGTTTAGATGGCTTTCAAAATATCTTTACGTCTCAGAGGTTTGGCCTGATCGCTATACAAACGTGTGGCGTTTTGAGGTGCTGCCGATGGCACCTTCCTTGTGCTTTGGACGAAAGTAGCCTCGGCATTGGAAGGGCTTATATTCAAATCCAGATTTGGTGCAATAGTGATGCAATCACATCCCCTGCGTAACACATTGGACAGCTTCGCTATGGAGGCAGCCTCTATACAATCTATAAAATTTACATTCAATCGCAAAAAACTATCAAATCGAACTGTTTTGGTACTACTAATTGGAAATCTATTTGACCTTAAACGGTTGAAAACTGTTTTAATTGTGTGATAAGAAGGATGTCGGCATATAACGATTTGAATGGTTCACTCCGTCTAGATAGTCGTGGTTGAATATGAAAGGGTGCTGTTGTTGTTGCTGTAATGATGATTATTCTCACAGCGCTGGCTGGCTGCACATGACAGATTGGAGTGCCTGTTGAAGTATGTAATGTGCAGCAATCTATGACATATTTGATTACCCCTGGTCACCGAGCGGAGATTTTAATCAACAAAGCACTTTGTAAGTGACAAACCACAACTGCCTTTAGCTATATCTTTCAAGCACAAGAAAGCCACATACACCCCCTGCAAATGACATTTGGTGTGCACGCAATTCCTAATGCGTTGGAGCTTTTTTGAATTCATGATGATCTATACGTTCATCTCAACGTACATTTAATCGCAAGGAATACGTTTTGCCATGTGCCTCACAAAAAGTATTTTATGATGCAAAAAATTACGCAATAAGTCACAAGGCCTATAACCTTATCAGGGCTCTGACAAGGATTGCTTGTGATAAGTGGCGCATAAAGAACCTTAACGTTGGGTCTAAGCCTTTTCGCTCTAGAGATATCATTGTAGTTTACTACTCTGACGAACCTACGTATTTTTTCTTTTTATACCTAATAGATTTACTAGTACTATTAATGATGGGTTTACTGATTGCGATTTATTTAAGACGTCTGGTCATACATGATATCTTATCAAATAGCTGGATTCATTATGAGGGTCCAGATGCTTATAGAGCGCATAGTTTAAAAATACAATGAGGAATAGATTGGACTATAGCCCAGAAAATCACAACGCAGTAAATCAATACTTATTATTTAACAGAAGTACACGTGTGAAATCCATCAGTTAGTTTAGAATGGTATTATACAATTGTACGGAGCGTCTTTGGCTATAAGCCTATTGGCGATATCGGATAATGCCCCGGTAAATCCTATCATCCCCGATTAGCATAAGCTGTCCACAGTGTCCTGACACAGGAGCTCGTGTGCAGCATTTCGCCGTGAGATGACAGATATTGATTTGTTCTTTAAGAAGACACATTTGAAGGACAACCCATCTTTGTGAGTATTTAATTTTTCTACCACAGATAGGCATTGTTTTAAAACTTTTTATCCGGCTACTTCATATCAAACATTACCTAACTGTGGATAAACGCATACCTACGTTGTCATTCTGAATGTTTGAAAGATTAGATGCACTTATTGATACGTTAAAAGAAAAACATTGCACATATAAATGGAATCCATGAGTTCTGGTAAGTGAGTTATTTGACCATTTACAATAGCTGAAGAATGTTGGAGGATCGCACATTCAGTGTCAGCAGTAGTTTAAGGAATATCCCAAAGAGGGCGTCCCAAAGCGGACGGCGGTCATACTTAAGCACTCCCTCTGTACACAAATGACATTTTGGAGAGGGACCGTACAAGTTGGATGTACACCTTCCTCTTTAGGTTCATTGCTTTTTTGTTCTGTAGTTTCATAGGATTCAACAGAAATTAAAGTCGTCCATATTGGAGTGCAATGTACATAGTTAATATTGGCGCGGCCACATGGATGAGGTGCACAGTTTTTACACTAAAATGTGGACTGATGAATATTTCTGAGTTAAGCGTTGAGTACATAATTGTTACCTTTAAACTCGATCTTAAGACTGCCTTCCTCTCCTTACGTCACAGACAGGCCATTCTCACCGAAACACGGTGTAGATTTATGAAGGCCTGGCGTGTTAATGGAGAAATAATAGTCTAGTCTGTGGTTGATCACAAGGCGCAAGTCTTCACGCAGAGGCGTTAGCCACACATTAACCCCTGCCTGTGGCTAGTTTAGGACGTGACCTACTTTTCTAATTATCCCAAAGGAAAAGGGCAATGTCCTAAAAGCAAAGCATCCGAGATTGGCACTTACATCTTCTAAAACGTGGGTGTTGTGCTATATCATACAAATAACTAATCCATCATCTCAATTTCTTGTTTGGTTTCTAAATTGGTACCGTGTTAAACAACCTAGACTACTTATACTTTTCTGTTATCTAAACATGTTATTTTGCTTTAGAAGGATTTATAGTGTTTGAGCCTACCATGAATAGGCCTGAAAATCGGAAAAGGCAACTTTTCTATGAATCGATAGGAATACTGTTGCTTACGTCAATAGAGCTCAATCAATCCAATTTTATTCAAAACGGATGATATTTAAATCTGCCCTTTCAGCTAACAGATCAATATGTTAGCCGCATTGTTAATGCGATGTATTTTGGCTTTGCTTTCCATTAGTTTCTTTCAAACCATGGGTTTAGCTGCGGCTAGAGTGCTGGTTGCTGCCACTTTTTTGTAGAGATACAAGGATTACCAATTGGAGAGCGGAACACGATTTATTTCATTTGGAATAACATGGATATGGGCACTTAAATATAGATTCTGTAAAAGTAAATGGTGATATGCCTCTTGTTTGTGAGACACACGTTATGAACAGTTTGAATAAAAATGCAGATTGGACCCCCATCAAGCCCATGTATGAGTAATTGTCATCAATAAACACATAGAAATATGTTCGCTATTTAATCAATATCCAAATATTTGCACGAGTTAAATGTGACTCTTACTGTACTTTTTCACTGTACCCTGCAATATACATGCTGCCTTGACAATCATGAAGATTCGCATGTATATTTCTAACACTCTTTACAGCAAAGGGGAACATTCATGAGTGCATTTTAAAATCGCTAAGCATGTCGAGCAAAGCATTTTTGCATGTTTAATACAGGTTAAAATGTACAGTATGTATATATATTTATATATATATATATATATATATATATATATATATATATATATATATATATATATATATATATATATATATATATATATATATATATATATATATATATATATGTGTGTGTGTGTGTGTGTGTGTATGTGTGTGTGTGTGTGTGTAAAATGGAAACTATTGCACGTACCTCTCTGTTAGCCGAACAACTCTATGTTGGGCAAGCAGTTAAGTGTTTCTTATCAGGTTCCACGAGTCCGGTGGTTTGCCGTCACTGACAACATCTTATCTAGGAACCATACGTATTCTCCAGCAAGAACTAGTTCTACCCTGACCACTCCACAAATCAATGCTACTTTGTTTGATAGCAAGTGCATTTCTGTTATTTGTGTATTCTTCTAAAAGAGTTTTATAAATGACTAATTTAGCTTCAGGTACTAAACTGATGTTGCATAAGTTTTCTGATGATTTTATACGAAGCATCTATGATTTTATACGAAGGAAATATTTAGAATTGTATGTGTTTTTGATTTGTTTTTCCCATTTAGAGAAAGCCAATACCCAGGAGATGTACTGATCCTGTTACTGAGTCATATATACATTTATAAATATATATATATTTATATATATATATATATATATATATATATATATATATATATATATATATATATATATATATATATATATATATATATATATGTATATATATATATATATATATATATATATATATATATATATATATATATATATATATATATATATACATACTGACACATATCGAAACTGGCTAACTCTATATGCATATAACCAATACAGTAATGGGTGTACTTGTCCAGGGTACTGCACCTCGCTAGGGAAGTTTGGCACATTTTGTTTGGTTTTCTAAAAATATTCACCATCGTGTTATGAATCAGTGTGTTTACTTGGTGGAATTCTCGACATGAGTGAATATATATCACTCCTTATCGCCAGTTCTGAGATGTAAAAGTAGTCATGCAAATCGGACGTCTAACACTTAAGATAAATATCCCTACTGATCAATTTTATGGGAAAATGAAAGTGCTGCCATGTATCTTAACATACCTATTTACAGTGTAAGGAGCCTGTTACGTCAAGTTGTGTGTACTAGCGACTTCGAATAACTTTAACCTGATACTCTGGCCTGTTTCTTCGACGAAATATGACTTTTTTTTTCTTTTTTTTTTTTTGGGGGGGGGGGGGGGGGGGGGGGGGGGTATTTGTACTCACTACTATATCTCTCCATGACCCCGGCCAATCCTGTTTTTTGATTGACTTTGCTACTAGAACCATGCAATCTCGATATGATAGTACGCCTATATATGGTAGCACTTCTGAATCAAGTTTCTTGATAAAGAAGAGATTAAGAATGAATATAACCAAACGTACGTTGTTTCTGGCATTACAATTAGGTTCTTTTAATCACGTTACAACATATACCTAAACCTTTGTTTAACACTGACGTGTATTAACTATTTATGCGCTAGACTCTTATTAACGCTTGTAATTATGGCTAATTTAGAATACAATTATAGGGGCATCAACCTTTAATCAGTAATGATGCATTTCTATCGTCACCGTCCCTTTTTCATAGGAAGCAGTGGCGCATTTTGCATAATAATTATTACGAATAACTGCCATTTCCATTTTGATCAGTAGAAAGTACAAATTGCCACATTTATGTATCTGCGGTAAGCTGATGTGAAACGACAGGTGATTGTCCATCAAAGTCAACGACATGGCATTATGTGGATTCCTATTTCAATGTGCTATACATTCCCACTTAGACCCAGCCACCGTTACTTTTCATCACACTCCACAAACTCAACAATGCCTTTGAAGTGTACTATTTGTTACTTTGGTCGGCTACGTATCAACTAATGCACAGCTCAGCCCAGTGCTCATCGCTAATGGATGTACATGCTGATCGTAGATTGCAATCTATTAAGAAAAGTGCGGATATGGAGAATATTGAACACACAGGAGTCGCATTTGTTAGGCCACGTTGGTGACCCTGAGATAAGTGCAAGGCATGGATTCTCCACTATGTAGAGTACACGAGACCTAGAGGTTAGGGCAAGTTAGTGACACCAAGGAAAGTTTAAAATATATATATTTTTTGTAGTGTACAGAAGACATAACGGTTTGGGCAGGTTTGTTTCCCCAAATTAAGTGCAACACATGGATTCTCTACTATGTACCGTACAGAAGACCTAAATGTGGGGGCAGGTTGGTGACGCAAAGATAAATGAGAGCAGTGGATTCTCCACTATGTGGCTTTAAGAAGGCCGAGAGGGTTGGGCAAGTTGGTGACGCCAAGAAAAGTTAAAAACATGGATTTTTTATATTGTGGGGTACCTGGATGTTTGGGCAGGTTGATAACCCCAATATTATCGATCATGTAGCGAACAGAAGACCTAGGGTTTGGGCAGGTTGGTTGGTGCAAGGCACGTATTCTCCACTATTTAGCATAGAGAGACCTAGTGATCTGGGCCGGTTGGTTACTAGTATCCCAAGATAAGTGCAAGGCACATATTCTCCTCTATGTGGCTTACAGACAGCTAGAAGTTTGGGCAGGTTGGTGACCCTAAGATAAGTGCAAGGCATGTATTCTCCACTATATAGTATATAGAGACCTGGAGTTGTGGGCAGGTTGAGGACCCCAAGATAAGTGCAAGGCATGTATTCTCCACTATATAGTATATAGAGACCTGGAGTTGTGGGCAGGTTGAGGACCCCAAGATAAGTGCAAGGCATGTATTCTCCACTATATAGTATATAGAGACCTGGAGTTGTGGGCAGGTTGGTGACCCCTAAGATAAGTGCAAGGCACGTATTCTCAGCTACACGTATGTAGCGTACATACACATAGAGGTTTTGGCAGGTTAGTGACCACCCTCACTGCAGCATGCAGGAGAGGTTCGGGCAGATTAGTTGCTTTGAAAGAAAGGTAAAACATCAGCAGTTCAGTGCTATCCAACATGCATGAATCTCAGTAATTTGAGAAGATCAATCTATTCTTTTGAAATATATCTAAAATATGATAGAGTGGTATTCTCTACTTTTATATATACATAGTTCCTGTTTGAATTGGTGAGACATGGATTCTCCACTATGAAACCCACGTATACAGAAATCATAGTTTTTGGAAGTTTGATATACTTTAAAAGTACGAGAAAGGCAATGTCCCCTTCTAAACAAATAGGACTCCCATTTTGGGTGATAAGCTTTTACTTTTTAAAGTGCGAGAGAGGATCTGAGCAGATTGGTGAAACCATAATAAACGAGCACGATAGGGATTGTGCAAGAGTACAATTAGTTAAGCATGGTTGACCTATTTAGAACCGTGCAAGAGGGAAGTCTCCTCCTTCAGATATCATTGAGTTTTATTGGTTTGGGAATTCTGTGCTGATTTCTTTGGAAGATGGTTGAAAAGCATTGGTCCAGGCAGGTTGATCTTTTCTGAAAGCGCAAGGGAGGATTCTGTACTAACGAATGTGAACGAGTCCTAGTAGTTTGGGCAGCTTAATGACCTCGTTAGAAAGATGCAATGGATCCTGAATTATTCAATATACCATAGTCCCAATGGTCAAGGTAGATAATTGCCCCAGTGGTAAAATGCAAGATGTGGAATTTTGACTAATAGCACGCAAGGGTTCTATCTTATTGGACTAGTGCATAGGCTAGTTAGAAAGGTGCAAGATGGGGAATATCAGTGACTTATCCTTAAGTAGTTATGGTTCCAATGGCTGAGCTAGGTTGTTTTTTCATTCTTTTAGAAACGCTCAAGGTGGAGATGCCATGCCATGGTATATATATATATATATATATATATATATATATATATATATATATATATATATATATATATATATATATATATATATATATATATATATATATATATATATATATATAAATATATATATATATATATATATATATATATATATATATATATATATATATATATATATATATATATATATATATATACATACATACACACATATATATATATATATAACCTAATGCCCGTCATATACTCTGCAACTATCCTGAATTCACGACAGTGTTTTTGTCTTTAATTTTTGGTTTGAACAAAATTACCCGATTTTTCTTCAATGCTAGGTATTGCATAAGTTCTTAGACTTCATTCTCATCTTTGACCGACACCTTACAAAATCATGTTCATCTTGATATGAGACTGTTTGCATTTCACAACAAAGGAATAACTGTAAGGTTACTTTCTTTAAATCGAATATGAACATATTTGCTTTTATTCTTAACTTCTTGAATGGATATATATTTACTCATTTGGATGACTGAAGTGTGCGATAACGTCAAGTCTCATTGAATATTATCTGTGCCTCCATGACGAAGAAAAAAATATTATTGCAATTAGGCTAGTTAAGCTCTCGATTTTCCCGACATGCGTGTGTTAATCATCACATCCTTGTTTCGGTCCACACAATCTGTGTTCTGAATCACACGCGATCGTGACTTTCTTGCTAGTCCAGTGTATGTGAGATATGTCCCCCTTCACAGTGTGTCAATTTCTCTTGCACGAGGCGTATCAGGAAACAGATAGTGACTGACTAGGCCACTTAGTGTTGAATAGGCTTAACCAAAGCCGTCCTTATTGCGACCGGGGAGAGACAGGCCTGACATTTAAGGCCATAACTCCCAAACTAAGGCAACTTTTGAAAGATGTTTCAAGGATGAAAATTCACTAGACCTAAAGTAAGAATTCTCATTCAAATATTTTGTGAATGAATGATTTATATCTAAGTAATGTGATATTGATCCAGTTGAAAATTTCATAAACGACTCTTAATAGCATGAAGGGGTTAAGGAAGGCTGCTTTATCTTTCCGAGATGTATGGTAGCCTAGATGATAGATGGTGCCTGCAGCAAATCATCCTACAATCCTCTTACACTTGGTAATAGATGACATCTGGAACACATTCAGAGACAGCGTCCAATTTAAAGAATTAACAAGTCGGTGCCATCGAATCAAGGCAAATATAAAAGTAGCAATATTTTGATACGAAGAACTCGAACGTACATATTTTGGTAACTATATTGTCGATGTTTAAAACACCTGCCCTGGAAAAGTCCCTCTCTTATAGCTAAAGTTCCCAAACCAGTGGATACGAATAGCACAAAAAGAGCATACATATTTAGAATTAGTATTATACCTAAAGGCTGGGGGCATGATTCCTACAAATAAGTCAATTATTACGTAAATTTCAGAGGTCAAGTGTGCTACAGTTAAACCTGGGCCCACATGTCTTCTGTGTAAACACATGGGTGATCAGTGCAGTCTGTGCATGCATCACCATAAGTGATGAGTTCCAGTTCAATTAAGCTGGATTCAGTGGAATAAATAGCTGCACATGGTGAGGGAAGATTATAGAATGAACATCTGAGAAATATGTTGGATCAATTTGTAAGTCCTGTAAGAAGTAATTAACTATTGAAGAGATGGCTTTAGTGGCTGGTGCTACCATGTTCGCATAGAAGCTTCTTGATGTGATACATTTATCAGATAACATATAGTGAACAACAGCTATGGGTTTATCTTGTAAAATCATCCAAAACTGATCTTATTAAACTATTACTGATAAGTTCTGCTTTTCTCCTTCAAGGAGTTTTTTTTATAATTAGATACGTTCATTTCATAATTGAGAAAGTTTGAAACCCCATATATCCGTATCAAAATAAAGTTAAGACTAGCTTACTTCGGAAGACTCGACCGTGCACGTTTTTGATAGGCAATTTGTTTATGTAACAAATTATCCTAACAAACGATTTGGAAACACCACCTGCTTCAGCAATCGAGCAAAAAAAGGGGTTTCCTTTTTAGTTGGGTTTTTCATAATATGATTAAGATAGCAATTAGAATCAGCGTAAGCTTTCAAATATGGTAATATAACAATATCAACCAAATGATTGATCGTGCTTTTCCCATCGCTCATCTAGAAACACATTATTTTTCTTGTAAACATTAACGTTGAGGCCATGCGTTCTATAGCCCCAATTATATTGCTACGATTAATTGCATGTTTTTGGCTTCTTAGATGGGCAGTTATGTCATCCGGCCATGTCTGTGAATATTGCCTCCCCAATAAAGCTTTTCCCTCTCCCTAGCCAAGCATGATGGCTGTAAATGTGACTGCACACAATTGCTCATCAAACTTGCTAATCTTTCTTCAGTTATTCTTGCTATCAATTCTCTTCGCCCCAACACACCTGAATAATGGCCATGTCACCAGTGCTAGATAGCCACATTATACACCTAATAGAGGGATTTATTCTCCAATTAGTCATATTGTGGTCGTATATTCTACTGATGATCAAGCTGCACTGAACACCAACGTTGTACAATGCGTGTCTACGAAGTACCAGGAGGATCAAAGATAAACGGATTTTTACTTTCCAACTTCAATTCAAAAATGAAATAACAGGTAAGAAATGAGAATTAATGTTGAACTGGGACTAAGTTTAATTCAAAATCAAGTTAGAAACAAATGAAACACGATGAAAATATAAACGTATATCGCCCAGGTACGTAGCAAATTCCGGGTTTCCCTTATACCGTGCCATCTATACCGTTAGTTTTAAGATTGTATTTGGTTTAGATCTATACACTCAATCGTCGTTTATATTTCACGTATTTTGATGAACTATAACATTGAATATCAGTGAGCCCTTGTTGACTTCGTACATAGGCATGCAGAGAATTCCTTCAAATTCTGCAACGAATTGTATGGTATTTCTTTTATAATAGTGTATAAACATTGGCTGATTCATTACGATGGCAATTGTTTATCCCTACAACCTGCTGGAAGGGTACGGTTCTGATGCTTATCGTGATGCTTATCAAAAGATCTTTCAGGCATTATGTACTGGTTTACTAGGCTACATAGGCTAACTAGTCAAATGAAACCCCATAAGCTACCTTGGCCCTTCCAATGATACGGCTACTTTTGCCTAAAGCACAAGAATGCAAAAGAAATTGAAAACCATCTAAACCCTGTCATGCTGGTATTCATTGGATAGCTCTCGCTGAGTATATATACAAGGGTTTCAGACATTTTAAAAAAAGTTTGCATCATTTTGTATTAGCCAAATTAGCAACCAGCACCATAAGGGTTAAATACCTAGTGGAAAGACATGTCTCTCAAGAAATCCAGATTCTTATGCAAATTAGCTGCCAAGCGACAGCGTACGCATTGACCATTTTTATGAATCAAGGGGGTGGAGGCACATGCCAGTTTGAGGTCCAAGCTCACTAGTCTAATTGTGAATACTGAAGGAGAGTTGCACTGGCGCAGTGTTTATGTATATGGCATGTTTGTGAAGTATAGGAGAAGCTCATGTAAATGGTCGGTGTCAAACCTACATAGTTCGCGAAAAGCTGGTAATGTACGTCCTATGTTAAGCTTTAAACTTTGATTCATAAGAACTATAGTTTATTCTGCTTGTATGATATAGATGATAACGTAAACTCTTGGTAATCATAACTATCATCAGCTCCACTCTGATTCTAGCAGCTGGTTGGGCAATTTATTTGCTGTACTGGACTAAGTTGGGCTTCTACCATTGCTTTTAACAATTGCCAATTTTAGGAGCCCAATAATAATTCTGTATTGGGATCCTAACATTGATTTTACAACGTTCATTGATAGAACCCTAATATATTTATACTATTTCTGGTAGTGGCATGCCAACCGTTTTTAAGCATAACATAGCAACAGAAGGATTTCAAAATTGGCGGCCACTGCTCGCGGCAACGGTGCTAAAAATTGTTTTAGGTGTTTAAAACACTATGTGCGCAATATAATCTGCCGACATTGTGTATCTGAAAGATAAGATGGCAGGAAGTAACTCTGCGGAGTCTGACAACTTGTGTTTTCGCAGATCTCCATAGCAAGAACCTTGGACTTTGAACTTGTTGTGCTTATCTTAATTCAAGATTAATGGAATGGGGGAGCTGACCATGACTTTCTCTATCCTTGTCGTGAAAATGGTACACGGCCGACGTCTGTGTTAAGCAAGCAACAGTGCAGGCTTCTTGCAGACCTCTTGCCATGTACCATTTAAACAAGGATAACTAATAATACTAGAGAAGAAATAGTACCTGCATATACTAGTATTCATTGAAGGTTTTGTAAATATGTAATGTCCCCTCTTTTAGTCCTACATTCTATTCCATTACCTTCTTAAAAACTACCTACTTGTATTAAGATACATTCTGGCACACATTTTGGACCTTGTGTGCCAATGTGCATTTCAGCAACCTATTTTGATTTCGCGCTTGATACTTTTTAGTGACCATTACATACAGCTGCAGCATAAACTACTGATTATGCTTGTAATTTCCTGAACATGTGAACATGACAATGAATCATATTCCACGTTCCAAACGTCGACGTAACTGTGTTTCTAGCACATTAGGAATACAAGATAAAACCGGAAACTACCAATACTATCGTTTTTATAATATCATAAAAACGTGTTGAAGTGTTTGTCATCCAAGACGAAGATGGTACATTTCAAAGAAGAAGAATAGTGCAAGCCGGGCTCTTGGGATTTCGACCCAATGAGTTTATACAGACTGTTGACATAGAACATTCACAGTACTGCGTACGTGTTGTTTGGCCTTCCTTTCCTCGCAATTGTGCGAGGGGTTTGATAATAAAACACTTGGAATAACTTTCACCGACAACCTATGACACGAGAACGACCAATTTAAATTGTATCACTGGCTAAATTCTAAACTTTGTAATGTAAATACGTCAAAAATTCATTTACCCCAAATTGATAGGTACATTAAACATGTTTAGATATTAAGATCTATTCTATATTCTTTGTAATTATATATCAAAGTCGACTATGCCCCATCATTCAGGGGTCTGAGATGACGATTCTAAATATAGGGTAAACACAATGAAATGTCCTGCACGTATACATATCTTGTGCGCCGCCAATGGGGTATCTAACCTCCATACCTCAACATACATGTAACTTTTCCCATCGCTCATTCTATGAAAGGTTTATAGCCTTTAGATGATCAACTGAAGAAGACCCTGTGCTGATCGATAATACTTAATTATTTAGAGTTATAACACCTATGATCGTTGGTTATTGCTTTTTGTTGGTGATGAATCAATCTTTGAAGTTAATATGTGTGGAGTAAAATATATATTGCAACACACGGAGGTAATAATACATGAAGCTAGAATATAAGAGACGTACCTGAACTGTTGGTAGCTGATTTAGTGCGACCTCCTTTGTAGTTTGTGATGAATATCTTTTCGAAAAACAGTATGCGATAAGATATGAATCTCATTCCAACTGCAGGAATATCGCAACACTCGCTGAGTGAGTAAATATGTATACAGATACAGTATGCGTGCATGTATGTCACCTGCGGTTACAAAATCCTTAACCTCGTATGATTACTTCACTTATAGACAGGAGTTCTAAGTTCTGTTTCCTGACAACGCTTGCATTTCCCAAGTGTGCCATCAATTAGTAAAGACAACCCTACACTGTACACAAGATACCAAAGAACAGCACTCCAGGAGGAGAAATGTTGACATAACAATCCAAACCATTGTAAACAAACTACTGATTTAAGGGCGTTTACCTGTTTCCTTATGCTTAACCTCCTTCTGAAAACAAAACAATCAGTTTCTCAGAAGAGATATGATCTGCTGTACATTTGACTCTGTATCAAGCAGCGCCATGCTGAAGTGAGACTTAAAACACCCAATCCCCGTTTCACCCCCAGGGGACACTGCGCACACTTTTTGCGTTTCATAACATGATTCCCTCTTTTCAAACAATAAGCTGATGTGTCTATTTCAGTTTTCCACCAATCAGATAAGTCTTACACAGTGCGTGTGTTCCGCTAGACAATGGTCGGGACGTATACATCATCACCGACAAGCACGTGTATCTGTTTGCAAGACGAGGCGATAAAGCAACGTCCTTAATTGACATATATCATATCACACGTCAAACAATGCACTTGTTTCACTGTACTCATCATTTTAGAGATGACACAATCTCACACCGAGTGCCTACGCTGTGTGTGTGTGTTTTAACTAATGTTTACAACTATCAAAGCATCTAGACAACGTCACTTGAATGGACCCAAAGCATGGATGAGTTTAGGGGGTTAACGGTATTGACCGTTTTTGCACTTTGTTGGGATATGTTAAAACATGTTGGAAAAAGCGTATTTGCATCATTCCATTTGCATTGTGTTTGAGCTGAAAAAAAATGTGAACAAAATATATAAAATAAGTAAAAGTGTAGTGTATAATATATCATTGTTATGTTTTTTGTTTCTTTTTGTTATTGATAATTGTCTCTACGCTGGAGAATCCGCCTTTATCTAAAATCAACGAGCACAATGTTTAGACATGTACTATTCTTAATGTTCCGAAGGTGATGATGTTCGGAAAAAATATGCGTGACCTATCTCGTAAAGGAACCAATAACATGGAATGATATACTTTTGGCTGCTTGCAGTGGGATATATGCTGGTGACTGACCTAATCAATAATGCAATTTCCTTCCGCAATAACCATTGATATCATCAAAAGATCAGAGGGAACTCAACATGGGACTTAAGTAGTATCTCAGGAATGTGGGGGAAAATTAAATGTCAAACTTGTTTTTCGAATATGTGTCTACCACTTCAAAGGGGCCTCAGAGTGGAACAAAATACAATTTACTTTTAGTGTCAGCACTAGCGATTATGTATGTTGTAAATGCTCGATAATTATCATTGTTTATTATTATCTTTCTGAGTTGAATTGTATTTCTGAAACTTTTGAAATAAGATGATGTTGAGAGGCAATGAAAAACATCTGCTTTGCAGAGAATTATGAAAAATGTATGTTGTAAATGTAATGGTTCCAATATCTCGCAATAAATCATTCAAAATGTAGAGACTCGATTACAGATTCAATAATGGTATCTACATCTCTTTGAGAAAGTAAAGAATTTTCCAGAGATTCTTTTCTATTATGGTGATACTGTTTGCAAATTTGATGTTAATCATTACTCAGACCATTTCCCTGTGATAAGTTTAATAGAGTTTACGCTGAAAGGTTTCATCCTTTACGGGTGCATACTTAAATCCCAATTTCCTTTTTGTCGTAACCTTTCTTAAAAAGCCATCATTCAAAGCAAATCCATCTCTGGTCACAACTAATGCTCTAATAAATCATGTTCACACCAAAGCTATATTTCACTATTTTAATCCATGTGGAACCAATAGCAATTTAGATTTATTTTCTAAACTTATTTTGGGGGCTATGCAGAGGGCCGTGTGGTCTACGGCTTTCCCTGCTGGCAACTCGCTGTCTCTCATCACTCTGAGATCTGCGGATTCACTTCCGGCTCAAGGCATGTGAGCCATTTCCAAGTGACTTGGGTTAGTCGGTGTTTATCCCAGGCATCCTCCGCCATTAATTAACAACTATCTGGTGTCTTACTACGGCAGAACAATATCGATAAAAATACCTAATCGCAACATTGGTAACCCATTTTAAGTTAAGAGTAAGTAATCGGAGCAAATATCTTTCTAGGTAAGACTTGGTATTCAAAGCGGATTACATACTGACCAATATCCCAACATAGATCCAACTGTGTTCACAATACGCTCCGAAGAACCATCACTATCACCAACAACGTTACTGGAACAGTGTGGTTGTTACGCGCAATCACCAATACTATGTTTACAAAGTTTTCCTTTTTGTTGTTTTGTTATTGTTAGTGATGATGATTACGATGATGATGATCATGATGGTCTGGTTGTTGTTTCGATTGTTGTTATTAGTTATGTTATTGTTGTTTTTGTTGTTGCTTTTGTCAATGTTTAAGGCAAAATTGGCTCTCTGTTGCCGCTGCTTTTGATGCAGATGTGATATGGGTAAAGATATGACGTATTTTAATCAAACAGTGATAAGAATCAATACACAAGTCGTAACATCTTACCTTGGAGCCTGAAGAAAGTAGAACTTGTCAGAAGCAACTTTTCGGCAGATGCAGAAGCGTTGTTGTCATCTTGATGCGCAGGCTGTCAGCAGACTAACTGAATCAGATGTAAAAGCCAGATCCTGTGCATGAGAAGTTTGCATGCGTGTAGCAGGGAGCGCTCTGGTCTGCTCTGCCTCCCTCTCCCTCGCTCTCACTCTCTCTCGTGTGGAAACGCTACACGCTATACGTCCTCCTCGCCGCGACCCGTTGCGTGGTAACGGATAAATTCATTCCAGCCTCCTGCCAGCCAACAGTTAACCAGTGCACGGCGAGCGCGAATGACAACTTTAAACGTTTGCGATTTGGGAGGACCTCCCTCGTTGAATCCGTGCCACTGGTAGGAGACCACCAGAATTGACCTTTTCACTTCCGCACGTGCCAATAATCAACAAACAAATGACCTGAGACACACTACAGTCTAAGACATCTCCCTGGTATGGATAAGTGTTTACCCACCTAATCTAGCATGCAGGTAGACTTATTGAGTTCCAATGACCTATTGTATGTCACTAATTGAATGAACATGTGTTTGTTTGCTTTTCGACCCGTCTGTTGAATTTGCACCTCTGTTATTGTTTTGGGTAGAAATCACAGAAAAACTTGTATTCACCATTTGATATAATCAGGAAGGGTTCCCGTGCATGACAACAGAATGATGATGTTATCAGACCTTGTAGCATTCGACGATATGATAAAATATACAGGCGTTGATAAAAAGCATGTAGGGTTACTGAAAACGATACGATACGATAGGCGAATATTCATTCCTAGAATTTTGAAGATACCGTTATAAGTCAAAGTCACATGTTGAGAGTTCATATTAACTCGTCTAGAGATGATCTATGTCCTCAGCTTTACATCGTTGTTAAAATAGTCTACCCATGAAGCTGTGATGCACGCACTGTTGTTCTATTCTAGGAGTGCAGACATTCAAGTGGTATTTTAAAACTAGTTTGTTAGAGAGCTGCTTTAAAATACCATTATTAGACTGTCTTAACATGTCGTTATCAGACACTTGATGAAGCTGAACAGAAGTAACTAGGGAGGTACTTCAAAGTGGGCACTGGCCAACACTTCTCGAGAATAATGAATGCCGACTTTAAGAAACACTGTTTTCCTCAAGACTCCATTAATCTTCGTGTAGGTAAATGAAGTAAAACCATTCACAGAATTTCCACTATTGTCAAAGTCACCTTCACTGGGTTAAGTGCTGATGGGAGGTCTGTTGAGTCTACAGAAAAACTGCTTCTAGATGGGCACGACTGACACCACACTCTTATTAAGAATCCATATGCAAGTAGATAATTCAATGTGGAAAACTACCGTCTCCTACATAACAGGCGGGAAGACATAGGTAGGTTCTCAGACCGGACGGTGATTCTGAGGGAACACGTTTGTTACGATAATATCGATTATATGCCATAGAGATTCTTTAGATGTTCCTACATAAGTTGTGTCAGATTGTAAGAAAGTTAGTTTTTTGTCGAATCATGAAATCAATGAGGGAATATAAATCATATTTATATATATATATATATATATATATATATATATATATATATATATATATATATACATATATATATATATATATATATATATATATACATATATATATATATATATATATATATATATATATATATATACATATATATATATATATATATATATATATATATATATATATATATATATATATATATATATATATAAATATATATATATATATATATATATATATATATATATATTTGATTTGATTTGATTTTATTCGGTCTAGTAAGATGTGTATTACATAGCATTTGGCACACAACAAATCATATATAACGGTGACTAGATGGAGAGTCATTAACTGCTATGCAATAGAATTCTAACCAGACACAGGATATATACACGAAAAGTTAGAAACTTATTTCCATAGTGGTCCCAGTCTGCCCAGAGTCCAATGGCATCACATGTAAGGATTAACTCCACTGCTCAAGATTGACATAACAACAATATCATATAGTATAGTACAAACGTTCGGACTAGAATTGATGAATTTCTTCTTATGACTCAGAGAGGACTGACATGAAATGTTTTTTTGCATCTCACTTTAAAAAGAGATTTACTGAACGCAGTCTGGATCTCGTCTGGCAAAGAGTTCCAGATTTCGGCACCTATGTAGTGGAAGGACTTAATACTATATGAACCAACCTTTGGTAAAATCAGAGCATTAACACTGTGTCTGGTGTTATAGTGGTGGGATTCATTTACTCTTTCAAAAACTTGAAAATACGCTGGAGCATGTTCATCAATGCAGTTAAATACATGGCTTGCGGCCAGATATTTTATTCTGTTTTCAATGCTCATCCACTTAACCTCATTAAAGTCATTGGCTACCAAGTGTGTTCTGTTTGAGTAGTTTAATACATATCTAATCATTTTGTTTTGTACGACCTGAAGGCGACTCAGTAAGAATTTTGGTAGACCGTGGTAATAGAAATTGCTGGCGTAGTCTATTCTCGACTGAATCATTGCCATGCAGACAGTTTTCATGCAGTACTGATTTAGGAACAATTTCTTTCTGTAAAGGAATTTGAGACTGGCATTAGCCTTATGGATGATTTTCTGAGCCATAGATTTTCCTGACAGGTCTTGGTCTAGTTGACCGCCCAGGTATGTTACAACCTCTTTCCCTCCCACTTTGATACAATTACATGAGATTCTTAGAAATCTGTTGTTTTAACTTCCTATTTGAGGCAAATAGGAGAGACTCTGTCTTTCCCAGGTGGAGTGAAAGTTTGTTGTCTATCAACCACACATTTAATTTGGCAAGTTCCTCGCTGAGCTTTTGTGCAATATCAATGATGTGTTTTCCCTCTGATCAAAAGAGCCGAATCATCAGCATACAACAAAATATCACAGTCAACAGCTGATTCCATGTCGTTCACATAGATTAAAAACAATAAAGGTCCCAATATAGAGCCCTGGGGTACGCCACAAGTAACTTCCCCTCGGTCTGATAAAGTGCCCTTTATGTCTATAAATTGAGATCTGTTGGATAGTACGCTATGTACGATATATATAAACAGACGCGTTAATTGTGTGTTCTACAGTATATATATATTAATATATATATATATATATATATATATATATATATATATATATATATATATATATATATATATATATATATATATTAATATATATGTATGTGTGTGTATACCTCATCTAGTCTATCTAAACCTGTACGTTACGTAATGCATGTACACAGATATATATTGTAATCTATTTGTATTTACACATTATCGGACCCACACATATCTGCATATAGTCAAAGCTTATTTATACAAGTATATCATCTCATCTGTAAGTCAACGCTTCCAAGAAATAGCTACCTCGTAAAAAAAGATGCCAACGGCGTCTCCAATCTTTATCGCAATCTCCATGGTAGACATTACGATTTAATCGAGGAAGCCTGTGACAAATGGAATGATAATATAAATGTACCTCTAACCACATACGAAATATCAAAATCTTTCAAAAGGCATATCACCTTAATAGACGAAACGTATGCTAAGTATGTTCAATTTAGAACATTACACCAGAGGTTCTTCACAAACGATGGACTTACAAAAAAATGGGGAATGACGTGGAAAGATGGATTATCTATCTAAGTGTTCCAGACTATATACTCACTGAAAACATAATTATAACAGGAGACATAAACAAAAGCTGTTTAATCTCAATTATCTTACTGTTTGCCAAATTGACAATCTATTCTTCAAAACTGAAAGACAAAAGTCCATTTTTTTTTCAATTTTAAGAATTTATTGAAACAACAATATATACAATCTAGATATTTGGCACTCATCAACAACAAATTAGGTAAGTTTGAGAAAGCATGTCATCTCCTGTTAAATGAATGGTCATAACTATGCATATATCATTATACACTAACTACTTATTTTCAGAAAAACCTTCCCAGATTTTCCAGTACCTTGGTATGGAGGTCAATTTAACCAGAATAGACTCTGTACGTTTTCTCATCTGCGAGAAAACATGTATATATAATATGTATAAGAATGTGATCAACATAGCTGGCAGGCAATGAATAAACCAAAAATCATATAAATAAAAAAGTATATCATCTAACCCATTTATATTTGAACGCCTTGGAATCTAGCTGTGTACATCATCTAACCTAGGTATGATAGTACATCATACCTTTTATACATGAACATCATCCAATCTAATTGTACTTACAAGTACAAAAAATACTCCTCTAACACATTCAAATCAGGGTTGTATAAATATCGATGTGTGAATCATCACACAGCCCATAAAAAGTGACAAATGTGTGTATACAGAGGCTTCTCATGGGATCTATATACTTTAAGAGGCGGATGGACATATATCCATTTGTGTTAGAAAATAGTCTTCATAGAACTGCACCGGTATGACGATATGTGACTACCTAGGACAAACAAAGACTACCATTCAGCGCGCAATATGTTTTCTACCTAAAAGGATTGTTTCACCTTTATTTCTGAAACCATTAGTGATTTATATATCTAAGAAAATCTCCTGAGCAGCTGTCTGACTGGAGGCTAAAGTTTAACCATAATGCCCTTTCTTCTGACAGGTTACAACTAACAAGAACAACTGTGTGCCACGAACTATGCCAGAATGATCACTGTTCCACTATCTACTTGGGAAAAAACGCTGTTTATTTTGCTGGATGATTTCAGAGCATCTGTCCTTAGTACCACAGATAAGTCATGCATCTCTCTGTTCTGGCTGATTACGTTCAGAGCAACCGCTCGCCGCACACAATATCTCAATGTTACCACAGATAACTGGTGCAAGTGTATGCTCTGAAAACTGGTTTACAATAGGTTAACGTGGGTCATCAGGTAATTTCCCCAAAATTAAATATATATATATATATATT
>OZ012684.1:61423459-61468627 GCA_963942565.1 Maea johnstoni | reverse complement strand
CATCAGGTAATTTCCCCAAAATTAAATATATATATATGTATATATATATATATATATATATATATATATATATATATATATATATATATATATATATATATATATATATATATATATATATGTATATATATATATATATATATATATATATGTATATATATATATATATATATATATATATATATATATATATATATATATATATATATATATATATATATATATATTTATATATACATATGTATATGTATATATATGTATATGTATATATATATATATATATATATATATATATATATATATATATATATATATATATATATATATATATATATATATATATATGTGTGTGTGTGTGTGTGTCTGTGCCGTGTGTGTGTGGGTAAACAAAACAAGTTAATTGTTCGATTAATACTTCATTTATACTAGTACTCAGTACAATTGGAAATTTATAAAAAATGAGGGAAGCTTTTACAGTTGGTCCAAAAAATCGTTTTCGTTGGCGTGGTCACTGGGAAGCTAAACGAAGAAAAAAAAGGAATGAAACTGCATTAAATGGCATATTGAAATGCTTTCAACTAGTCAGATTTTACCCCAGTGAATTCTACCTGAGTTAATATCAAAAATGTGCGATACACTGTTCTAACTCTGTCTGACACATTAATGCATCCCTGGTTAATAACGACAGTTCCCATTGGAAGTATTTAAATTGAATTACTGGCATGTGAACGAATTGAAACAGAATACCTCATTGAATGCCTGTAGATTTATTTTACTGATACGAAAAAGTTGCTCATAGGGAATATTATCCTACAAAACATTAAAAGAGTAAGTTGAAAAAAATGACCACTGCAATTCTTTCATTTCATATCATACTAACATATGCAGAGATACAGAAATGGGTCTCATGGTACAGAATTAAGGATGGAGTGTTGACGTGTTGATGAAGAGCCTTGTGAGTATTGGCGCAAATAAAAAGTCATTGTACTTTTAACATACGTTTCCTTATTAACAAACCAGTGCCTTTTAATCAGGTTAAAACAGTTACTTAAATTTGAACATTGGGAATATGGCATACTTCTCTGAAAGTACATAGAATGGATATCTATACAGCAAATAAATTGTATAAACGACGTAGAAAATGATCTAGTTTGTAACCGCAATACATTATCTGTATCTGCATCGGCCTTTAAGTACCAAAGCATTTGTTTCAGAGTAATCGTTTTGAATAGTTGTTCTAGTATTGGCAGTAATCAGAATTTTATTTACTATTGGATCTACTCCTGAATCGCCAAATAAGATTTGAACATCAGCAAAGCAAGGAAGACTATAGCCTATGAAATTTAACCTTCCCACTATCTCATTAAGTAAGTATGGTCACGAGGGTGGGAGTTTGAGGACGAAGAGTGGTCCTACAGAATGTCACCTTCATTACATTAAACAACGTGTTTGGTTGCGTAAAGTATCTTGTCTGGTGGGTATCGCTGATGTTCATCTAAAACATATGAAACCTTGCGAAATTATAGCTAAATTGGTGAGTAATGAGAGTCAGTTGAAAAGTGACGAGTGTATACTATAAAAGATACATCCCAATCTAAAAGAGCGTGTAACTTGTGTGACAGTTTGCAGTGGAAGACGTAAAGCACGTTATTTAATAATTAATAATGTCCTTAACACTATAAAAGTACTCCGAATGTTACAAGCTATTGAAAATGTATCAGATAGCCAAGGGAGTATTATGACGGGAAGTAGTGGAATATTCTATGCTCTACTTGGAATGGAATGCGTAAATGTATTGCAGGAATGTAGCTTTCAATTAAGATCAATAGTAAATACCTACATAATTAGGATCTTCCAACTCAGAACAGGTATAGAATAAGCATCCAACTCTTTCAACTTTCCGATACAGGGAGACCTTTGCTTAGTCAAAATCGTGTTTCATCTTTCTTTTGTTCCATAGAGATACAGTGAGTGCATCTGTGTAAGAGGGTAGATAGTTTAAGAGTGATGTTCATACTTTTCAGCGATAGATTTTTACTCGATGACAAATTGCTTTACTGTACACTTGAAAATTTTTTACTTGTTCTACCAGTATCTGTTTTGTAATGTTCTCTCTTCTGTTTGTATACCAATCAGATACATACATACTTCCAGATATGGCAGATCATCCTATAGTCACGAAAACGGTATATACTAGTATTATCCTCTTTTTACGTGGGGCAGAAATCACACTCATCAGAAGATATGATTTCATATAATTTCATAAAGTTGTGTTATTATTTGAAGCTATAAACTAATGTATTTTTTTGAATTGTAATACTTTTGATTGACACTTATGATATATATATATATATATATATATATATATATATATATATATATATATATATATATATATATATATATATATATATATATATATACTAGTATATATATATATATATATATATATATATATATATATATATATATATATATATATATATATATATATATATATATATATATATATATATATATATATATATATGCGGAAAGTGTATACCAGTAAGAATCCATGCAGTCTTATTAACTATATGCAATTATATAAGTTTGTGATATCGTCATAACCACAATCCAGAGGAGTAGTCTCCACATACAATACATGAAGAGCATTGCAATCACCTGAACTTAGGACTAGGTGTTTTAGCTCATGATCACTTGGTTAGTTGAGTTTTGCAGAGCAAACAGTAAACACCATGCATGAACAAAACAAAGCAAAGGAGCAGCTGACGATTGTACGTAAGCTATAAACATATGTGCTAGCAAAACAACCTTCACTTCTGGATCAAGTGCAACAGTTCCAATCTGATCATGATCATGTGACAATCCAGAAGCTGGCCACTAAACACAAAAACAGAGGAGTAGTATTTTATCCCATGTATTTCTTGGTGCACATCTAATGACTCTGAATAAACAATTGAAATGTGAAACTTATTTGATGGAATAGACACACTATGCAAAACACGAGTAACCATGCATACTCTGAAATGTTCTTTTTCTTCACTGATACTGGTTTTGATATGGTAATCAAACCTTCTGTAATAAGTAAGCATTTTCTGTCTGTGGGTATGCACCTATGTCATTTCTGTTACCAGTCTATCTGTTCTGAGTTAAACCAAATCTGAGTAGATAGTTTGTCATAAAATGAGGATCTATTGGCTAAATCATTTGCAACATAAGGGTCTTAGTGACATCTTTCCAAAACTGATTTTGGGATTGTTATTCAGTGTTTGTCTATACCAAACTTGTATTAAAAAAAGAAGCCTACCCTCCCTCTGTAGAATCTTCACAATAAGTTTTAATTGGTGCTTAGCACATTCAAGCCATCGAATATATTTGGGCTTTCCTTTATTTTTCTCCAAGGTTTTGGCGTCTTTTCCCCTCATGTATAGAATTTAAAGTTCTCTGATGATACTCCTTTGATGTTCCTATTATTCCTTTTTGTCACTGCTAAAAATTTCAGCTGCCAAAACAAAGAGATGTGAAGAAATAGGGTGACTTGACGGCAACCTTTTTAACCCTATTCCTTCTAAAACGTGTTTATTATATAAATATCATTGAAAGGGAATGCTTCTGTAGGGAATCAACCCAAATCATTGTGTCTTTGGTAAAGTTAAATGAATTATGAGTTTTGGTTATAATGCCCAAGATATCGTATCAAATGCTCTCTCAAAATCAATTAGTACGATTAAACTGTTAACGTATTCAATCTGATACTCATTTATACTGTCGTAGGTTAATCTTGTATTTTATCCTATGAAGCGCCAATTAACGAAGTTCATTAATGTTTAATTTACTCAAAATGTTTTTATTTGTTATTTGTTTCTATTTGTTAAAATTGGCGGAGTAGAACTTGTAAATAGGAAGCCATCCACCTAATTCAGTCCAAAATATATTTGAGTATCCACCTGGTCCAGGGCTTACATTAATATCTTACGAGAAAGGTGTTTGTTTCAAACTTAGCCCAATACTTACTGAGGACCTTAACTGACGCATTGACGTCACCATGCTCCCGGACCTGAGTTAATCCACACGATGATTAAGATGCTTCATGAATAAATCTGATAACGCAGTTGATCAATAAAAGAGGCATTAACAGCACAGACATCATTCTACACCAAAATGCTGTATATAATTTATATGAGGATGATATATTTTGTTCACTAAGACCAGAATAGCTTAGCTCCGTTATTCTAAATAGAGCAATATCAATAGACTGCTTGTGGGAGTCAGTCATTATCATGTACACCATTATGCAGATGGTGTAATAAACCGTGTGTGCCAAGTCATATCGCTGGTGAACATTATTGCTATTATTCTTATTTAATGGTGGAAGGACAGCAAATTCATATTTAGAGTGAATAGGTTTTTTTTGAGATTAGCTTGGTGTCAAAAGCGGCTAATAGCCCGTGTGCCTCCTCAAGAATAAGGGACAAGAACTACTGGCATTTGATGATAAACAACAATTTCTATCTAATTACATCAACGCTTATTATCATCCCATCTCCTAAATCAAGACCAAGGCCGATTAAATTAATGACCAGCTAGGCAATCAGGCTCATTCGCTTGACATTGTATTAATAGCGTGAGTGCAGCGTCGTACAACTTGGAAACTTGGAGGCACTTGGATGTTGAAGGGTACTCTCATCCCTGAAATCACTATTGGAAGAAAGCTTATGGGGAAATGTAAATAGCATAAATATATATATGTATATATATATATATATATATATATATATATATATATATATATATATATATATATATATATATATATATATATATATATACATTATGTGTGTAATTCATATTTAGCTCTACCGTACATATCAATATTTTGAGATTTTTCTCGCCACCAGGCTAAAGTGATGATGAAGAGCGGAGAAGAAAAACCACCTGCCCACGTGAGCAGGTATTCCATTCTCATTGATTGACTTCACACTTCCCACGCAAAGCCTCCAGTGTGCTATTAGGGAAAAGATATTTCATTTCTCGACTATTCTTAGCTCAACGTCAATAACGAGATAACAAAGCCTTGTGTAAAAACAAAATGTCAAAATGAACACCATTATAAAATACATATATAGACCATTAGATATGTTATGGTGCATAAAACAGTATTGTATTCACTAGGCGATTAACTTCCCAGTGAAACACAGAGTAACAAATCCATTATTAAATCTAGTTGCTGATTTGTGTCGACTAAAAAATAACTTTAATGAAAAACAAATTTTGTTTTCGTTTCCTGAGTAAAATGACTAAAGATTTTCGCAACTATCTTTTCTATATATGTAAAATCTGTAATGACTTAGCGGCGCAACAAAGTCAATACCTAGACAATTTTCACAGTAGCTCCATATATAGTCGCAAATATCTGTCATGAAGAGGAAATAGTCTATGTGTTCTGCATCCTCTATTGCTTTCTTTCTCAACCGTCATTTATATGTTATTGCCTCAACTCACTGTTCTGTTTGTATTATTTCATAACAGAGGAAACTAAAATCAGTTTGCACGAACGGACATCTCAAAATGTTCACATCAAAAATACTCACTGCCTAGATTTTTTTAGTTTTCGTATTTCCAATGGGGCTGAACGCAAATGCACATTTTCTATATTACTAGTATTGATTATGCCTTATCCACAATACAAGTTACGTGTAGTGAGTACGTGTATTTGTTTGATATGTGCACATATCTTAGTATAGCTTCTACCATGTTGTTGTACGAAAGACGTTATCGATATAGCGTATCCAAACATCTTTAAAAATCATAAAAAAACTGCATTGGGCATCAGCTAGTAATTGTTCAAGGCAAGCAAAGGACATTGCCTTATTATTGATTTTGGATTTTTCTCGACATTTTGTAGATACACATTGTGCATTGTCATTTTAAAATTAGCTAGACACGAATTAATCTAAATATGACCAAAAGAGTAACGATAAACGAAATTGCGTATAGATATTCTGCTGTGTTGGTGTAGTTGAAACATTGTACAATGAACAATGGCCTTACTTGTTTTGCACGGCATATTCTATCTGTCACTGGCACTTTGCACGACATGCTCAGCTCCAGGGACATTTGTTCGTGACGACTCAGTCAAGAATTCATTCACTTTCATGATACTAGTTTGAATAAAGCAATTGATATGCTCAATCGGTATGACCAACTCATTTAAATTAAGTTATAGAGAAACAACGAGGAACTGTTGATTATCAAAGTTTATCAGCAAGCCCCGAAGGCTCAAGTTGATTAACTTTGATAAGCAACAGTTCCGAGTGATCATGAAAATGCATATTTAAAATACTACCGATATAGAATGAGTGTTTGATCTTCGTCATGATTGAATTCTGGTGCATTTCAGGGAATGCGATTTGTAATATGTACAGGAAAGTGTGTGCAAGCAGAACAGGTGTTGGATAGCCTGGTTACGGCACAGCTGCTGCCCCCTGGTGCAGCTGTGACGTACTTGTGCGAATGTCCTTGCTAAGCCCTTAACTTACCTTACTTAGTGACTGCTCTGTCAGCGGACTTTCAATGTCCCTACTGTGGTGACTTTTCACCCTCTCCCCCTCACTTGCCCCTCACCCTAGTGTATAAGATGCACCTAAGGACTAGGTTTGGAATAGTCTATCGCTGATGTACATACAACCCTTGTAAATGTAGAATATGTGTTAAAGTTTCTTTATTTGTTATTTGTTGAGTATGTTTATAGTTACTATTCCTTGTGTTCATAGCTATATTTGATTGTTTGATGTCTGGACGTCCTTTTCGTTCACTGTAAATCCAGATATGTATCTGTTTAGTTTATTATTTACTGGTTGTATCCTTTTATACATTTACGTATGGTCAATAAAGATACAATACAATACAATACAATTTACCTTGTCAGTGAATATTTTACATGCAGTGCTATTTGAACATGGATAACCATTATATTCAGGGGGTTTCAAATTTATCATTGTAGCCCTGTTTTCATTTACTGCTATGGAACCTATCACCTTGATATAATACAATTGGAATACCCTCTCCTAGGCAATATACATCATGGGTGGAACCTAAACATTCAATGATATGTTTTGTTCTGTAATTTTCATTTCACTTTTAGGTGTCTTAATATTTAAATCGTATTCAAATAGGTATCAACACAGTAGGAGACATTTAAGATGAAAATGGAGATATCTTTAGCATTCCGGAGATAAAATCCAAATTGAATACCTTCTGTGATTTTTTAATACATTTAAGTTTAGAAAAAAAGTTTTGTTTCCTCTAAAAAGATAGATTCTTCCAAAATATTTCCTCAATACCGTTTATCCTCCATACATGTACATTAGAAATAAGCCATATCGGCAACAAGAATGTGTATAACATTAGTCTGAATGATGAAACAATTGTCATTAACACTTTGAAAGAGAAATGGTCAGAAAGTTTCAATGAAGAGATTGCACATGATACTTTAGTAAAATCTTTTAAAAATGCAAGAAGTGTTGCACCCTCTGTGTACCAGTATTATAACCAATATAAACTGATACACAGAAGAACTGTAAACAACACACTACTTACAGAATTATTGATTCAGATATTTGTTTGTATTGTAAGGATCAGATTATAACAATTTAACATATTTACCTTCATTCCAATAATGTTTAAAAATTGTGGAAAGATACAATACCTTGGGGGAAACAAGGAAACAAATAAAGGAAATGACAGTTTTTGATGTCAAAAGATGTTTATAAAAAGAAATTAAGTATAATTAAAGCTAGGGAAATACTACAAGAGAATACAGATTTGTTTGAGGAAAGGTAGAATCATTTTATTTTTGTTTTAAGATCAGACATACATCAAGAAATAGTTGGTACAAATTATAAGAACAACAGTAACATATCTTTCCTCATAAATATAAGGAATCTCAAAAATGGTAATAATATAACATCACATTATATTATAAAATAAGACTAGGGGGATTCTATTGCACAGCTATATTTGTATATGTATATAATTATCTATTCTATCTATTATAATGATCTCTGGCAGCACAGCCAGCTTTGTATAAGTATATAATGATTTTTGCTAGGATTGTTATAAACACAGTAATCACATTTTATGGAGAATAAAAATACTGTTGCACATGTGTGCCATTTGAAATTCAAAAGAATGTAGTTAGATAGCACGAGAAGCCATGGTGAACAAGGGAAACCCAAAGTCTATCCCCAAGTACTGACAGTTTTTCGTTCTCTTATAATAAGCGGAACCGATACCCATCCTAGTTCACAGGTGAGAGGCTGAAAGAGACAGGTTTAGATGCGTTAGATCGCTCGGTGGCGAAGGTTGCTTCTCCCTCTGACCTGATCATAGGCGTATTACGTTAATATTATTTGAAATACATATATCAGAATCATTTATATACCCTTCTTTCAAAATAGTTCCAGTTTTGGTTTTTTTTTGTGTGTGTGTGTATGTGTGTGTTTTGGGGGGATTCAGAAACGTGTCAACTAGAACGGTGTAACTATTTTTTCCTGGCCGTTCTGATGATAAGATTATTCATTATTTCCTTACACTTCTGAGCCACAATACCCGATAATCTGTCAATTTATCTGGTGCTAATGGATTTAGTTTCCAGTTCGTTCGACGAGTTTAGAATGCATGTCACGCTCCCGCAGTTTAGGGGTGTAGTCACCCATGTAATGGAACCCACACTGTATAATCATACTTGAAAAATACCATTGCTAGGGATGTAGGATTATAATTGTTTATTGAATTTGACGTTGAATGGTATTAAAGTGACGTTGACCTTATGCACTGGTTATTGACCCTGGATAAATGGATAAAGCAGTTTTCCTCTTGACTGAAAAATAGAATCAAATTCCACCCAAAGGACATCGTGTCAATCTACGTCGTGTTATGTGGCTATTTGAAAATGCATAATCGTACTATACGAAGTCGGTATCATTCCATTCAAGAGTTGTTTTCAATAAGCATCAGTGTGAAATGCTCGTTTCTATTTCTGTTTTGATTTCTGATGGAACATTGAAAAGCACACCCGTCATAATTAAAGGCAAATTTATGGAAGTCAATATTTTTACATATGATAAATCGTATGACAAACTACAAAATTACTATAAGAATATTGATTTCGGCAATTATCCTTATTTTCGATAAGCGTTTTTCAACTGTGTGAACACCCCGACTTTTGATATCATAGGTTCTATATTTTAAAAAGATGATTGTATATTTTAGTCATGCTATATCCCATCTCAGGAAACAAAGGTAAATTGTTGTATAACTTTACCAAATGAATGCACACTACTAGTTCTATCTCATGATTGACAACTTCAGGTGCATGTAATGCCTGTAGAATGTTGTTCCACGCGTAGAAAGGTCTAGCGTGATAGAAAGGTCCGTTAAAAGTATGAATGTTGAAGAAGAATACGTTTTACCAAGTTTTCCAATCGTAAAATGTAGTACCGGTAATCACTCGGAAAGGTACTATGAACTATTGGACGAAGAAGACTGTATGTAGCATATGTCTTTAAAATGTATCTGTTGATGTCAAACAAAATATGACCTTATTGAAGGAGTGGGAGTTCTATGACGGATTTAGATGCTGGGTTCCACTCGATATCTTATCATACACAACAACAGGCATTGTCTCCTATCCTGTAAACATGACCGTAAACTATCGGGGTTAACTTTGCTCGTTTTTTATTCAGAGACGCGCATGCGCAAAACACTAAGTGGTCATCCTGAGAGCCTGGCTTCCTTCACCAGTTGTTAGACAGTGTTTTACGCTAGCATAAATACATCACTAAGATATCACATCACCCATTAAGCTGAGGCGGCCGAGATTAGATTTAACATTTATCAATGGATAGCAAGCTGTCACCCCCCAATTAACCCGGCAAATCCTGCGAGTTTGTTAATACTGAAGAGACGAGAAGATGAATATGTTTCTCTCACTAGGAGCCGACACCATGGTCCCAACTACATGGGAATGTTGAGTGTTATTAAATTAGACGGAATCAATTTGTAAGAATTTATCATTAATCCCATTCAGATCTAGAACATACTCATGCACTGACACATGTGAAAATATTTTTCGATAAAAGAGCAATTTCTTTAAGAAATATTTGACCGAAAGTTGTTGTTCTTGTTCAATTCAACCATCCATATCAGTTTTTATTAAAATACCACTCTATTTGATAAGTTATGTTCAAGGTTTTCAAGTCATGTGTGCATTCTTGATGCAAACGAGTTATAAAAATAACGCTTTCCTAGTGACAAGAATCTCCTTGTGCACAGGCAGGCATTATCCTGTAAAACGTGCAATTTGATAATTGACATATATCCGTTTGTTGAATGAGATAAAAGTCCCTGTAAAGGGTAGAGCTTTTAGAATGTAGCTTCGGGCAATGCTCGACGTCTAAGAATAATGCAATGCAAAACAACGATAGCTCCTTTGTCATACATTATGATGATATAATTTCTTCGGCGTAAAATGTCTCCTCAAAGCATTTACACACTATGAAGTATATAGATGCATTAAAGGTTTTGAAAGATGATATACAAGTCTAGAAGATATGAATAAGTTTTAACAGATGTTTGTATCTGAGAAGTATGTTTTACATATGTGTGTCACAAATGACAAGTAATTATTATAAAACCTCTATCCCAAGGTAAATTCTTGAAGCAGTCTGTCCTGGTTGCTTCGGAAATATGCTCACAGTGAGATCATGAATTAAATAAGTTCAGCTTAAAGGGCACTGCCTTTAACAACTGATTAGAGTTAACATGAATAGTGGGCATTTGAAATGTCAGACAACATAATTGGAATGAGTGTCACTCTATGACTTCTTGTTTCCACGAAATAGGACTGCTGTTACTTATCTTTCTAGGGATTCATTATGAAATATCGCCACTTCAGTTGATTTAATCACTCCTGTAGATATTGGATTTTTGAGAGGAACGGAAAAGGTAGTTAAGTATTGTATTAAGTTTTGGATTTTCGTTTATAGTCACTTTTTCTGAAATATTAAAGCATAAGCCATTTGCTGAAGGACACTGGAATATCACTTACTAGGCCCGTCACTGGCAACTTTCTCACTTGCTTTACATGCGGATTCGAACCCAGTGACGTGTTAAGTATGGAAGATGACTATGGGTTTAAAGTAGGTTACCAATTACACTGCTGGAATTCGCGTTCATTTGAAAGAGATATTCACACATGCTGATAAGTCACGTAAACTAATAGTCCAAACAGGGTCCGAGTGTGTATTGTGGAAAGGTTGTTCTTCGGTCGATATAAATGGCTAAATGGCTAATCGTACGTACTATACATGCAACCTCCTCGTTGCATACGTAGTTCGATTAAGGACAAAAAATAGCAACTGCCTATAAGAGAATGACTGACCCAATGAACATATTCAAGGTATCAAAATTTACACAAAGGTGCTAAGAGTGAATTCACAACAGAGAATACATTTTATAGAGAGTATTATTCATGTGTCGCTATTTTATTCGGATATAATTTATTTAGGGTGTTAAGGTGATCAATACCATCGAGACTTAGTTAAAAGCCCCATCGTAAAACATACCGACAGCAGCATAATCATATAACAACGTGTATCTCCAGATTCTTGAGTGTTATCAGGTAGAGAATACCATGGCTAACCATCCTTTGTCAACTCATGTTCTATTTCATTTCAACTTTAAATTTTCACTTAAATAACATAATCTCATTTCTTAAACGTGTGATGGTCACTGCAGGTTCATAGTAACCTTAGGAATACCATGGAATAAGACCAATAAGAAGAAAAGTTCAGGAGATACATCTTGTTATATGATTATGCTGCTGTGGGGTATGTTATGGATTGGGGCTTTTGGCTAGGTCTCAATGGTACTGATCACCTTAATTGAATTTACCCTACACACCTGTGGTAGACAGGCCCCAGGCAAGCCGTGGTGTATGTGATGTATTCGAGTGGTTGCGAGGTGGAACCGAGAACACTCCGTATGGATATCGCACAAACCACAGCTTCCTAGGGGTGTGTGTGTACCTTGTACCACAGGGAGGACGACTTCCATTAAGCACAGGCTCAGAAAATCGAGCACTCTTGCCCAAGGTCCAATGGTAACATCTAGGTGCTCTGTATTTGTCAGCCTAGTCAGATTGTAGGGGATGTCTTAAACAATTTTCAGAAGTAACTTTCTCTCATGCTGCAGTGCCTTATACCATATGGCTTACCTTCGTTCAATTGCAGTACAACGCCTGGCCTCACACGAACGTATGAGTACGCCGAAACAGGTAAAAGGTCAGGCCTTTAAAAAGTACAGGATAGAGGCATACATATATATATATATATATATATATATATATATATATATATATATATATATATATATATATATATATATATATATATATATATATATATATATATATATATATATATATATATATATATATATATATATATATATATATATATATGTACATATATACATATATGTATATATATATATATATATATATATATATATATATATATATATATATATATATATATATATATATATATATATATATATATATATATATATATATATTTATATAAATATATATATATATATATATATATATATATATATATATATATATATATATATATATATATATATATATATAAATGTATATATACATGTATGTATATATATGTATATATACATATGTATATATATATATATATATATATATATATATATATATATATATATATATATATATATATATATATATATATATATATATATATATATATATATGTGTGTGTGTGTGTGTGTGTGTGTGTGTGTGTGTGTGTGTGTGCAATTTAAGTATTGATGAAGACCGTTATTATTTCTCATAAGTTTGGTATCCATTCACAAACTTGACTTACTCCTAATAACATTATTAGCGGAGTATTCACAACTGTTAGGAAGCGAGTGCCTCCGAGGCCAATCGATGTAGTGTATTGCAGGGCGGCTGCTCGCTAGACCTCACCATTGCAAAAGATCTAAGGGTTCCAGAACCAGCTGAGCCAAGTTTTCATTGACCAGTAGTTTTCTCCGTGTTTTGTAATTTCATCACAATTACTTCTATACCCAAGGTTAGTCACAATGTATGCAGGAAATGAAGAAAAGGTGCCAATAAACATACATTTTTAAAACATTGCTGCAGTGCTAAAGTAAATAATTATCAGTAAGGACACCTACTCGATGGTCTGTATCCCAGTGCAGTCATGAAATATGTACTGTCATGCTGCATGGTGTTTGGTGTTTCCTAACCAAATGATAGAAATCAAGCAGTTTGTGTATCATGTGCGATACATGATGGTTTTCTGGCAAAAATGTTAAAATTCGGGATATTCTTTGCAGGTTAAGTAAGAAAAAATAAGGAAACAAGAAGATCTCTTTAAACAGCAGCAGGCCAATTCGATTGTTTTGCTCTGGATGGATAAAACTCACGTGGTTGGACAAAATGGGGGTACCATTTGAATTATGTTTTACATAGGGGAATAAGTGCTCTATTCTATAATTGGAAATATTGATTCTAATGAGAAGCGTAAGTTGTTTTTGCTAAGTAGATTATTGACTAAAGTTGTCTGTATGATTGATTGGGCGAAAATGCCATTTAAGTTGACAAAGAATATTGAACATAAAGCAGTTTGACTAAAAAAGGAGGAGGTGAGTAAACTCAGATGTGCTGTGAACTGCCCGGGGAGGGGGGGGGGGGGGGGGGGGGGAGGGCGGCACTCAGGTACCGAGGAGGGCCGCACCCGCATTACGTATTTCGCGGAAGAAGGGGTCTTTTTTAAGACTTCCGCATGTCCGCGATATTGTAAAAGAAGGGTACTTTTTTGTACCAAGGTACGAAGTATTGGGGGGGGGGGGGGTGAAAATCCCGTACAATCCACGAAATATACTCCGCTCCGACGCCGAGTAACTCCCGAAGTGACTGGGCTTCCGAGTCTGCTACCGCTATATACAGGCAGAGGATTATAAAATCTAAAGTTGAAATACGTGTTCCCGTTCATCCAATGTCAGTGTTTTGATGAAAGAAGGAGTGTTTATTTACTAGGAAAAGTCAGCGGTTTTAAAAATAAGGGTGCTTTTTTTGGCCTGAAATCAATGCTTTAGGGGGTACTTTTAAATTTTGATAACGAGCGTATGTACCCCCTAAATACCGAAGTGCCCCCCCCCCCCCCCCCCCCCCACCCCCACCCCGGTGTGAACTGACAAGCAAATTGAGGTTATTCCATAGCTGGTCATTCGTGTACATTGTTTAGGTTAATTTCTTCACATAAATGAGATAAGATAACGATTTTCGCAACCCGTCATCCTCATGGGTTCATATTTTCTAAACCTGGAAACTTATTCAGGTTCTCCTAATGGACAACATTGACCCAGAGGTTTGAATTCTATTGGCTGTTGCCTTCATCATTACCATTTCGAGGATAAATGTGAAAGGTACCCGGGGAAAGGTAGAGTTAGGGTGTGTACTATGGAATAGGACTGTATATTCCAACATTCATCCATGCCCTTTCTCGACCATCCAAACTACCATAGTCATAAACATTCCACGGAACCCATGTCCCTATCTACTTGAGATGTTATACCAAAATATAGATAACAGTAAACATGATATGATATTCGTTACCCGGCGACATGACATATACTCCAATTGAAAGATTCTAAGTAATTATAAAGAGGAGTATTAGATATTGATGTTTGCACTTGGTATGCAAAACTGAAATAAGTACATTTTTTAACAAATCAACGTTACTCCCTATGCACATTTTCAGTGTTTTGTCAACGTACGACAATGACAGCTTTATTTTTTTCGAATGGTCTATACTAACTGGGCAGGCTAGATCATCAATGGTTCGCGTCGATATTTAGGCCTTCAGAACAGAGTAACGATTATCATTCTCTCCGTGCAGGTTATTCACCAATGTAAAATATTCCTGGACAATGAATACCATTCGAAGTTAACATAAATTAACCATGTGATCAGCTTGCACACGTGCTTTTCTATTCTTAATATAACTGCCAGTCTTCTCATCTACGTGGATCGCCGATGACCTATTCTCGCCCCTATACAATGTACTAAAAGGTAGAAAAAGCAATCTCTTTGTTCCTAACGCCAGCGCCGGATGCAGGGCTTCTAGAAGACTTCCTCTCATTTGGTCTCTCACGGAAGCTTTAGGGATAATGACCCGGGATATCGAGTTTCTCTTTGTCTACTACTCATTAATCTCCAGATGAAGGAAAGATGGTCTGAAAATCGTTAATTAGGTATTTCCTTCCATTACCTTCAATATAAAGACATCAATAAGTTACTATTTTTGTATTCGTTGCAGAGCATCATCTTCTACATACACCCATGCCATTAGCCGCATATACGTAGACGCAATAGATGACATCGGTTTCAGAAAGAGCATTTATTGCGTAATATTGTTTAGCCATTAGCGATACTAGTTTCAAATTTTCCAGCATGAATTAATTTTCAATTTTCAAAAAACAAGGTGTAGGGATTAAGTAACATATTACCTCCGAAAATCGTTATCGTAAATAGATATGAAGGTAAAAAGAAGGTTTGAATTCATGGGGACGAAAGAAATTCCAAAGAGAAGCTGTACATGATAAGCTGTCCAGTGACACACCATACAGTACTTGATGCTTCGCAGAAATTTAATTCACATCCGAACTAAGTGCTGAAATATTAATTTATAAAAGCATGCAAGATGTAATGATATTAAACGATGGCTTGCATTAAATGACAGCTTGCTAAAATGCTTTTCAAATGCAAGAAACAATTTAGCATCTCTCTTCCATGCATGGGAAATGGGAGGCATCCATATTGATGGCTTTCTCTCAGCGTCCAATTCCAGAGGCTCCAGCGAGAACTATATCCACGTCAAAGAGATAGTGCGAGTGATCTGTCCAACGGAGAAGGGTTGAAAATATATCGGTGTAGGTTATGCTAGTGGTAAGGCATCAACCATTTGAATCCTGGAGATATTTTTTCCCAAATTTTCAGAGACAGATTTTTTTTTTAATTTTCAGAGACAGATTATCTATTTTTCCATTTTTCAGAGACAAGTTCTTCCCCCTACCCCCAGGATATCAAATGGTCGATGCCTAAAAGCATTCCAAAAATGCTGAAACAACTGAATTCAAAGAGGTGAATATATGTTTTCCAGTGTAGAGCAGAATGATTGACGGGAATTGAAAACAAACAGTGGCAATAACTATGAAACTATAACAGAGCATGTGTGGGACTGAGTCTAGATGTGTGTATGTATGTATGTTTGTATATATGTATGTATATCTATTGACTGACCTGCATAATATATACAATAAATCGAATAATATATTTCATAACAAAACCAACAAATACAAAAATATTATTACAATTAATTAAATGTTGTAAAAGTAAGATAACGTAGTAATGAACACAGTATGCAATCCGATCCGCCCATTTCAACCAAAGTCCATAATTATTGCATGGTTCTATAGCCGCAGGAGGCGTAAAACCTCGCAATGACTTCATCTAGCCTATCCCTGTGCTATCCCAGGCCTGATAGAGAGATGAAATATGCCCCTCCGAGATTATCCAAAACCTCTCCAGAGTCCAGTGGCTCCTAGGAGAGGCAGTCGGTATACCCGCCTAACAAAACCGTTAAGACATCGCCCTATAATGCCAGCAGTCTACGCCCACTTCAGACGCCCATATCCGTCCATATTCCATTTAAAAAAACGTATTACTTTCCTGTTGCCACCTAGAGCAATGCCAGCAGTCTACGCCCACTTCAGACGCCCATATCCGCCCATATTCCATTTCAAAAAACGAATTCCTTTCCTGATGTTACCTAGAGCATTGCATCACCAAATGCCTTATGTTGTCCTTGGCAGCATGATCGTACATACCAAAAGTATGACACTACTTGGCTGTCCCTCTAGTCTGACGTCATCGACTTAGAGTAAGCTAGCATGCACACACACACACACACACACACACACACAATTCCTCAGTGTTTGGGATTTTTCCAAATATTCTTCAACTATGAAGTACAAGGACTAAAGAGGCAAAGGTCGTATGTGGCTATTAAGTTATCCAGCCTTAAAGGTCAAACACGCACGTAAGGTAAATTGATGTAATTTTCCGGATATCATTAAGTATAAACTACCCTATTTGAATGAGGAAATAATAAATTGAAAAAGTGGAGAACGCAGCTTTAGATCACTGCTCTCTTTGAGTGGAAAAGTGTGTTCTAATAGAATCTAATTTAAACTTGGGAAAAAACCCAATTTATTTCAATGACAAATTGGAGCAGAATCCTGTTGTCACTTGAGAATAGGTCCGCAGTGTTCTAAGAAATTGCTTGACAAGGCTGGAAATGGAGGCATTAGGGCTGAACACGGTGGTAGCAATGAGCGATGTAGAGCAGTCAGTGCTGGTGGAAGGTGAAACATAGAGGTCAGGCAAAGTTTAACTACTAGTAGTGGTGTTTGACGCTATGATTCTACTTTTTCTAAAAAAATAAAACGAGTTGAAATTGCGTATAAGAAGAGTGTAACATTTGTCTTTACTATTTTTCGTATATATATATATATATATATATATATATATATATATATATATATATATATATATATATATATATATATATATATATATATATATATATATATATATATATATATATAATGTATATGTATTGCTTAGTGTTACGAGCAAAAGAAAACATTTGAGAAATTGGATGAGCGTAAGTGTCAATATAGTAAAGGGAATGGATACTAGTATTCCTATTTTGAACAGGGTAGCTAGATCCTCCAATTAATTCAAATTCAGAAGCAGTCAAGTCATAGCATCTTCTTTCCTTGGGATTTGTTTATAGAATGTTGTCAAAACAGACGAGGAGACATCAACCCCGCATGATGGAAATAGTCTAACTGTAGTTATGAAGAATTTGATCGCCATGTTTTCGAAATATACACCTAAAGCGAAGGTCAACCACTGATTTGTAGACATATTAAGAAAAAATATAGGATGCTTTAACATGTACCATACATCCTGTTGTCCCTTCCCAACCCCTCGAATGAGTATAACGAACAATATGATAAAAATGATATCAGATTTTCTATGGAGGGAAAACCGGTTAAGTTTAGGTGAGAGTTACTTGAATATCCATCCAGTCTTGGTGGAGTACAATTACGTAACTTGAAGAGATTCTCAATGTCTCTCAAGACCACATGGATTAGAAGGATTATTTTAGCAAATAGCAGTTGGACATTGTTCCCACTATTTTATAACATGGAAAAGTGTGTTAAATATGGAGATATTATGCAAATATGGCACTTGGGTGAGTGCAATATCAATTTTATATTGAAATGTTTTTCAGTGAAATTTAAATTTAAATTGAATTTTGTTGAGTCACACACTTTATTAGGGAGCTTTTGTATCAAAAAACATGCCCGGTGACAGTCATAACCTACATGTTCTAAATTATATTTGTCCAAACATCAGATTTTTCTTTGTTCAAGTACCGACTTTTTATAACGGTATTTTTCGATTTTGACTGCCTAGAGCTTTGTGTTCCGTTAATTCGTTGATTTCCTTGGTTACGAATGAGCTTCTTACTGCTATTTTTAGATTACATAACTACGGATCTTTCTCTGATGTAATTTTTGCGGCAATTAACACATGATAATTTCATTTACTTCAATTGTTTTAATAAGTATTTCAAATAACAAACACTTAGTAGATGTTAATTTGATTGAATCGAATTGGAAAAATATTCATACAATTTATAATAATCAATAGCATTAGAGAAGTACTCAATTTCGATTTTTGAATACATTGTTTTCAATGTTTTCATTGGAAATTTTCGAATGCCTATTTCGCTAGTAGTTTAGATAAAGAACCATTTTTGCATTCACTATCAACCAATTCACTACGACATACATGTACAGGAGTTTTAAGGCCCATTTTGATTTCCAACTCCCCTTATCTGTGATTTCAGAACACACCCTTTTGAAAAAGAATGCAGATGCTATAATACTATTTGCGTAACGTTATAAGTTGTATAAACACGTCTTTCTTTAATCCTGAGGCATGCACGAGGGCTGGCCGCTAGGGCCAGAGACTTGCTAGCTTATCGAAAAATGTGATTTCCATGAATAAGAGAGAAGAAAAGATAGCTATAATCAAAAAATCTCCCTTCAAAAGTTCAAATGAAGAATGGTAAGTGGATTGCATCTGGGTCAAATTGATGTGGTGAATTGGCAGGTAATTGGGAATGGTCTTGCAGCAGGGGATCAGCTTCTGATCATAGCACACGCAGAGGCCACAATGATAAAGCCAAGTTTACGAGATTAATGTGAAATCAATAATAGGTATGCAGCGACGTGGGGTGGAGCTTGTTCACCCCAGTCGTGCCCAATAACGGCGTGTAGAGGAGAATGAGAAGATCACAAATGCCTTTGCCAAGCAATGAACAACATAAAGAAATGATAAGATGAAGGAATGATAAGGTCAACTTGGGAATTCGGAATTTCCGTCACCATAACTTTTTCTGTCACAATTGTATTGATTCGTTACTAATCAGTTGGCGTGGCGTAATATGCCGGAATACCTGAAGAAAAGTACCGCATAACCAAGTCACTGGCACCTCTCTCACACGCTTCGAGTCGGATTCGAATCGCGGCAGTGGTGAGAGACTGCGAGAAGTCTGTGGCAACACTAAAGACCACACCTGCAGGTCCTTGATAAACCAATACTATGGCGGAAAACAGGTTCTCCCAACATCCCGAGTTATACCAAATGCAACTGGTTATTTTTCAGGTTTGAGTTTATTTCAAAAATGCATGATAAATTGTACTATCCTCGAAGGAAATTGGACCATGTGATGCATTACCATAGAATGAAATTGAAACATATGACTTCAGGACTCCCACGATATTGCAGTGGTTATTGAAAATGTGCAGCATGAGGTAACCTTATATCCCAAGACATTTCCATTAATAGCTAAAGTGCTATCATAATTACTTCACATTAAAGTAGCAGCAGGCACTTTATCCATTAAAGGGGAAAATAAAGCTACCTGCACTAATGAAACTACCTAGTCATAACATAATCAGATTGTCTTTTTATGCAAGGCACCTCATACTCTTGGGTATTACTAACAAAATAATGTAATGTGAATGAAGAAACTGGGGTAAAGGGAGAGGGATCAGCTTTTTTCCGGTGTTGTCTTGTAGGTTTCCTTACCGCTACTGACATACGATTGTCAGTCAACTGATCTGCGTCCCACCACAACAATATAAACTTACGTGCGTTGCCCAGTGCTAACACTCGTTGCACAACAAATATTTTGCACGCGGGGGTTCCCCGATTGGGGCTCCCCCTGGATCCTTGTAGGTTTACTGGATCCTAGCGGTTTCATACTTTAGTAGTAATCATCAGAGGACTGGGATGTATGGAAGAGATTTAATAAACAGAATTTTGATTATTGAAATGTGCTGTAATGGTTAAATGGTTAAACATACGGTCATATGTTTATAATATTGAAAATTTAGAGTCGAAATAAATTGATGAGTGGGAATGAGACAAAGGTTTAATCAAGTCTCCTTAATGTGGATGGGGTCCCTTAAGAGAGACGAACGCTGATCAGGAAAAAAGAAAGCCATTGATCCAGGTCTGGAATGGCCGAGCTCAGTGGTACAGTCACTGTGGAAAGATAAAAATATTAGAACAGGGGCTAACAGATCTTGTACCTCTGGTGGGTATATATATCTAGGCGACATTTGACTGTTCAGTCAAATACGTTCAAGCCCATGGGTGTGGTAGAGCGAAGTCTATGGATCCATAGTTGCTCTAGTTCGAGACGGACCCTGAGAGACTCTTTGGAGTCTGGGTCATTCCTACCAAATTGTAGGACATGGAGGCAGACATCTCTCAGGCCTGAGTGATCATCTGTGTTGTAGTGTCGGCCGACACTATGTGTAGAGTTGTGTTGTGTGATATAGCGAAAGTGCTCACACATCCGTTCACCAAGTGTGCGCTTGGTGTGGCCAATGTATTGTTTGTAGCAGATTGTGCAAGTGATGCAATAAATGATATTATTGGTCTTGCAATCGCAGTTCCGTATAGTATTATACTCTCTGCCTGTAATAGGACTGATGATGGAACCAGTCTTATTGAGTTTGATGCAGTACCTGCAGGATGCTTTGGAGCATCTCTTGCGTGTAATGTTATTTGTATTAGTGGTTTTAGGCTGTGAAGGATCCTCCACCCTAGCCTTCACTAGTATGTCCCTAATGTTTTTAGGTCGTCGGAAACCTTGGGTAGTTTTCCAATTCAGAATTTCTCTGGTGCTTGACGACTTGTCTAGCATATCCCAGTTTTGTTTCACAACATCACCCAGGATTCTACCTCCTGGGTGGTACGTGGTGATGAGGAAGATGTTTGTAGTGTCCTCCTCTGTTTCCCTTGGTGGAGGGTTGAGGAGGGTAGCTCTATCCTTGTGATAGGCTCTGGAGAATGCCTCTTGAACTATATTAGCTGGATAGTCTGCTCTCAGGAAATGGTGTCCCATTTCTCTGGAATGTTTGATAAAGTCAGTGTCAGAGCTACAGATCCTACGTACTCGTAGGAACTGGCTGTATGGTATAGCTGATTTGCAGTTCTTAGGGTGACAAGACTTGAAGCTCAGATAGTTGTGAGCATCAGTCGGTTTGGTGTAGAGAGATGTGGATAAGAGACCGTCTGTCAGTGTGACAGTGACATCGAGGAAGTGTACTTCCTGAAGGGATGTCTCGGTTTCGAATTTGATGGATGGGACACAACCATTGAGGTGGTTCTCAAAGTTTTTGAGGGCCTCTTGGCCGTGTGTCCAGATGAGGAATATATCATCTATGAATCTGACCCATAACAATGGTTGTAGTTCATAGGTGTAAACAAATTCTGCCTCAAACCAACCCATGAATGTGTTGGCGAAGGATGGAGCAACTTTTGTTCCCATAGCAGTACCTCCTACCTGTAGGAAGTGTTTTCCTGCGAAGTCAAAATTATTCATGCTTAGTACTTTACTGAGCAGGGTAATAAGACTGTCTGTCTTGGGTAGTTGTGATCTGGGTCTAGATCTGACAAGTGCCTGTCTAGCCGCTAGAAGTCCCTGTTGATTAGGGATGTTTGTGTATAGACTGGCTACATCCATAGTAGCCAGTATAGTGTCTGGTGGTAGATTTTGAATGTTTTGAAGTTTCTGGAGGAAATGGGTGGTATCCTTAATGTATGAAGGAAGTTCCTTCACAGTGGGTTGAAGAAAGAAATCCACAAATTGTGAGATTCTTTCTGTGGGGCAACCATTACCTGAGACAATAGGTCTACCAGGTGGGTTGACTAGTCTTTTGTGTATCTTAGGGAGCATGTAGAAGAGCGATGTACGTTCTTGACTAATGCTAAGGAAATCATGACACTTGTCATCAATTTCCTCATCATCTAGTAGTGTTTTGAGAAAGTTGTTGATGTCTTCCGTGTGTGTGTGTGTTAAATCAGTAGGTGTCTGTATATAGAAGTTGACATCAGATAACTGTCTGAGTCCTTCTTTGATGTAGTCAGTGGTATTTAATACTACCACTGCTCCCCCCTTGTCAGCTGGTTTAATCACTATGGCTTTATTCTGACTTAGTGATTTAAGGGCAAGATTCTCATCTCTAGTGAGATTGTGAAACTTGGAAGGTGGAACCTTATGTCTTAATAGGTCTACCTCATTCTGTCTGAAGAAGAGCTCCAGTGCTGTCACTGGTGGTGGCTTCCATTTGGATGGTTCCTTGAATCGGGTATCACTAAACGGCCCATTCGGGTCTTGACTAGGCCTTGACCTTGCTAGGTCTTCATCTTCTTCGGCAATGTTGTCAAAGAAGAGTTTACGCCGGATTCTCATGTGGAACTTGTTGAGATCCTCCCTGAGTTCACCAAAATTAGGTTCACCCGGGGTGGGACAGAATTTCATACCCTTGGCTAAAATAATTTTCTCTGTCTGGGTTAAGGTATAGTCAGACAGGTTAACAACTAAATTATCTAGATTGGTCTGATTTGAGTTGTTATTGCTGTTAAGAGTGTCTAGTGCATGTGGTGCATGTAGAGTGGGGTCTGTATTTACCTGTCCACAATAAAAATCAATTTTAGGGAACACACAATGTCTTGTTGTTGTCTTATCTTCCATGCTAGAATTAAGAGGATCAAACATTATTACATATAAAGGTGGGCCAAACAAGTTGGGGAAAGAAAGGAGTAGACTCGGACCAGGATGTGGTGACCTCCTATCACATCGTATATATATTAAAATAAATAACATACAAACTTTGGCAAGTATAAAAATATGAACACTTAGATCTGAGTGTGCAATAAATACAGTAATGGAAAGAAACAGACCACATAAGTGGGCAGCTCTTGGTGATTGTAGATGGTAAAACTTCAGGCTTAAAGCTTAATAGTGGGAGCATACATGCTGACTAGGACTGTTAGAATGTCCTATCTGGATATTAAAATACTAGTTATCGAGGTAGATGAATAGTTGAAAACACATAAGTGAGGATAAGAGAAAGTTAGACAACTTCCATGAGTGTACTGTTCTCAGTACAGAGTATTACAGTTCAAAACATTAGACAGCTTAAACATTATAACCTGTATGTAATCATTAACTAAAGTTAAAATTAAAATCTCAACCCGTGAAATGGGGTGGTGGACATTAGGTCAAATGTGGCAAAAACAGACACAAAATTATGCAAGTAACAAGGCAAATAAACAAACTGTTGGATACAATGGATGGCTGATGGTGTACGATTACAGAGTCAGTCTTGTCATGTAGAAAAACAGACTACCATTATCCACTACCTTAAACCTTAAACCTTTGACTAGAAGGGTCTTGACAAAACATAAATAGTTAAAAGTCTCTATAACAAAAGATAATGGCCCGGATTGGGGCAACTCAAGAGTGATTGGTACTCATCCAGTCAGTCGAGCTACTTCTGTAGGTTGCCATAAGCCTGGGCTATCCTCTGGATAACATCTGGTGTCAGGTACCTGGAGTCGTCCTGCGGTTCTCCTGGTCTGCCAATTGCTGCTGTTGGTGGTGGATATGAAGCCTGCCTAGGTCGTTCATTATAGTACCAGTTCTGTTGTCTAGGTCTAGCACCGCCAAAGTTCCTGTTGTCCCTGTTGGCCTCCATCTGGTAGTTGTGTTGGTCCCTGTCGTAGTTGTTGTTATAGCCGTAGCCATAACCTCTCCTGCCCCTGTCGTTTCCCCTTGTCTGGGGACGTCCACGAGATCTGACCTTCCTAGGCCTGGATCTTGATCTGGAGCGGCGATCCCTGCTCTGGGAGCGTTTTCTCCCTCGGGGGTTGTCTTCTCTGTCATCCTGGGTATCAGAGGACTCCGATGTGACACCATGGTCGTCTCTGTTGATGTTCCGGACGTCTGCGTAGGCGTATCTGGTGGGGACCACCCCCTTGACCATGGAGGTGAGGTCCTTCTCGCTGACTTGGTTCGCAGAATCGGCCAACTTGTTTCGTTGCTTCGTCATCTGCTCTCGGACTTCTATCTGGACTCTCAGACGTGCATCGAAGATGGCGCCGATGGCGTCTTTGTATCCAGCCTCGTTTCTGTCGAAGATGTTCTTGAGGCTCGCCTTGTCTACCACCACTCTTTCGGCTTGAAAGGTGGCGTTTTTCTGAAGGATTGCGGCACACTTCTGCTGGAAGACGATCGCTTGTTCCCTCATCAAGGCTGCAACTTGGGTCGCATGTGGGTGCATGTAGACCGGCATGGGCGCTAGGTTGAGTGCCCACGGTGCGATGAGGCCCTCCGAGCTGATGTCATTCAGCATTTGACTGCGAATGTTAGCCCGTGCCTCGGCTACTACGCTACTTCTCGCCGTGGTGAAATAATCCAGCTCGAGCTGGCCCATCCATGGCATTCCTGGGTTTTCCACCTCTTTACGCTGGGGTCGATTGGACTCCGGTGGGCCCGAAGGGCCTGCTTGTGCCATGTCTTCGGCTCGAGCTGGAACCTGAAAAGACACAGAAAGAGGGTTTTGAGTTTTCGACCTATTATCACTCACCTGAGATGTTATCGTGATGGCAGGCCTGCCACTCTCCGCAAACAACTCTTTTGACATGTCATCAAGTGGTTGTGGTTCAGAAGGCATGTTAGGATCTAACTTACCCTGTGGTGCAACTCCATTAACCATGATCTCATAGTTATTTGTCGGTTTACTGGTATTGCGTCGTCTCTTCGTCCCACGGTTATCTCCATCGTGGTCTGATGATGTCATTACCGGAAGTGGCACGGTAGCGCCCTCATCGGCAAGATAATCATCTACAATGTTTGGAGTCACCGATCTTTCGTTACCGGGTGATGGTCCAAGTGTACGTGCTACTGATTTTCCGGGTGCATCTGACGATGCCCCCATATTGTCACTTACAATCGGTCGAAAGTAAGATTCTATATTCCTCTCGGCGCGTTTGTTAGTACTTACCGATTGGACTGGGGTTGAGGGGCAACTCACAAAACTGGTTGCGCTCCTCACTCGTTGTCTGCGATCTTCTCTTTCTCTCTGAGGTAGAGCGTTAGAAAGGTGATTGCTTACCTTGGCTTGTGGATCAGACATGTCTGGTTCATCGCTTTCGTGAATCGAGACATTGGTTACTCGCTCCGCTAGGTCAGCGAGGTCGAATCCTTAGGGACATACTAGTGAAGGCTAGGGTGGAGGATCCTTCACAGCCTAAAACCACTAATACAAATAACATTACACGCAAGAGATGCTCCAAAGCATCCTGCAGGTACTGCATCAAACTCAATAAGACTGGTTCCATCATCAGTCCTATTACAGGCAGAGAGTATAATACTATACGGAACTGCGATTGCAAGACCAATAATATCATTTATTGCATCACTTGCACAATCTGCTACAAACAATACATTGGCCACACCAAGCGCACACTTGGTGAACGGATGTGTGAGCACTTTCGCTATATCACACAACACAACTCTACACATAGTGTCGGCCGACACTACAACACAGATGATCACTCAGGCCTGAGAGATGTCTGCCTCCATGTCCTACAATTTGGTAGGAATGACCCAGACTCCAAAGAGTCTCTCAGGGTCCGTCTCGAACTAGAGCAACTATGGATCCATAGACTTCGCTCTACCACACCCATGGGCTTGAACGTATTTGACTGAACAGTCAAATGTCGCCTAGATATATATACCCACCAGAGGTACAAGATCTGTTAGCCCCTGTTCTAATATAAAATAATGTAATGTGCTCTAAGCAATGGTAACCAAACTATGATATAGAGTAACAATTTACATAAACACATTTACATATATACACATGCATAGATTTAATGACACACACACACAAATATATATATATATATATATATATATATATATATATATATATATATATATATATATATATATATATATTGTGTGTGTGTGTGTGTGTGTATTAAGTAAAATAAAGATGTGCAACTTGATAGATCATACACTTAATAGCAGGAGGGTGTATTCTCAGTGAGGATCTGTAGGTTTTGCATGGTAATGCACAAGGTGATTGCCTTCCTCCTCTTCCCCTGACAAATCAAGTCCTGTGTTATAAAAAGGCGTTTAAGAAAATCCCCCGGTGACCCTGCCCCGCGACCAGTGAACTCTGTGAGGCAAGGATGTTTTCAGTGGTGGCTATCTCCCATAGCAATCAATCAATCTCCAAAGCAATTAATTCTGTCATTCCTGTGATTTCAGCGCGCAAAACATTGGCTCATTGCCAGCCAAATGGGGAGATGGACAATATGAGGAGTCTTTGAATTCCCTCACATTCCGTCCACTGTAGCATCTAATACAAGCAGTAACATGCTAAATTATCATAATAGTATTTGATACAGCAATGTATTAACACATTCGTGCCAGTAGCAGCTAAAGCTGCCTGACATTTTGGATAATTTTCTCAGAAAATCGTACCTTACAAAGCATTTATGAAAAAGTATTATTGTTCGCCTGAGGTGAATAAACAATGAGGACCTAAGGCATTAGCGATCAGTATCCATTAACCCGTTCATTTCTAAGCCCAACAACGCCTTGTCAAGTGTGGTGATAACTTTCTCTCTTTTTCAGAAAATATTCAAAGAGAAATGGCATATATCTACCCCCGGCAGGGGGCACTCAGGTACAGAGGGGGTGCGCACCTGCGTTACGTATTTCGCGGAAGAGGGGGTCTTTTTTAAGACCTCCGCATGTCCGCGATTTTGTAAAAGAAGGGTACTATTTTGTACTCAGGTACGAAGTATGGGGGTCAAAATCCCCTTACAATCCACAAAATATACGCGGCTCTGACGCCGAGTGACTCCCGAAGTGACTGGGCTTCGGAGTTTGCTGCAGCCACTTGCTGACGCTAAACAAGCAGAGGATTATAAAATCTTAAGTTGAAATACGTGTTCCCGTTCATCCAATGTCAGTGTTTTGACAAAAGAAGGGGTGTTTATTTAGTGGAAAAAATCAGCGTTTTATTAAAATAAGGGTGCTTTTTTGACCAGAAATCAGTGCTTTAGGGTATTTTTTAATTTTGATAACAAACGTATGCACCCCCCTAAATACCCAAGTGCCCCCCCCCCCCCCCCCCCGGGTATCTACCTCCATCTCCATCCATTTTGCCAAAGTTCCTGTGGTGCTTAAAAGTAAACACATGCATTGACCATGCAAGGGAAAAGAATCTTTGATTAAAGCTCTTTTAATCATAGCTAAATCCCAACCTAATGTAGGAAAAGTAAACTTTGCTATAAAATCACATTTTAAAAATGCATCATAATATTAGAAATTATACATGTATTGTCATTTGGCTTCAAATCCATCAATCGGGAATGCGCATTTTCTGAAATATTCCAATGCCTTCAGTTGAATGATGATATTATTCTGATGTATCAAGATAAGGGGAATGTCTTGGAAGTATCAAAGAAACCATTCATAAATAAAGTTATCAGCCCTAACATTTGGAGGAACATACTCTATTTGCCAAATGCTATTCAAGAAAGGAAACTGCCTTTGTGATTAAATTATATGAAAGGATGGATAAAATCCAAACAACAAAGATATATGTTCAAAATATGGACCGTGCTCGACAAAAACCTTTAAAAATAACGTTTTTTTACTCTTCTAGAATACAGTTCATGACCTTGCAATGTGCAGCTTAGTTTCTAAAGAGACACCTGAGCTTCACCACTATAACATATATCAAATTACCTGCAGTCGCTAATGTAAAAAATGAGAAACCTGAAGAGTAACGCGTGTATTTCAACTTGCAGCCACGTTCTCAATAAAACATTGATACACCAAAACCACTTATCCCTCTAACTGTAATGCTAAATCAATAGCCAGGTAACTTGCATTACTTGTTAAACAACACTATGACAAAACACCAGGTTACAAATATAATCTTATTCTTAGTAACATCAGGGAAGGAGTGATGTACGTCTCTGAGCTCTTTAAGGTACATCATGGTTAGGAGTTCCTCAAACTTCAGCGCCAAGGAGCTCATTTGTAGTTGCAATACTAACCTCTGATGACACCACATATATACATAATACACTTGACCTGCTGATAGGTCATACAAACGTATCAAAGTTAATGAGAAATGGTCTAATCCCACACATGCTGAACCCCTGCCCTCACATAGACTAGAAGTTATTTCTTTAATTAAGTATCATCATGGATATCTCAGTGGATTCCTAGCTGGTGGGTGGTCTGATCAAAGTGCCCACGTGCATCCTGAGGTCTGTAGGAGACAAATGTCCAAGCTAAGCCAATGAGATGCAGCTAGTCAATTGTTGTTGTCTTATCATCCCCTTTTGGCCTGAGAATCACAGCATTGCTAGTTACTTAAAGAGAACCTATACAAGTGTGGCAAATCTGCTCATTACTCATTACTATTTGATTGTAGATAGACAAGTTGCTTTTTTATGCAATATCACATTCAAAAATGATAATGGCAAACATAATTGAATCTCCACAGGCAGTATAAGGAATAAGTCTACAGTATACTAGCTCCTAGTATACAGCCTAATGGGATAACGCTTTTCTCGTAATGTTGATTTGTTATTTTTGTGACAGATCATAGATGGCGCCAGTGGTGGTCATGCTGATCAGCCAGTACAATATCACTGTGGACAGCTTGTGACCATTTTTTTAAACTATATTTGTGTAGAATCAGTTTTGAGTTTATCAATCTTCCAGACCAGATAAAAAAAGACATAGAAAATACTTGGCCTAGGGCTAGGCATACTTCACCAATGACCAGTGCCTTTAAGGGGTAAATAATTATGCTGGTCGCACCACAGGTGGAGTACACTTAGTTGTTGAATTAGACCTACGTACTGACATGCAAAACACCTAGCGACCAAATATCACCATTTACCATGTTTATACTATTATATGTAATTCTTATTCCATTACAATAATGTCACATGCACAGTCCTAGCTGTACACATGCAACTGAAGGTCGTTGAGGATACAGCATATGCATTATAACGGGAAGTGGAGGGCTGTGGAGGACTCTTAGTCTGCTTGTTGTTAGGAAACTTCATTAAAACCCCCACTGATGGCCTAAGAATATCATTCCATCCTTAACAATACCCAGGCGTCTTAGGCCATGAAGCATTTGTGGCCACAGAGTAAATGTCAAGGAAGTTCACGGTGACGTCATTTTGCATGTAGAAATGGTTGTGGAAGGTTATTATCACTATTTAGACCACAGGCATCTGTGATCGAAAATATTAACAAAAACGTACAATATGATAAGTTACTAGTGTTCTGCTATGCTTGGTTATTAGCGTACTATATATAGTAGATCTGCACTGCAGTATGCTAGTAGGGTAGTTAGAAATATGTCACTGAAATGGGCAACATTTCTATACAATTTAAAGTTAAAGGCATAGGAAGGTATCCGACAAGGTGACAGTGACATCTAAAACTTCGAGTCCATTCGAAAAATACCCCACATTTAGAAAGCCATGAAACTTTCCATAAGCTACCATTGTCAGATCCCCTTTGGAATTCAAAAAGAAAGTGGCGCTAAATATGCAAATTTCACATCTTCAATTGAAGGTCCACTTAAAAAATACCCTACATTTAAAATTTCATCAATCTTTGCATAGACTTTCATTGTCAGGTCCCTTTTGAATATCTAAAATTAAAAAGGGGGGTCACCAGTCATGCCGTCCATAAAGGCAGAGCTGAAAACAGTTTGCTAAGCCTTGGTGGTCAAACGGTCAATCAAAATGAATAGTCTAGTGGTCCACCAGAAAAATTAGCGGTCCATATAATTTTGATAACCAAAATGGTTATCAACGGCCATTTCATAACTGAACATACACAGTTAATTGTGCTAAATTTAAGAATTGTGCCAGTTATAATCTAATGTAGAAGAAATGTGAAACTGGATGTGATGATTACTGAATTAATGTAGTCAGAATGTTTAGCAGACATTCTGGGCAAGTAAACAAAGACTTTAACTATCCCATTCAAACTTTTGGTAGAAACGGACCGATGCTACTGTCTATTTTAACCCCTGTATAGGTGGCGGCAAATTGTCTAACTTGTCTATCTCAGATGTTCTCTACTTTTCTAGTATATATATATATATATATATATATATATATATATATATATATATATATATATATATATATATATATATATATATATATACTATAATGAGAATGTATGTATATATATATATATATATATATATATATATATATATATATATATATATATATATATATATATATTTATATATGTGTGTGTGTGTATATATATATATATATATATATATATATATATATATTTATATATGTGTGTGTGTGTATATATATATATATATATATATATATATATATATATATATATATATATATATACACACACATATATATATATATATATATATATATATATATATATATATATATATATATATATATATATATATATATAATATATATATATATATATATATATATATATATATATATATATATATATATATATATATATATATTTTATATATATATAAATTATACATGCATTCTCATTATAGTGCTTTCTTAGAATTCTTCTTTGTTGCTATATACGACATATGTGGCATTAGAAAACTGATATTGTACTTCCTAGATAGAGTGGCAATGCGGTATGAAATATGAGTTCCTTTGTGCTTGCTAGATTATGTCTCCGCTATCTGCCTGTACCGGAGTCACTTCATAACATCACAACAGGATTCTGCGAGCTCTGTAAACGAATTCCACGTAAGACAAGCAATGAATCATCATTAAAGGTATTTCTTGTCCGGTCACAATCTGTTCATCTTACAACGCGATTCAAGGTAAAAACGTTTTTATGCACCATATATAACGAACAGATAAAAAATAGCTTCCATTTACGATATTTTTCCTACAAAAGATGTAATTCTCTTTCTATCCCTTAATCCAGTTTGCCTCACTAGAGGAAATGAAAGAATGAGCCGCTAACTGAGTCTAAACATCACTCACCCTTGCCATGGGACTGGAAGTTCTCATCCGAGCCATAGGCCATACATATATCAACACAAATAGCTCAGATTTTGATTTCCCTAGAAACTGGCACAACCTCCATATTGTAATAAAACTCTCTTTGCATCCCTCACACCTTCCTCCTTTTAAATCAGATTGTCTGATATGTTCAGACTGAACCACAATTATAGTAAAGTGGAGAAAAATGTACTTCCATCTTTTACTAATAGATGGCTCTGCCTTCACTAATTCAATCTCAAAACCATTCACGCGGTACAACAACTATAGAGAAATCATGATAAAATGCAATATTTCAAGAATGAGGGGATGACTTAAGGTAGCTTGAAGGAATACTGATGAGGAATACATAAAACATTACAAAAGTACCCTCAGAGCAGGGCATAGGACTTTTTGGGTAAGGCCACTACAATTTATTTACTTGTCTTACGAGCTCAGGAGGTAGGAAATGAGCCATTTTGGAATAAAAAAAAAAGTTGAAAAATGTGACTTTTTTTATTTTTTTTAGAGTCTGCCGACTAGGACTGGTAGCGATATGTTTCTACCAGCCTATTCTCAACTAAATAAAATCAATCAATTAATTAATCCCTGTAACCTGAAGGGTGGGAGGTATACCTCCTCAAGTCTGAGGCTCTACTACAGCAATGATAGCTTCCTGTAGTTGATTGAATCACCCTTACAAAGAATATTCTTAGAACTTGCACTTTTTTTTTTTTTTTGGAGTCTGACAGAAAATTTCAAAACCACTTTCGTCCGTCAGACACCAAAGTTGACTTTTTTTTCTTTTTTTTGGAGTCTGACAGGATTTTTTTTCCAAAAAAAGCTCGTAAGACAAGTAATCAAATTGGAGTGGCCTAAGCAACTGAAAAAACATGCACAGTGTTTTAAAAAGGAGCTCTTATCCACAATCATGGACCGGTGACCCTGAAGGTGACCTTGAAATTTCACAAATGTGGAAGACAGATCAATACACAGGGAAGGGTATAACCATTTCTTTCAGAGTGGTTGTTGAAAATAAGAAAAAGGTGCATTTTTAAACTTTCAGATTCTACAACTTTTGAATAAAGTCAAAATTGGGAAGACTGTGATACCTTTCCATCCAGAATGCCATTAGCTATAACCATGCCCAATTTCAAGCAAAGCCATTGACATTAAATACCCAAAATGCATGTTTGAAGAAACCATTTTTTGGATGAAATTTGATATGGAGAAAAGGGCCAAAAACATTTTCTGCTTGTGCGCAAGCCTATGGGAGCTTTGGGAACTGATGGTCTCTCACTCTGCTTGGTGACTGCCTAGATATTAACAATTGATCTGATTATAAGGAAAAAGGTATAGGCTTTAACATATGTAAAAATCTCAATATGACTCTATACTCACAAATTAATCCCACAAGCCACCTTAAGGGTGTTGTTCCTGAAGTTATTTATGTCTCTTTGTACATTATTTCAAATGTCACTCTAATAAATTGGTTATGTTTAAAATGGTCAGGCCATGTAGGCAGTCCAGATGTGCTGCAGACAGGCATGTGCAGGTCAAGATCGTCCATGCTGTTCTCTCACATTCAGCATTGTCTTTGAAAGATTACCTATAGCTGAATTGGTAAGGTGATTGCATGATTTGTACAGAGTGACACACTGTCATCAACTAACACAGAATACCTTGGATGAAGAAAAGAATGGATATGTAGCGAGAGATCAATTACTATATACACTATTGTGAGGTGCTGGACTCATGCCAGTAGTCACTGACTGGCAGCAGCGCGAGGTCACGTGGGAACAAGGACCAATCAGGGCTCTTGTATAGATTACATTACAGAGAAACCTGATCTCCACCATCAGCTGGGCACCAAGTTTGGGCTATTAAGGGGCTATTAGTTGACGCTGGTTGAGGCTAGCATGTTCAGGTTGGCCGGCTGGTTTAGAATCCACTGTGTTTGGTCATCTAAGAGAATATTAAAGAATGAGTGCTCTCCTCCTGTCCTCACAGCTGTATCCTTGCAGTTGTGCTGGAAACATAAGGGGTTTAAAAAGGGCCTTAACAAACAACCCTTTACAAATCAAAATATTAATTTTCTTGCTAGGAATTGTCAATTCATTTTTTCTCAAAACCAATAAGGTAAATCTACCTCTTGTGTAAACAAAGCCCCCACATACAGAATCTTGAATCCACCCCTCATGGGACACTGACCTATTCATTCAAAGATTGGCACAGTTTGGGAATATTTTTCTGATAAAAGCATGAAATGTAAACTAATCAAAAGAGATATGTATGAAAGAGGACTAATATAATTAACATCAAAAAATATTTGCTTTATTCGCAAGTTACCCTTATGAGATTAGGTACATACTGACAAAGTTCAAAGGTAGAATTCTGTACGTAAATGGATTGTATGCACATCAAACACAAATGAAAATGTTATCATGACTACATAATAAATCCAGTGACTGAGCTGAACCCATTCATGCCTCTAGCAATGGTAATCACATTCATTTATTCACAACATCATTTTCTATGAAATATATAAAGGAGAAATGTTGAATATAACTCAAACTACATCTCCTCTTAAAATAGTGAATTCCTAACTACTAGGCCAGAGAGCCATTTAATAAATGTATGAGACAGAAACTAAATTAAGCTGCAACAATTTTTGTTCATTTCCTTCTTTGTTTTGACAGAGTAGTATTTTTTCTTTTTTGCAATTTTTTTTAAGCTTTGGAGGTTATTTTTCAATTATCTAGAATGTATTATCAACGTACTTATGTTCAATTTAACTAACCGAAAAACATTGTATATTGTAATTTTTTCTCACCAATATACAATACTAACATCTCAAAAATGCAAGGAGTGTTTTCCTATAAATAATGCAAACAAAATGTGGAAAGTAACGTTCTTTAAAATGCAGCAGAATGTGATAGCAATAATTATTCAGCCTGAAATATCATGACGCACTCAATGACCCATAATTAAGAAAACATGAGTCACACTTATTTGATACCTTGGTGAATGTTTTAAGGCACATGTCTAACAAGCACACATGATTTCAGTTAACCTACGCAGGTGTGGGTATTTGGTTATTTTTACAATTATCCCTTCTACTGGTTGAAAACTTGATGAATTCCACAAAAGGGTGTGGGCTGGTTGTAGGGTACAGTGATCGGAGGCTGATCTCTAGTACACCCTCTAGTTGTTAACGAGGACCAAGGTGTGGAGAATGACAGCCAGTCTGGCTCCACGGTGATATTCTCGCCAACTCCAGAGTGAGGTGATCGGAGGTTGATCTCTAGTGCAGCCTCTAGTTGCCCAGGTATTAACGAGAACCAAGGTGTGGAGAATGGTAGTCAGTCTGGCTCCACGGTGATATTCTCGTCAACTTCAGGTGAATGACTGATCAGATGCTTTAAGCAGATCGCATCACGTTACTGCTGGTTGATGATGAAGGGTCAGCCAGTCTGAAATACACAAAAAAAACAAGTTGTTTTAATTAGCTGTTTTTGATATTTGAGCTTTTGAAATATACACTTGATTCAATTGTATCTACTTTCTATTTCATTTTTGTCTGCATATGATTAAAGGATATTGATAAAATCCTGAAAATATGGTTTACTTAAAATCATGACTATTTTTTTATTATTATCAATGATACATTCCACTTCAGCCCTTACAGGGTACACATAATATACCATTCCTGAAGCAAGAACAAACAGTCCTAAAACAGTCATCAAGCCTTAACTTCAGTGTGGTCAAATATGGACCAAAGGGAATGATATTACGAATAACCTCAGCTGAACATAATGCACCATGAAACACGCTCACAGTTTACTCATGTCGTCTGGTGTGTTTTGAAGCATGGATCACATGTTATCACATGTTGGTGAGACACTTCGACACTCAGACACAGATTTAGTTCTCCCCCATTTACCATTATTCATAAATCAATGTATAAGCTGAACATGAATGTACAAACACACAAGCTCACCTTCTATGTAGGTGGCTTGGTGCGTGGCTTGGGAGCATGTCACACCTTGTCACCTGCTGGTGTTATGATGTGACAATTGGAGACACCTTTTGTCCATCCTTCACTTATCATTATTCATTCTATATACCAGTACAGGTGAACAGGGATATGACGGACCACTGTACGACAGATTTTTGCATATGACGGACGATATGCTTGGTCCCAGTCCGATGCATGTCAAGTATTTGTCATATGTATACAACAGATTTTGCATATGACGTACTAATTTTCCTGATCTCATTGAGTCTGTCATCCAAGTTCATCCAAGTTCACCTGATACAACAAGATTATATAACACAGGTAGCCCGGTGCATGTTTTAAAGCATGGTACATGTGTGACAGCGCAATACTTAGACACACCTTTTGTGCACTCCTATAACCCATCAAGACCTGGAGATCTCCTTGGCAAGTGTCGTCTGGACCTATGATGCTTTCAAAAATAACTTAGGAATCAATATTTGAAGGAATATTGTATGGTGGATTTTATCTAAGATTTCTCTGTCAAATATTTTCTGAAAGTTGCATTTGTGAAAGTCCGGTGGTTTTGGGCACTACAGGAATGAAAGGGTTAATTTAAAAATATCCATTCTAAAGGCAAGCCATTTATATCATGATACACTTACCTGACAGCAAGTGCATTTTCACTTCTTGATTAACTGCATGCTAGCACTTCATAGATCCTCCTTTTAAAAGGTTCCCACCACCCAAGCTTACTGCAAAGGAAATAAGAATTTCGTCTAAATGACAGAAGTATTCCAAAAACTAGATTTATGTGTATGCATAAAATGAGATAAAATGAAAGAAACAATGTAGTTAAAGTTTAACTTAAACTATCAAAATGTTCCCTTTATAATAATTCTAACTTAAAAAAAAACTATTAACCCAAACTCATCCATGTCTAGAGATCTCCAACACAATTAGATGTCATCTGGATCTATGAAACCTTTGTAATAACTTTTGGATAAAGTATAGATTCACATATAAATTGAAAGAATTACTTGTTGGTATATTTTTATCAAAATGTTTATCATTCATTTGTGCAAAAGAAATAATGTCTTGTTAATGGCGGGTTTTTATTCTGTACTAAGCCCTCTTTCCTCTAAGAGACCAGCTTTCATTTTGTTTATTTAGTTCCATCACTGTCCACCAGAGGGAGACCTTTATAATCAAGTAATGGAGAGATGGCAATGTGGTGCGGTATGTAGATACACAAGGGAAGTCATTATAACTTATGTTTTATAGTTGACAACAACTGCAGTATTGTATTTGCTCTGTAAAAAGATCTTTTTTTATTTATTTATTTATTTATCTTATTATTATTATTATAATTTATTTTATTTAAATTTGAGGGGGGGGGGGGGCATTTTTCAACTGCCCAGGTCTTTTAAGATACCTACAGTGAACTGTTTTTGATGATTATGGATCAAGTTAAATGTTAAATGTTCCCAATGACCAGTGGTTATCATTCATCAGGTGACCCTTCTGGGATATAAAATTTTCAATCTGAAAGAGAAATGATCAACTTTGAGTGATAATTACAACACTGAAAATCTATTGTCTATTTCAATATACTCATTTCAAGCATTTTCCTAAATCTTTTCCTCACAGCACTGACTTAATAGATCTTTACTGATACACACATCATGCTTACATTATGTTTGTAATAATGCAAGTAACATTGCACAGGTTAAAACATATACTTTCTAAGTCTCATACCGTAAACGCTTGGCGTCTGATAAATTTGAAAATAACACAACAAATGGAGTGATATTCAAAAAAGAATTTCAGAGCATTTTCAAACCCACCATGAACAACAACTTTCAGTTCTGAAGATATTGCTTTGTTTCATAAGATATCTCCATGTGTGTCCAGTCATGTGTACACTCCAGATGTCTAAGAGCTAACAATGAGAATCTCAGAGACAGCGTGCAGAGGTGCATGTTGTTATTCACAGAAATCTACATGGTATACATTACAATAATTTGTATACCAATAAATTTAATGTTATAAAAAGCATATCTATGTTCATAGTGCAATCATGCCATTGCAAAAAAAAAGAACTTATCTCACTATTCTTATGTTTTGTTTTCTAATTTAAATGAGTTGTGTTTATATTACCATTAGGTGTGTTTGATTTAACTTGAAATAAGACCTTTGCAACTACATTTCCTACTGTAATAAGAACTGGATGAATGTACCATAATCATTGTTTGATCAGTAAGATACACAGAAGCATTGTGAAGTGCTAGATGGAGTATGCTCAAGTTTTATCTTAACTATTTTGGATGTTTTTGATGTTTCAAACACAGAAGTATTGTTAAGTAAAGGAATGTGTATGCTGAACTTTTATTCTGATGTTTTAAATGCTCTCCATCAGAATGTTTCCTTGAGGTATGTTTTCATTTTGTTTTGTTATTTTGTTTTATTGATATATCATTTTCCTTATGCTTCTTATTATAGGATTTTGTATCAAAAGATTTAGTAAATAAACAATACAGAGAACGCACATGCTAACAAAATAGTTCTTTTGTTGGAAAATAGGGGGCAGCATTTACCACCTACATGGTTAGAGGTAATTGTCTTCTGTTACAGTAGATTTATGCTATGAGAAAAATTGTAATTGTTTTTCAGAAATTAAACATGATAAATGTTTAAATGTAGTCCAGCAAATAATGCAAATTGAAATTGATTTATGTTACCTAAAATCATCCCTTCTTCAGTTTCTTTGTTGTCTTTAACCATTTATGATTTCATTAACATGAATAAGATTTTCATTCTACATAGGTTCAATAATTGAGGATTTAAAAAGTAGGTGACATTTATAAACAGGCTTCTACCAGCATAAGGAAAAAATATATGTTCTTTTCAAATATACTGGGTGGTAGATAACCGATTTTTAAAAAGCAAGTGAAAAAAAATAATGAGAAAATGTTTCATCAATTGTTTTCTATCAAAACATTTTCTAGGATGCAACTGGAATGAATTGTATCCTTAAGTATCTATTCTTTATAATAAGTGTTTATCTTAACAGTTTTTGAGGCAATTTAGACTTATAAGAAGATACCATCCCTTCAATTTTCCGTGCACCAGTCTCAGTCATGATATTGGTAAATTCAGGATCATTTCAATGCCATTTCAGAAATGTATTTTGGTAATCCTTACTCTTTTATTGCTCTGAAATACTGAGCAAGTGGGTCCCGTTTCACTCATCCTGTGTTTCTTATGAGGTAACCAAGTGTCTTCTCCATTCTGAAAGTAAAAATAATATTGTTATTTATCAATTATGATAATAGATAATAAACTGGATAAACTACTCAATTATGATTATAGATAGTAAACTGGATAAACTACTCAACAATGATTATAAATAATAACATATATAAACTACACAATTATGATTATAAATGATAAAATATATTCAGTGTAATAAAAAGCAATCTTACTCTCTCTCTAACCATTTTTCTTCATAAACAAAACTACCAGGATACTCAGACAGTAACCTGTATTCCAGGATGGCAATAAAATATTTTTTGGAAATGTAGATAGTGGATAAGAGTTGATAGGTATCAGTCATCATCATGCTTTCCTTCTTGTAATTTATATTTGTTGGTAACTATTTGTGAAAATTTCATAAAATATGCATGTATCATATGTTGGTCCAAACACAGTATACAGGCATATAATTGATATGAAAATGAGAAACCATGTGTGTTCTGTATGCAAATGATGAATCATATGTATGCCAATTGCTGTGACTGTCATATTATTTTTTATTTATATACTTTTTTGCTTTTTCTTTGATGTATTTGTTTTAGGGTTCATTTACCTCACAGCATGTGAGGCCCCAGGCATTTAGTAGAGCCAAGCAAGGGAGAACGATCCCTCTAGCTAATTAAGGGGGCATCAAGTATACTTTTAATGTTATTATGCAACTTGCGGGCCTCATGTAACCGTTGGGCTGACAATAAAGCAGACATAAAACCCTGACCGGAGCGAGCGGGAGGCAGAGACAGCAGCAGGCAATGATGGGCTGACAGGTACCGCCTGTTGGAGATGTCGGAGAGTGCCACACAGTACTCACAATCAAGGAAATGATCCCATAGATGATGAAACAGAGACATCCATCATCATGCACACCACCACTATTGCAAGCAGAGAGAGAGAGATGGACGGGGAAAGAATGTGGAGGATGATCACAATGATGATAATGATGATGATGATGACAATAGTGATAAAGGGCTATATTGATTGCAATGATTGTGCTGATGCTGCTGATGATAATAGTGATGCATTGCTGATGATAGTATGAAAAATGATGGTTACTTATATTGATCGCAATGATGGTGATGATAATGATGATGATGATGACGATAATGACAATAGTGATAATGGGCTATATTGATTGCTATGATTGTGCTGATGCTGATGATGATAATAGTGATGCATTGCTGATGATAGTAATGAAAGTTGATGAGAAGGGAAGATGATGATGAGGAGGAGGAGGAGGAGGAGGAGGAAGAGGATGTAGATGATGATATGGCAATGAACATGAGGGGCTAAGAGGAGGAGGGGAATGTAAATAAGGAAAAATGGATGAGGATGATGAGGATTTAGTCCTGATCGCCACCAGGTTTGAGAAAGCAATGTAATGAAGAAGTGGAAAATTATGAAAAGCTAAATAAATGATGATTACAGTGAAATAATTCATCATGCTTATAAGTTGGTATATAATGAAGAGAACGCTTTTTTTCATCACTGGTGTTTCCTATGTTCAGGAGAGTGGCAACAAAAATGGCCTCACCTTTGCGAGGCAGGTTGATTTATCAGATAATTCCAGTAAAAGCTGCATTTTAGCACTGAGCAAAGAGACATGATGTATGGCAGGCATAGGGTGGAGGTATGTGTGGCCTAGAGATCTCTCATGCCATTGCCATCTGATCCAGCAATAACAAACCAGCACTTGCACATCAAACTAATCATTTACCAAACCATCAAACCTGAACCCAACCTCATTTAGGTGCAAATAAATAAACTCACTTTGCCAAATGAAATTAACATCTCTCAAGAGCACACAGGCTATCAATTGCCGTCTGAGATAATATTTTAGAGGCTAATAATGTGGCGATATGGACTACTCCCCTGGTGTGTGCCAGTTGGTGCAGCATCTGGCGAGAGCAGTGCAGTGCGCAATATGGATTTCTCCCTGTCTTCTTGGCGAGTTATTGTGTCAGCAAGATCAATTCAGGAATGAGGGGACTATTTGCACTGATCTCACAGATAGGCCATAAAGACAAAGCGCATACATCACCTGCATGGTTGTTCAGCGGCATCATATTAGAAAGGAAAAACCAGGGGAACGGATGGTACTAAAATCTTTGAGGGGGTGCTCAGCTGCTTAACCCATTAACTCTCCGAGTCTCAGCGGCAAAAAGCAGCCTGACAATGTGGGTGAAATCTTAAAGGTGACAACAACGTTGGCAAAATATTTCAAGGATTATTGTTAATCAGAACACTACCAACAAATCCCCTTCAAATCTTTCGTTAAGTAATTCTGAATTCCCAAGTTATTGTTGAAATTACTGTAGATCCAGAAGACAATTTCTTGGGAATCTTCTCGGGGAAAGTATTAATGGGTTAACCTTCTCATGTCTGGATATCATCTGGACCCATTATATTTTTGAAAGACATTGAAACTTTTTCAATTTTTCAGCATTTCTCTTAGAAATAGTTATGAGAAAATACTCTGTACACAAATAATTATTCAAAATAGACATTGCTTGAATTGCTAGATAACTTATGCTATGTAATAATCACTATTTCATAAAAGCATCACATCAATTACAATTTCAAAATACATGGAAGCCAAAAATGACTAGAATACTTGAAAAAAGACAAATGAAATACCAGCTAAAGAATATTCACTTCTGGAGAATGTATCTCAAGGGTAGTACAATATAAGAAAATACTATCATCATGAAAATATCAAAAGAAATTATAAGAAAATTTGAAAAAAGATTCTGTATATGAAAATTTAAAAAATGAAAAAATGTCTCTGAAAAATTTGAAAACAAAGATCTGCCTTCAAGAAATGTACAGTCTCCCTCAGTTAGAACAACTCACGTTTTACATTCATTTGGTGATTATCTATAACTTTGAGTGATGTGCACTTCCTGACCCTCGACCTCTGCTCATGGACGCCTCTACTGCAATCAACATCATCATAATCATCGCTGTCGTCATTACCATTGATCTGCCCTCTTTGCCGCTCTGTTAATACAGGTCTCACTTCATCACCTGATATTAATCTCGGTACTAGGGCCTATAGAACTCTAGTTATAAAGGCCTCTTTGCAATACATAGCATAGCCTGCCTCCCAGGCCATATTTAAATGTCCTCCCTGTGGATAGATGGCACTGCGGTATACTAGGAGGTCCTTCTGAAATATGATACAGACTAGAGCTCAAGTGTGTCCCCCTTGAGGATTTATTCAGAACTAATCCTGGAGTGAAATCAACTCTGGTTAGATCAGTGAAAGAGCCAGATATGACAGACTTGTAGCAAGTCTATACGTCATAGCAAGGTGTTATTGTATGTCAACAGGAACTACAATGCCATCTATCAACTCATTACCCAAATGATACACTGCCTTGTTTACATTCTGCACAATACCTTAACTAGTTACCTATTTTCCATATGGGATATTAGTACTTATTGTTCATCAACTATGCATCTTTACAGTACCCATGCCTGCACGACTAAATCTATTGTACATACTCTGACAAAAGGCTAGAAGTGCCCTGAAAAGAACCAGTGAACTGAGGCAGTTAGCACAAACAGAGTGCTGCCAATAACACTCAGTATAGTTTTCATGTTAAGCTTTCCTATCAAAAAAGAAAATGTTGTTATAGGGAGGGGGGGGGGGGGGGGGGGGGGGATTCATCAAATACTACTAAACTGAGTGCTGCCAATAACACTGTTTTCCTCATGCTGTGTTTTCCTAACATAAAAGAGACTGCTGTTATTTGGTTGCAGAATTTATGAATTACAAGTTTTCACCTATAGGCTGTTGCCAATAGCACAGTGTGTTTTTTTCTCTCTGTGAGTATCCCTATTTAGAATATATTGCTGTTATTTAGAGGTGGAGTTTATCAATTACAAATTTACCCCAGTTATTTCCTTGTAATTGAGTTACTATTAACAGTCGAGGATGATTTTCAAGTTATTTGCCAGAACCTTGTTGTGTTTACTACTCTTACGACCATGCAAAGTAAACAAATCAACTTAACTTAAAAGATCAACATTTCAAATTTTCATATGGTAGCTTTTAGTTCAAAATAAAATATCTATACAACTCTATCAATGTGTAAACTACTGAAACACCTCAGATGTACTAATAAATGTATCAACTAAATATACATGGAGTTCTTTTCTGCAGTATTTAAGAACCTCTGTTTCTAACTAATCTTTTTTTGTTTTGTCTCATTTCACTTGTTGGTCCTCTAATTGGTGTCAGTTTTCCGATAAATATCCACTTCGTTATTTCAATTTAACTATAATCCTGCATAAAGCATCTCATAAATTCCATGCGCATGAGAGGCAAATGAGAATAGTCATAAAATGTCCTTATAAATGCTCATAACAACTAATCATCATCATTGTCACCATCATCCAATAAATAATTGATGGAAAAACAGGGTTTTATGGTAATTTTAAGGCATGTACTCCATAACCTGGCAAAGGCCATCCAGGGCGCAACAGTCATTTGCATAGATCATAGCCAGGGGATTTTCTATAACAGGGGAGGGGCAGAAGGATTTTCTTTAATCACCTGAAAAAAACTAAATGTTTTGATGAACCATTCAAATTTTTGTAAGTTTGCATAAAGATATGAATTAATGCAAACTTATATTTTTTCAAAATTGAAAAGTAGGACTAAAATAGGAAATTATGCTAGTAATTTCCACTCCTAGCTCCCCTCAATGTCAACTACATGGGACCACCCAGCAATTACACTGAAATCACCAACATGTTTACGACTCTAACAAAATGAACATATTGCCTTTCAGCAGTCAAGTGCACGAGCACATCTTGGCAACAAGAGAATTATAGCAGCATTTTATGTGCCAGGTGAAATACCTGTGCACAGGTGCTCCGGTGCAAACTAAATAGCACTGGCTAACAGGACCTGCAAGAAAATCATCTTTTTTGACCCTTGTGCCGCTGGTGGCTAATTTGGCCAGTACAAAAGGATGCAGAAAACCCGAAAAAAATGACTGAAACGCTGGCACATGGGTATTCATCTGAGAGTACTTATAAGCGAGACCTATCCAATGAATACCAATATGAGAGGGTTTAGAGGTGTGTTTTTAAAATCTTTGCATCCTTGTGTTTTAGACAAAAGTAGCTTAAGCATTGGAAGAGTGAAAATGATTTCTGATGAAGTGAATATCTTTAATTGTCAGGCTTAATAAAGAGAAGCTATTTTATTTCGCAACATATTTTTCATAAGGTAATCAAATTTCACATGAATTTCTGTAAGAAAAAAGTTTAATAGATTAAAGATAACTTCAAACAACTAATGACATTTCAATTTTAACCATAATATAAAATGACGATAGAACATTTAATAAACATTTGACAAACAAACAATAAAACATAAAGTTCAGTCATACAAACACATGTAAGAATATAAAAATCTTTAACCTATTAATGCTAAAAAGTTCCTTAAGAAATTGTCGGCTGGATTTCAGATTCTTTCGACAGTAAGAAGTGAAATGAGAATGAATTAACAAAATATTTGAAGGAAAGTTGTTGGTTATAGGTTCTGATTGACATTTCTCCTCAGGGCACGACATTAACTTTAGCGGCGACTTGCCCAGTACGGCAAGTGACATTCAACTTCTACTTGCCCTACTCCAATTGACCTGCCCTTGAAAAATTGTATGTTTTATAATGTTTCATTAAAAACCAAGTAGAACATGGTGCTGGCATGTGAAAGCATATTTTCTAGGACAAGCTTGGAAGCCAGACCACAACACTTGCACATGTCTTAAAAGTAAACCCAAAATTTATACAGCGTTAAGTGGGGCAAGCAAGACACAGTTTTCACTTGCCCTACAGGTATAATTTATAAATTCTACTTGCCCGGGGCAACGGGGCAAGCACCAACGTCAGGCCCCGCTCCTTCAAATGTTTTGTCAACTATGCTTTTGCCTAAGAGATATACTGGCAGGCTGCTTTTGGCTGCTGTGAGTATTAATGAGTTAAAAAGTCCTACCAAGTTCCAATAGAAAAGTAGGGAATATTTTGCTTAATTAACTATGTATGGTGTGTTAAGTTCCAATGCAAAAGTAAGGGGTATATACTATTTTGCTCATTGAACTATCTGTGGTGTTTAGACTTGCACAGGCAGTGACATGACAAGGATGGAGTTTTTTATTACTTT
>OZ012684.1:61403459-61420959 GCA_963942565.1 Maea johnstoni | reverse complement strand
TGGATGTAAGATGGATGTGTGAGAAAGAGGGAAGTCGGCCTCATGGAATATCTTATCATCTCAAGGTGACTCTTTGTGTGATGACGTCGTAACATCCGTGCATGTCAGCGCTTGTGTCTCCTAAGGGCGGCAGCAGTGATGGCTGGTACGTATGTGTCGGGTGGGTGCGCGGACGGAGTGTGACCGTCTGCCTTGGTCTGACCCTCCGTGCCACGCTGTGCCGCGGCGTACTGTACCTGCTGGCACCGCTCTGCACTCCCTGCCTCTCAAAACACACCAAACGCCATCAGCACGCACCGACTGCCCGCCCGCGCACGCACCCAAAACAATACACCTGCAGCGCCGCCGCCGCCTCTAAGACACACACACCACTAGCCAGCCAGCCTAGCTCTCACCAGTGCATGCATACAGCACACAGCAGCAGCACAATCAATAGCCAGCAAGATCAGTCCACTACGCACCACAGGGGGGCAGCCCCCCTCCCCAACCAAAACTCAGCTTTTCAACCGCACTCCTATTGAATTCCAATCCTCACAAGGACTACTTATCTGAAGCTTAGAATGATAGGAAGTGGTTGAGTTCTGGAAGAGTCCATGTGTAGGGTAGTCCAACTAGCCTTGCACCCACCTCGAAGTGACTTGGAACGGTCTCAACAGGTCCCCCATACTTTCCCATTAGGATCCACCTCTCTTATTCATAGTCCAGGAAGGCAGTCGTTGCCTACAGGTTCCTACTGCATGCTAATACTTCCCTCTCTCAGCCTGAAAATCACAAGAAGCATCATTAGTTTATGTATACCTAAATCAGCCACGGCGGCGTACCCACAATGTCACATCTACAAGCGCTGCTGCAGCAAGGGAGCTCTCTACCTGAACTGCGGATGAGGCCTTTAAGAGGCTAAGAAGAGGCCTCTCTCTCATCATTATAGAACCCATTCATGCTTGGAGATCTACTTGACGAGTGTCGTCTGGATCTGTCATAGTTTTGAAGATAACTTTGAAATGAAGCATTAATTTGTTAAGAATTTCAAGGGGATTTGTAGATAATGTGTTAATGAGCAACTCTCCTTCAAATAGTTTCCAACCATTGCATGTATTAAAGAGATTTCTCCAAAATAGTGAGGCAGTTTTGGTTGCTTCAGGCATGAATGGGTTAAAGCAGCAGTGATGAAGGCAGAGACAAGACTAGACTGCATATCAAACAAATCAGCAAAAACCATAAGCTTCCATGTGGATATAGATTTTACTGTACATAGAAAACATATGTTGCCTGATAACAGCTGAGAGATAGATGATATATTCCTACAAGCTGATAAAGACAAACTCAGAACATGAAAAAAGAAAGGCAAGTGTCTATATCAAAATCTGCTGGAACATTGTTTGATTCACCAAATTTCAAATATGTTTGCAAAAGTAATGCATTTCTGGAGGAAAAGACATTCTAAACATGAAGAAAATGTAAAATTATTGAAATAAAACACTATAGGTTGACTGCATACATAGTAATTTCCATATAATTTTTTTTAAAACTCAGCTGTAATGAAACCTTAATAAACGTTGGTTGAATAACTTTTCACTATTGATAGCTACAACCATTGACTGTGGTATAAGGATCTGTTGATATCCGCAGTATGGTATAGGTTTCAGTAACTCGGTGCAAGTGGGTGTGGTCGACATTCTGCCTGAGTAATTGGTTTCCACTTACTGCATCAATAAGCTTGCGTCAGTGCTTACCCAACAGCACACAATCCATTAATATGTACTTCCTCCTCTCATACTGATCTGCAGTACTACTACAGTGCCTTAACATCATAGGTTTTCATCATTATTCAGAGACAGCACTTACATATAGTTTTCGCTTATTTAACCCATTAATGCTTAAAAGTTCCTAAATAAATTGTTGTTGGGATATAAGATGATTTTAATCATAACTTTGGAATAGAGAAAGATTCTACAAAATATTTGAAGGAGAGTTGTTGGTAACATTCTGTTTAATATTTCTCAATCAAATGTTTTCCTAACTATGCTGTTGACAGCAAGATTTCATCAAAAGTGTCAGGCTGCTTTTGGCTGCTGTATTAATGGGATAAATCTTTGACCACAACACATTCTTGAGCACCTTTCCTTCTGTGATAATGGAGCGCTAGGAATTGAAATTCATTATATTATACAAAATTGCACCTCTGAACTTTTTCTCAAGATAGAGTCATGTATCTTGCATATATCACTTTCCCAAATGTTCATTAAAGAGATTCTTGAATAGAATTTGGCACCTTTGAATATTTTTGCAATATGATACAATATTGATATTTCCTTACCAATACAACACTTTTTAAAGATACTGCCTGCCTACCAGGGACCTAATCTTGTTAAATCTATGCCTATCAGCTTCAGTAATTTCACCAATAAATAGCAAACTGCCTTTGTGTGGAGACATCCAGGTAGAAATTAAGCCAGTTTTATACAACAGGATACTTAACTTTTACGATAATTTCTTAACTTTTTTCCATTCAATACTGTAAATCCCTTAATCAAGGCGTGAACATTATATAGCGCAATAACGGTACTGCCCTGGATAGCGTGATCTAAGTAAAGCGGTAAATGGTAACAGCAGCAGCAAGTTCAATTAAGAATTTAATAAAGACAGGGATTTTACAATAGCGCATATGGGCAGAGCGCTATTATCGCTATCTTATTGTTCCTGCTAGATTTTACAGTATTGGAATTTGGTATTGCATTGAGTTCTGGTACCTATACATACTCTTAAATAGAATCCCTTAGTTTCTCAAGATTGTATAGATATCCAAATTAAAAAAAATTCCTAAGTCCAAATCTATCCTCAAATGACCTTAAATTCTGACGGCCCAGAGCATTTAGTAGCATATGCTCCTTAAAGAGGCTTATTGTCAAATCCACCTTTTATATAAGAATTGTGTTGTTTAGACCAAAGTCAGACCACAGAGCTGGATGACAACAGAGAGTAGACTAAGGTCTCTCTACCCTGGGAGAGAGAAGATATCTCCACAGAGACAATGCAGACATGAAGCCTCCAGTTCCAGTTTTCTCCAGTCTTAACCCTTATTCTGAGTTCGCTAATTTGGCCAATACAAAATGACACAATAAACCTCAAAAATGACTGAAACCCTGTCACATGTGTACTCATCTGAGAGTGCTCAGGGAGAGCTATACCATGAATACCAACATGACAGGGTTTAGATGGACCCTGTGACAACTTAAATCCTGAAAAAAAATCAACAGATACTACTAATTAAAACTTTATTTAAACATCTCTTTAAGAATAAGATACACTCCATGATCTGAATATAACCTCAACCTATACGGTTCATTTGTCATTATCAATAGATACATAGGGTGCAGAACCAGATTACTAGGAAAAGTCCCATGGGCTCAATTCAATAGGTTAAGAGTAAATGTAGCCAGTCCTCTATGATCAGTTTCATGCATAAAATTGACAGAATTTATCCTATGAAACCATATCTGGCAAAATCAACATCATGACTTTGCCCCTGGGGCCAAATATATAATTGATAAGCATTACTATCCGCGCTCTGATAACCATCAATGGAAAGTGCTTTATATTTGTAAAAGTGTGTGTGTGTTTTTGCATGTGAAGTGCATCACTTGAGGGATTCCTCAACATGGCTGAGTGAACGTACTGAATTGTGTTCAATGACTCGTAGCATATTAAGCAAAGTACACAGACAGCACTAGATACCATGAAGGCCAATGTTACAATGCTATTAGTGAAAGAAAAAAGAGCACTTATAACATATAAAATATCCAAAATTAGGATATTTTCTAAATGAAAGAGAAGGGAGCACTTTGTAATAGATCAAATAACCAAAATTAGGATTTTTTTAATGAAAGAGAAAAGAGCACTTGAATAGATAGAATATCAAAAATTAGAGTTTTTTCTTAAGGAAAATTTTGAATTGCAAATTTATTTACAGATTCAGGATGGATCATATTTCTAAGAAAACTGCCAAGACTCTTAGATTCCTAGAATAAAAGCAGTTCTACAGGGGTCAGGCTTTGGTCAAAAACTATGGGAGACAGTAGGACTTCGGGTTCTCAAATCGCCATAGCCCCAATCAAGATCTTACAGCCCTTGCTTTGCTAAATCCTGCAGTCCTTTCCCAAAAACAATTTTGAAGTTGTAAGCTATCTTTTCAGTGTTAGATTTCATTTCGATTTCATTTCTGAACTAAAGGACATATGGTGTGTTCTTCAACTAATCACACTGTTCATACTCCTCTGAGCATTATCTTAATAAGTCACTCATTCCTACCAGAGAAGTACATTATCTATGTGTCTCTGTTTATAGCCAGCAGGGCTACAAAGGCCCAACAGAAGTTTCTGTAGCCTTTGGCTATGGGGCAGGCTGCATGGTTAGCTGAACCCCTGGTTCTGCAAATCAAGCAGTCCTCAATGCAAATATCACTTACTTTTTACTTTGCTGTGCAGATTTTCTCAGTAAATCTAATTATCTTAAAGGGCGAAGGTAATTCTTCACTGTGTAGGTAATAACATCCTGATCCAGGCACCTCCCTACCTTTAACCCATTCAAGACCAATTATCAGCAAAATATGTTGTCTGCTAATGCTATGATACTAATTGAAAAACATGAAAGTATTTGAAGAAAAGTTGTAGGTTGTATTAACCCTTTCAGTGCTAAGGCTACTTTCATCCAAAGCACAAGAACGCAAACATTTTTGAAAAACGTCTAAACCCTGTCATGTTGTTATTCATTGGATAGCTCTCACTGAGTACTTTCAGGTGAGTATCCATGTGCCAGGGTTTAAGTCATTTTTCTGGTCATGTAGACCAGCAGCATAAGGACTAAGAAATATTTTGGCTGTCAGGGCTCAACGGTCCCCAGAAGGAGCAGGTAGGCTGGCGGGGCTACCTGAACCCAAGATCAGGTAGTCCCGCCAGCATTTTAGGTAGCCCCGCCATTTATTCCAAAAAGGCAAAATGGTTCTTTTTCCCCCTTTTCATGTTAGTAATGGTACTTATGCTTTTTTCTTCTATTTTGTAGGTTGCATGCTTAAGGGATGCTATATTTTTCTTTTTTTCTGCTACCATTTTATAGCATTTTAGTGAGGAACTTCCCCAGGATTCAGGTAGTCCAGCGGGACTACCTGAATCCAACTTTAGGTAGTCCGACAGGGCTTTTTTTGGAATTCAGATCTCCCGGGAGATGGGACTATGCTATATGTTGAGCCCTGGCTGTATTTTCTCTTTTGAATATAATACAAAAGATTCACAAGTGATTTGTTATATTTCTTTCTCTGCAATAGTCATTATCAATACACCGAGTACCGGTCCGCATCCCTACATATCATTATCATATCAAGTTTTTACAGGACGTGTTGAGGATGAGCGGGTTAAAATACATCAGAAGAATGCCTAGCGAAAGGAAGAGATCTTCAGCAGTTTTTGCTGATTTGACATTTATCTCAGCTCTCTCTCCCACACAAGTGGCATCCCCAAGAGCGCTGGAAATTACAGCCGTCAGGAAAGCATGATGTGGATATCAAGTCTCAGCATCTTTGTGGACGAATTGCCCATGATTGCTACCTTAACCCATCAATGCTAAGAGTTTCTACGGAAACTGTCTTCTGGATCTAAGATACACAGGGCTCGAAATTAAGATTTTTTCCAGGGAGCCCAATTGCATCTTCAAAAGCTACTTACAGGTGTTGTGTATAGAAACCAGTACATTTTTGGGCTCCCTGCAGAAATTTGAGGGAGCCGCTGGAGAATTTAAGGGAGCCCTCGGCTCCTGGCACCCCCTAATTTCGAGCCCTGATACAGATCTGATTTGTAGTGCTGCAGAAACCCAATGTTTTGCTCACCCTATGCTCTGCCATTTGTCAATAACTTTAGAATTGAGAAAGATTTTATAAAATATTTAAAGGAGGGTTGTTGGTTTAATTGTCCTAATTAACATTTCTCCAGCAAATATTTTTCTAGCTCTGCCTCTGCCTTTCAAGATTTCATCAAAATTGTGAGGCTGCTTTTGGCCGCTGTGAGCATTAATGGGTTAAGGTTGCCTAGCCTCTAAGCTGTGTGTTTAGACGAAGGTACTAAATAAAAACCCATACATGCTTATAACTGTGAAAACTTATATCTGGACCTACATTACTTTTGAATTAATTTATCAATCAAGCTTACATTTACAATATATCTAAAAGTGTGTTGTTGGTCGGGTTCGGTTTAGCATTTCCTCATCAAAACATTTTGGAATATGCTCTCATTGGAAATTTGTCCCCAAAATAGTAAGGCCTTTCGGAGGCACTGCAGGCAAGTATTGGTTAAATTAACTACTCACCTGTAAACCTTTAAAGGGACAAGGTCTATTAAATAGCAGCTTAGTTCCTGCTGTTGCCACCAGGAGGGATTATTTTTAAAAAGATTGCAAATGAGCCATATGGCATACATCAGTGCCATTCATTCATCCATTCATGGTATATGGTGGTTCCATATAGAGTACTTCCGGATATGAGCCCTGGTTAAGGATTACAAAGTGCACTAAGTTAAGGACAACCTTCCCTGAATTCTGGTTCAGCATTACTTTCACATATAAGCACAAACAGATTAAGTGTAACATCATGCACTGACTTAATCCACGTTGACCCTCTCCATAATTCTGGTTCTATTATACAGACGAGTACTCTCAGAAGTGAGCATTAAAGGATTAACCCATTAATGCTCAAGAGTTCCTCCAGCAATTGTCGTCTGGATCTATGACACTTTTGGCAATATCTTTTGAAACGACAATGATTTTACAAAATGTTTGCAGAGGGGTTGTTGATAATGTCCTGATTAACATTTCTCTATCAAATATTTTCCTAACTATACTTTTTTCCTGCAAGAGTTCATCAAAATTGTCAGGCTGTTTTGGTCGCTGTGAGCATTAATGAGTTAAGCTAGGTAAACCTTCCAATACTCTGGAACCCTTTCAGATATGAGCTATTCTAATAATACTGGCTGCATGCAGACACTTGTGAAGCAATTTCTAGATTAAAATGCTTCTGGATCCATACTTCTTCTAAAATTAATTGTAAATATAGAATAAACTTTGTAATTATATGAAAGACTGATAAGTGTGAGTTCTGATCAATATTCCTCATTCAAATATTTTTTCAAAATTTATTTTGATATGACATTATCCTCATGGTCATGAATAGGTTGACCATCTGTACTTTAAATGCATAGAATTTGTGTGAAGATTTTCTCTCATTAACCCATTCTCATTAACCCATTAAAATGTTATAACCAAGTTAAACTAGTATTACAGCAGCATTTAACAAAAATTCTACAAAAAGTTAATATTGATTATGAATTTCCAAGTATTTTTCCCTTTATTCATTTTATTTTTTGTATATTGAAGAAATTATCTAAGCTTCTCATTAAAGGAAATATAGGCCTATAAGAATTATTGCAGAAACACCAGTTAGTAAAGTTAAACCAATTCACAGATGGGTAATGATTCAGATTTAGAGTGCCATTTGAACATAAATACGGTGTACATTCATTACGCTGGTTCAAAAAATCAATGCAGGGATAAATATTGATCTATGAGAAAAAAGATAACTTTAGAATCCATTCCCCCAGTACATAAGATATGAAAGCCAAATCTATAAAAAAAATAGCAGGAAAATAAGCAGAGGCAATAAGTAGGACTAATTGTGTATGTAACAAGAGGGTAGAAAAGGGGGGGGGGGCGGGGGCTACCATTGAAGTTTGATGGACTCTTGCGCATACTACTTATAGCATGTCAGAGTTTGCATTAGCACAGTTAGCTTATATTGCCAACACTGATGCCAAGTAGCCTTGGAAAACATAAAAATAATTTTTCAAACAGTGTTTTTGTTGGGGTTAAAGTTGGTGATTCCGTAACGTTACGGAATCACATATTTAATAAATTGACTGGTTCAAGCCTATAGATAGCCTGAACGTTCTTTAGATGGACCAGTTTGTTATCTGAACTTTAAGTTTAGTATTAACTGATAGTTTCCATATTTAGAATGAGACATTGTACACAGTATTTTGAAAGAAAAGTATATGTCCATTATCGAGTAGTAGTTTTTAATATAGTATCAAAACGCTTAGGACAAGGACTAAGCTGTATGTGGAAATCATATGAGGTTCTTTTTAATTAAGTAACTCACATATGATTTTGAGAAAGGTACAATTATTCAAAATGTGTCATAGCACCGAACTACCTTTTTTAAAACATTCACACAGTTTAAAAGTAGAGTATAATTAAGCTGGCCAGCAGGGCATCTCAGCCTCATTTGGTCTCTCACTCCCTCAAAAATCACCCATCAGGACACCCAAATAATTTTGTGAGTAACCCTTTAAAAATACATTTTCAAACATATAAAGGCATTGTTTTCACTCTAGTTTAAATTCAGTGACTTTTTATGAGGCATTTATTTCAATAAGTACATGCATGTTCATGGTTATAATGGGCCATATCAACCTATTCAAACTGTTGCATACAGAATTTTAGAATATTGAATTCAATATTTTCCCTCAAATTCAGGAAAACTTGCTCCCTCATTTGGCTGTCTTATCTTATAGTAATATCATTCTTGAACCCTATTTATTCCAGACTTTTGTAAAATAGTAGATTTTAGAGAATTAATATCTGTAGCGGACAGGAAAGCTCTTCGACAGAGAATTTAGATACCTTCACAGAAACAGAGATTCTCCTTCAAGTGAAGAAGAAAACAGATGTTTAGCATATGTTGAAATGTAGCCCAGATCCCGAAGTCTCTATTTATGTATATATTTTAAAATTTGACCACCCGCATTAAATTTTATAGGAATTTATTCAGTGTTTCAGATGGAACTTACACATTGTTGTGGACAGGAAATTTTTTGTCACAAGTGTAGAAGGGGAAGGATTCAGTACATAAACATTTCTCAGAGAACAAAATTTTGTTACATCACTCAAAGATAGAATAAAGTCATATGGAAGACTCATGATACTGTTTTATGCAAAGCCAGTCAAAGATCTGCAGTCTAAATGATTTTAAAAACAATTTTCTAAGGATTCTCCATTCGGCCAATAGACATGTATGATCTACTCCAGAAAAAATATCCAACCGTTAATAAGACCACAAATGCATTTTTAAAAAGAATCATTACATAGTTATTGTATAAGTATTTAACAAATTGGGCATTAACTATTAATGTTCATAATTCATTCATAACTCAGCTAGTTTGATATCAATTGTCAAGTGTACAGATATGTACCTTGACTGACACCTCCATCCTGTCTGCAAATGCTATGTCTCCATTCACCTCTACATCCCTAATCCTGAAGCCACCCATTCAGTTAATCAGGGTAAAAATTATATCCTCCATCCCCAGCCTTAACAATAAGGGGTGTTAATGAGAGGGGACAGTGGAGGAAAAACAGAATCCACATTGTCTGGGGTATACAAACAACCTTGATGTGTACAGGAAGTGATATAAAACTGACCAGGTAGTGAGTGAAATATACCTCTGAGAATGCAAAAGGTAACTTCATGTTTTTCAAAACCTTTTCAGATAAATGATATATTTATAAGAAGCTTCAATGTTAAATCAATTACAGCTTATATATTTTGATTGTCTAACAATTGTCCTAGTGGGGAAGTGGCCCCTCTAACATTAGACATTGTCATTTGTTACCTACCATCAGAGACATATAAAACCCACTCTCTGCTGCCATGTAGTTCATAATTAAGTGCTCCCTTCAGTAAAAAGTTATGTCTTTAATCAGTACATTGACCTAACTTTTTTATTAAAGGAGAAAATTTCACCATAGTGCACTCTTTCAATGAAAGATATTGATTCTTACAGAAAATGTGATTCCGTAACAAATGGTAAATGTGATTCCGTAACAAGACCATCTGTCAAAGTTTCTTGAATCAAGTTCACTTTAACTCATTCAACTCAAAACTTTGTGGTGGAATCTGTGTAAAACAAATTTACCTACCACATGATTAAGAAAATTTTGGAAAAAAGTGCCAGGAACAGCAAGAAAGTGGTATTTGATTAAAGTGGTAGAAAACAGATGCTAATTTTGAGTGATTCCGTAACAGACATGTTTTTTCACTTTTTTACCCAAAAATGATTTTCTGGGAAGGTTGAAACTTGGTCCATTTAAAAGAACTTTCAAAGCCCTACACAACCATATAAAGCATGACTTCCTAACTTTTTCCCTTAAAAAGATATCTAAGCTTGAACAGCAAAATGTGATTCCGTAACAGCTTGATCGAGCCCATATATATATATATACATGTATGTCTGTGTGTGTGTGTGTGTGTGTCTCGTTAAGTTGCACCATTTCTCACTCCCAGTGGTTGCAAGTTGACTCATGGCATTCATACAAATTAATCATGATCACCCAATTCATTTCCATCAATGAAATTGTGTTATCAATGGGACAAAAATAAATTGAAATTGCTCGCACCCAGACAGTATTTTCACCTTGCCGAATCTATTTCTGGCTGACACGAGGAAGCTAATCTGCTTTCGATTTTCTGCCATATAAATTATTCATCAGAAATTTCCTACCGACTGTTATGAAACCTTCCTCAGGCTAGAAGGAAATTGTGTGACATTGCCATGACAACCAGGTCCCTAACAAAAACTCATCCATCCTCTGAGCGCATTATCTAATCAGAAGAGTCCACCTACCATTGATATGGGGATGTCTCCCTTTAGTCAGGTTAGTGGGTGAGTAACCTGAAAAAAGCTCTCTTAAAAAATCTTACTTAGAATATGTGCTTTGAAGGTGATCTAACCTAACAGAGAACAATAGGAAAAAATTCTTCCATATCATCAGTGAGCAAAATTATTTTATTTTAACAGCTTGCAATCTCTAACAAACACACACACACACACACACATATATATATATATATATATATATATATATATATATATATATATATATATATATATACATACATATATATATATATATATATAAACACACATATTTATATATATATATATATATATATATATATATATATATATATATATATATATATATATATATATATATATATATATATATATATACATATATATATATATATATGTATATATATATATATATATATATATATATATATATATATATATATATATATATATATATATATATATATATATATAAATATATACATATATCAATTTCATATAAATCTTGAAAGAAAAATGGTGATACAAATTGTATCAATTCATGATTGTAAGACAAATCAATGCTGACATAATCTTCTGGACATGGTCTATACCTGGAAAAAGGAAAGGATGCGATTTGTCAGGAGGCACCCATCAATTGGAATTTGATATTTTTATCAATATCTATTGGGAAATTCATCTAAATATGAAAATAGAAAAAAAATCTTAAACCGAAAATCTCTTCAAATACGAACTCAAATACACATTAAACCTCTTCTAGGAAACAGCCACAGTAGAACTCTCTCTATTCTATTAATTGTATGGCAAAAGTGCTTATTGTGAATGCGCATGCATGTGCACTGGACTGGAATGAGCTTCATTTGATAGGGCACTAACTATTTGTTGTTGTTTCCAGTTGTGTAACTCGTGGCACTTGTAGGTATGGAAGTGGGTGAGGGCCAGAGAGTGCAGCTCACTTGTTGAGTGCAGGATAAGAAAAGAACAGCACGTATGGCAGCTGCACGTGCCTCACAGGTGTGTGCGGAGCTAACGAGGCTTACCTGTAATTATCACAGGTGTAAATATCAATGGAGAGAGAAGGGGGAAAACATAGTACATAGTATACCTCCCCAAGGGTCTCATCTGTACTAAATACAGGGGAGGATAGTAAAGAAAGATAGTGAAGAAAGGGGGATGTGGTTTAATGTCTATTAATTACCACATCTCAAAGCACAAATGTAGACATCAGTGAGAGAAGTGTGAGGAAAACATAAACAATTCTCCCTTCTAACCTGTATTGGCCTTGTTTGCAACCGTATCAGATCTAAGTAATCAGAATCAAACAGCTCTTGGCATTTCCAAATATAAGCATTTGCTGATCTATTTTACTCATTTACTCATTTATAGCTGGAGCATATATTAATATACTTATGTGGAAATATTTTCATAAACATCATGATTTGAGAAATATTTGAATGAAAGTTTGTCAAGTTTAGTATAATTATCCCTCTTCAAACAGATTTCAAATATTTCTCTGAGAGATTTTCAAAAATTGTCACACCTGGTGTCAGGTGTGTAGTCCTGGTGAATAAGGGTGGATGCAGCTGAAGCATATTGTTTCAATAATTCAAAATCAATAGACCCACTTCAAATATGGTATGTATCTATGTTCAGCCAATCACTACCATTTGACCTTATTGGCCGCATTCCATGTACCTAATAATGGCAAAACTCCAATTGTAAGATTCAATTGTTATAAGATCCCCATCATTTGCCCACTCCTTCCCTGCACCCCTCCAATATTGCCAGTACCCATTCCATCCCTACACCCCTCCAAATTTGCCAGTACCATGGTGTCCTCTGTCCCTGGTTCCTGACATTCTCAGAAAAGTGCAGGCCCTCAGAAGCTAGCCCTGGTGCTAATTGAGCTGTTGTATTTGACCTTCATGATATATTTATGCAGCCATTATTCATACATGGTGCCACTGAGCAGGGTACATATGTATTGATCCTGTATGTGTTGGCAAGGGAAGCCACACCTGTTTACTACAGCCAGGTGAGTCCACATCAAAGGTGAACATCAGGCGATGACAAAATGTACTACCTGATAGATATATCTAAATAATCATCAACATAGGAAGAATATTGTAATTTGACTCACATGAAATAATCAATTAAATTTCAAAACATCAATCCAAAATGGTCTTCTTCTATGAATATGAATATTAGGGAAGTAACACTATATGATTTAATGCAACCAGGAACAGTATATGATATCATATATTGTTCCTGATATAATGACACTGAATTTGGGGAGAAAAGCAACACATTTCTTTCTTTTTTTTGCGAGGGTGGATGTTTACACATGTAACAGCGTAAACAGGCATTATACAACTCAAAATATTGTTCTACATTTATGTTGACTAAACTAAAAACAAATTTGGTATAGACAATTAGTATAAGTATTTTCTCTGTCAAGCACTACATGAATAATCTCAAATATTATATAATTCTAGGTAGCAACATGTTCCCTCAATAAGCTGTAATAACAGAAAACTACTAAGTCAGTATAGAACCTAAGATATGGATTAACTTCCTCAAGCTCCTTTTTTATATTTCAGGATTAGAGCAATGGAATGTTCAAAATTATTTTTCTGTAGAATATTTTCATCAGTTATAAAGTCAACTTCCCCTTCAATCTCCTGGGATCAAGGAAATGATACTCAAAATGATGTAATGATACAGTAATGAACACCTGCACTTTTATAAGGGGGCTATATGACACTTTACCTATTTCAAGAAACTGACAGTGTGCACTCTTCAAAGTCCATCCCTCAAGATCCTGCCCCTATTGAGCAGTTATACAACTTTAGGTACCTTACTAGAAAAGACAGTCATTACACTAATTGTTTGGCACATAACCACGTAACTTAATTAAAATCAACAACATAGTCGTATCTCATTTGAGAATGTGGCACCCCAAAATGACCAATTTGATTATGTCCTCCAAACAAAATTATCTTATAAAATATAAATGAAGAAGAAATGTTGATCAGAACCCAACCATAAACTAAACTCTCCGTCAAATATTTTGGCATCAATGAATAATTCCAAAAGTATTATCCATTCTGGCATTCAAAAGAAGATTATTAGAACTCTTGAGCATAAATGGGATAATTTGCTTTAAGATAAATGTATCATACCCTAAAATTCATATTCCTACCCTAAATTAATAATTTACCATAACTATGAAGATCAACATGCAGCAAAAACATCCGAACTATAAAACCTCCAATGAGTTGTTTTTCAACAAATAAAAAACTGTTCCCCATCAAACATCCAAGTATGTTGGTTTAGTAAGTCCTACCTCCCCATGGTTAAAAACTTTTCCTACTAAACATTTCACTGAGCCATCCTTGTCCTGGACCAGTCCACTACCAGCCAAAATGGACTCTTCCAATTTGCAATTAACAAAATCCATTTTAAAAACTTGGCAGGCAAGGTGACTTACCTCCTGTCGAGAGTGGACTAATCTGCAATGGCTGTTATCAATTCTGCACCGAGATGAAGAACGTAAACATGGATGCCACGCACCAAGAAACCTGAGTTGCACTGGGTCACACGCCAACTGTACTCATTGTCTAGGTCTGCCGGACTCTGTGACCCGACTCTGCCCACGAATGACCCCCGCACTAGGACTCGCTGACCTGTGCATTACCTCGGTACAAGTTCAGAATGGAGCTAAAAGGGTTTCCTGCTGTATGACATCATCATGCAAAGTTTCCTCTGTGGAGGAAGAAGTGATTCTGGCAAGTTGTATAATACATGTACATATGCCTACTGCTACATAACTTAACTTCCAGCACTCTCGCAGCCAGCACGATACTTCTGAGATAAACTCTAACTATTTCCTACCTGGATGGTTAACTTTATGTCTAGACTCTAGTTCAGAAACAGTATATCAAGGTATGACTTTTTTTTATTAAAAATGTTAAATTCAATAATTAATTTTGATTTAATATGTCTTGAAATTCTTTTTTTCATTTTTTCTTATATTGTCTTAAAATACAAAAGTAAGCATTAACAAATTTGGACAGGGATTTTTTTTAACTTCAGCACAGTGAAGATATATATAGTACATTGTAATCACATGTACTTGCATCAACTAGTTCATCCGCCCTTGATATTATTTCCTATGCTTAATGCATTATGGTCACAATGCAAAAGCCAATACATAGTTTTCTAAACTGCAAAAAAGTTGGGTTACAAGATTGTGACTTATGACAATTCATAACCAGACTGAAAAATACATGGGAGTATTCCCAAATCCTGATCTAAACAAATTTCTTCACAATTCTACAATCTCACTCATCTCCTTACACAAGTAGATTGCTAGGAGTTGTCCTATAACTACATCATCATTATTGTCATCATCATTATCATAATCATAACTGTTATGATTTATTATTATTATTATTATTATTATTATTATTATTATTATTATAATTATTATTATTATTATTATTATTATTATTATTATTATTATTATTATTATTATCATTAATAGTATTATTATCATTTCATTATTATTATTATTATTATTATTATTATTATTATTATTATTATTATTATTTTCACTATTATTATTATTAGTAGTAGTAGTAGTAGTAGTAGTAGTAGTAGTAGTAGTAGACTAGTAGTAGTAGAAGTAGTAGTAGTAGTAGTATTGTTGGTATTATTAGTGTCATTAGTGTTAGTATTACCTTCATTATCATTATTAACTCATCTTTACCTGTATTACTAATTTTCCATAACTACTGCCATAATTTATAGTGTAAATACGACTATCATTATTGTTTCTATTATTTTAGCTATCATTATTATCATTATTGTTATTATCATTATTATTATTATTATTATTATTACTATTATTATTATCATTATTATTATTATTATTATTATTATTATTATTATTATTATTATTATTATTACTATTATTATTATTATATTATCATTATCCTTATTATTATTATTTTTTATTATTATTATTATTATTATATTTATTATTATTATCATTATTATTATTATCATTATTATTATTATCATTATTATTATTATCAACAACATCTGTATTGGTACAATCGTAAAATATCAAATTAGTCTGCAAATACTTAACCCTTCCTCACAAATTAAGAGAGCCCTAATATATTCCTCAAAATAAATTATAGAAACAATCTTCCATCTATTTTATAAACAATATACCTGTAGTACATATTTCATCTCAGCTTCTCACTAATTGAGTTGTCTACGACATAGGGTTGCTGAGTGCAAATCAACGGCTATTGTAACCTTCCACTGATTATCCAGTTGTGACCAAAAATAAAGGCTTGAGAGCCATGAATGAACACAGTCCTAATCCTACTTCCTGCTGACTATATATAGACTGCGATAGCAGCTAGTACCTAAGTGCAAGCTAGTACCCTGTGCCCCCTCCCTCCCCCACACTATTCAAATAAAATTATCTCAATATAACTTTGGTGATTAGTAGTGCATACTCATAAAAAGCATCTTAAAACCACTTCACTTAACATATGATGATATTAAGAAAACTGAGGTCTAAAATTATTGGAAATAAAAGGACGCTAATGACAGAGAAAAGGGCCACAAAAAGGGTGGCTTCTAATGATTTGCAATGTTAATTTCACTAAAATAGTTTTTTATGTGATATGTTACTCTTATCACCTAAACATTGGTCGGTTGGAAATTTTATTCCAAATTCTCTGAATCGTTAGTTTGTTTGAAAATCAAGCACATGCCTTTTTGTTAGGCCATCCAGTACTATTTCACATTACCAGTGAATTGCACTTTGTAGTTAACTTTGCAGTTAAAATTGCAAATTTACTACCTAGTATGTAGTTGCAGCTTTATTATTTAGTATTTTTGACTAAAAATTCTTGCGGTGCTCTATGAAACTTTTATAAGGTGATCTGCTGAAAGTTGGCATGGAGCAATGATGCATTATACATAGATATTGATAAAAACTTCTGCAGATTCTTTTGGCTTGAATGGGTCCCCTGAGAAATCAGTTATATGTACCTTTAAATTATGAATGTTGTACTCTACTTGAATTTCCGTAAACCTTCTACAGCAGTATTTAAATTATAACTGAATGTTTGTTTTCTAACCTGGCTCAGCAAGTGTAACATGCGGGCCTCATACAGAATTTCAGAGTAGGAAATTTGAATCAAAGTTAACATTGAGCCAAAATCAACGAAAAGTGGTACTTTGATTGTTAAAAATTAATATTGAAAAATATACAGTAAGAGTGGTGAACCTTATCAAGTGCGTCTATCTTGGCAGGAGGCAGCTGAATAACATATGGACTAATGGGGGTGACAGGTAGTCAACACGTTGTAGACTTTAAGAAGAAAAAAATATATGCAGAAATTTGCAGACTAAGATGAATCTAATAAATAAAATTTCTTATGAGCTTAGAAAATTGTTCACTTTTCCCTTCTCTCCAAGGATTTTCTTCCGAATAAAAATAAAAATTTCTGTTCAAAACTGGCTGTGTACCAGAAGGTGATGATTGCCACCCCTCTTGGAGAAGTGGTCCAGCCCACTGAGGGTCACCTGAGTGGGCTGACCCTGGTAATTGGAATACAATTGATACTGGTAGCTCTTACACTCAACTCCCTGGTTCTTGAATAGCTGATAGTTACATAAACTAAATCATGCCCATCAACAGCTGATTATGATCACACCTCTGGCACAAGTAGAATATATGC
>OZ012684.1:61368459-61398459 GCA_963942565.1 Maea johnstoni | reverse complement strand
AAATTTACAAAAGTGACATATTCATACGTACCGGGCAAGTAATGACATTAATAATAATAATTGATATTTGATAAGGCGTCCTTTCCACCTATAATGTTCAAACTCCCTCAATATCATTAGGAATGGTTCATGTAGTAGTAGTAGTAGGTACTGGAAAAGCTACGTTAGTAACTTGTTTTGAAGAACTTGCACTTATCCATTCCGGATAGGCTCTTAGGGTCTTAGAATCAGTTTAAAAAGGAGGGTGACCTTTTTAACTTTTGGGTAAAAATGCACATCTGCAAGACGCATATTTTAAGGATGTTATTTCTGCCTGCCACTGGTTTGTAAATTTTCTTTTTTCTGATTGCAGGAAAAAAGAGCACATTTTAGTTGGTAACATCAACTAGGTTAACGAATTTCACAATATTATTCAAATTATATTTTTTTACTAATAATTATTATTAACCATTTTCTTTTATCCCGCTGACATTCAATCACGTTTTTCAAGAGTGATCTATTGTAGCTACTTTGTAGAATAAGAGAAAGTTACATGTTATTAACAGGTTTCTTAATGTTAGTAAACCTTTTAATATGTACAATTCTCCTATGCTACTAAGTAGCCATAAGAGTAAAGACATAGCTACCTTGTAGCATCGGAGAAAGGTACATATACATATTAACATGTACCTTTCTCCTGTGCTACAAGGTAGCTTTAATAGTAAATAGCCACTTTGTAGCATGAGCGAAAGGTACATGTTAACAAATACCTTTCTCCTATGTTACAAAGTATCAATCTGATTATTGATTTGTCAAGGACGGGAGACTTCGAGGATGGTATTGCCTGCTGATCCTTCTGAGATCAGCTGTACCGTACTTTACCCTTAATCATCTTGAATGTGAGCAGCTGAGCTGCTGTTACTTTCGGCATCCTTACAAGGCATCATAATGGGTTTTAGTTGGGCTGCAGCAACGGTGTTTATTTGATGTCTACTTGATGCATGTCACCGTCATATATATATAGGATAACAGAAACGGGGAAAATAGGTAGGGTTTATGTCTGAACTAATAGTCTGCTTGATATCTCCAGAGAGATTCTATTTCTGATATCTCTAATATCACAAATAATATAACAACAACATTACAGGAAATGTGCACAGAGCATACAGCAGGGAGGCACCCAAAAGTGGAGTCCTCCCTACTGTAAGTGGCTGGGCTGTGCTGTGCTTCCTGCTTAGCTGCTCCCCTGAGAATCCAATGCATGCGCATCTATATAGGTCAAATCAAATAACTTATAGTTTGAAACTATCCGAGGGGCTGTTACAAAAAAAAGAGACAGCCTCACAGATTTCCCATCATAGAAGAAAACTGAGTGTAGAAGCAGTTTCAATGGAAATGACTACATAAAAGTGGGATATGTATATGATACTCCAGCTTGCAGCTTGATATAGGAGTTTTAGCATGCTCTTGAGGGGTGAAAAATGTATCTGAGAGTAGGGGATGTATTTCTCTGGTTGTATTTAGTGACTTTCAAAAGTTCTATCTGACCATTTCCTGTCATGAAGCGTGTTGAGCACTACATTACAGGAAATGCGCACATAGATTACCGTCCCTGGGACTACACTTGTGGAGTCCCAGGGACTGTAACAGGCTACGCATCCTGTCATTCGCTCTCCCCAGAGAACGCTACCCACCTGGCAGGCACTGGCGTGCAGGTCCTTATCTATATGGGTCAAATGCGGCCAGCTAGTAGCAGTGTAGGAGGGAGTGTTGACGCAAGACTAGACAGTCATACAGATTTCCACTTGCACCAGAATATTGAGTATAAAAGCGGTTTTAATGAAAATGACTACAAAAAAGTGGTATATTTAGGTTAGGAAGTATATGATACTCCGGTGTGCAGCTTAATATAGGAGTTTTAGGGTGCTCTTGAGGGTTGAAAGTTGTAACTAGTGACTTTAAAAAGTTCTATGTGACCATTTCCTGTCATGTAAAGGCAGCAAATTTTCCAAAATATTTGCAGGGATCTGCTACAATTAGTATCTTGGCTGTGCAACTGCACGAGTATTGACACAGCATGTTAATAACATATTTAAATCAGAAATACTCTTATAGAGTACCTCGATAAACTTGCAGAAGCCTTGCTATTGGCTAAGATGACCATCTTCATCTTCATCTTCATCTAAGCTATTGGTAAACAAACAGAGGGTTCCTGGATATTCCCCTAACCGCCGTGTCTCCGGTACGCAAACAAGGTTGACTTTCTCCGACTTTAGACATCAAAGTCCAAGCTGATCCAGACGTCAGCGGGACTGGGCAGTCTAGCCAAGCGCCAGCACGATGACGACCTCGCTCAGCACCACCTTCTCAGAGGAGCAGCTGCCGGCCTCTATGAAATGGTTCTGCGAGGCCAAATACGTCACACGATGTTCAAACGGTTCATCCCTCCAAGTCTTTCCTGTGAGTATGTGCTGTGTCTGAGAGATATATACACAGATACATGAGAGTGGGAGCTATAGGCCCTATCATAGAGGTAGAAACAGAAAGTGGAAGCAGAGTCTCACATCAAATCTTAGGTAAATAAAAACAAGTGGACATGAAACCAGCCGGTCAACCTGAACAGGCTAGTCTCAACCAATATCCCAAAAGTTGTGCTCTGTGCATGCTCAGATGATGCTGGTGCACAGGTTTCTCTGTAATGTAAATGATACGAGAGCCCTGATTGGTCCTCGTTCCCTCGTGACCTTGAGCTGATGCCAGATCAGAAACCCCTTTCGTGTCAAGACCTTCACTATAGCGCATATAGTAGTTGGTCTCTTGCTACATATCCATTCTTTTCTTCAACTAAGATCAAATGAAATATTACAATAGCATATTGACTAGTCTCATTAAGGTGGCTAATGCGGACATTTGCAAATTAAGGGTAATTTTTTTGAGATTTTCCTCATAATCAGACCAAATGTATCAGTATCAAAAGACTTATGAGGCAATATGTACATTGCACAGTCAGAAAAGTCAAATAAAAGCAGATGAAACTAAGGTGTCCCCAAAATAAAAATAAAAACATTACATTACCCTTAAAGGGACTTAAAGCGATATCATCGTAACTGGCTCAGGTGCTTGACCTAGTTGTGGGGAGGTAGGTCTGCTGTGTCATAACTGATATCAGTCCATGGCCTGTCAGTGTCCCTGATATAATCTTTAACTAGGTTAGCTGGTACATGATAGGAAGACCAGCATCATGATGAGGAAAGGAGTAGCACAAACAGGTCTGAAATTGGTTGCCTGATGCCTTAGATGGTCTTCAGAGCAGGGAATTAGTCACTTACCCAGCTAGGAGTCAAGGAGTCATTTTGACTCCCAAACACCAGATTTTTGGCCAAATGAAACCCAGTTTTATTTTGTAGTTTGTACTATTTATGATTTTCTGTGTTTGTTGATTCCAGGAAATATTTCAAAAGTTTCATTTGTCTTCCTTCAATATGTATGGTTAGTAAGAATTATTCTTGTAAATTGGGTAACAGATTTTTGACCCCCAAAATTTCATAAATCCTTAGTTTTGACACCCTGTTTTCAAATCCTGGGAAAGAGGTTAGGGATCCCATCTGAAATTAGTGATCCCTTTGATAAGACCCATTTCTCTCTAGATAAGTGTAATATTTCAGCAATTAAGTCAATTTTTGTATATACAGGTGAACTAGGAAATAACGGACCACTGTACGACGGATTTCATATGTATACGACTGATTTTGCATATGACGGACCAATTTTCCTGGTCCCATTGAGTCTGTCATATCCAAGTTCACCTGTATTTTAAATTTTAACGATTCAATACAATACTTAAACTTTTTTATGATACTTTTTTCCCATTCAACATCAATATCTGTATTGTATTGAGTAACAGTTCAAATCCCTACCTACCATCCCTCTATTAAGTACCCAACTATCCCAAGATATCCCTCAAAGAATGTCAGAGACATTTTGTCACAATTCAGTGTATAAAGGCAATTGAAATATGCAATGAACAACCACTGAATAAAATATGCATAGATGATTCCATTGAAAAAGCTAAACCTTTGTACTCTTTAAATATACAAATTTACTAGAAATTATTTTTCATATAATGCTCTCTTTTTCAGAATGCAAAAAGTGATTTCTGGCAAAAGTATGTATTCTTAAACTTCATTTATTTTAAGGAGGAATTCTAATTAACATTTCATATCTTAAGCAGCTAACTTGTATCGTTATTTTGTTATGATTAGTGTAATATGAGGAAGCAATATGTTTCTTGTTAGTTACTTAGTCATTAAGATTTTGCTACATGTTATACAATACATTGTTATTAACTTTCATTGTTAAGTTCCAAGTGTTAAAATCCACTTGAATATGTTTGATGCTAAATACCTAAAACTGGCTGGATGAAAAAGCAGTGTATTAAGTCTTTACTCCAAATTGTATTGTGAAATATATAGTTATACATAAAAGATCCCATCAAATATGTCCTTAAGAATGCAGTCCATGTATTGTTTCATTGGGTTTCTTAGTATCTCTTGAAATGGAAATGATATATCTTTAACAAAATTAGTATTGGTTAGCAGTATGACTGTCATCAATACTGATATATATGGCTTAAAACTAGCCCAAGATGCTGTTATTAAGAAATACAATTTAATACCCCCTGCCCCCCTCAAGCACACTGACAGTCATTCCAAGTTCATTTTTAAAGGCACAAAAACTGTAAAATCAAAGTAAAATTCTGTCTCAATATGGTTTTAGGATTACACTTTTAAAGAGACATGCAGAAAAGTGCCTGCCTGAACAATCACACCATAAAACTGAAACCAGAAAAGAACATGATGTGCAAAAGTTTAGTGTCAGCCATTTAAGTACAATAACAGTGCAGAGATTTTGAAACAGCAAGTAAATAATGAAATAATCATGTCAAACACTAGCTCAATTGCATTGACTACAATTTTTTGCTTCAATTTGTTATTTGAGTTATGAAATGTTTAATGTATGTTTTCTTTCAGGACTTATTACACACCAACACTCATAGCTGACAGTGGTAACTTCCTGTATGTACCTGTAAAAGATGAAAAGGTTGTCATGGAAACAACATTCCACTTGAATAACAAGAATCAGTTTGACCAGGTACCAGTTCACCATATAATAATCACAAGATTACTATACAAACCCTTCCTCCCACTTGCCTTGACCAGTAAAATAGCTTTTTGATGTGTACAATCTTCTATGACTGGCTCTACATCAATTAGTTGATTTTATGATACCTTTTCTCAATCAGATGGTTGAATATATGCAATATGTATTACAATTGGAAATGAAAACGTTAAACATCATTGCATTAGTTTAAGTTCATTTTTTCCTGGGCAAGTGAACACTGGGATTAACTTGCACATCATGATGATTTAATTTTTATAACATGTTTGCCCCTGTACTGTAGCCTCTTTTTGATAATATGACCAGTATAGATATTACATCACCAACATCTGACTTGCCATATTGCACAAGGTTTGTAGTTGCATAGATACATAAATTGGTCATCTTTATCATCTAAACTAAACATAAGTCATGTTGCAAACAGTTAATAGGGTAACACTATAAAAATAAACTTACCAACAGTACCCAGATGTATGGGGTTAACATGTTGTTTTGTATTTCAGTTAAGTGTACCTCTTACATTATTTATCCTATGACCTCTGAGATGATATTTCCCTATATGTTTTCTCTTCAGGCTGGACTTGTTGTGAGGGTAGACAATGAATGTTGGATCAAAACAGTAAGTTTGCCATATTTAAGACTACTTTCAAACGTTGATTTCAAATTATGAGATTAAGTTTGTTCAGTCTGTTGGTCTGAGTAGTAGTAGTTCAGAATATAATCATAAATAAGAAAATAAATAAAGACACTTTGTGTTCTAGCTACATTTAATGACAAAAAAATTAACTATAATTCAATAAATGTATCAATAGTGATATTATGCATATCCATAAATGGGATAGTAGATTTATGCTGTTAACACTTCCCAAAAACATTTGGATGTATAAGTCATAAAAATGATGTGCTTTAGAAATACTATATATATTCCATTTAGACTTAGAGTGGATTTGTTTGTTGGTTTCTGATTATCATTGGTTTCTTAAAGATATTTCCAACATCTTTCCGTTACAAAAATGTCACTAAAATGGCCATGTCTTTTTTGGGGTGCTAAAGACATTAACAACGTATCAAGATACTTTTCATAATCATTTTAGTGTGTTGTTATTCTAAATTCCAGAATTGCATTTGACATTGATGTGATTTTTCCTTTCAGGGTTTGGAGGCTATTGATGGTGTGTGCAGTGTAGGAGCTGTAGTGACCAATGTCCATAGTGACTGGTCATGCACCCCATGGTCAGGATACACTCTGGCCGTCAGAATCTACAAGCTAGGGAACAGCTATGTGGTAAGCAATGTGTACCGAATTTCCAGAGCAAAGTGCCCAGAAGTCACCATTATAGCAGAATGGTTAGAATGATAATAATAATACTTATGATAGTTATGATGATAATAATAATAATGATAATAATAATAGTAATTATAGTAATAATGATGATAATAATAATAATAAATTGTTTTCCCTGGTAAATAGTTGGTGTATTCGTCAGGTTTGAAATCTTTTCAGTTAATAGACATACATATTTCTACTTTTCCACCACTTCCTTCACTTCAGGATGTACCATCATAGTTGTTATATTACCTTGGTTTGGAAAGTACTAGACATGAAATGTATGATCATCACAGATTGTAAGGTAGCTGATCAAAGACATTTTTGATTTTCTGAAAACAACTATTGCTGGTTCTCATTAAAGTGGAAAAGGCAGCAATTTTGCACTGTGTGTATTTTCCATGTAGAGCTGAGCTTGTGATGTTTCAGATGTCACTGTTGAAACTCAGTCCACCCTCAAGTCCTTTCATCAGTGGTTAAACCCATTCATGGTCAAGAGTTCCTCCAGAAATTGATGTCTGTATCTATGATACATCTGACAAAAACTTTGGATTTAAGTATTGTATTGCAATATTTTTGAAGGAGAGTTGTTGGTAATGTTCTTGATAACATTCCTCCGATTTTCCTTCCAAATTTCCTTTTTTCTGTACAATTTCATCAAAATTCTCAAGCTGCTTTTGGGCACCGTGAGTATGAATGGGTTAAGATGTATTCCTCTTCTGTATTTGCAGATAGAAAGCAAGGCCTCTGGGAGTGACACCTGGAACTTTTTCCGAATCTGTCACTTAAACCACGCTCCTGATGCAGAGGTCATGATGGGACTCTTCTGTGCCGCGCCGGGAGAGGCCGGCATGGACGCCATCTTTGATTACTTCACCCTAAAAGCAACAGAGGGACACCCACATCAAGGGCTTTGATCTTTGATTAGGTTTATTGAAATGTGGAAGCAAAAATAATTGTGAAATTCTTTAGTCAAGCGTTTCATATTTATTGAATTGCAAAACTTTTACAAAAGAGTATGTATCTAAAATCTCTGGTATTTGTCATTTTTCCCCGTTTTGTGTTTCGTACTTTATTTGGTATAATAAAACAAATATGACATCCCTGTGGGGTGTACAACAGGAACGAATCCCCCGAGAGAGAATTGTGGTTGTGTATATATGTATATAAATATATATGTATATATATATATGTTGCTGGTTCACAAGCTTGTAATACATATATAGATGGTACTTGTAATAATGTAAAGATTATTTTTCTATATAAGTCATTGTAATATATATTCCTCATACAATATACAGTGTGATAATTTTGTACTTATATTTCCCCTTTCGCTGCACATCTATATGTTACTATTGCCATTGTCAGAATAAACAAAGAAATTAAAAAAAACAACAGTTTTGGCTCTTAAGGCCACACCAAGTTGATTATTCGTCTTACCGATGCGGTGACTTTGATTTGCCATTCTGAGAAAAAAAAATTCAGATTCCAATTTTATTTTTATTTTCTTAGCGGCGACGAAATTTAAAGCCGAACTATGGTGATCTGTCCTTAGGATGAATTCCTTGCCTAACAGATAGTGACGGAATTGATCTGTGAACTTAACCACCGCTAACAGCTCCTTTCTTGTGACACAGTATTGTTTTGGGCTGGTAACAAGATGTTGCTTGCGTAGGCGATGGTTCTTTCAACTCCATTTTGGACTTGTGACAACTCGGCTCCGATGGCATATTTAGACGCATCCGTATCCAGGATAAAAGTTGCTTCTGGAAGTGGATATGCTAAGCATGGAGCAGATGTCAGTGCTTCTTTTAATCTGTTGAATGCAAGGTCATGGTCATCTATCCAATGGAATTCTGCTTTCCCGGTGAGCCTATACAAGCATCGTGCCATATCAGCGTAACCTTTTATGTGTTCACGGTGATAATTGGCAAAGCCGAGGAAGGATTCCACATCTTTCTTGCATTTAGGCTTTGTCCATTTTTGCACGGCGCTTCACTTTTCAGGAGCGATTTGGATACCATCTCGGCTACATAATTTACCTAGGAAGGCCACTTGACGACGGAAGAGGAAGCATTTCTTTGGTTTCAGTTTTAAGTTGTAAGAACAGAACCGGTGAAGCACTTCGTCAACATTCTTGATGTGATCATCAAAGCCTTTTCCTCAGACATTGACATCATCCAAATAGGCCAGAGCTTGCTTCCAGGTGAGTCCTGTCAATACCAACTGTATCGCCCTTTGGAACGTTGCGGGGGCGTTGCAGAGTCCAAAAGCCATCCTGTTATGCTCAAATAACCCATATCTGACGACTATAGCAGTCTTCTTGTCGCTTTCCTCCAGTTCTATCTGATAGTAACCGGATGCCATGTCCAGCGTGCTGAAGAAGGTACTTCCTGCAAGGGAGTCGAGACAATCCTGTATGTTGGGTAAAGGAAAGTTATCCTTCACGGTGCGGTTATTCAAATCTCTGTAATCCATGCACCAGCGAACAGAACCATCCTTTTTCCAGATCAACACAGGCGCTGATGCCCATTCAGAAGTAGACGGACGAATTACTCCAATTTCTAACAGTTTTTTTATATGATCTTCCTCCTTCTGAAAATGAAGTGGTGTCTTTCTCATCTTGTGCTTGGAGGGAGATTATCTGCAGTGTTTATGGGATGCTTGATGTCCCGGAAACAACCCAAATCTAAGTCATGTTTCGCGAAGACTATTTCATGGTAGAGAAGCATCCTTCCAAGACGGATTTTTTCAATTTTGGATAATCCTTCTCCAGATCTTTTGAACATATCTTTTATGTGATCTGGCATATCTTTTTGCACAGATGAGAGAATGTCATCCAGAAGTGGAGAATCCTCATCTTGAGGAAGGTCATCTGCATACAAGGTTGATCCAGATTTTGTGCTTGGTTCAGGAAGGATAGCATCAACTGCCACCGCTCGAGCCACAATTTGATCCTGGTGCACTTTAATAGTTTTGTCTGTTAGGTTTAATAAACTGATTGGCACGCGAAGATCACTTTTGACTACTGCATACGGAACCAAGATATCTGGATTGGTGTTGATTGGCTCTATTAAGATTTCAGTACTCGCTGGAACTGGGAGTTTGTTCAGGTGCATTGAAATGAACTTAATTGATTTTGGAGGTACGGATACTGTTTCACTGATGGAGACCTCGCTGACCGAATAAGGATCTGATCCCCGAGCAGGGGAAATTAAAGCTTGAATCTTCATTCCATCCAAATATAAACATGTGTTTGAGATGTCTATAGACGATTTGTGCTCTTTGAAGAACTGAAGACCAAGCAGCATTTCGTCTGCTTTCGGGGCAACCAAGATGTCTGTTTTGAAGTTTTTATTTTGAATCTTGAAGTTTATCTGGGTACAAGGTATGCTACCATTTTCATATCCTTTTGTTCCGCAGCCATTTTCAAGGTAAACTTCTTGCCAGAATTATATGGAATTCCTGGCTTCTTTGCTACATCAGTTTTAAGAATGGTTACTTCCGCAGCTGTATCCAGTACCGCATTTACTTGCTTAGTGCCGAAGTTGACTGAAATGACGAGAGATTTTCCTGTCTTCCGCCTAACCTGAATTTCTTCAGAATCTTGCAAAGATTTGGAATTTTGGTTGAGTGTTTTAGCCAAAGGCACTTTTACATCTGTGTCTTGATTTTCACTAGATCACACATTGCGACCACCTGTTTGGGACTGGACTAGGAGTTGGTGGTCTTCGACCCCTGTCCTTGACTGTTTAAAGGCTGTGGTTGCCGTGGAGGGAGACGAGTTGTACCTCCAGGACTCGCATATGGACAACTGAATTTGTAGTGTCCAAAATCTCCACATCCATAACAGTAGAATGGTCGAGATAATCTTGCTGGCGATCCGGAACTATTCTTTGCACGACTTGATGGATTGTTTGGGGGACGTGAACTTGGAGTTTCAGATTCTGCATCTTTACTGAAAGATGCTCTCATGTCCTTTAACATTTCGGCCAATTCCTGTCGTAGGACCTGCAGAAAGTCCTCCACACTGAGTAGAGGTTGAGCATCCCGGGATTGCCTGGACATTACTGGTTACCAGAACGTTCAGATGATATGGATGCTACAACTTGTTGTGCCTGCTTTCTGGGCGGAGTCGGTTGCTCCCTAAAGGACTTCTTCTGGAAGCGAACTTGTTTGGCTGAAAATTCGTCATCACGGTGTTTCTCCTGAGTCTCCTCCTCCACCACAGACTGCTTGACTGAATACTCCGTTGACTTTTGTTTTGCGGAATCCTTTCTAGCCTTTCCAGTGACGATGTATTCATCCAACCCTGGATGAATACATCGATGGCTACTTGGTTCATGGCTACCTCTCCCATGTGTTGATAGCCCATTCGGATATCTTTGTAAAGGCGCTTCGCAAAGGCTTCCTCAGATTCATCCTCTGTTTGTTTTAGTTCACGAGCATTGATCCTTGCGGTGGTAGGTGTCATATCAATTTGATACAGCTGCCTCATTTTGGATTTGACGTGCTCGTAGGAACCTTCTTGGGCGACGTACATGTTATGTTGGAGGGCATCACCTCGCAGACATTCTAAAAGTCGGCCTTTTTTCACTCCATCATCAAACCAGCCGGAACGAGATGCTATGTTCTCGAACTGGAAGATGAACGGATCCCAGGAGAGGCTTTCGTCATAGGTTGGTAGTTTTGAGTTTGGAGTTCTGACATCCTCACCACGACTTTTGTAGTTCGATCTTCGGGGATCAAAATCTTGATTCATTCTGCGAAAATCGTTATTTCCTGATTTCGCTGCAGGGTGAAGGTCCTATCGAAGGGTGTGAACGCTGCAACGCGGGCGTGTGTTGCTCCATGGATAGTGGAGTAGGAGAATTCTGGTCTATCCATGTAACAATTTGGCTGAAGTGTTGACTGGTAGGGGTATAAATTCGGCGGGGCGAATCGTACATCTTGTGAGGGACGAGGTGGATCCTGGAATCCCACTTGTTTCTGGGCTGGAACAAAGGAGCCATCAGATGGGTAAGATCTATGGAATGGCTTATCCTCCACTGCGAACCCGACCACATTTTCAGTTTCAGGTACTTGAGGAGCCTGAGCCGATAACATACGTAAGACACGGTTCATGCTTTCGTCGAAGTCCTTCCATAATTTAGTTAATTTGTGGTCCTGGGAATCAATGATATCCTGTTTCAAATCGCCTAGATTTTGGTTTGATATGCAATTATCTTCCAGGGATTTCATTCACTCTTCCAGGAGGACTAGAGATTCGGTTATGATTCGAGTATTACTTAATCTTTCCTCCTCCTGCTGTTGCAATGACTGGCGGACCTTGTTGATCTCTTGTTTAAGTAAGGAGTAATCAACTGAGCTTATGCTATCTTGCTCTGAAGCTGCATCACTACCTGGATCCAGTGAACCATCTGGTGTTACATGGCCTGCTGAAGCTTCAGCTCGCTCTGGGTTGACTTCCGCAGGTTGTTGGTTTTCAGTAGGACGCTGCACAGCTTGAACAGGGCGTTCTGGGTTTTGTTGCTCGGTAGGACCGGCACCTCCAGGGGATGAACAAAGATCGGGAACGACTCAACCGCTCGCCATGAGTTCCTTCCATTATCCCTCGGAGACACGTGAACAGGCATCACGAATTACGCTGAAAGTTAGGGGTCCCAACCGTCGCAACTCCACGATTCTGTCCGCAGAAACAGCGCCCACTCCTTTTATATGGGCCGCAATATACTTGGCTGGGTCTGACTCAAGGTCGACCGCTCTGACAGCACTAACAGTCCTTTGTTCTTCTTGGGCATGTTGTTTTGTTTGTTTTTTTGCTTTAAAAGAAAATATCCAACATTTGAATACCCTAACATAAGGTGAACCTGCTCTAACATGTGCTGATTCCACCTAATTATTAATAAAAAATTAACAAGAAAACCTAACATCCGAACTAAACCAAGCTACGGGCTGAATTGGCGAAGAAATCGATCGAAATCAAAGGAAATCCTAAATGGAAAAACCGTCCAACTAGAAAGCCAAACCTTAAGGGTAGAACAAAGGCACAAATAATGACCTCCAAAACAAAATGATTTCATTATTATGAAACGCTATTTAATTAGAAGTGATGTCTACTCATTCACTTCCACTCGAAAAAGAAAGAAGTTTAGATAGGAAAGAGCTTTAAACAAAGATAGAAATTCCCAGAACTAGAAAGAAACTAAATGAATCCAGCCAAGTAACAAAAATCAAATCGAATAAGATTTTTCCTATCAATTCTGTATAAATAATAAATCATAGAACAAACCGGCTACAATAAGTGCGGTTCGCTATGAAAAATGGCCACAATTTCCTAAATACTTAAATGAATTCACCTTGATCTAGGAAAATATTCTAAAGATCGACAAATAAATTCATCTACCTAGAACACGACATTATTAATTGAATCAAAATGCGATTAATGAGCAATTAAGATGCAAGGATTTAAGGAAAATGTTAAGAAAAGTGTATTGAATCCACAATTGTTAATAGTATTGAAAAATGAATCAACTTTACAGCAAAATTGAGAATAAGGACCGAGGTTTAAGCTTGGACCAGAGAAAAACCTGACAACATTAGCTAAAGAAAACAGGAACGACTCGAGGGCCAGTTAAAAACATGGGCAGAAACAGGTAATCACACAGTGAATTAGTTAAACAATGTCAATCTTTATTAATCCCAGAAACACAAGAAAAACCTGAGTCATAACTCACTCTCAACATGCACACAGTATATTCATTCAAAACACCATGCAAACAACAGTCAAAACAAAACAAACATTCCTAAACCTACTATTTCTCCCCCCTTCCCTATTGAGAAGTTACAAGAAATAGGCATAATGCACTGGCGAATTTGTTAAAATTGTGCTAGTAGTTAAACTACCCCAGAGAAATACATCCCCTTGAACCGCAACGCCATAGGCACAGCATGCTAGCACCTAGGGTATGTGCGCCTCGGGTTACGCGGTGTAGCCTTGGTCACGTGATCTGATCTGTGCAATTAGCATGCAGCATCCTTTCTAGGTCAGATAGTTGCCAAGGAGATGGGAGGCAGCGACATTTGATGATGCATGGACAGTGCCCGATCCCGGTCTACTCATCTCAGACTACCCACAAACCCATAACAGTTAAGGCTTAATAAAACCCAACCCAGTTATTGATAATTGGGAAGGGCTGCCAGTGCCGACTGCGCCACATGTAGCATGTTTGACCAACATATGCAATAATAGCAAAGAGCTGGCCAGAAATGCCAGCTCTTCTACATAGTTTAAATACGAGCCTAACGTTGCAGAACATCCTAACACATGCACACATTCGTTATTGCAAGCATACTTACTTACCTTAATGTGTACTTGGTGTAAACTCTCAGGTTTGTTGTCACTGGGATTCACACACGTGTTACTTGGATTGTAGTTGTTCTGCTCCTCGTCGCATCCAGCCTCGTTCTGGATCTGTCATGGCTGGAAGTTAGTGACTCGCACCAACAATAGATGGCAGCACCATCTAGACTATGCCAAATATACTACACCTGCTCGATCAAATAATGTTTGTCATAGTAAAGAACAGCGGAAGGTGATACTTAACTATTTGTCTCTTTCAATGTATAGACAATATCATTCATATCATAATCAAATATTTTATTAAGATAATACAAACATTAATTTCATTTTTATTGTTTGAATCTTTATCATTTATAGCTTATAATTATTATCATTATCATTTTTATTATTCTCATTATTATTATCAATGATCTGTTGAAATGAAGTGATTTATACTCAGACAGCCTTTTTAACTAGCTGCAATGGGTTGTAACCGTATAAGTGGAAGACCTCTATTTGCTGTAATATCTTTATTGTTCAGTAGACAGAGCGTATTTAGTTCAGGTCTATCCATGTAGACAACAATTAATCATCATTATCTCATTATTCAGAGTTCTTAGGTAATTAAATACAATGAAATGCAACTAATACATTTGCATTCATAGATCTGTATGCAGCCAGGCTGTTTCTACATATATGCATTTATATCAAGAAGTATTGCTTGCTGCTGTGTTCACTAATAACATAAAATGGTTATATATTCGGATATAAGGATAAATATAGGGTTATAGGAAACAAGCATATATACTTTGAATATGGGTCATTCTATTATCAGTGCTGTTCTGATGTATCAGTGAATAACCGTCAAAGATGTGGTGTTGAACCATTTTAAGTACAAACAACTTTGATAACATAATTTTGGTCTACTGTAAGACCACCTGTACCAACACCAGTCATCTTTTGTGCATTGCCAACCAATTTTTGAATAAGACATTAAACTTAAGTAATATGTTAAGAACTTGAATGAAATCTTACTCACATAAAGTCTTTGTCTTGTTCAGAAAGCCAATGTTCAATGGATGCAGAATTGTCCTCTAGTCTGTTTCTCGTTGGGCTGTTGAGCTGATTTTGATTTGATCAATGTTTTTCAAAGTCACTGGCATCACAGTAATCTTGACTGCTTGGTTCACAGCTTGTCCTGGTCCAAATGGAATTATGAGTTGATATCCTGTGAAACACTTGATGGGTTACAGTCCTGGTACTGATGTTAGTCACTGAAACAGCTCTGTGGTTGTTGTTCAATCGTCGAATATTCTTTGATGTTGGTGGCTATTTTCTTTAATCTCATCTGATTCGTGGAAGAATATACAGCAGTACATTCATGTGTCACAATACTCAGCTTTTCTGGTGAAATGGAACAGTTTTGGCATAATCTTCCTATGTTCTCCCTGGTGACAGTTTTGGTAGTATCATCTTGGTAAAAGATTCTTGGTGAACTATGCATCAGGTCTATGGCCTTTGGTTGCAGCAACGATGTAATTGTAGTAGCTTCATATTTCCATCAGATTTGAGGTGACTGCTCACGATTTCAATGTAATCGAAAAGTCTTGAAAGCATTGGTCATAGCACCAATGTAATCGACAAGTAGCTTCCTCAGGTTCGAAGAGCTGGTCACGGCACCAATGTAACCGTATAAGTGGAAGACCTCTATTTGCTGTAATATCTTTATTGTTCTTCGAATCTAATACATGTTCTCTGCCTTATATATCTCACTCTCTGTACCTCTCGCTTTCTCTCACCCTCTCTCTCCTTTTTTCCTCTACCAGCCACCAGGCCCCCTATTTAAAGGGAAAGAAGTTGGGGCCTACATGTGGACATGAGCCAAGGGCCCATTCCACATGCCAACTCCCAACTTCCTCCTCAGACTTTCTGGGGCCTACATTGTTCAAAACCCTAATTACTATTTAAACATTATTATTTTACTAAAAACCAAGTCTACTAATTAGTAGCACTTGGCAACCAAAGGGCTCTGTACTGGCTGGCAAAGCCAAGACAATAGACAGAGATATTTAACCTTACTCTTGCCCCAGAGTACCCTGCCTGGTTACAGGGTCGTCAGAAGCTGAAGATGGTACCCAGCACTAACATAGGACTTGAAGTCAAAATGGTGTTAACACCTAAGCCGTTACTGTTAAGGCCGTCAGAAAGTATATGGGGACCATGCTCTTTTCAACACCTTTCACTGATCAACACTAACATTTTCTGTTACATTTTGTGTTAACACACATATTATGGGATAGATGTGTGTTACCACCTAACATATGCATATCACTTCAAATAGCGTGTTACCACCCCTGGTAACACAAACACCGATGTTAACATCTGTGTTAACACCATACTTGAAGTCAGCCAGTGTCTATAACCAGATAACGGCCTATAGTAGCTACTACAGCTAAAATTCATTGAAAAGAAAGTTGCATTTATTATACTTTTATCTCAAAAAGAAGGCACCAAAAAAAACCTCATAGCAAAAAGAATGAGTGAAATTGGATTTAAAATGAGAAAGTTATGGCGATTTCAATTCTGACTATAATTGAGGCCTCGGCAGCTGAAAAATGGGGAACTCCTGTGACCGGCCAAAATTAGCCAAAATACATACTATGATTGAATCTTTATAAATCAAGTTATTTAGAAGCTACAGTGATGAAACTTGGTATGGTTATAGAGGATGATGCACTCTATTAGTAAAACAATACAATATGTGACCTTGGCCTTGCAATGACCTTGACCTTGACCCTGTTATTGCACAAAAAAGCATTGATAGAAAGCCTGGTATTTGTTATAACAATGTAAACAGAATCATATTAACATGCTTGCCATTGGTTTATGTAAATTTCATGAGAATAAAGGAATTCAAATATTTCTATGACCTAGAACCTGACCTTTTATGACCTTTTTTGACCGTTTAAGGAGTACCCAGCTTACCTGTTACTCATTCAAAAACTCGAGATTGCCTTTCTCATAATCTTCAACGAGCTCGTTCAGTTCAACTGAATAGGTCACATCAGAACTGTCATCATCATCTTCTGGATCTATACTTTCTAACCAGTACTCCACTTGATATGTAGATTTGTCCAGACCATTACTGACCTCTTCTTGAGGTGCCAGTACCATTACTGACCTCTTCTTGAGGTGCCAGTTTGTCATTCAACAAATCAGTCTCAGAAATCTTATGTTTAACGAGAAAAGACATTTTCAGTCAAAAACTAACATTAAACAACTTGAACGATCTTAAGTATAGAACAAACTAATTCTCATCGCTGGATTCGGAGCACGTGACGTCAGGATCACTCAGGTACGACAGACCACCCAGGGCACCAGCCTTCAGCAAATCTTTCTCAAAGTCGACATATTCCTGTGGCAAACCGAATTTCTCACTGAAACGACGTCTGGGGGGAACATCTCTGATGGCAAGAAACACTGGATGCACAATTTGCTTGAATCTGTAGAAACCATGACGATTTGTCTTCGACATCAGACCTGCTTCCAGACCATCCATGAAAACGCGGTGAAATTTCGTATTCAGCACAGCTGACTTCCTCAAACTACAGAATCAGGCGAACAACTCACGCTCATCATCAGCTATCAGGACACGGCACTCTAGGACATAGTCCAATTCCACTTCTCTTTCTAAGGCTGGTGAAAGTTGCCCACAGGAATTGATAGCCCTATTTTCTCATGTTGGACAAAATCACATTCACTGAACATGTTTGTCTTTGAAACATTCACTGCTTTTGCTTGTAGTTCCTTATTTGGTGAATGGTAGCATCCTAAAGGCAAGTGGTCCTGAAACCATTTTCCCACCAAGTCTCTGAAAATATTTTCCAACAAGGACTTCGTAAAGTTTTTTGTCTGATCATCAGACTTAAGCAGACAATGTCTTTCAGAAAAGCTATGAGCAGACGATTCTTCTTTCAAGCAAAGCTATGTGCAGATGATTCTTCTTTGTGACTACAGTGTTGATGAATTTATTTCTTAATTGCTTTCCTCACAACATATACACCAGCACCATTGTGAAAGATGTCATTAAACCTGGAACCACTGAATGGTAAAGGAGGGCATTTCTTCAAAATGTTCTCAGTGTTGTCCATCAATTAAAGCTGCATATCACCTGGTGCTCCACCTCCTTCCTTAAAAACAGTACTCATCCCAAGGCTGCTCCTGTTCTGTGTTATCACATTATTTTCCTTCTCCCATTTCCCAGATGTTGCGGTGTTCATTAATGCATGAATCCCACAATGGAAGCGGTTCACAGTGCTTTTTATTCTTTGCCCCTCTTCAATGAAAATCTTAAATAAGAGGTGTGTTTGTTTCAGGAATGAGATTGTTGTATCGAGGACTTTAGGTGTGTGTAATGTCTTCTGATAAGCATTCATTAGTGCTAGGCTAGCATCTCCTGGGAGAGCACATCTTCAGCGAGATGATTTCTCAGTTTTAATGCTGCCTCCCTGAAAGCTGCATACAATTTCGTAGAGACTGGTTTCTGGCCAATGATTATGGAGTTCACTGGAGGGCCAAATTGATAAATTGAGGGGTTGGTATTGGATCCATGGTAATTTCCCCGCTGCTGGCAGACAGTTTTTTCAATTACATCAGGTATCCAAAGATTATGGGGCAGGCAGGGAGCACCTGGCAAAGTGAAAGAAACCTTTGCAGTACACGCTCAATGTCTTCACAATATTCCTTGGTCGTCAACTTTCTAGATTGTTTGCCTTCCGTTGCATCCTAGTCCTTGAAGAAAGACAACACCTTTTTCATTAGTGCTAGGCTAGCATCTCCTGGGAGAGCACATCCTCAGCGAGATGATTTCTCAGTTTTAATGAGTTTGCCATGTATATGTGGTCCTTTGTTAGCCTCCTGTGAATCTGAAGGCCAAAGCTGCCATTTTATTTGTAGGCCTCTCCCCACTGCTCTCAAAGGATTTGTTTGTTGAAATTGAGATAGCTCACCCTTTTGAATGAATTTCTATCCTGCTGTATTCTACACTATTTCGAATATCTTTAGGCAATGCTTTATGTATTCCATCATTATGATGCACTTGTCTTGAGAAAAAACATTTACTACTGCATTCTTCCAAAAATACAATTAACCCTTTTCAAAAGACGAGCTCAGGACTGCGCTTGGCAAAGCCCATGACACAGCTCCTGGCCCAAACCAAATACATTACCAGATTTTAAAGCATCTTCCCAAAGCTACTCTCCAGTGCCTTCTAAATGTTTTTAACAATATTTGGGAAAGTGGAGAATTTCCACCTTCCTGGAGAGAAGCCACCATCATACCCAGTGCTAAGACAGGAAAAGACTCCAAAGAGCCAAATAATTACCGCCCAATAGCATTTACCAGTTGCGTATGCAAGACCATGGAAAGAAACAGTGATCGTGCAACGATCAAGTTTATAGAGGCACACTTGCCTGTGTTCACGAGACTCACTTCCTGTACGTCAGTAGTGAGTCACGTGATTTACTTTTAGCCAATCAGGGTTGTAGGTGGGTCACGTTCGTTCTGTTGGACGCTGTTCCTTGACAACAGCGCCCGCAGACACGGAAGTGGTCAAAATTATAAACACAATACAAAAATTAATTGAATTATTCATATATATACATATATAAGCAAAATGATTACTCACAGTGAGTAAATCAGCATATCTCCTTTATATTGGGAGGATTTATTTTGAACATTTTAACCAACTTTGGGAGGATTTTGGACAAGTCTAACACTCAGCTGTGACAGCAGTTTCCAACAACATCATAGGACTTCAAGGTTTTTTGTCATGCTACTGTAAATAGTCACATTTAATTTCTTTCTATATTTACCATGAAGCCTCAAGTTTTGCTACTTGGGCATAGTTTTGTCAGGAGTTTAAAAGATTATCTGCATCCAAGTCATCCCTTTTCTGATCTTGCTCCTGAGCTCAGGACTAGTGACATGTCATCACTGCAGATTCATGGTATTAGTAGGGCTTTCATCACAAATCCCTCACATATTTCTGAATTTTTACTTGTTTTATCTCAAGAAAGTTTTGACTTGTTGATTTTGGACATTGGAACTAATGACCTTGCAGCAGGCATACCGCCATTAATAGTAGTATAACCGGATCCAACACTCCAGGGCCCACCATTGACCCTACGGAGCTTACCAAGTTTACATAAGGACATAAATCAAACAAGTAAGTGACAAGGAGACGAAATTCAAGACCCAAACACAAGATCTTCAGATGAAGTATATACACATGTTTATTATACAATACTTACGACGAAGAATAGGGTGTTGTTGGCGAGAGGGATGATGCGTACGTCTGATGTCTCTAGATAACAACAACGGAAACAACGTCAACATCAGAGCGTTGCATCTCCCCACGCGCCAACAATGACAACACACGTTGCCAAGCACCCACGTACATGAAATAGAATAGTGCGGGAAATACCACATTACTCCCCCCTATAAAAAAATGTTGATTTCTGAATCAAATGAAAAATAATAAAAAAAAAATAGTCAAGATAATTAAATGAACCATCATGAAAACACAAAGTCCTAGAATGTTCTATTTACAACGAATGTCTCTGGTTAATTAATGAAAGTATAATCGTCTTGACTTGATTATGTCGCTGTTGGGAAAGAACCTCTCGTAGACTTTATATGGTAATCTTCCAGCTGGGTCTTTGTAGATCGAATCAGTCAGTGGCTTGTCCTCCAGGTGGGGCTGATGTGAAACCACCAGATCGGTTGGTATCTCGCTCTCCGGTTGAAACTGACGTGAGAGGACAAAATCTGTTGGCATCTCACTCTCTGGTTGAGGCTGAGCTGATGCAGCCGATGACTGAAGTGACTTGGATGCGGATGACGATGATGATGATGAGTCCGAGGACTCCGACAAGGAGCACATACATATGCCCTCACTCGGCTGGTGTGTCTTGCCAAGGGAATGATCAGTTTGATTGGAGGTCTAGATGGCACCTCGTCGAAGACCCCGGAGTCGTCTGGATGGAGGGAGATGGCGTCAGGGTCCTGTGATGGCGATGGAATGGGAGTGACATCTGTTGTAGGCTGTAACTCATCGGGGACCTTGGCAGTGATGATCGGCTGCGCTGGTCTGGAGTGTTCCTCTCTCCCGATCTGGTGTTTTGATTTGAGGTGCGACTTAAGAGACTCTTTCCTTGTGAAGACAGCCTCACAAAGGCAGCAATCAAAGCGGTAGCCTTGGTCAGCCGCTCACATATGTCTCCACATATTGCACCTCATCCCGAACGTCTCTCCACAGTCATAGCATTTGACCTGGACCTTCTCGGCCATCTGCAATCAAATGGAAAGAATTTTGATGACAGTGCCACCAAGCGTCATCACAGCGTACATGAGTCCACCGACCAGCTGATGTTGGAAAGGCTTTTGCACATCTCAAACATAGATGGGGGTCAGGACAGGCCATCTGAAAGTCAATAATGAAAAGCATTCAGTCAAACGCCAATCTAGACCAACATATTCTCTCATCCACCTGGGTGGTCTTCTCACTCTTCCTGTGGAGTGTTGTCCATCGTCTGGAAAAGAAGAGTCATGTGGATGACTCTCACTTCTGCCATCTGCAAAAGAAGGAGACACTTCAGTGTTACCATTAACATCATCTGTGGAATCAGCATCTGGAACAGAAACATCATTTTCAAGCCGGGAGAACCGACCATCACCCACATCAGAGCTCAACTACTCCCTCCCCAGCTCAAGTGCCTCTGGTTCCTCAGTCCCAGATTGTGCCCAATCCCCAGGCAATTCTCCTTTAAACAACTTCAATTTATCGCTATGGACAACTTAAGGTTTACCCCTCTTTCCTTTCTTTATACGATAGGTTACGTCAGTGAGCTTTTCAACACTCGGTAAGGACCATTCCACAGTGGTTGTAATTTCTTAGAGAATCCCTTTTTCCGCCCTCAGATATAGTACCACACCGCACTATTCTCTTGGAAAGTTTGTAATTTGGAATTCTGATCATAGTTTCTCTTTTGAGATCTAGCACTAAGTTTAAGTACACCTCTAGCCCTCCTCCAGGCTTCTTGCATCCTTTCTCTTAACACATTTACATAACCGGCCACTTGCTCTTCATTCCCAGGAGCAGGCGCAATCATCAAATCTAATGGCAACTCCACTTCTCTACCAAGCATCATCATGTTTGGAGTCTCACCAGTAGACCGGTGAACAGTACTCTGATAAGCCAAAAGAGCAAAAGGAATTTGTTCATCCCCATCTCTCTGGTTCCTTTCAGGGTCTTTTAGTTTGGCAATTATTTGCACTATAGTTTTATTTGTTCTCTCCACTATGGAAAGAATAATATATAACAGTCTTGTTTGGTTTCCTGAATCTTTTTCACTCATCACGGAAGCCCCAAGTGGATTCCAGAAAACAAGACGCACAATGGATCACCTTGTGCATTTTGAAACTTTCATAAGGGAGGGATTTTTTAAAAGGAGAACATGTGGTGTCTATCTTTTTCGACCATGAAAAGGCATATGACACTACTTGGAAATATGGAATTATATAAGATCTACATGATATGGAGCTCAGGGGACGTTTACACCTTTGTATTAAAGACTTTTTATCTGAAAGGAAATTTCTAGTCAGTGTACGGACATCTCTCTCTGCCTTTTATGACCACGAAATGGGAGCTCCTCAGGGCAGCATTTTATGTCACCCTTTTTTCGTCAAAATCAACAGAATCACCAGATGTATAAGAGATGATGTTGACAAGTCTCTCTTTGTGGACAAATTTGGTGTCTCCTATCGTTCCAAACACATGCAGGCTACAGAAAGGCAGCTTCAACTCCATTTAAGGCTGTGATGCTGGTGACACACTCAAAATAATTAGACAACTCCTAGTTTAGCACTCTTGTCCCCTTACTAACAATGGTTATCCAATCCCTGAGGTCTTGGTGTTTCAAATATAAGTTTTCTTCAACTTAGCTGCTTGAGCTGACTTCGATATGAGCACATTTTCTATTTACAGTGTTTCACCTCAAATGAGGTTGTCTCGGCCAACAAAGGTACATTTGATTTGTAAATACTATACATATCTGCATGATAAAATTAACAGCATCACCAGCTGTATAAGAAATGGTGTTGATAAGTCTATTAGCAGTAGAGCTGCACTCACCACTCACAAACTTGAGTGGCTCGAGCCATAAGGCTAACTCGCCGAGCTCGAGCAGAAATGTCCAAATTGTGAGCTTGTCTATGTTGGGAACACAAATGTAACACAGAGCACCTAACACACATTATTAACATGTATAACTGCTTATCGCTGTCATGTCTTCTTTACAATCTTCAAGTTATACATTCAAGCGGTGCTGAGTGTTATGCTGACCTTTGTACCTCGTCTGCACGTTTTATAACTAAATAAACATGGCAATGTTCATAAATCTCCGCCAATAAATATTTATTTCTTAATAGCTGGGCTGGAAAATAAGTATTTCTTTGGAAGATTGGAACGTCCATGAGCTCATGATCATGAGCTCACGAGTCAAACGGGTGGTGAGCTCATGAGTTGATCTCCCTCCGTGAGTGCAGCTCTAATTAGCAGATGACTTTGGTGTCTTGTATCAGTCCAAATACATGCCAGTCATACAGTCATAGGAAGACAGCTCCAACTCCATTTAAATAGAATTGAAGATAGGGCTGATAACAATGATATCAAATTCTCCAAATCAAACACTCTCTGTGTACATTATTGACGAAGAAGTGGCTTCATTCCAATCCCTATTTGTTTTTTTATAATATTTTTATATCTGAAAAAAAGAAAACGCAGTTCCTTGGTATTTAACCAGATTCCGAACTTAAATTCCCATTAATGGGAAATAAGATTGATTTCCCATTAATGGGAAATCACATACCTGTTTACCCCTTACCAACGCTGTCGTTAGGGCATGTGTGAATACTTTGGAGTTTATCCATATGGGGAGCCGCTTGTATCATCTATACTTCTGTTGATATCTTACACTTCTGTCTACAGAAATGCAAGCTTACAATTCTGTTGTAGTATCTTCCACTGATTATAGATGGCGTTATCTTTATAGACTGGTTAAACCAATCTGGCCTATCTACTGTAGAACACACAATGTACACGTCTGTTTATATATAGCGTACATAGTGAGCGGTTCCGCTTCGCTATATACAGAAACGCAGTACTTTTTTTTCTGTACTTTGGCGCTGTCAGTGGCAGCTACCTTCGCTAACATAAAGATACGCTATCATGATGCGAAAACTCCCCAATTCGCTATATTTCGGATATGCGTCATATGTGTGTTCTACAGTATACAGTTTACCGCCACTATCGCCCATAGTCTATATAGCATAATAACGGTATTCGTCAACAGAATTTAGCGAAACTTTGTGCGATTGTAGCCACGGATGTCTGCTTTAGGGAAATCTGAATTTTTATTAAGATTGGACCTTGCATTGCTGCATTGCATTCCGTATATTGGAACCAAACTAAAACAAAGCTAAGTATGTTATATTGGCAGGCACGTGGCATCAGCGTGAGGTCACGTGGGAAGAAGGACCAATTAGGGCTCTCGTATCATTTACATTACAGAGAAACCTGATTGCCAACATCAACTGAACATGCGCAGAGCACGAATTATGACACTGGTTGAAGCTAGCCTCTTCAGGTTGACCTGCTGGTTTCATATCCACTTGTTTTTATTTATCTAGTATGTATTATGTATGTATTGTGTTTTCTGGTCATGGCGATGGGACAGATATAAGGCAGCACGTTGATTTTGCCACCGATAAATTATTTTATAGCCAGGCACATAAGGCGGCACATTTATCGTCATAATATCGACCGCTAAGGTCAAGGTCGTTTAGCGAGTGGTGCCAAAAACTAGCATAGCTTATCATGCATAGCTTATGCCAGAAATACTTTTTAAGTACTACTTACAAATGATTTCCCATTAGTGGGAAATATGATGATTTCCCATTAATGGGAAATGAATTCCCATTAATGGGAATTGATTTCCCATTAATTGGAAATAAGAACTAATTCCCATTAATGGGAATTCATTTCCCATTAATGGAAAATGAATTCCCATTAATGGGAAATAAGAATTAATTCCCATTAATGGGAAACTAATTTCCATTAATGGGAAATGAATTCCCATTAATGGGAATTCATTTCCCATTAATAGGAATTAATTCTCATTTTTTATTTATAACTTGCCTTTGGGATTCGAAGGCACTTTTGTTTTTTGGGTTTGACTGCTGAAGGAGAAGGAGCTTTACGTTTCTTTCTTTCTTGATTTAGCATCCGCCAAAATCAGTCCATGATCATTTTCTGTTTTGTGCGAATCTCCTCAATAAGACCTGACAAGACTTTCTCCATCTTAATCATTTCACAAAAGTTAAGACACGAAAGCCCTGGGCCCAGATGGTTTCACAAATGAATTTAATCTTAATCAGTTGATTCTTGTTGCCACTTTTTGCTAATATCTTATGGCACTTAATGACCTTTGTGTGTAGATGTGACTTTGTATCACTTATTCATTCATTCGCTGAGCGTCATTACAACTTGGTATTCCTAGGCCACTCCAATTTAATTACTTGTCTTACGAGCTTTTGTCGACTCCAAAAAAAAGAAGAAAAAAGTCAACTTTGGTGTCTTACGGACGAAAGTGGTTTGGAAATTTTCTGTCAGACTCCAAAAAAAAAGTGCAAGTTTTAAGAATATTCATAATAAGGGTGATTCAATCAACTACAGGAATTTATCAATGCTGTAGTAGAGCCTTAGATTTTGAGGATGTATATCTCCCACCCTTCAGGTTACAGGGATTAATTGATTGAATGATTTTATTTAGTTGAGAATAGGCTGTTAGAAACATCTCGCTACCAGTCCTAGTTGGCAGACTCTAAAAAAATATTTTTTTTTTAGAAAAACAAACTTTTCAACTTTTTTTAAATTCCAAAATGGCTCATTTCCTGCCTCCGGAGCTCGTAAGACAATTAAGTAATTAAATTGGAGTGGCCTTAAGGAGTCATTGGAGGAATTGGATTTTGATGCTGACATCATCGCTTGAAAGTTTGAATTTCCTGAAACTCCTCCATGGAAATTTAAGATATAAAAATAGGTTCTGTTTGGCAAAGATGAGCAGCGCTCTATGCGTGCTTGATATCTTTCACTTTCGTTTGGAAAATGGTCTAATTGAATATATCCTGTTTTTATGACACACAACATATGGAAATCTGAAAAAATGCCTGCACAAAATAAATTATATCCCATATATGTTATTTTTGGATTTTTTTCATGTTAATCAATTCATTTTCAATTTATTGATGAAATGTCAATGTGAAAATCATGTAATTTTTCTGAATAAATGCATATTCAGTGCAGCCATTCAGTCTATATTCTTTTCATGAAATGTCTGTGAAAATCATTTTATTTTTGAGAATAAATGCATATTCAGAAAATTTTGTATGAAAACGTTCATAAATGTCATCGTTAACTGTACGAATAATTGCTGGAAGAACATCTTTTGGCCGTCCCAATTCCTTCCCGAGTTCAGGAAGTCTGTTGGGATATGCAAGTTTTCCTGAAAAGTTGACAAAAAGCATCAAAACCATCTGCAATATGCCTATGTTTCAGTTTGTAAACAGGTGGTATTTTAAGGGCATTTCTGAGTTGATAAATGCGGTCTTTAGTGCTAAGAAAATTAGCTTTGCACTGATCATCTTTAAAGTTAGCGATATTGAAATGCTCATAAGATTCATCAAAAGTTTTTTGATGAGCGTTTTCCCCATCTTGCATGGCAAACATAAGAAAATCATTATCATGTGTGAGCGCACCCAGCTCCATCATGGTCAAATCCACCGCCATTTTCACTCAAGAACAAGCGGTGGCCTATGGCGGTGGATTTTTTAATCGTTACAGCGTAGCTGTAGTCCTGCTGTAGCAGAATCATGTTTATACCCACCCACCTTCGCCTACAGCTATGTATAAGCTTAGCCCGATGCTGAGGTGACTCTATATTTTCTGCCGAGTTGCATGCTCTCTATCTAGCTCTTGATAGGGTGGAGACAGCAGATGAAAGGAATTTTATAATTTTCTCAGATTCCAAGTCTGTTCTTCAGGCCATTTCGGGCCAAGACTGGACACATCCTCTTGTCCTCTACATACTGGAACGCCTCAATTGGCTAGTACAGTACTAAGAGAAAGAATATTAGTTTACTGAATTCCAAGTCATGTTGGCATTAGGGGTAATGAAAAGGCAGATGCTGCTGCCAAAGCTGGTCTTCTGAGAAGAGTCACAAATGTTCCCATTCCTTGTGGTGATTTTTAAAAAACACATCAATGTCCTTTTAAAACGCAAATGGCAGTCTCAGTGGAATGGGGCAGTAGACCCATATGACAATGGCAGCTACCTTACTATTAATGTTATATGGATACCAAACAGCCAGAGATAAGCTATTAATGGACTAAAATGGCCACTCCCAGTACCTCCATTTCTTGTGTGCTAGGATGTGTTTATACAGCAATATATCTCTTGTATAAAGGATGGCAGTGGCGAGAACTTGGGTTTATTCAAGTAAAGAGTACTCTAATAAAGTTATAGCATCACCCAAACTGATTAACCAATTCTTAGAAAATCTCAAAGCCCCTTCTTTATGTTTCTTTCTTGACCTTTTCTGTCATACTGACACCCCTGTTCAAATGATAGTAATAGTTACACCATGCATCATGGTAAGAACCGTAAGTCTTGCTATAAAATGGATTATTTTCATAGTGCATTACAACAACACCTGCACCAAAAGGCTTCTCACTTCCATATGAAAATTCCAATTGGCATCCCTTCTATTAATCTTCTTAAATATGTATTTCACGAATATCTTTTGTTGTAGAACTATAGATGCAGAGTTCTCTTGATGATTGTTCAGTCTTGCTGGGCCTTTGACTTCATCATCAGGTGTACACGATCTGCACTTAAACTCTGGAGTGTCATCATAACCCTCCTGCACACATGCTGTGTGTAACCACCAGATGCAATTTTCACACCGTACCCAAACATCTATTTCATCAAATGATCCATCCTGAACATGTTTCTCACCACAGCCATAACGTAGCTCTTTCATTTGTCCTGCGACACAATGGAATTTAAGTCATTGATTTCTCTTCAATTACATTCAACATGTGATATCATTTGTGCATACACTGACAATTGATGGAATGATTATATGTTTAGATAGGGTTAATATTGAACATTTATTTCAAGTTAAGGTATTGTATATTGCTTAATATGTAATAAATAGTGATAGGGAAATTCAAACTGCTGACATGACACTCAAGTTTTTGTAAAAAGTTTTTACAAACCTCAAGATCCTCAAACATAAACACGATATACCTTTGTCTTCCAAAAAAGAAATTGCCATGTCACTCCTGTACTGGTTCAAGTCTGCCTGCTTAACTCACACGGAATGCAGAGCTGTTGATCCTTTCAGGAAATGGCAAGCATACTGCAGTGACAATTATGAGATAAAATATTAATATGGCTGATAAAAGGGTTGCTTTTCATACCATATACCTGATTTTAAATTGCCATCCTACGATTATTCTACTACAATCGTGACTGACAACTGTATTTTTTGAGAAAAGATATGCTTGTAAATTTGCATTATTCATATCTTTTATTTACTCTAAAACTAATAAATTGTTATAGATGGCTTTTGCCAAGTTCCAAGAACAAGAGTGATTTTGTCAGCATCGGATGGAGTGGTTCTAGTGTTCTTAATGTTTCACATGCAAACAAATCTTATGATAGCTAGATATATGAATATCGCTTGCCCAACAATTGGTTGTCAAATTATAGATAAAGTCCAGCAAGCGGGAAACATCCTGGGGGCCAGCACATTTTGATTAAAAACCGGCACCTCTAGAGTGGGTACATACACGGTAAGGCACATCACCCTCAGTCTTGGCTCATCACTCCCCTTGTGGCATCACTGCACAACCCCAAATGCAAACCAGCTTAACAGTATGCGCTCCAACAGTGAACAATGTGATTTGCACATTTTTATATTATTTTATTAGTTTGAGTGCTAACAAAGATCTTAATTACAAATTGCAATGTGCATCATTCGAAGCATTTGACCCTTAATTCAGCATTAACCCTTATCCTGCTTATTACAATTGTAGTTATGTCTAGCAATGGCGGAGTATGTGCCTATAGGTTTCATAGCAGGATAAGGGTTAACATTAAATCAATTGAAATACACAATTTGATGAGATTGTTCCTTTATGTGCAAACCTTTGTGACAAACACACCACAACTATAGCTGTCCTTCTGCTTTGGGTGTTTCAAACTTTGCATTTCGTAATCTGACCGTCGCAAATCCACTCCAGCCTTGAACCTTCTGAACATGAAGTTTCTGTAAGTGAACCATAAATGTATGAAAATTAGCAACTGTTTAACCTCATTTTTGAAAGTACCTTTTTAGCGCATTTATTTATTGCCAGTTTTTTCATAATCCAGGTTATTCTTCGCAACACTTGGTGTGTACATTACACTTAATAGTGTTTCCGACATGCTTAACACATTGTCGAATTTGTTCTTAAAATGTAGGTAACCCTGGCAAGTGTGCATGAGTTTTGTTGTAAAAGGTAAATCTCTTAAATGTTGAATATTTGATTATTTATATCCATTTTCTTTTACATTTTCATAAAATATAGTGATATTATAGGGATCTAGTCATAGCTAAATTACATGGGCCAAAGTAATGGATTACAAATGCATATATCTTCCAAACAGTACATACCTCCAGTTCTTCAAGATATCCCTAGCTAAAGATACAAAATTTACAATATATGTATATACCTATAAAAAACAATTGATGAACATTCATAACTTGAAGCAGTGTCCCACTGTAACTAACAGTTGTGGGGGTCAAGCTTCATATTGTAATAACTCGCGTCCGCAGACACGGAAGTTCCGTCTGATACAGCAGATCAAATGGAACCTCATTCAACCTAAAATCGGGCTAGGAAATATTGAGAATCATTTCAGGAAGTGGCGGAAGTGATAAACAAGACTTATTAAAATCATATACTTTATTTACATATTTACCTACGTTTGTACCATTGGCAATGAAA
>OZ012684.1:60626203-60700403 GCA_963942565.1 Maea johnstoni | reverse complement strand
TCTCTCTCAATTACATTCATTTTATCTGAAGAACCTGATGCCTTTTCCCTGCAAAGCATAACATTAGAGATGGCAGGGGCTAATGTTTGAGCAATCGTGGAGTTCAAACATAACCCCAATATTAATTTCTTAATTTCTTTAACTTTTATTGTTCAACTTCCCAGCATTTGTAAATAGTTAAATCTTAAATCCTATACTTGGTTCTGGAGTGGGGGAAGAGAGAAATACTGTGCCCCCTTTTCAAAAGGAAAAGTGTATGATTAATGAAAACCAAAATAACTAAAAGGTTAATTGCCTTTACCCATAGTCATGGGTTTCCAGGTGAGGTGATTTGTTGTAGCTAGGTATGACTAACTCCCATCTATAAAAACCTGTGACTTAGTACCACCCTGCGGCTGTTGGTCAGGGGAGACCTTGGCACGCTTTTCCTGCTCCGTCCTGATTGGTTGGCAGCCGAATCAGGAAGATGTCCAGCGCGCAACCCGCCCTCCTACCTCAACAACTTCCTTGTTGGATCCCTCCCAGCGTAGGAATGACCAGCATCAGTGCCTTTATTAGTTTTATTGATTGCAATGGACCTGATTGGTTTGATCTTTAATTGATAGTTGTTGATAATAGGTTATCCTTGGTTTGGCTTCTCTGTCAGTTAGATTGGGTATTTGAGGCCAAAGCCACTGTGCCAAACTTCCTAAGGTTTTCATGTGCACTCAAGGTTTGCCAAATATCTTACTCCCCGCTGGATTTATATCATTGTAAAAATTAAATTAATGCTGTTTCTTCCTTTTGTTGACAATCCTGACATCAGATTTTGTAGGTTTGTTATTTTGGGGTTTATGTACATGGAACGAAGAAATCTATTGAGTTTGTCATGGTCATGCTGAAAGATAAGGTAGCATAGAATTCTACTGCTAAGATTATTATGAATGATATTGGAATATGTTGGCATTGTTAATTGATTTATCTTCTACTGGTGGACATGATAATGATGATATTGATTATAGTGATAATGATGTTATCTAATAATAAAGGTGATATAATTTAGAAATAGAGATGATGCGATTTTGAATGATGTTTACATTATAAAATCAAGATTCAAGCCTATTTGAATTTTGCTAATTCATTTCATTTCTCATCTGATGTTTCCATGCCTGAAGCACCCCAAAAGAATATATCTTTAGGTGATATATTTCCAAAAGTATAATCTATCAGAAGATATTTGAATTAGAAATGTTTATCACAACTGAACCTAAAACTCTACATGATTTCAAAGTTCGTACCTATTATCTGGTTATCCTAAAAGGTTTCATAGATCCAGACTTTCTTTTTCACATGAAACTCTAGAATTGATAGACACCCAAGGGCTTTTCACTTTTCACTTTTTACAGGGAGAAGTACTTTTATTTCAATTAGTCCCTGGGCAACTGAACTAGACTAATTATAGATATTACCCGTTTGATGAAAGCATATTTCTTAAAAAAATTGACAAAGGAATATCTATTTGAACTGAATCAACAACTGTAAGTCAAATGTTTTGCAAACTATTGCTTTATTAGTTAATCTCATACAATTACAACCAGCAGACAACAATTACCTGTGAAATTTGGAGTATGAATGGGTTCAATTCTCACCTCACAGTTCAGCTCATCAGGAAAGAGTTAAATGAGAGAGAGAATAGTGCATCATCCACCTAAAGCTACTACTAGTGCATACATCTCTACTGGGCAAAACAAAAAACGCAACACAAGTCGCCAAACTCAGACATATCCTGTAGGCATCGTAAATGTGCCACCTAACGGAGTTTTCCTACCTTGGTACACATATACCTAACTTAAGTGGGTGTTTTCAGGTTTAGCTTATTAATATTAATATCTAAGGTATCACTAAAACAGAGTGAAACTTGCTTAGGTAGACCACTGGTTGGATGCCTGAAAAGTCTTCTTTAAACAATTTCTGACTGTATTGCCCTAGAATAACTTACTTTTGGGTTATATCACTTTAACAAATTCAATTTTAAGAAAAAAATTCCAAGTTATTTTCAAAAGTATGATAAGTCCAGGCAGCACTTGTTAATTAAATCTTCAGGCACGAGAAGGGTCAGGTGGTCTAACTTAAACTGAAGTAATGCATATTTTTCACCCTTAAGAAGTTTGAGAAAGATTTCATTGGGGTTGTCTTCAATATCAGGTGGTCTCCCGTGTAGGATTACCTTGACCTCTGCTATGCTAAAGCGGATGATCAACCCTGTCTTTGATATGTGTTATGTACATCATGGATTTTTGCTGAAGATCTGATCAAAAAATCTGAATTACTTGTATGATAAAAAAGTGAGATATGAAACCGCCACAGTCCTATTCATAAATTACCAACTGCTCACCCCTTGCAATATATTTCTCTTTTATATCCTCAATATGTAAAACTAGGAGAATCTTCAGCTTGCCCTTTATTTCAATTCTTTGGAAAGGAGTAGAAGGTGGTAAATTGTTGAAAAATGCAAAGCTACTTTTCAGTTCCTTCTGCGTAATTCAATTGTCCACCTACTTCAAATGTGTGTTATTGGCTACACTTTGTTTGAAATGCATTTTTGGGAGTCGCTTGTCAAAACCTCAACAATAGAGGCTTTTGGACTTTAATTGCATGGGTTTGCCAAGGACAAGTTGAAAAACTCCACTCTAGATAATAGAGTTACATGTTTAACTGCTGTCGTAAAGGTAGACTTAACCTTAGGTTATCAGAGTCGGAGCGGGAGTTGGCACCGTGCCCTGGGTGAGGGAAATCAAAGTGACAGCTCAAAAATGGTGCACTGCGAAGAGGGTATTACTCACATGTCATATGTGACACCTAAAATCACTTCATAGGGTGCCAAACAAAGATAAAAACCTGCCAGCTTTTTTGCCCTTGGATTTTGTGCGTGTGTTCAACTGTCATGTCGGAGATGAGAGCCTACTAGTTACAGGTGACAGGTTGAAATGAATCAAGGGGGAGTCGCCAGAAAAACTAAAAATATTAAGTGTTTTTTTCTGGGATTTTGGCAGTATGTTGACAATTCTGTTCAGGGTTATCAGGGGTTTGAGTGTCACTTGAAAAACGTCCAGGAGCGCTTGGAAAATGCATACATAATGCATGTTGTTTGGGATCATGTGGGATATCCAGCTGATTTGTGGAGCGGGTCCCTGGCATCGTCTCAAGATGCCCTGTCCTCCTCTGGACCGGGCCAGGTGGTGGGCTGAAACACACAGTGATTTTATCTCCGATTGCTCTTTAATAATTCATAGGCCGAAAGAGGTGTTTGGCGATTAAGCCTTCGTGACCCAGGGTGGGTCATCTCCCGGCTACTAAGAGATGGTGCCACGCGTGCCGTGCGTCCTTCCCTCGTCTCCGCCGCGATGGTGCCAATGTGTGATCTGGGATTGAGGCGAGAGGTCTATTGAACAATGCCAAATAGCGTAATAAATGCATGTAGACGAACGATTTGAGGCGAACACAGACGCAGTGATTAAGTGGGTAATGCATTAAGCCGCCAGGGTACCTGCTGCTTCAGCCAACAAATTTCTAGATAAATCATGCGGGATGTCACGGGCCTGCCTTTTCTGCCGCTAAAGCTCCCTTCTCCCGCAATACAGATGCAAACATATTTATCATCATTCGCAGCCTTATTAGCCAGAAAGAGTTAGTCGAATCATCGATTCTTGAGAAGTGGTATTACTTCTTGCCTCCTAGCCAGGTACCAGGTGTTGTGCTGGGATATTAGGGAGGGAGGAATGAGTGTTTTAGTGAACTCTCTGATCACAGGTGGCGCCATCAGTGATGTGAATGCTATTATTCGCGGAACACCTCATTCTTGTGTGCAGCAATATGCTAATGGAATGCGGTACTGAATGGTTATGAGGAAAATAACGTGAGTGCATGGTCTTTTCCCTGCAGCGTAATTCCTTGACTGTCTCCCTATTTCTCTTGTCAGGTGCATAGGCATTGGACATGTCCCTCAACTCTGCATGCTTTGTCTAAGAACAAATTATTCCACGTAGTTTTGTATAAAAATATGACACACACACACACACACACACACACACACACACACACACACACACACACACACACATATATATATATATATATATATATATATATATATATATATATATATATATATATATATATATATATATATATATATATATATATATATATATATATATATGCACACAGGTGGAGATATCTCTGTTATGTGTTACCTTATTGGTGTTTATTGAAGCATGGTCCATGATAGGAAAATAATCCTTGACCTCTCTTTATGATTAACTCTCGTCACCTAAAGATATGGACCCATTTATTCTCCATGCCTCAGTAACCTAGAGTATTGTGAGAAGTGAGAAATGATATTGATGTGTTTGAAATTTATTTTGGGGATATCGTTCTGAAAGAAATGATCGTTAGCAAAAATATTCAAATGACAGCTGTTCATCCAAATAGAATAACCTTTATCTCTCCTTCAAATATTTTTTTGAATTCTTGCTTGATTTACAAAGAAAATTTATAACTCCTAGCCAACATCTAGGTTTTTGATCTTTTTTTGAGAATTCATTCATAGATTCCCAAAGTATTTGTAATAAAGTTTGGTTTGTGATGTACACCGCTTCCCCAAATATTTTAGATAGGGCACTTCTTCAGAAAAATTTCATGAACAAGACAGGTAGGGCATAATGGTTTGGCATAAAGGGTTAAGCAGCTTGGGGATGTCTGGTTTGATACACCATGTATTTATTCTCTGAACCAGGATGAAATCCTTGTTACAGGTATGCATCACCTGTGTCATCATTACCTGTGTTTCCTGGTGAGCCAGCATAAGCAATCATTAGGAATGGAATTGTTATTTTCTCAGTAAGGAAATGACACATAAACTCCTGGTCCAAAATCCTGACAGGCAAGACACACTCTTTGGCAGGCTTGGTGACTTGCCCTGGAAGCGGTCCATTTCAGCAGAACCCCCACACTGTTATTGTGCGTTTGTTTATAGAGTCTGGACCACATGATCTAGTGTGACATATGGAAAATAAACAAAGTGAAATATGCAGAGTCAACACGCCAAAATTTCAGCCCACTTGAAATTGTTCTGTAGCCTTGAACAAGAGATTTCTGATGAAAAATACCAATAGGAAACACCACAGAGGTTTCTTTAAAATGTCTGTTTGAGAGCTTTAGATTTAGTTATCATAAGTAGATGAGAAATACTAGGTTAGATTCTGATTAGCATTTCTCCCTTAACTATTTTCAATAAGTTTTGTAAGATGACCATTTTTCCACCAAAACATGCATGATGATACTCTTGTGAAATGCTTTTGAAGAAAGTTGATATTAATTTTACATACCGTAATTTCGCGTGTATAAGACGCACCTTTTTACACTAACTTTTACACTCAAATCGGGGTTGCGTCTTATACACAAAGCTAAAAATCTAGGGTGTTTTACATCGAGTTACCAGGCCACTCGGAGATCGCCGATTACAATTATAATGCGGCCAAGGCAATGCCCATCGATGTTTGCCTTGTCATTGATGAATTGTAATTACCGAACCACCCCCGCTAGAAATAACGGATTACAATCCATGTGACATGCCTAGGACAATGGGTAGTGAGTACCGACACAGGGTGATACGCATTGATGTCACGGTGATGTCACATTTCACTCATCTCAATATGCATTTTACTGGCTTTCTAGCGTTATTCATGAGGAGTTGATTTCCTACAATCATTCCGAAAAGGGGGTGCGCACTATACACAACGCTAAGGTCTATACATCATTTTAAAGGCCTGGACCAGGGGTGCGTCTTATATACGGGTGCGTCTTATACACGCGAAATTACGGTAATATTTTCGAGAGAGTTTTAGATTGAGTTCTGATTAACATTCCTTTTTCAAAGATTTTAAAATATGGAAATATTTTCAAAAATATTCCCTTCGGTAAAAAAGATTTTGTCAAAATATTGAGGACATTTTGGGTTTAAAGGAATGAATGGGTTAAGCATGGCACCTGTCCATCTGTCTCTTTGGCAGGTGTCACCTCCACTTGAGGTGTATTTGAACTAGCTGCTCCCAGCAGCTCCTCCCATAGAAATCATGCCTTTCATACAGTGAAAGATGGAACTATTAAACCCTGCAATAATGGCCTGCAGATGGCCAGGAATTTTGGCTGAAATTGAATTCCACTGTCTCACTTGATAACTGATCTCCCATAATCGAGCTAATGGGCCCTCACAAATGCAGATGTCTTCTAATTAACATAAAGAATTGAAATGTTTTGAAAATTATTTGAATGAAACTTTGCACTTGGCCCTTCTCAGCTGCCCACACATATTTCATTTAAATGCTGCCCTAATTAACCTATGTACAATAGTCCTCATAGAAAATTTTGTCAGGATTCTCTGGCACCTCTGAGAATAGTTTTGGAATTAAGAAAGACACTGAAAATATTGCAATAAAAGAGCTATTGGTTCAGTTTGATTCACACAACTACTTTAAATATTTGCAGAGCAATCTTTTTTAATAGAAAGATATTTGTAACATAATCATACCTGCATGAATTATGTTTGTATTTTTCGGCAGGAGTGTTTTTCAGCAGAAGGAGAATTGATTTAAACAGAAACAAACCAATAACTATCCACCTAAACCAGCCTTCAAGTATTGTGTATAATTATTACAGGTACTGGCACCTCTTTTCTGGGGATCTCAAAGCAACGAAGGGTTTAAATATTGGGTATAATTATTACAGGTACTGGCACCTCTTTTCTAGGGATCTCAAAGCAATGAAGGGTTTTAGGATATCGCAGGTGGCTCTTCCAGGACATAACTGGGATTCCTGTCAAGACAATCAACAGTATTCTCTGAAACAAGCGCCTAGATAAACATTGATTCAGTCTGCAATAGCTGCAGGCGGACGTGTGAGGAATTTAGTGGCACTATAATACCTTTTGTTTTGACTACCTTTACTTAAAACTGCATTACATTAAAACTGGCTGGCGAGATAAAAGCCTGAATTGATTTTTGGGTTGACAAATGTTTATTGTATTGAAAAATCAAGATTCCTGCTGGGGTTTGCTTTGAAGTGTTCCATTAGGCAGAGATGTGGCATACCTGTTGTAATGATTAAAGGCCTGGGACAACACACCTGTAAAGTAGCCTACCTGCTCAGGTGGGCACTGTGCATGTTAATTAACAACTCTTAGGAAGTAGACAGGTAACATAATACAGCAGTGTGAAAGACCCCTCTCACTAAAGATTATTCAGAATGTTTAGGCTTTGATTCTGAGCTGTTCAGGGTTTCGGGGGAATCTTAGATTTGATCCACATTGACATTTCCTAAAAACAATTTACAAAGTTAAGGATCACAATTTGGAGGTTTTGAGATTTGCTATTTTTGGTTTATAAACCACAGATTGAAATCTCCTCTTCACCTGAACCATCTACTGAGTAGAGGTTACATCCAGGTTGGGAGTGTAGGGCGAGAAGGCTTTTTTAAAAACATATATGACTTTTTACCTTTATTCTATAATTCTTCTCCACATATTTGAGAATATGTGCTTGTGGTGCAGTTTCACTTCAAATATTCATAAACTAAGCCACTTTTAAAAATCTCATTAAGGGTATGTATTCCCATATATAACGGTCATGCCCTGAAGCCACCCTAAGCCTCCCCAAGGATGAATTACAATGACCAGTCCATGATTAACCTAATGTATATATGAATGATTAGTGCTTTGATATTGTGATTGGCATGGCCTGCTTCATTTCAGAGGTGGAAAGTGATTAGAGATAGCCGCCTTACATCATCAAAGGTGCTGAAATTGATCTTGTGATAACCTGACCTTCGGGTCAATACCTTTCACTGTAAGCCACTTGTTCCCGGCCGACTGACAATGGACTATTGATGATCTGGGGATGATGGTATTGCGACTTTAATGCTTATTCATTCATCTCTATTGCCCAATTGAAGGCTATTGATTAAGTGGAAGTTGTGATTATCGTGTAGCGTTTGCCGTATTTCTCTGATTGTCCGGCGCGCTGTGTGATGGGTGCACTGGGCGTAAGGGGGCCATCCCTCACTTGCATAATGCTTACAATCAGTCTCGTGTCTCTCTTCGCCGCCTTGAAGCTCCACCGCTTCACTCCGCCACCAGCGCCGCCGCCTGTTACTAAGCCAAGTGCTATAGATATATCTGCAGTGGAGGCAGATCAATACTCACTATGTAAATCACCTTAACATTGCATCTGTTGGTCTGGCTGATGGGAATACAGTCACACCCAGGCTGACCTGGCTAATTAATCTTCTCCCCACTAGAGGGCAGGCCGATAGGTTGCTGGGTAGGAAAGGAACTCACCCTCTATCCCCAGTCTTTCCTAAACGCTGTAGAAGATTCTTCTAGATAAGGGCCTACTTATCTCAATACCATCTGACTAATTGATGCTAAAATCTACACAATGACTGGCAGCTGAAATTAGTTCTTTAAGCCTCAAATCCTATACCAGTTTACTTCTTATCCAGGGTAGCTTGGGGAAATTGTCTTTCATTTAAGTTATGCTTTGTATACTCTTCTAGGTAGCAGCACTGATCACTAATCTCTAATACATGTATGCCTCAGGAATTGTTTCCAAGGATAAATTTGAAGTGTAGTCATACGGTTTCAAATTTAGGTATAAGACCTAGATGTCCTTTAAACAAATAAATACTGAGAAGTACACAATTATTTGGTTGCCTGAAAGTATAGTGATCATAAATTTCCCATAATCTTTAAGTGCATTAGAGGATACTTTTAGACAGAATTGAGAGGGTAATGATCACACAACTTTCTCCAAGATCAGAAGTTGCTAGGTAAATGATATGCAAAAGATGTATACTAAGTAAATGTGAAAATACATCAAATAAACCAAGCATGGGTCGGCAAAGTACTATGATAAGAGTTAATTGTTGGAATACAGTCAAATATAAGATGATGCTTATTTTTTGGAAGCAATTGACCAAACAGTTAGGTTGTTTGGGTCTCTTGCTGTTGAGTGCCATTTGATAAATGCATGTACATGAGCAAACGTTGCAACAATTTTATTCCCTATCAACCCCTAAAACCATCTGGAAACTTTGTAAATAGGAAACGTGAAAATTCCCATAAGTTTTTCATATTTGTAGATTTCTCTATACACTCAAATGATATCAATGCTTTTCAAATATATTAATGTATGGATTGTCATATCACAATGCAATATACAATATACATGCATATGTATGTACACGGGATTGGCGTTGTTCAGTATACAGGTGCATTTGTGTGGGGTTGTGCATGCATGCTTTTTAAGTGGTAAGTTTTGCATTTATGTTTGGCTTCCCTAAGGTTTTTCCTACTCACCTGACTGATTCACAGAATACAAGTAGTAATCCTGCAGTGATTTTTGAAGTAACTTTCCACATGATGCCTACCTTGACTAAATGATACTTCTTACCAACATATCTCATTTTTTCCTGTCTTATTTACAGATGGTGTAACTGGCTTTTATCATGCACATCTGTGGGGTGGTCCAACCATTATTAGGTAAGTTTATTCATACTTCATGACTTGATCATGTCAAATTCAAGAAGGGAGCAATTCGGCTTCATTCTTATCCAAAATTAGGGCATATTACTAACAAAAAAGTAAAAGGAAAGCTACATGGTCCCATTCTCTAACAATCAGCATTTTAGAGTATTTTCAAGGATGTATATACATGTGTGTATATATATATATATATATATATATATATATATATATATATATATATATATATATATATATATATATATATATATATATATATATGTATATATATATATATATATATATATATATATATATATATATATATATATATATATATATATATATATATATATATATTTATATATACATGTATATATGTGTATATATATAATAATAATAATAATAGTTGATATTTGATATAACGCCCTTTCCACCTATAACGTTCAAAAGCGCTTTCAAGAATAGTCCGTGGACTATATATATATATATATATATATATATATATATATATATATATATATATATATATATATATATATATATATATATATATATATATACATATATATATATACATATATATGTATATATTCACACATATATTATTGGCTTAATAGGTTAATCACTGGTAGGGAGGGAAGTGTTAAATCATGACACCCGGTGATTGTTCTAGGAACTGTAAGGATTGTCGATGATTGGGCATGATGATAAGTGTTAATTATTCAGACTGGTTGATCCTCCTGGCCTGCCATAGGGAGTGGTCAGGAGAGGGTTAAGCCATCAATAATAAGCTGCTCATTATGTGGAACTGATTATTGCCGACCAGATTGCATATATAATTTCCAGTGCTTCCCCAGTGCCTTCGCCAGCATTCATTATCATCCTAATGACGGCCCTAGCCGTCCCATAAATCCTGCCTTTTACTGCACGTTAATCTGATAGTGCACATCCACTAATTCCCCATGACGTTTTTTAGGAGAGATATTCTTTGAATGATGGGCAGTTTTCATATCATGCAACCACCACGTTTGGCCGGCAATCACTTGTGCAGAGTAGTATTTTGATATTGCCATGGTTCCGTTCTTTGTCATTTATACTTGGAAGTGATTTTTTTTCACGAGTTGTGTTTATGTTTTTATAAATGTCATTGGGGCTTTGAGGCTCACAGGTGAATCATTTGTGCCGTCGAGTTCCATCTGGCATGGAGTTACGTGCTTTTATCCCACGTGAATCATGGAGCAGGAATGTATTGATTGCCGTGGTGCGGTGCGCGCGGGGATCCCGTCTTGATAATGCACGTGCACATCACGGCCCATCAGCTCCAATTGAAAGGTTTCTATGGACAGGCTTCCGTCGCCTCGGCCAGATCTAATATCACAAGTGCAAAAGCATTATTAAACAAATTTCACCGTTGCAAAGGACTCTTGGTGCCGATGGAAATTACTCAATAGATGTAGCTGTAGGTGGGGAATCAGGGGGGAAACTTGACGTTTCCATGGCAACTGTTAGTCATCTGGCCTGGGGGTACAATTTGTGCAATGACAGGTCTATAATGACTGGTAGTATTATATTAGCTTTCCATCGTATACGTTCTCATTTCTTCCTAATTGCCCCGACTTTTTATCTCTCTGCCCGCTATTACAATACTTCATATATAATTGGCCCTAAAGGCTAATATATACCATCCCAGTCACACAGATCACGAAAATACATCAATTCAAAGCATGTGATGTATGCATATAAAGATATATCACTTGGTGATGTATTTATGGTGGGGTTATTTCTCAACAATCTTTTCTTTAAAAATTGGGTATTTTTTCATTGGTATATACTTCATTTTGATCATCATATGTATATGTATATATATATGTATATATATTTTGTATACTATATAATTTATGTACCTTCTCTAGACAGCGCTTATAGTCAGGTCAGAAATCAGAAAAAGGAACTTCCCCAGGCATTTTGGGGTAAAAGTCGGTATCCAATGTTTTTAGTATAATTTGATGGTGCTGAATCTGAATATGATGGATACCAAAGTCAATTTTCAGTTTTAAGCCCATAATTTGCAAATTTCTTAAACACCCCAAAATATGTAAGAAAAGCCCAAAAATGGTCAAAATGATAGGTATGGGGGTGGGAAAGACATCCTAAAATATTCATAACTAAGCTGAGACCAAACATTGGGATGAGTGTTTGGTATCAAAATGTTGGTCTGAACGAGAAGTACCTTTTCGAATACTAATCACATGACTCACTATAACTCATGATATAATAAAGGTCATTCAAGGTCAAAATGGCTGCCAAATCAAGAATCTGGGATTTTTTCCATAAATGATAGTTCCCATTTATACTTTTCTCATTTTTTTTTATGGTATGTATTTCTTTTCTGTAGCCACTTTTTCTAAAGGGATGCTTTTTAGTGGAGTTGTTAAACATTTTAGAAAGTTCATTGAATAGAATCTTAAGTCCAATTTAGAGATTTAAGGTACAAAGTAGGGTAGCAGGACCACCGGAAGCCCCCTAAAATGGCCTAAAATGGTAAAAATTTGAAAATCAAAATGACTGTATCTTAAGTTTTACCAGTCGTAATGGAGTAGATGATGCATTAAAATATCAGGTTTAATTTTCTCTTTAATCTGGAAGATGATAGTAAAAAATTCTAAAATTAAGGGGCCATTGAAGGTCAAATAAAGGTCAAAATGACATTTTTTTTCTCTAAAAGATTCAAATTTTGATGAAGAGTTTTTGATGAAGTAGTTGTGTTTTGTCATTATATAATTTCCAAACCAAGTTACCACTATAACTGACAGATATATTATCTCAAATATGGTCCATCAATACCTTTTTTACCATTTACCGGTGAAAATAAACTTGTTTTAAGAAAATATGGTGGCATGGAATGTGACTTTTGGCTATATCATGCTTAAAATAAGTGTTAAAAGACGGCTTTTGAGAAAGTGCTAGAATGGGACCACTATTTAGGTCATACAAGTTGTGAAAACCAAACATCATAGGCATTGTTTGGTATCAAAATGCTTGTTGTAAGATAATCTTTCCATTTCATGCAACCAACCTATGATAGGGTATATTGTTATGATATTAGAGGTCATTCAAGGTCAAGCTAACCCCAAATTACATAATCTAAAGGCATTTCATCTTTGAATTGTTCAGTTAGAAGCTTATTAAACTCTCATGGTATAACTATTTCATCCTGGAAATATCTTTAGGTGAGAAATAACGTTAGAAAGGTTTCTCAGACATTTCTTGAGTCATTTTAAGACAAAGTCTAGGCTAATCTTGAATATTTAGGGACCAAAAATGACAAAATGCCTGATAACGAGTGCACTCAAATATCTAAGTGAAGCAGCAGAAAGTTGACATAACAGAGTCATGTCTGATGCATATGGTATGTCAGCTTCCATTTTTTTTAATGGGTATAATAAGCCTTTAAACTTGCCTATTGTGTTTGTTATGTAAGATCAAAGGCAATGTAAACTATTACCGAGGTTTAAAGAGCAAATGAAGGTCAAATAAAGGTCAAAACGTCATTTTTCTCTAAAAAGATTCAATTTTTGAAGAAAGATTTTTGGTGAAGAATGTGTGTTTTGCCATTGCATAATCTCCTAACCAAGTTTTCCACAATAATTGACATATAAATTATCTTTGATATGTTTTACAAAATTTCGTTTCCCTGTTGCCTGTGAAAATGACGTAGTTTTAAGTTAATCTGCAGATGTAAAATATGCTGTTGGGCAATCCATGCCTATATTAAGTGTTTAAGATAGGGTTGTGAGAAAGTGCTAGTCTTGGATCATTGTTTAAGTTATAAAAGTTGTCAGCACCAAACATTATAGGCATTGTTTGGTATCAAATTGCTTGTTGTAAGACAATCTGTCCATTTCATGCAACCATTTGAGGGTAGGTTATTAGGGTATTCTGTTGTGGTATTAGAGGTCATTCAATTTCAGACTTAACCCCCATTTTCACGAATTAAGGCATTTCGTCTTTGAATTGTCCATTAAGTGGCTTATTAAATTTTCCTGGAATACATATTTTATCCTGCTAATATTTTCAGGTATGAAATATCTTTTAAAAGGATTCTCAAGTTTTTTTGAGGTACTTCAAGACACAGATCGGACGTATCTTGAATATTTAGGGACCAAAATGGCGAACTGCCTGATTATGGGTTCACCCAAATATTTAAGTGAATCAGCAGAAAGGTGACATAACAGTCATATACTATGAAATGCCAGCTTTCATTTCACTAGGAAAAATAAGCTATTTAACTTGCCTATTGTGTACTTCACGTACAAGCAAAGACAGTTTAAAATATTGATGAGATTTAAGGAAAAATGAAGGTCAAAAGGTCAAAGATAGTATTCGTGACTTTGGGGCATATAACTGTATATTGCAATGGAGTCTTGTTCGAATGAGTAATTTTATATGCCTGCAAGGTATTTTTGACATTCATGAAATAAAAAGCAGTTAGTTTACAACTCTAGTAACATTTCCAGATAAAAACAAGTTGATTTGCATATATTTTGAGGTCAAATAATGAGACTGCTAGGAATTTATCTAGAGGCGATCTCTGAAAAAACAAGACCAATATCAACTTTCAGTGTCATCTATGCCCCATACACCAAACTCCATGCACATGGTTTATTAGTATCAAAATGTTTGCTACATATCAATTTTTTTCATTTAAGGATCAAAGCCAGTGTGAAATATAGATGGTGTAAAAGATTGAGGTCAAGAGGTCAAATAGAGTATTCATGACTTTAGTCATGAAATGCAGGAACTGAGTTAGTTAACGGCTACATTACTATAACCAGATGAAATGAGTTGCTTTTGATTGTATTTCGAGGTCAAGAAATAGAAAGTTTCATTTCTTACCTAGGAGCAAGCCTATTGATGTTTTCTTGTTAGTGAAATATGTAGGAAAAACTAAGATAGGAGGTTAATGTAAAAGTTAAACAAGGTTAAAATGTCAAAGGAAAGTTTTGGGTTTAACCTTGCTTTCAACAGCTTAGGTCATATTGCGATGAGATAGAAACCCATAACAGGGAAAAAATTCCCTTCTCTATGCGAATAGATCCAAGGGGTCTTTCAATGTGCAGAAGGACCATAGACAGTCCTCCAAAACGCCACATATTTCTAAAGCAACCAGGTCAACCCGCTAGTTTGGAGACCCAGCAGAAACCCGAATCTGCGAAATCTTACTTGGGAGCCAGTTGTCGTAACCACTAGGCCACGGCGGGTCCCCAGGTTAAAATGTAAATAATTCGGCATATTTATAGGAATTCAATAGGAGACGATGATGTTATGATCATTATGATGAAAAAGTACTAATCAATACGATATCTTTATCATCATTCCAATATATGTAGATACTAAATTCCATTATAAATTGAATATTTTGAATTTTTTCTTGTTGTTTTCCCTCCAGTGTTTTTAACTGTGCATGTGCTCAACGTCTGGCAATTTCTAGCATTCAATGCTATAAATCTAGTCATATGATTTATAAAATTATCATACTTTAATTCTAGAATTTTTTAAATTATTCCTGTCAGTTCAGTTTTGACGGTTCAGAATTTCCATAGAAAGACAACTTTCATTGTATCTGGGAATTAAAAACTAGTATTAATGTCAAGATTCAGGCTTTTATACCAAGACAAGTCATGATAACCTCTGGAGGTTTATAAGGTAGAACACCACAGTTCACTTATTCTTTTTAGTAATAATCAAATCAAGCATATACGACCGAGTGTATAATTGAATTATGTTTACATACCCTAATCCATTTTGGAAAACAAGCATATCTAAAAATCCCAATTTAGGATTCGGTTCATTTTTCGCTGATAGTCATGCTATCTGTGACTATTTTATGTGCCTTCCTAAGCAGTGGTGGTCTTTTGGCTTCTTTCAATAAACAGCTAAATAACCTGGTTAAATAAGTGTTCAAATAGAAATTCCTTTAACCCCTGTGAGTTGCGAAGACAGTAATGAGTGACAAAATATTTACATCAAAGGAAATTGTAAAAAAGCTGACATCTTCTGAGGTGAGAATTTCAAAAACATGCACCAGAGCTCATCTTGACCTTCAATGACCTCTAAAACCAAACAGGGACTGTCACACAAGGAAATTTACCTAAACTGTTGAGATTGTAAAGAGAACCTAGTATCATGCTAGCAATTCTACTCCTAAAGTTCTGTTTCTATGCATTAAAGTACCCTAGGATAATAATGACTGAAGTTTTACTGCATGAGCTAAGAAAACAATTCTAGCTTTGAACTGAGCTTATTAATCTTTGCTGGCCTCCAAATTCGCAAAGTTACTATAGTTTGTACCAATAGTATCAATCTGCTATCCTTGAACTTTTTGACTTTATGAGAAAAATGACATTTTTACCTTAATTTGACCTTTTTTTCCTTGAAATATTAATATCTTACACTGCCTTTAATATTCCATTGACAACTTAACTGTAGTAGGAAGACTTCAAATCTACTTCAATTTAATAAATACTTTAATTATTTGTACGTTTGACGTTTGACCTTTGATTAATTTACTACTGAATTTGAATCAGAATTAGGTAAAATCTCGGTTACAGTCTCAGTCTTTTACCTCCACAGGTAAATGCGACTTATTCTTATCTGGAATTATTGTAAACTAACTATTCAATTGATTTCATGATTATCAAATATTCTTTTCAAGCAAATGGGCAATACTCATTTGACCAAAATGCAACTGCAGTATATAGATCTTTGTTTCAAAGGCCAAAGCACTCAATTTACCCTGATGACATTGGTTTGACATTCAGCTTTTCCTTAAATCTCAATATTATTTCACAGTATCTTCAACCTCACATGACAAACACAAATAGGCAAGTTAAAAGGTAAATATGTTCTATTGAAAATGAAAACTGACATACCATTAGATATGAGTCTGTGGTGTCACCTTTCTGCAGCTTCATACATTGATATTTGGGTGCACCTATAATCAGGCATTTTGTGATTTTGGTGCCTAACTATTTAAGATAGGCACAGGCTTTGTCTTGAAATAACCTTAAAAGGAGGCAAAGCATGTCCTTTTTAAAAGATATTTCTCACCTAAGATATTTGCAAGACAAAGTGTGTATTCTAGGGAAAATTGGTGAGCTACTACCAAACAATTCTCAAAACGAAAAGCCTTAAATCTTGTAATTGGGGTTCGTTTGACCTTGAATGACCTCTAATATCACAAAAAAATATCCTACCCTAGGTTGGCTCCATGAAATGGAAAGATTGTCGAACAACAAGCATTTTGATACCAAACAATGCCTATAATGTTTGGTGTTCACAACTTTTATGATATAAATAGTGGTCCCATACTGGCACTTTCTCACAACTCTATCTTAAACACTAATTATAGGCATGAATTGCCCATTTGCATGTTCCACATCTACATATTAACTTAAAACTATTTCCTTATCACTGGTAAAGGGTAAACATGTTGGGGAAAAGCATAGAAAGGTATTCTGTCTGTCAATTATTGTGATAACTTGCAAAGGAGATTATGTAATGACAAAACACAACTTCTTCACCTAAATCTTTCCCTCAAAACTTGAATTTTTATAGAAAATTGACATTTTGACCTTCATTTGACCTTCACTTTTTTCCTAGAAAATTTTTATTTTATATTTTACATTGCCTTTAATAGTACATGAAAAACACAATAGGCAAGTTTTAAGGCATATTCTCCCCATTGAAAATGGAAGCTGACATACCATATATGCATTGAATATGACTCTGTTATGTCAACTTTCTGCTGCTTCACTTAAATATCTGAGTGCATCGGTAATCAGGCATTCTGTCATTTTGGTCCCTAAATATTCAAGATTGGCCCAGACTTTGTCTTGAAATGACTCAAAAAATGTCAGAGAATCCTTTTTAAAGATATTTCTCACCTAAAGATATTTCCTGGATGAAATAGTTTTTCCAGGAGAGTTTAATAAGCTGCTATCTGAACAATTCAAAGATGAAATACCTTTAAAGTATGTAATTTGGGGTTAGTTTGACCTTGAATGACCTCTAATATTACAACAATATACCCTACCCTAGGTTGGTTGCATGAAATGGTAAGATTGTCTTACAACAAGCATTTTGATACCAAACAATGCCTATGATATTTGGTTCTCACAACTTTTATGACCTAAATAGTGGTCCCATACTAACACTTTCTCACAAGCCGCCTTTTAACACTTATAATAAGCATGATATAGCCAAATGCTGCATTCCATACTGTCATATTTACTTAAGACAACTTCATTTTCTGGTAAATGGTACAAAAGGTCTTGGTGGACTATATTTAAGGTAATATACCTGTCAGTTATTATGGTATCTTGGTTTGGAAATTATATAATGACAAAACACAACTACTTCATCAAAAACTCTTCATCAAAATTTAAATCTTTAGGAGAAAGAATGACATTTTGACCTTCATTTGACCTTCAATGACCCCTTAATTTTAGAATTTTTTTACCATCATCTTTCAGATTAAAGAGAAAATTAAACCTGATATTTTGATGCATCATCTACTCCATAACGACTGGTAAAACTTAAGATACGGTCATTTTGATTTTCAAATTTTTACCGTTTTAGGCCATTTTAGGGGGCTCCAGGTGGGCCTGGTACCCTACTTTGTACCTTAAATCTCTAAATTGGACTTATAATTCTAATCAATGAACTTTCTAAAATGTTTAACAACTCCACTAAAAGGCATTCCTTTAGAAAAAGTGGCTACAGATAAGAAATACATACCTTTGAAAAAAACTGAGAAGTTTATAAATGGAAACTATAGTTTATGGGAAAATCCCAGATTCTTGATTTGGCAGCCATTTTGACCTTGAATGACCTTTATTACATCATGAGTCATAGTGAGTCACGTGATTAGTATTTCAAAAGGTACTTCTCGTTCAGACCAACATTTTGATACCAAACACTCATCCCTATGTTTGGTCTAAGTTGAGTTATGAATATTTTAGGATGTCTTTCCTACCCTTATACCTATCATTTTGACCATTTTGGGGCCTTTTTGCATATTTTGGGGTGTTTCGGACAAATGCAAAATTGGGGCTTAAAACTGAAAATTGACTTTGGTATCCATCATATTCAGATTTAGCACCATCAAGTTATTCTAAAACCGTTGGCAAACCACTTTTACCCCAAAATGCCTGAAACTCCTTAAATAAGGCCCTTTCCCAGATTTCAGACCTGACTATTAGGTCAGTTGATACGTTATCTCAAATTATTTTTGCCAATTATGTATTCAAGGTAGTGTTCATTAGGGCCTCTAAATCTAGGTTAAAGCAAATGTTCATAGCAAAGTCAAAAGGTCATTTCTGACTAACTGATTCCTTGTAGTCTGATCTCTGGTGTGATGGTATTATATGCCATTATACAGCATTGACCAAGTCTTACATAAAGGATTATCAAAGGAGGGGGCTGCACACCTTCTGTGCTATTTACAGCTAGAATGGTGTAGGTCGCCCTAAGAAGTAGCTCACCCCCTTCTGGGATGGGAGGGTGGCTATTGCCAGCACCCTGTGGACAAGGAGTGCTTTGGACACACAACAGTAATCAAGAATTTAATAGAATTAGTAATCAAAGAAATGGTGTATAGTATTACCCGGATGCCTGGTGAGATGGGAGGGGCAGCGGTCTTAGAGGTTTGGGGGATTAATTTTTATCTCAGTCTGGATCTTATATTACCATAGTATGGATAACACCCAGAAAGATGGATAAAATAATGTTATCTAAACTGAGATAAGCCTGGATATAGGGGAACCCAAGAGAATGGCTTCTTGCTGGGTTTCATATACATGTTTCCAGTGTAAAATGATAAACTTAATTTTTGCATGCAGTCAGAAATTCTAGTGCGAAATGATTTGTGAAGTAATTCATCCTGAAATGAAGACTGATTGAATTTATAGCATTTTTAATGGCTCCTTTCAGTGCTCTTTCCATAACAGCAACAGCCAGCATTTGATTTGCATCAATTTTGACATTTAAGTTTTGCTAATTTGCATAGCATTCATTTGAGTAACAGGATTGGGGCGTGTTCGGGAGAGATTGCAATTTGAAATGCCTGACTGGCCAGAAAGGTCAACAAGGTCAGCTGGAAGTCATGGCACAACTTAATCTAGGCAAAAATGGCTGTGTTACAATTTGGATAGAAATAGAAAAGAAAAAAAGAAAAGAAAAATCAGTAGTTTCTCACCCCCCTCCCCTCTAAGAAAATCACTTGGTGATTAAATATGTGTTATCCTGCTCAGACAATAAATGGATTAAAAAATCTTAATCCCCCCCCCTCAAAAAAAAAAAGATAGATCAATTTTTTCAAAAGTGGAATAACTACTGGGCATGGATGAGGTGGAAGAGGATTAGGAAAAGGGATAATTGTATTGTAGAAACCCTAAGTTGTGTGAATAGAAATTACCTTGATAATTAATACCACAGCTTTCTGATCTTTTTTTTTCTGTTCAGAAAATTCACGAATCAAAAGATACCTGATATGAAAATGAAAATTGAATAAAGAGAGGGTACTAATTGCATGGTATTGATGAGAAGGAGAAGGAAGAGGAGGAGGAGGTGAGAGAGTTGCATGTTGTGCGCTTAGAAATTAGCTTGATTATGATTGATCCTGCACCAGGCAGGAGGTGCAATCTTTTTACGTCGTCTCCTTGTGGCGGATGCCAGGCTTTTGTTATTATCATTTTAACTAGAAATATGATAGTCCTCCCCATCTCTATGTAAATCTCAGCCGAGCAACTTTTAATAATTTACACATTACCCAGCAATAAAAAACTCCTGGCCATTTAGGAAAGCTAGGAGATGGCATGCATTGTTATTGAAACTAAATTTGCATATTGATGGCAAGTGCTATTATGGAGAAGTACATTAAAGAAAAGAATATTTACAAGTCAAATATATTGGTTTTCAAAGTATTTTATTTCTTTCCGCACGAGCCCATCTGGGCGTTGACATTGCTGAAATATGGGGGGAAGAGATTGTAGGGGCACTCCAATATGAGCAATTTAATGAATTGGATTATAAGCGTATCAATTGAGTGGAATTTTTGTTGTAAATCAAACTTCTCACAGCACAATGATGAACTATATCTCTCAAAGAGCTTTTTAAGTGGCCATTGTTGAAAATCAGCCTATCTTTATTTCCAGAAGACAGGATAGATTTGTGAGGTATTATTATGAAAATGACAGCGAGTTTGTTGTGAAACATCAATTTTGCAAATCATAATTTTATTATTCTATTGTTGACTTAGAGAAAAAGGTATGATGTGGTGCGGTAGTGATTGTTTATGACTTCTCCAATTAATCATAACTATGGGAAATGGAAACAGAATGATTAGAAAGTCACATCCCTACCTATATTCAATATGTTTTGTCCATTTTAAGAATTTTTCATGGGTTGATTTGTAGCTGAGGATGTTTAGCATGCATTGACTGTAAGGAAATAAATATATACATGAATGATGTACATAAAACTAATGCTTGAAGGGCCTTAATTGACTAGATATCTTTCTAATGAAAGAAATAGTTGGAAAATATTTTGAGGAGAAATCCCTAATATGAAAATAAGTCCAATAACTACCAGCAACTTTCTGTTTAATATTTCGTAAAGCTATACTTTACCAGCATACAATGTTCTTAAGTTTCGTAGTTAGCAAATGAAATGATATAAGAAGTACTATCAAAGATTAAAGGGGTTAATTGTTGAATACTTTTCCTAGTGCAGTTTCCTGTAAACAATTACACTTTTATGCAAAGATCCATGCAAAATGTGGCACGTATGATAGGTGAGACGAAATGGATGTTTTCTTTAAATAGTTATTGATAACTTTGATATTTCAGGTGACTTCATATTTAACCCTTAACTTTCCAATAAAGCAAGTGATTTAGCATACCTTCCTAGTAAATTTCTAACTCATTACTGCCTCTGAAATCGTATTTCTCAGCCACCAAGATTTTAATTGAAAAAGTTGTTCCTTGTATCCATTCTCTATTCCTGTCTATGACTCTTTGATGGATTATGGGTCTCTAAAATCTCCTGTCTTGATTAATTACTCTGAGGCACCCAACATGTGCAAATAGATATTCACTAGAATGAAATGAGCTTAATTATATCTATACTTCAGGAAAGAAGCACAGTAATCTATCTTCATGAACAGAATTATTGATAAATTTCTTCCTGAAAATCTTGCAACAAATTTATTTGAATGTGCAGATAAACATGATGGAATTACAGGGCTATTTGATTTCGATGAAGTTATTTTCACATGTTTCTTCAATTCATTGAGTTCTGCTTCACTGCATTTTTAAAAATCTAATATTAAATTTTTGTGTGTATCATATTAGTAATAGATATAAATCATTCAAGTAGCTTTTTTCATTAATAGGAGATAGGCATGACTGTAGTTCTGTACTCATCAACATCTAATCAATCCTAATTTTGAATTATGTTTATTCTAAATTTTGTAAATTAAAATTTACATCTACATGAAGTAATTATTTTCACCAAAAATTACATGTAAAGGTGATGAAAAGCTTCCATTTGGAATTGATTTTGACTTAATCACCAAATCTCATATTTTCATATAGATTAATGAGCTTGAAATACATACACTAAGTGGATGATTAAACAAATGATAACCATGGAATTGCTAAATTCAAGCTTTAATTCAAGAATGCCATGAAAGTGTTCAATTCAAGCTCTTATTTTAGATGGAAGTGTTAAATGCCCTTATTCTAGGTAGCTGTGGAAGTGTTAATTTCAAGCTTTAATTCTAGAGAGCGATGGAAAATTCAAACTTCAAATCTTAGGGTAGCCATGGTAGTGTTTGATTCAGCTTTTATTATAGATTATGAAAGTGTTGCATTTACCTTTTTCTCTTCATGGCCATGAAAGATTTTAATTCAGCTTTAGTTCTAGATAGTCATTGAGGTAATGAATGACATTTTAATTCTAGATGGGCATGAAAGTGTTAAATCCAGCCTTATTTCCTTATGGCTGTGGAAGTGTTAAATTCAACAATTTCAGATGGCCATGGAAGTGTTGAATTCAGTCTTATGTCTATTTCAGACGTTATTTTAGATAGTGTTAGACTTGTTAAAATCAGCTTTCAATCCTGATAGTTAAGAAAGTGTTAGAATAAGCTTTTATATTAGATGGTCATGGAAGTGTTAAGTTCAGCTTTTAGTCTAGGTTGCTGTGGAAGTGTTAAATTAGCATCGACCATAGGATATGGCCATGGAAGAATTCAATGTGGCTCCATAGAATGCAGAGAAAGGGTTAATTGATGGATGCAAAATTCATATCCAACGGATTTATTGATCCCCCCAGTGGATCAATAAGATTGTATCAAGTGTCAGCATGGTTGGGCGGAGGGAGGGGGTATAATGTCATTATTGCCTGAGTCTTTGAACAGGTGTCAGCACACCTGCCCAGCTAATACTACTACTACTACTACTGCCACTGCTGCCGTTCCTTCTGCCACACCTGACACAGGTAGAAAAACATCACAGGCCAATGCTAATGGCAGCTTAGGGCCGGCCATGATCTTGTGACCTTTAGAAAACTCAAGTCGACTGAGCTCCTAACCTTATACTACTGCTGTTTTCAGAACTACTTAGGCCTGACATATCACACTCTGGAAATACCAAATCATTGCTCTGCACACACACACATGTCTGTGTTAGAGAAATACATGGATCAGAATTCTAGTGAAAATCAAACCTCCCCATACATTGAACACCTGCAAATGTTACACACGTTTTCATGACTTGGCAAAACATTTTCCAGTTTGCATATCTTCATTAATGATTTACATTTTTACATGGTTCATATTTGTTTCTAGAGCAATTTCTATTGGCAACTGATATTGAGGTTTCAAAAAAAACGTACTAGAAGAGTGCTTGGTCTAAAAACCAGTAGCATTTTTTAAGTAAGAGTATCACTTTTTTTTCAGAATGCAACTGATATACATAATTATGAATATATGTACTGTGAAAAATCTCTGAGATCTGGAAAACTCTGACACTGGGGCAGAAGAGTTCACATCACTGAGGTGTTCACAATTCTCATAGGTTAAGATTGATGTTTGTTCAGTAACTAACTTATTTTCCCACAGCCTTATTTCAAATGGGATTTTTATTTTCTCAAGATACTTATCTAAATGTAGATATATTATCTGGCAGAAACAGGTATTGTTTAAGTACTGCACAATATTTAATGCATGCAAGCCCACTCCCACTCCCAGGCCCTAATTCCTTTTTTATCTGATCAATAACAATGAATCATATTGTAAATTACTCGCCAATTAAGGCATGCATGATTGAAGCTGTTTTCAAATCGATTGCATAAAGCTGTGGAGATTCTAACGAGTAAAGGAAGAGGGTTAGATTGCCCTCCCCGGCATCAATATTATCTCAATCACGACCAAGCATGTCATCATGCTTACATCCACAATTATTGACACGTTTATCTATCAATCTCAATCCATTAGACGCCTGCATAAGCTTTAACCCATTCTTGCAGGTAGGGCTATGGAACATCCTAACCATCTTGGCATTATCCCTTTCAATAAAACATCTTTCGGAAAATATTTGAAAAAGAAATGGTCCTCTAAACCTAACAAACAACTCTCCTTTGAAAAAGATAGTGAATAAATGCTTTATTTCTTGCTAAGTTTGAAAAGTACTATAGCATCCAGACTATTAATCTTAATTTATTAGGAGCTGGGGAGATTTGATGATTTCACTCCAGCTGGAAACGACTAGGCAAATTACTTCTTACATGTCATTATAGGTCTACATCACTGATAACATCCGTACAAACCACCACCCTCAATTTTCACGGAAACACTTTCCCAGGTTTGTGTTAAGCCACCTCGTTAAGCTTTTAATGAGATGCGCGGCAAATTAACCCATTTGTGCCTCAGGAGATCTTCTAGACAGTTGTGATTTTGATCTTTCGAACTGGTAAAAATTACTTAAAAAAAAATGGAAATTAACAAATTATCAGAATATTTGAAGGAGAGTCCTCGCTGGGAATCTTATCACCATTTCTCCTTCAAATATTATATACCTGCTCTTGTTAAAAAAATATTTCACCAAAAAATCAAAATGTTTTTGTATGCTCTAGGCATGAATGGGTTAATCAGATGAAAGAAGAAGTGCTAAGAGGGAACCCACCACATGAGACCTTGCCACACTTTGATGAGCGGAGATAACTGTTTAGCTCAGAGCGATATCTGTGAGAAAAAGGCTGCTCAGATATTGAGGGAGATAAGTGAATTGATTGCATTGATGTGTGGCTAGGTCTTGCCATTGTATGATGTGGTTCATTTGTTCTTTATCGACACTCTTCTGGGATGATGACGCCCATGTGGTATATGGACAAACTTTACAAATTAGAAGTTAAAACTTTATTTCAAATTGATGCGTCAAAATGGGAGATTTTTGACTTAATATTTAATATTTCTAACTTTTTCATCTTTATTACATTGGCCAAAAACAGCCACTTTTTTGATGATAGTTATTTGCAATGATGGCATTTTAAGTAGATATGCACAGGTGTACTCATTTGAACTGAACATGCAACTCTCATTGAAATATAGTACTTATGTATTCTTTATTCCCAATTACTTCAAAACTGATGCACTCTCTGATGACACTTTTCAAGTAACATTTTAAGCATGAATAGATTGAGTGTTTTTAAAGCAATTTTCGCACGTCAACGGGAGCTAAATGCAAATACCAACGGTCTTACTGTTGTCATTTAAGCAACCTCCATTTTCTTTTTCACTGGTTCTAAATTAGACTAAAAATCTGTACAGGTCAGGGATTAGCACTGCAGGGCAAAAATCTGTCAGCATTTGTCACAACTTTGCAAAGCTAGCCTCTATGAACTCCCAAGGGGCGCACATGATTTCCGTTGACTAGCGGGTGTGGGATTAGAGTAAGATTTTCAATTTGTGTTTGGATACGGTGCGTAGTCGTATTTCTCATCAGCTAAGAGGCAGCGTGAGGCTTGTATTGCAGATGCCCTGTCTATTGTACCTGTCAGCGGTGACAGTCCCGGATATGATCCTGTCTCTCAAGGGTGCTGGCTGAGAGCTGTGGGGTAGCTGTGAGATAACTGCCATATCCCCTGGGTGCCTGGAGGTGGGTCGGGGGAGGGGGGGGGGGGGAGGAGGATCAGGAGGAAACTGTGCGCAGGGGGAGTGTTGAAACTTGGAAGCATAGCAGTTGTACTGCCAGGTATTGGGGAGTCCAAGATTTGTAGAGTTATGAGCATAATAGAACGCAAGTGTCGGGCATTATGGCAGGTATAATGAAAAAAAAAGTTCATGTATCAGAAACTGGTAGTAGGTAAACATAAAACTGCCTGTTCAAAAGACAGGATTGACTTGGCTACAAGTACCTGCTTCACATCCTTTCCTAGATTAGCTCCTGGTATATGACTTTATTAGATGATTCTTTTATCTTCTGGTCTCTATTGCTCTTTTGCTTAATGTATACTGTATAGGTTTTAATTCCTTTGGCTGATCATACATGGTGCCAATGCCACTCTGATTATCCAGAATGAGAAATCTTGTGAGCCACCTAGTGAGTAATTTCAGAACTACATCAGTATGAACTCAGTGTTGAGTTGGTATAATTTTAAGTTAGATATAGAAGAAGTAGAGAAAATAGCTAACTCTCTCCTTACTATTGCAAGAATGTTTAAAGCATTCTATGGACAAGTCTCTATGAGGCTAGTTAGTAAGCTTGAACCTTTTCATATTTGCTCTAGGTTCTGTTCGGTTCAACCCATGCTCATGGCCTTCTCATGTTCTCATTAAGATTCTCATGTTAGGACCATAGAAACACAATAAGCTTGAAACTGTGAGACTATCGTAATCTGATAGGCCTTCAACTTAAATGCTGCTGTACATGCAGATGTTTGATAATGATAGAACTAGATAATGAATTGGACCCTTACCAAATGTAGTTGAGACTTCTTAAGGTGTCCAGGCATTTTTGTAGCATTATCCTTGGATTTCCAAGCTGCTCAAAGCAAGAATATTCCACAACGAATTTGCTGATTCCTCACAGTGCAATATAAACATAACCTCCCAATAAATCCCCTTTCCTACTTTTTTATTGCACTCAGAAAAAATACAATTATCCCCTAGGAACCCCTCTCAGTCAAGCACCTTTTCTTTAACCAACAACATGTGATACCTTTTATTATGAGTACTGGTCTTAGTCCAGGAAACTTTGATAACATGTCTGTCAGCAGGTGCCTAAGATTAAATATGTCCCCTATGAACACCCCCCCCCCTCTTTCCATTACCCCTTTTCCCCTTTCTTACCAATGACAAATTTTGTCACTTACATATACGTTTATTACTTGGTTTTTGTGATAAATTTTCAAATTTAAGGCACCTGACCTTTCAGAATTCTGTAGGGATACATCCCTAGAAAGCCTCACCACCCTAGAACCTCCCCCATCCCCCCCCCCCAACCATATATGTTAATCACTTGTTTTTTGTAATAAATCTACCTACAACCTAAGTCAGCTGATCCTTCAGATTGCTGTAGGAATACATCCCTAGAACCCCCCCCCCCCCTCATTCCCACCCCTGAAAGATTTTAATAAGTTGTCCCCCACTCCCAGGCTTGTCACACATGGTCAGTGTGAAATGGAAATGACATATTGATTTGGCTAATCTGTATCAATAGCATTCCAGCTCCTCAAACTTAGATTGCACTGGAGTGTTGCTTTTATTTGGAGAAGGCGTTATGCATTGATGACACACACTGTTAGAGATTTGAGGGATATTTGATCAGCAAGGATCATGGGAGCTTGCCCATCTGCCCTCGGGCTGAGGCTCAGGCTTGTTTGCTGATCCTATAGTACGTCAGTGGCACTATTCATATATGGACCCTAGACAATGGTATTGAATAGCACCTCTCATCGAATTAAAACTTTCTGTTTGTTTACCAACGTATATTTATAAGCAGTTTGATGAAGGCTTTGCTTCTCATTTTGATCTTATTAGTTTGAAAAGTTTTCTGTTTTTACTTACTTGTTTATTTTTATTTGAAATATCTATTTTACACATTACTTACTTTTGATGATCATATATCTATTACTAAGTTATTGTATACAATATTTCATTTTGAATTGATATATGCCTGCACTTATTGACTTTTGGTTTGACAAATGAAATTTAAATAAAAATTATTTTTTAGTATTTCCTGAAAATTAACCAAGTTTATTCATTTAAAAGTGCTTAGCTATCATACCTAAAAGTGAAAAAATGAAAATAAAGAAGGATTAAGGATTTTAGGACTAAGATGATGATGATGATGATGATGATGATGATGATGATGATGATGATAACTTTTAATTCAAGGATGACTGGGCTGGGCCTCCGTCTTTGGTAAGGCTTTGTATTTTTCTCTGTCTTCTTTACATAAGAATGAAGGGCTTCCCCGGTTGAGCATGGCCGCAGCCAGGATTATGCTAATCAAGGCAGCCCATAGATCTGGTGTAGATTACAGGTATTATGCTAGATTAAAAAGATGGTAATGGGATACTCTTATGATTGAAATGAATCATCCTTAATGGTGAGATAGGAGGCTCCAGAAAGTTCACCAAACGTGCCGGATCTTAATAAGGCTTATTTGGTACTCCATACCCAAGTCCCATTCAGAAGGAAATAGTAGGCATTTTAAAGTTCACAAACTTTGTTTGCCTGTTAAAAGGTCTAGTCATAGGTCTAGATCAGAATCCCTAACCACTTATTAATCAAAAAAGCAAACAAACTTTTTCATAACCTCTATGGAAAAGCGATAATGCCCATGCTTACAGTAGAGGGGGGGGGGGGGGGGTGGATGGAAAGGGTGGGGATTAGTGTATCCTTAGAACCCCCCAATGCCCTGCGCAGCATGTCAATTATTGAATGCTTTTGATAGGTTGATTCATTTAGTCTCACAAAATACCAAGAGAAATGAATCCCTTCAGTCATGGTTAACTTTCCAGAGATACTACATACTAACCACTCCAAAGTTTATCATCATTACATCATTGATTATATGTTCAAAGATTCTCTATAAAAAGCATAGTGAATAGCTTGATGGTTCTCTAGTGGGACATATACCCAGACAATTGAGCCAGTCTGGATTTGATGTTTAATTAATGTCTAAATGCACCCAGGAAGAAATTTAGTGTTTAATGTTTCTGGATCAATAAGGTATAAAAACTTTGCATATGAAAGTGGTCGCGCTTGGCTAGAGCACTATGGGCAACATTATGGCTTATAAATTATGAGCATTGCTTTTGTTGCGATAATTTTATCTGAACGACAGACCGCCCCTGAATGGTTGCTTGCATGATGCCGGGAGGATGAAGTTCTGTAGTTTTTTTCAAGTTATTTCCTGTTTTTCTCATGAAATATGCATGAGTGGTGTGTGCACAAATTTGATAATTAAAATAAAAGTTTTTGTCGTCTCTGCCGCTATGAGTCTCACGGGGAAAACCATTTGATAACCCGCCCCGCCTATCTCCTTACCTACTTGGCAACTCAGAAAGAACAATAACTTAGATGCTAGTGAACGGGATGCCTAAACCCAGTTTATCTGTGAGCTAATTGGGTATATGCAAATAAGGGTTGCCTGGGTTGATTATGATAAGACTTCAACGTGTGCTCATTATACTACAGGTGCAGGGCGGCTGAATCGAAAATGGGCTCTTACGGCTACGAATGAAGTCTGCCAGATAATGCTATTATGTAAGAAACCAGCTTAGCCTAATGAGTTTCAGAGATCAATTACATTTCACAGGCCCGTTCTCCAGTGAGATATTAACGAATGGGAAAAACGGGACGGGAGTTATTGATTTGTGGATTAGGGGACTTTCAGCCCTATTCAGACGGCTGTTTGGTTTTTAACGTGCAGCCGTGCAAGTATTGACTGGAATTTCAATGGATTGCCCCCATCGGAAATTACTTGAAAATGCAACTGTTTGCCCACAGGCTCGATTTACCAATTTTAAAGCTTCGCCTCCAATTTTGTTCACACACTTTGAATTAGGGATCTCACTTATAAATTTGATTTAGAATTTCTTAAGATATTAATCAGCTTTCATGATCAATTTATTTTAACAGCCAATAGCTATTCAGATTTTGAAAAGCTTAGAATGTCAATTTCCAAGTTTTTATAATTCAGTTTTTTGCAATGTGCTGAATTTTTATGTAGATTCACTAATTCTTAACTTTAAAGATTAACTTTTGAGAGGTTGAGATAACTTAGCATCCATGGTTGATTGTTTTGAATATAATGGATTCAAGAAAAACAAACCCTGTTAGATCAGTGCCACTTGATTTTAAAAATTCATTTTATTTCTTAGTTTCACTCAAGTGCATGGATAGTGTTCATGGAAAGTTATATTGCATTTCATATTATTTACCAGTAGATGTTCATGTAAATACAGTAACTAGCATGCTATTTCTATAACTAGTAAAGGTTAACTTTAGAAAGTTTTTTTTTCTCTAGGCTTTTTCGTTTTGTTCAAAGAGCCAGCACTTATTTGGCTTATTTAATGTAATAATAGTGCACATAGATCAGCAATGGAGTCATCCATGAAAATCATGATTCCGTAATTCCCTTAGACAATAGGCCCTTCCCTATCTGCAGGAACATCCGTGTAAAGTGCTGATCTGGGACGTGATTCGTCGTTATGAGACGCGAGGAGCAGCGACATTAGAGACTTAATGAATTCATATCTCTGTCGACCACTCATCAACACCGGCAACCCTGAGTGAACACTGATATTTATCAACGATCGGGTTTCACGGCCTGGTTGAAGATGAAAGCTACCTGGGTCGGCCGTGTCTAAGGGATCCCTTGAAGGATATTGAAATTATTGATTGTTTCACGTGCGTACCCCCAGGCCCTAGTCGCTGTCTCCTGTCGGCAGGAAGCATGGCTTGCGCTCGCACGATGTGGGCGGTGTCGGGTTTCGTTATTACCTGATCTTCAAGGTTGGAGGTAATTTGGAGTGCAGATGGAACTGGCAGCCATTTCCCCATGTAATGGCAGAGATTAGTTGAGAAAAACTTCACACAAGTCGCATGCCATGTTGTAATTCTAAAGCACGTCTCCCGGGAGTTCATCATCAAAGTTTGTGTAATTAGTTTATTAGTTTTGCGGAATTGATTGGGCTGAGAAAAAAAGTTAATGCATCATTGAATCTCATAAGCCCGCACCTTCTGCTAGACATCTGAATATGAAAAAGTGTACACATGTTTGAAATTTGAAAATAAAGAATCTGTCATTGCATTGTTTGAGACACGTTACTAGGCTTTCACACACTGCATGGTGCTTACTAGGCGTATTTTACTAGCTCTATTTCATTTTCCTTTTAAAGTTCTATTATAATCAGAATGTTTTAAAAATTTATGCTTCATTCCTAAGTTATTTTGAAAAGTATGACCGGTCCTTACGACACTCATCAAGGAGATCTTTTGAAGAACCAGTTTCCCACCACTGAGCCAATAGGATCCAGGCACACATGTGTTTGTGCTCCTCAGGAAACCAGCATCTTCATGTTGGTGGTCTCACTGTTTGAAAGCCGGTCTCCTTCATGTCCATTAGTAACTAATTCCTGACCCAAGTTATGAACTAGCCTATATCAATGAGCCATGCCTTCCCCTTCTCAAGTAGAGAGAGGGATATTTCAAACATTCACATCTAGAACATACATATTGCCTTACTCATATGGAAGTATCCTGATAGCAAAGCAATATTTTGAGAATTTTTGAATAAAAAATTGTCATTTCTGATAGTTTTTACATTTTCGCCTCCACTGTTTTTCTGATATCATTCTAATTGGTAAGGTAGATTCCTAGTGGTGAGACTGTGTGTGCACCCCAGTTGTAAATGGGTAAGATGTTTAAAACAGAAAAAGCTGATCTTTAAGTACATGTATTAGGTCTGGAATAACATGAGAAATGTGAATTGTACATTTACTATTGACTGACACACATATAAGGTAATTCATACTAGCGGCAAATATTTCCTTTGAAAGTTGAAAACAACAATAAATCAGTATAAACCGTGATGCTAGTTGTTGTAATTTGTATGGCATAGATCCAGTTGGTATTAAATTGCCCTGCTGAATGTTTTGACCTTTCGGTCTCTTGCCCTTCACTATGACAGTATAATCTTGGTCAATTAGGGCCGGCTGATTCACTTAAATACATATGTTACTTGAGTATGGCCTATACAGGTGCAATCTAGTCTTAATCTAGGTCAATTGCCACATGTTATGGTGAAATATGACTATGATTAGTATGTCTTCTCCACCTGTTCCCAGCCTGGAGTTTATGTAGGCTTCGTTCTGAAAAAACAACCCACTTTTCCTGGTGTGCCATGTGTTAGTCAGCTAGTCATTGGTTCGTTACGCTTTCAAGATGACACATCTAGAAAAACTGGGGTATATCAATATGGGTTGCAATATGTGGGTAGTTGTAACAGGAAGACGATAATGATAATACTGATATTGATAACGATAAAAATAATACTGAATGATGATTGGCTCATTTTTTGCTTTTCTGTTCCAAGGTTACTCATCTAGAAAACGAGGGTGTTTTTAATGTAGTTGGCTATATATGGGTAACCACCACCGGAAGTAGATGTTGATAATTGAAGAAAATGGTAACATTATTGATTATGATGAAAGTAATATTGATGATAATGATAATTAATAATAATGATTATACTGTCAATAAAGTAAATGTAAATGATGATAATGTTAATATTAGTAATGATGATAATCTATAATGAAGAGAAGAGGAAGAAGAAGAAAAATAATAATAAGTGTACTTGTACAGACACCCTCCACTGAATTTAGCATCAGATCAGGTTTGAGTTCGTGAATAGTTGCCTTTGCCCACCCTCTCTCTCTCTCTCTCTCCCCCCCCCCCCCCCCCCCCCAATAATTGAATGAACTCCGTTTCTGAAATCTCGTTTTTCCCCTTTTTAAGTTTGTGGTTATAATGGTTTCATCAGCACCTTCTGAGATGTCCAATACCCCCATTTAATTTTATCTTATCTTGGATAATTCTCTTTCCTGAAAATGACATTCTGTATCTCTCCTTCCTAAATATGGGGTTAAAGGCTCCTAATATGTCCCCTCACCTTGCCTTATATACAAGTAATCCCTTTCATTTTGGATAAAGCCCCTTTTCTGAAATCCTTCACCTCTGACCCTGGCTGTCTGTGCCACAGTATTATTAGTCAGTTAATACAATTTAAGATAACTTCGAACGCATAGAATCGTAATGGTGATTTCTGAAATATTGTGGTTCTGAACTTCAAATGCATTGAGTACCTACCTTAATCTCTCCCCCCCCCCCCCCCCCCCCCCCCTCTTTTAGCTGGACAACCCACTCTTCTCCCCCAAATGCCACATCTGTTATCTGCCCCGATTTCATTGAGTAAATGCACGTTGGCATCTTGCTATACTGATTTGTGAAATATTGCGGTTCTGGAGCTGCTCTGACTGCACGTCGCTTCCACAGTCCACAGAAATCTGCGGGTGATCTATCATCTTATATGTCATTCGCATAAAAGCATGTTTCCATCAGAAATATCTCAGGAAATTTATATTTTTAATCTTCACGTCAGTCGCAACTCCAAAACCCATAGGACGGGGGGGGTGATTAATCATTGGAGGGTGGAAGGTCGCAATTGTCTCGCAAATCTATCACATAAAAAAGCAGTTTTCTGAAAGATGTATTGTTGGTATTGTTCACACACAAAACGCCTTGATTTTGAAGTCTTGCATGAAATTCACGTGCTTGTCTTGTGGAATGAATTTGGTGGCCATAAATTTAAATATTGAATGGATTGCTTGTTCTGTTAAGTGTATAGGGTGCCAGAGACAGGAGCGCGTGCCTCTCCTAGTGTTGGCCTGTTTTGTTTGAACGAGGGGGTGTTTTCAGAGGGGGCCTGCCACACTAACGAGCTTACCTATATTTACCTGTATCAGGTTAGCAGTCGTGCCTACCTGGGTGGAGTCTTGATTAGTCATGTATGAATACACCATATGCTCCCCTCTCCATGTGTCTCCCACACAACAATAGCGCAAACATCCACAGCCATTGTTTGTTATTGCCATTAGCCTCCGGACTGCTCATGTATTATAGATATGGGAAGATCATCGTGGTATCATGAAATAAATGTGGCGTCTATCATCCTTGAACGGTGCCTGTTTTCTAAAGCTGTACCTTATTCAAAAGAACCTATTCATCTTTTATATTTGCATTGCTGCTGCTGTGGAGTTAGCTTATTAATATCACTATGTACATTAAAGGAATTATCAGTATCCAAAGAAAATTATCTTTGGAACTTTTTGTTTGTACTTTTCATAGGGATAGCTCGAACACCCAAATAGGATTGTTTATTATGCCATTAATGGGGATCAATCATCTACTATAGAGATGAGAAGATAATAATCAATGTATATCATAATGTATCTGGCATCCGCCACCCTTGAACCTTTGAACTGGTACCTAGATAATAAAGCTCTACATAATATACATAACAATAAGGGTTTTATTGTACTATCAAATGTAAATTGAATTGGACTTATTGTGCACTTGAAATATTGATAGTGACAGATGAGATGACCTCTTGTATATATCAAGTGAAGCCTCTAAATGTTTAAACCTTCTATGGTGATCATATTTTCGTTGGTACTACTTTAAACTCATACATTATAGAAAACCTTTGAGTTTTGAACATTCTCTATATTGGTACTTTTGTCCCAAACCCAAATAGTCATCATCTTGCTCCATTTTATAGCTTATCAATCCTTGTCCCTACTGACAGATATTGTTATGTAATATTTGATGATTTTTGTAGCTAGGTTGGTGGTAAATTAAAGTTTTTCTAATTTTCAAAAACATTTAACTTTAATGAGCTTTCCTTATCTAAATCCTCACATTAGTTTAGATGTTACGCTTGTCAATTCCGTTTTATCAAATGTTTTGAAAAAAAAAGTTGTAAGTGACAGTTTTATTATTTCACAGTGAGTGGTGTTTAATTTGTTTGAGTGATCTGTCAGTGGTTAGCATCCAGCAGGATCATGGGTTGTTGGGTTTATGACAGAGCGAGCAGCTTGTTAATGCATGAGCAGCATAACTTGCTAGAGATATATTACATGTGTGCACTGGATTTAGCATGATAGGAACTTCTCTTGTGTACAGAGCTTGTTTTGTATAAGCTGTACTGGGACCTTGTTCAGATGGTACAGAGCTTAACAACAATGGTAGCCTGCTAGCCTGAGGCTAGTAAAAAGCTCAAAGCTTGTAAACCTTTTGGAAACTAACCCTTCTGACCTAGTGGAAATTTCAGGTAATGCTGAGCACTGCAAATCTAAATGATTTCAGGGCTAGCCACCATCAGGCAGGGATAGTAATTTTGGGTATGTTTTCTTAAGGGGCTAGTGAAAATCATGAGTATATTGTTGAGCCCTGTGTGTACTATTTAGTCAAAGGCGACTCCAGCATTTTATAAGTGATGATCACCCGCTGATCTGAGGGGATCATTTATAATTTCAATGTAAATAAAAATTAGACATCAGCTACACCTCATTTTGATTTTATTTGTGAATTTCTGTTTTTTAAGTAATTTTAAAAAGAATCATCTAGCATCTGTTCTAAGGTTGTGAATTAAACCTATTTAAATAAATGGATTAAAGCTATGGAAAATGGTTCAGATTGTGCTGAATTATTAATGGAGATATCCATCAGACCTGGTTGACAGCTCTTTTATGACACTAACAGTTGCTATAACGAATATACAGAACAGTTAACCTTGTTATGATTAATTTTCTCACCCAAATCCACGGTTAATCCAGTTTCAAACATTTCAACATTTCAGTTGCTGGAGGCAGTTGACCGCTTGACCTAGGTCAGCCGAGACTGACCGAGTGATGTAGATGACCAAATGGTGTGCTGTATAATTGAACTATATCATGACAATCCAAGTGTCCATGTGTTACTTTATGTTTCACAGTGAGATGGTCATCCTGTGGCACACTGCCCCCTAGAATAGCATATAGCGGCTTGCCCACTTTAGTAATAGGTATAAAATGGTGTTCTGTATAATTGAACTATATCATGACAATCGAAGTGTCCATGTGTTACTAAATGTTTCACCAAGAGATGGTCATCCTGTGGCACACTGCCCTCTAGAAAACACAGAGTTGGTTTACTGTATTGAAGAAGGTTTGACCAACAGTATATTTATGGAAATGTTGCACCCCCTCTATATTCTCAACCTTAGGGTTGTCTCTGCCCTTCCCACCCTCCCCTTTACAACTATTAAAAGATTGTATTAGAGAATTTAAACCCCAATCGTCATACTAACCCCCATAGCCCTACCCCTCAAACCTCCAGGTGTCCCTTAACAACTAATATTAACCCACACCTCTCTAGTCTCTTTACCAAACACTCTGGTAGAAAAGTCTGCAGCATAGACATAGAGCACTTATATGTATTCAACAACATACCTAATTGGGTCATTCATTATTAAGATGTACCTCTAATGAATTATTAAGATGTACTTAATATTGCGGATGTAGTCAGTTGGTGTAGCTGGATGTAGCCAGTCAAGAGGTGACTACTAACAGGAAATCACAGTGCTAAGCTATAGATAGATTTACAAATTCATTTTCAGAAACACAACTTAAATTTCATTCAGTTGATATAATTGAATATTCAACATTTTTCAAAGGATGCCTAAAGGTGGAAATCTTTGAAGTTTATGATATTGATGAATATATCAAAATAAATAAATCCAATAAGCTAAGCTGAGGTGTTCTATACAGAGAGGTTTTTAATCTGACACATGCCACAGGGTAATATTGAACTGGTTCATTTCCCGGTGTAACGATTCATTGCTCGTATCCTGCAGTACCTCACTGTAACTCAGCTGACAGACACTATGGCCAGGGGGGATTAGCTGAGTTAAAGGATAAGCTGGTAATATTGCTAAGACCTTAATTAGCCTGGCGGTCAATGGCGGTCAGTGGCGGTCAGTTGCTGGTGGCAGGCGGCAAGAATGGCACTCGGGCATGACAGGAAGTGGGATTAGGGGCTCTCTGCAGCCGGTACAGGTGCTAATGATGCAAAATCAGTGTGTAGTGATAACATAAGCATTTCGCCACTTAAGGAGCTTAAAGCTTTTGTAGTCAGAGAAAATGATCTACTTCCTGGTAAATCTCCTTAGAGGTAACTTCTTTATTGATATCAGATACTCTATTTGATCATATTATATAACATGCGGCATGCCAACACAATTGTATTGAGCAGAAAAAATTGTGCATTCTGGTTCGATTATCACTCTGTTTATTTCTTGTTGAAATCACTGCATTCTATGATGTAATATGAAATGCCAGAACTGAAATCTTTTTGTCAGAAAAGCATTGTGTCTTTTGGTTCATTGTCATGCCATACATCCTGGTTTTTGAGTACTACTATGATATTATATAACATGTTCATGTAATCTTTCGTCATATGAGTATTGTGCCTCTAGGTTCACAGTCTTATTATACATTGTGGTTTTAGTTACTTTATTGTAATACGTATGATCAAAGGCAGATAACTACTACTGAGCTACCTCTGGTATGATGTCAAGAAACATTTACACAGAGTAATATTTTGTCAGAAATGAATCACCACTTTCCCTAACTTTCATTTAAATTTAAATTACACTATACACTGAGTATACAAATATATTGTGTAGCATGTATCAATTTAGCTTGGTGGTGCTTTGTTAGAAGTTATTACTGGTGGAAAATATTCATGTTTTATTGACAGGTCATACTAAGAATTAACTCACGCCATCTCTTATAGCCCCTCATTACATGAAACGGTTATCCTAAAAACTCAATCAACAGCCAACAAGCAACCATCCTGTTTTAACTTATTCTTGTCTGTAGTGCCCAAACCTTAAAACAGCTTTTAATATTCTTGGGAATATCTCAAAAAAGTATCTTATGGAACATATTTTATAGGAATGCTAATCAGAACCTAGCTATTAACCCTCAGTCAAATTTATTTTTTACCAATCTATGCTGTTTCAGGAGAATTCAGCTCTGAGCAGCTCACTTCCCAAAAACATTTTGAATTCTTGTTTTATTTCCAAGTTATTTCCAGAGGTGTTATAGATTCAGACAAGTTCAAGAGGAACTCGGTGCATGAAAGGGTTAAACCCATCTATCACCTGCCCAGTAAAAAAGTGGCAGCGCTAACTAAGCTATGTAGCTGCCTGAATGCTTGACCTGGTCGCCGTAACTTCTCTCCGTACCAAAATATCCCACCAGGGGGGTCAGGACACCCTATCCTAACTGAGACTCACTCCTGAAACTAATAACAAAACTGTGTTCATGTCTGTCTCTGTGTTATATTTATGTCATGGGGATCCCCTACTTTCATGCCTTTACCAAATCAAGCACGGATTTCCTAGGAAATCCTGCTATTTTTCCTAGCATCGTTTGGGACTTCCTTGGTAGCTGGGCAGCCTTGTGGTAAGCACACTTTGTGGTAAGCTAATTTCTAGAAAAGGGGAACCCCCCCCCCCCCCTAACTCCTCACCCCGCTATCCCCCCCCCCCCCACACACACATACACACTCACCTCAGAGTACTAGGTAAATGTCTAAAAGGTTATAAGGCATGTTGTTGAAAAGCCAGTGGTGATGCATCATACCCTTTTATTCATAGCGGGGCCTGCCCTGATGGCCGTGTGGTCTAAGGTGTACTGCCTAGGTTTGAATCCCGACTGGAACATGTGAGAAAGTTTCCAGTGACTTGATGTTAGGTGGTGGGCTTTTTGATGGGTTCTCCAGTTTCCTCCACCACTTACAACTGGCTAGTCATGACTTTGCCTAAATATGGCAGAAAAAGTAATGATAATCAAATTTCCAAATACCAAATTTATTCATAGCCTTGCTACTGTCTCTGTGTTTTACTCTAGATTATATGTTGATGCTCATAAGGGGCCAGGCCTGCTGTTTGGTTAGTTGGTTTACCAATTGCCATATAAAGTCACAGTATGATAGTCTTGGCCCTCATCAAAGAAGTTTAGTAATTAAAATATCTTTCAAAATGAAACTTAATGAAATGTGTTGCATCCATAAGTGGTTCTGGCATGTTTTTTTTGCTGAATTGTCTTTTGGTTAAACATTTTTTGACTTCTGTAGACCTGTTGACAGCTCTCCTTTTTGGTACTTAAACGCCTGATTGCATAATGTTGCTGAGGTTTCAAAGAAATTCTTTGTATGAAATTTCACATTCATTTTAGGGAAGTCATTAAGAATATTTTCAAAGCAAACAGGTATAAGTATATTTTACACCCCTGGAACCCTGAAAATGATATGCTTTTAATAGACAGTTTAAAGAAATTCCTCCAAAAATGAAGTGGGTGATTTTTGAGGGTTTGGGTGTCCAAATGAAGCCCAGAGGGCCTGCTGGCTTAAAGACCATGGTGGTTATATCTTTGGCCACTTTTTTACAATTGAAGATCACCCAAATGTAATTATGGTAAATATCTCAGGTCTCATGGTTATCTGATTTCTATACTAGTGTCTTGAGGGTCCTGTGCAATTTATTGTAGGTGAATGGGCCTTAATTCTTCAGGATGAACTCTCTCACCATCTGAGCTAGCTATAAATGTGTGACATGACATGCAGGAGTATGTAATCAAGGAAATAGACTAGTGCTCCCTAGATACACTAGAAACACAAACGGTGAGGCCAATGAAAATGCATTCTATTTTACTTTATTGCTCAATAGCTTGAAGAGCACCGAGCTGTAAGTTGTGAGTGACGGGCGAAAGTGAACTCTCCATATGTGGAGTTATTATTGTGAGTCACCAGGATGGCAGCCTGAGGACCCTTTCCCACCTAAAACACTCAAAAACACTGCAGCATATAACCGATCAGACTGAAAAAATAAAGTAAAATTATCTATGATTTTTTTTTCAAATTTTGTTCTGAAGCTGTCCTTCATTCATCTCAAAACAGTTAATCTTCAGTTTTTCATAAAGATTAGAGTTAAGTGGAAGTTATTTGCATACTCGTTGTTGGACCATCTGGACACTTGGTGTGTAAATATGGTGGAGGCAGCTGGCTGTGTGTGCTGCCCCTGCTGACTGTGATAACATCACTGACCCCAGTTTAACTACTTTATCTTAAGATAAGAATAAAAACTACTAACACATGTCCACTGAGATTTGTTGTTTTATAACCAGCCTTTATTACAGTTCTTCACCATAGCCTACATGTGCTCGTAAACATCATTGATGTATTGCCTCTTTACTGGGAGCTGATGCTGACACCTCACTTACACACTGTTGGCATAAAATACCAAGGATAATTATCGACCTTTGACCCTTGACCTTTCGTGGTGACTGTTGTAGGTCACTTCCTGTTTAGCATGTACTTTCACATGATTGTTGGGTGAATCATAATAGAGCGGATAGATTATCAAATTAGACCAGTTATTTGGGGGACAACCCTTGCTTGCATTGGATAAACTCTACACACAGTGGATGACATGTGACTGTGGTATTCGGGTATCAGATAGAACCCCTGTCGAGGTTTCGCATTTCAAGCATGTGCACTAGATGCCAAAGTGGTGCTTCGGGACGAACACCTCACTCCAAAGAAGTGTGCACTATTTCTGCCACTTCCATCAACGTCCCCATATGCATGTGCACACAGCTTGAGGAAATGACTTCATAAAAATTATTTCATATCAAAAATACCTACTGTCTCACTCACTAATATTATCATATGATGGACTTCGTTTCAAGATATTAGATTCTGTTGCTAGCAAACTTGCTGGTATCTGCATTTGGAATTCCTATATTCAGAGATGAAGTGAGTCATATGCTCAAGGTGAGACAGTCCACACATACTATTGCTGAAAAAAGCTGTTAGCATAAACATGGTGGTTATGGTTTAAGATTTCCTAACTGGGATAAGCCCAAATGAAGCAATGTTTCCATGGTATGATCAAGGGAGTGAAGATGTCCTGACACTCCATAGTATGAACTGTTGTCTGGACTGAGTATGGCACTCCACTGGATACCTACAAGCGGGTTGGCCTGGTTGCTATAAAAATGAGCTGCATTGTGGAAGGCTGTCTTTGGTACCTCTGCAACTGAAAGACCTCTTGGAACTATATGTGAAGAGTAGGAAATTCTTCCTGGTTTAGATTTTCTATCTCATCAGGATATGACCAATGAAAGCGATGTAAAAACCAATTACCTCCCTCCCTCTGAGTGTGGTATTTTTCGCACCTCTGCGGTAACCTCTCTCCTACAGCTCTGCTAGCTTACTCTGCAGTGTGCTTGCCTGCCCACTGCTAGTATCTACCAAGGCATCGCCGGTTCCTAAGCAGCAACAACAACAACGACAGCCGAGCCCTCTATTGCCAGATAGCCCAAGTAAATAACGACCATAAAACATCCTCCTCTAGTTTTTAGTTACTAATTACAGGGAAAACTCTCATAGTAAACACCCCGATGATGTGAAGACCTCCTAATAAGAATACTATTACCTGGTCCCATATGTGTATCTTTTACATTATGAAAAGACCTCAGAGATGTGAACACCCCCTAATGTGAATGCTTTTGCTCTGGTTCCAGGGTGTTCATATATCCAAGGTTTTACTGTACATATAAGTTATTCTATGTCTTGTGGTGTATTTTTGATAACTCAGTGATCCTGGGAGATTGCGTTCTAATGAAAAGGGAATAAACATTATAAATTACTGACCTAACCCCTTTTGGATGGTATTTACAATTTAACAATTCAGAGTGTTTCTTACCCAAATGACAGTAATTTAATGTCCTGAAATTGCGATATCACCTTATCCTCTACCTTGATGGTGTGATTTTGATAACTTGTGTTCCTAGAAACAGATTGGGGAGTTTGTGAGATGAGAATAAAAAAAAACACCCTTTTTTGAGTTTTCAAAATATCAGTAAGTGCTATAAGCAAAACCCTAGTATGATACGTTTGATATATTCCTTGGGATTTCATATTTATACCCCCCTAATGGGCTATAGCAGAAAATTATTGACCATAATTGTCTCTGTTTCAATCCACCAATAAAAGGCTATCATCTGTTGTTGTTGTTCGTATGGATGTCATTTGCCCTCACGTGATACTATGTAAATAAACCCTAGGTACCTGACACATGTATTGAAGTGTTCATGCAAGCCCCACTTGTAGACCGAGATCAATCGATGACAGATTCATTTAACTCCGCAAACATGCTTTGGTCTTATTGACGTGATCATGATATTGATTGACATGAATCAATTGCTGCCACTCCAGGCACAGGTGTTCAGTATGTCCCGCAGTAGCGCTGCAATGTAGCGCCTGCAATTCCTGCATCGCTGTGCTCGCTCCATGCTGGTGCAGTACACGGCGCTGCATGCTGTACTGCTGGCAGTGCGCTGGAATCCAGGGTATTGGTTTGTTATGTTTGATCGCTGCTGGTGGTGGAACTGCGGAACAACTGCCATCTATCGAGGATCGCAAACAGCAATTAAAAATTTCTACGCACATTTTTACTGTGCGATAACTACATGCATAAAAGGTACCTACAAAATAAACAAATAACTGATGTGAAAAGGAATTATAAAAAAATTGACGTGTAATTTGATTGCATATTGTTTTGAGGCAGCTACTTGATAATTTCTTTTGTTTGGCACACAGATTTCTTCTTACTGAAATATATTGCAAGAGTTTAAACTGCTTGTATTCAGAAGGTTGGGTGATCCAATTTAGAACAGTTAATTCTATTTTTACTATTGTTGACAAGATATTGACTAGATTTTTAAAGAATGGTATATTTAGTATTGGTGTAGATGGATTCCTATTTATTTGTGGGGTGTGAAGAAATACTAAATGCTATATAAATGATCATATTTAGAACTGCTTAATGCACGCAGCATGTGGGTGACACTTGTATTTTTGCACATCTTGTCATGGTGGGAAGTGAAGGGTGCACAGTATTAGAGTGTCAGCTTCTGTAAATGTTGCATGAGTCATCAGGAGGCAGCCGGCTGGCCGGGGTCTCTATTGCAAGAAGAGAGCTTTTTACCATGCAAATTGGCCATCCTGGGGATACAGGAGCCGTGGACAGGAAAGGTCTTTCTTCGCAGGAGACTGCCGATGATTGCATTTTCTGCCTCGCAGACTTCCAACAACTGCTCTTGGATTTCTGCTCCAGGTGTGAAGACAAGTGCTGGTGCCATCTCTTTGAGTGCATGCAAAAACGCTTCTCAGCATCACTCTCCCTTGGGGCCTGGGTGTAAGGTGGAGAGGGGGGAGGAGGGTGCGTCCTTACCAGAGTCACAATGATAACAATGAATTTCTGCTGCAGGTTGAGAACATCCAGATTGAGAACAAATAGATGAGACTTCTTGAATAGAGCATCAACACCAATAAGGATTAGGATGGTGCTTTTATATTTTGTTACAGGATAGGTTAAAAAAAATTCTTAGAATTTTCCCCAAGGAACAAGGAAAGCATAGCATTAAAGCTTCAGGTACAAAGATAATTGCAGTTCTTGAATTGGATCAGAATAAGCTCTCAACGTATCTCTTTATACTGGACATTACAGATGTTGTTAGATATGCATAGTTTCCCTGTACAATGCAAAACATCACAACTAATACAAAACTACATAACATAATTAAGGAAGATCAGATATAGATAGGTTAAGAACACCACCAGGGTGATCTGGGCATGTATAGTTTAAGAACAGATCACCATACTATTACTACTACTACTACTACTACTACTACTACTACTACTACTACTACTACAACTACTACTACTACTACTACTACTACTACTACTACTACTACTACTACTACTACTACTACTACTACTACTTTAAAAACAGACCACCAGGATGCTCTATTCAGGAATAGTTCAAGAACAGGCCACCAGGGTTCTCTGGGCATAGATAGTTTAAGAACAGACCACCAGTGTTCTCTGTGCATGAATAGTTTAAGAACATACCACCAGGAGTGCTCTCAGCATGAATAGTTTAAGGACAGACCACTCGGGTTCTCTGGTCATGAATAGTTTAAGAACAGACCACCAGGTAATTGATACTATTTTTTTCACCTATAGATGATTCAGTATTGTGCTGATAAAGGTGATTATATATCAGGACTTTTTATGTAGAACAGTGCATTTTATACAGTTGCCAATATAGGCAGGTGAACAAGAAAAAGTGTGGTGATATGCTGCCAAAACTTGGCGTAATCCTAATGGCTTACTGTTCACTGGAAGAAAATGAGAGTGGTAATAAAAGTTGGCAATAAGTCTGTGATTACGAGGGGAAAAACAGTTGTTTTATTGCTTCTCTGCTGAGGTCATTTTGCCATGGCTACATCAAAGCCGTTGCCAAGGTAACGCATCTGTTGCCCCCATGGCGATGATGGCACCACTATCATAACACTTTGTTCCTTGCTGGTGTGAAAATCTTCATGCAATAACACCATACTTGTGTGCAGAAGTAGCGGGAGCAGGGCAGAAAAACTGCTACCGCGGCAGCGATTACGCAGCCAGCCTGCCTGCGCCGTTCATCAGCTGCTGGTTATGATGCCCGACCTGTGCACATGGACGACATCTATCGCAGTCAATAAACATTGATATGAATACGCTGGAAATAATCCCCACTCGATGCCTTCCTGATTAACCCACTTACCAGTCTTTGTGAAAAAATCATCAAAAAGGATCCGGCAATGGCTGTAGTTGCTTTGACTCTGTGTAGTGCAGTTTTGTTCTTGTTGACTGTTCAATCATGCGAAAGGCTGTCAATTTATGAATCTCACTTCAAAAGTTTTTCATTATTTAGATGACCTGGCTGAGAGTTCTTCTGTAGGTTATCTCACACAAGCCTAGAGTGTGACCTCACCTAGCAAGGCCTGAATTTTGGGGCATATTTTTCCATATAAAAAGCAATTCTCAAATATTTGCTAGGTAAATGTCATAGATGTCAATAATCAAGAATGCACTAAAGTCATATCTTGATTTTTTTCCCAATAAGTGCATATACCAGATTATCAATACTAATATATATGTATTGCATATGCACTGGCTGGCATAAGAAATGAACCCAGTAAACCTTCAATATATTGATATCCCCTTCAGTTATCAAAACAATAATATTTATAGAAGCACTGATATAAGGTCAAGCGTTGTTATTATGATGACATTTATAAGTTTCTCAAAATGATTTTTTCTGTAATTGTGTCGGTATATTCCAAAACTTAAGGTTGAATCTATTGATCACCGTCCTTGAATATCACGAATGAAACCAGTATGCTCACAATTTGTTATAAGGAATACACACTCTGGGTTATCAAGTTGGTTATAAAATGGTCTTTGGACTAAGTGTGTTTAAACTTCAATACCGAAATACCCACTAATCAGTAGGCTTTTGCAGTATAAGTTGTCTCGGTACAGTATGAATTGGTACAGATGAGTGCCCTATATAATTTTTGGGCTAAACAATCAATTTGGCATTTCATGAGGAATGTGTCAGCTACATTGCCTGTACCAAACATACCTAGGAAAAATGTAAGGCACATACTGCAATACGGAAAAAATTGATAGTAACTAGAAAATAAAACTGATTTATAAAGTACCTTGAAATAACACTGATTATCAGGGTTCAAGGCTTGATATCAGCACCTACCCACCTGCCACCAGCAGGTAAAAACTGAGAAAATGAGCTGTTGGACAGGTTAACTATTACATAACTTGCCCACCATGGCAGGATAAATAGTCCTGGCATATTCGCATATTCATTAAGATAACTCTCCAACATGCATGACATTTTTCAATCAATCACTCATTCAGTCAACTGCAATGATGATAAAAGTTTTAAAATGTATTGCACATTCCATACACGCCAGAACAGTATTTTCTTTTGATTTTTCATTTCTGATTTATGTATTTATTTATTTAGTCATTTTTTTGGGGGGGAGGGGGGGGGGGCAAGTGGAAATTTTAACAAATGTTTTAAGTGATGAATGCCTGCATCCAAATGGCTAAATGGTGACACTGGTTCTGTTCGTAGGAAAAGCTGCAAGCAGGCTCTTTGACCATACAACACTAGAATCAATGACTCTCACATTTGCGAGAATGGGCTTTCCAGTTCAAGGTAGTAGTCCATCTATGATATTAACAAATGGTCAAGTTGCCATTTCTATTCTGGGCCATCAATAAACTGGTTAACGGTGCTAGTTATGTCGCACACTTCATTATCCTGTAATTGCTGTTAAGATCTCGCCTGGGTAGAGACTTTGATGAGGATCCTGTTATAATTTACACATATTGTCAAATCAAGTATGCATGGGAAGTACCTCTCCGCCCTATCTTTATATCTACAGCAGTATTTTCTACCTCACTCACATCCGGATTGTTGAGCTCATAAAAAAAACTGCACCGATTGGCTTATAGCTCGCAGTGATCGGTACAAATTGGCGGCAGCATGCATGGAGCTCTCCTCTGCGAGGAGGAGGAGGAGGGGAGAAAGAAGCTGAGCCGATTATCTCGCTGTCACATGTGCCCTCTGCCGACGTGTGCATAAACAACTCGGCCCGGCTAATCATGGTATTTATGCCGCACGTTTACGGCCACACTTCAAAGCCGTCTGTGACCAGTTCCGCAACAAACCAATGTAATGGGATGCCTACAACCGCAGTCTCTTGACGAAACTCATAAATAAGCCAGAAAATCTTGTATGGGGGCAGCTTTCAATTTCCTGCTAGGGGTTCTCTTGTTGGAAGCGTGGTTATTGCATAATTTGATGCCACCCACCAATACATCACAACACGAAGTGCTGCTTCATGGACAACTCCATGGTTGCAAAATTTTATTGTGCATCTTTAGCATAAGAGGGAAGAGTCGAAGTGCATGATAAGAGTTGTTTAATCACTAGGTGTCGTTCAGTCACACCTGATCTTGTCAGGATGTTGCATGTGGCCCGTATCACCTTACCATAGTGTGGTCTTCACACAAACGTGCATGACTCAAGCGGTGTTAGTGAGCATTGCGCGCGTAGTGCCCACTGCCGCACTGTAGATGCTCATGACATCACTAGGCATTAGACCTATGGTATGTCAATGTCGCCTGTAGGTATGGCATCAGTAAGGCATGTCATGGCACACTACAGCAATGCTCTCTTGGAGACACAGTCAGGCATACCGGCCATACCTGTAATTAGAAGAAGGTGGCCGACAGGTATCGATGGAATACCTGTAAATCTACTGAATCAACGGATTGGATCAAGTTTTCTGTAATGACAAAATATGTGAATAAACAATGATTTAGAGTATTTAGAATTCAGTGAGAAATATGATGCTTTAGTCTTGATTTATTATGAGAAGTCATGCATTTATTGCCAAGGATGAGGTAGCCTTCAAGATAACTGCTCTCAAGATTTACCCAGGCAAGTAAAAAAAGCAAATAGTCAGAAGAGAAAATTGTCCCTCAGTCAAGTAATTTTCTTGCCATAATTCTTCATAATTCTTTTAGTTCCAATAACTCAGCAGCATTTGAATGAAACAGAAACATGAGTACTGTCATTGATTATAGAAAAGCAGACAGAAGTTCATGAATACATCCTGCCTATGTTTAACAAATGCAATATAAAAATCAGTGGGAAAGTTTACTTTTCTGTTGGGCAGCTGAAAAGCCACTTGCCTCTAAAGGACGAGTAAGTTTGAAAAGATACATTGTACATCATTACTTCTAGCTCTATTACAGCTGATTTTATCACCTAGAAAATCTTCTTGACCCATTATAATTTGTAATGCATGTATAATGTATCTCATATAGTACTACCATTTATTTATGGGTTAAAGCATGGTTTATTCCATAGAGTAGTTAAATCATTCACACCTTTTTTATTAATATGTATGATGTATAATGATAAAAATGATAATTGATGTTTGATATAGTGCCTTTTCCACCTATAAGTTTCAACAGCGCTTTGTAAAGAAAAGTCAGTGGACAGATGTTAATGGTGCATATAGTCACATAAACCTTTGAAATAGCAATGTTTTCAGCTGTGTCTTGAAGTTTAGCACACTATGCGCAGCCTTGATGTTGTGGGGAGCTCAAATAGTTGCACCATTCATGTAATGTGTAGGACCAATCATGGGTAAAAGCATGGGTTGCTCTATCCCTTAAGGAATCGTGTCTGACTTCCGTGGATGGATTTGTAAGTGTAGCTGATTGTCTGGCTGGTCTCACACAGCAACAGCTTGATTGAATACCTCTGTGAGAGGGATACCAGGAATGACTCCCTCAAGGTAATCAGTAATTTCCCCAGTGTACGCATTTGTTAATTTCTGCTTTCTTCAGGTACAGTGCTGAGGGCAGCATGGGAAACGCCCTTTTGCAAGCAATGAAAGGTCATGCTGGTGCTTAATTTGGGCTAGTAATGCCTCCTACTAATGTATCATAGCAATTTGTCTTCCATGAAAAGTGAAAAGTAATAGTAAACTTAACAGTGTTTTTTGTTTTTTTTTGGATTGTGTGTTTTACATCATTCATTAACATATAGGCTTTGAAGTCATCTGTTTTAAAGTGAGAGTTTTAATGATATGATTTTAAAGAATTATTTTAGTGATGTGTTTAAACCCTAATATGCTGCTGGTGGCTTTTTTGGCCATTACAAAATGACTCAAAAAAACAGGAAAATGATTGAAATGATTGCAAAAAAAAAGTCCAATGAAAACCAACATGACAAGGATTAGATGGTTTTCAAAAATCTTTGTGCTTTGGATGAAAATAGCCTCAGCATGGGAAGGGTTAAAGGTCTTATTCAGTAGTGTGTATGCAAGGAAATATATAGTTCCAGCGATGAGGTTACTGCCTTGTTACTGCACTTGCGATTGCGTAATATCACACCGACTTTCCCTCTGGAGTCTCTCAATGATGATACGCAACCAACGTAATGCCCCGATCTCTGGCTAGCTCTTATCAGCTCACTCGGCTCTATCGACAGCTGATGGCACTTTATTGCTTGTAAAACTCTAGTCCGACTCAGGTCGCTGGAGGGTTTTATTGCTGCCTATTTTGACTAGTTCTCTCGGTGCTATGAATTTATTGACTTGGACCTATCCTAGTCTGGTATGAATTTTATTGCCTTGTCTTCTGAATTGTTATTATTGTGTCTGGTGCTTCTGAAGCTAACTGACCTAATCTACTCCTGTTCTTATTTGTATTTTATTGCCACCTTTCTTTATGTATATTTTATTCTGCTTCTTGTAAAATAGTTGATTGCGTCTTTATCTTGTCTGTATGGTTTTATTTCCTCTGTTTTACTTAGATGGTCTTGTACAGTGTAGAAAAGATCAGATGGTCATTCACTGGTCAGAGGTATCCTAAAATATATAAAGGAAGAAAGAATTGAGTGATTTGCTTGAAATAAGATGGCCCTAGATTCCTGCGTATTCATAATTATTAATAATTGTAAAATCAGGAAAATGCCTCCCAATTTCTGAAATCAACTAATACAAGTACTTTTTGTTTTTTGAATAACAAATGCTTAGTTCTGGGGGCCTCATGAACTCTTAGCTTTATAGCTACTATATTACATGCTTGCAAGGGAATGCTTGTATCACTGGTCACCTATATCATACTTAGAATGGTTTTCATATTGAGTATCTCGGTCCTATATACTGGTCAGTTCTGAGCTTTATTGCTTTTGTTTCATAGTAAGCTTTACTCACCTCATATAAAATAAGGGGCATTATATAATCCCTTAGCATGCTTCAGGTGTATATAACATTATCCCATGTTACCTCTATTTCTCTATAAACACAGTAAAGTACTGTCTGGGATGTTTTATATGTCTGGTTGGCATATATTGTGTTTTTGATGTGATATCTGACTTGATGTGTAGTTTACCAGTTTCTTTAATAAGATATGGTTTTGGTTGCCCTAATGCCAAGTGTAGGTGACTCTCCCTTGGTTTGTCCTAGGACTTATCTCAGAATTATCCTAGGATTTCCTTGGGATGGACAGGTCACATTTAGTCATGGGTAATCCAGGTGATGTGTGAATTTTATTGCTTCTTCTTAATGGGATATATTGACTGCCATTGCAGCTTATCCTCATCAGATGTGATTTTATTGCCCTGTTTTAGCTCCTTCACTGATTCCTCATAAAGCCATGTTGTGATGTGGCATTTATTGCCATCTTTTAACCCTTCCAATGCTGAGGCTACTTTCGCCTGAAACACAGGGATCCAAAGTTTTTTGAAAACCGTTTAAACCTTGTCATGTTGGTAATCATTGGAGTACTTTCAGATGAGTACCCATGTGCCAGGGTTTCAATCAGTTTTTTGCATCAATTTGTATTGGCCAAATCAGCCACCACCAGCACAAGAGTTAACTGTATCTTATTGAGGTCTCTATAACTGCATATAGTGCATTGTCTTGAAATACAATAGGATATGATATAACAATAACCTGTGTTTGTTTTAATGATAATGATGACTTTTTGTTTTGCATTTCTAATTCTTGTGAGAGGGAATTATTTTAAATTTGAAAAGTTTTTTGTTTATTGCATATCTCAAATAAACAAAAATGTCTCATCTCATTTCACATACAAACAGAATGTGAGAGAAAATACTGTACAAATAGAAAGACCTTCGTTACTATTGAGAGCAAATATATTACCTGAATTGCATTTAGGTGTAGTTGATCAACATACTCAGCCATTTTAGAACTTGTAACCAGTATCAAATGTCATAAAAATATGTTCAACACATACAAGGTGTGTATAAGGGTGTTAGATTGTCTTATAGTGTTGATTCATTGTTGTTCTCCTTTGATCTAATTAAGTTATTATATTGATCTATCATTGATGAATCTGTGTGGATTGTTCCAGTGATTGCCATTGGGTCATTGATCTATGACAGTGTAAATGTCCTGTGTGCACTGCTATCAGGCCGTCGCACTGCCGCCAGGCCATCCAACCTGCCTGATCAATAATTACAAACCTGATAACGACGATACCTGGCGATGTCTGTCTGTCTGTCTGTCAGGTGTCTGTCTGTGTTGTGGTATTGATGTGTGTGTGTGTGTGATCCTCGAGGCTGCCCCTGATCTTCAGCTGTGCCTTGAGAGCCACCCACAGTTAATTGCCATCTGCCGTCGAGCCTGCCCCCAGCACTGCCCCTCTGCTGTGCTCTATTGATCTCCTATTGATGGTTATTGATATGCGGCCTGCTTGTTATTTGTGTAACATTAACAATCATTAGTATGGGGTGGCGGCTCGGTTGCCTTTCATTAGCCGGTCTCTGTTGCTTATTGAATTGCCATCCGTGCCTATTGTGGTGCATTTGGGAGGATATTTGTATTATATTACATGTCATTAGTCTTAGGGTTGCTGCTGTTATTAGCCTGTTCTGGGGATTGGCTCCACTGGCAGTGTGTTTTCATTGCCTCGCTGGAGATGTGTTTTAGCAACATTGGCTCGCTTACTCAGGCAATTCTGGACCTGGTTTGTCAATAGACTAGTTATTGGCTGGAGTCATTCATAGTCCAAGTCCATACGCGCAAAGGCTTATAAGATATATTATAAGCCTTTGATACGCGGTTTTCTTGACTTCAGTGAGTCTGCATGTTTGTTACATGCTTCAGAGTTCTTATTGGGCTCATAAAAGAACTATATTCTGGCCCTGTTATGGAAATAGAAGAAGCAATGGCATTTAAGTTGATCATAGTACATACTCTGTCTCCTTGGAAAACATGTGTCTGATCTGATATCTTGCTCTAAGCATATGAGATGTATTAGGGTTCATTATTGAAAATACAGGATAGGATTTTTTGGCTTCTGCAACCTATCTGGGGGGGGGGGGGGGGGGTTCTTGTCTTGTCAGTAGAGGAGTCATTGGCATTTCAAATAATCATACTCAACTGTTAACTCTTTCCTTTTTGGCTTCAGAGTAGGAATAGAACTCAAATACAAGGTCATTACATTCTATCTTTGTCAGTATAGGTTCTTATTTTACACATCAGTGGCCTTTTTAGGAGTAAGGTTCATGGATTCAAACCACATTTAGGTTGCTTAGGTTAGTTAGATAACCTTGAATTTAATAGGTGGGGTTCATCTTACCTATATAAACTCCCTGTATACATAAACAGTATATAAGGCTTTAAGGGTTGACAAGCAAATGTTATATAAGTGTATCTCAGATCACAGAAGGCAAACAATTTTTTTTTTCGGGTCATATGCAATCACTTTTTGACAATTGCTGATATCAAGTCTAACCAGGAACAGTGTTAGCAATAATCTAGTGTTAGTTATACCTGGTGCCCCTCCCCCCTACAGGATATTAAAGAAAATAAATTTGATTGAGAATGCTATTCAGAAATTCAGAAACTAACCACAAACCTTTTAATGTTTAAAGAATGCCTGCTTGCAGTATTGCAGAATACCTGACTCTCACTTTACCTGAGTCCGAGGTGTAGGGCAACTTAAACCAGGAAGTTTGTCTTCCCTACTTCCTTGTTGCAGCTGGATTTCGGTTATGAAATAGCTAGGTTAGGCTAGCTGAGGATTTCCTCAATGATGAGCCACCCTGGGAGGTTGGATTGTTGTCTACTCCTGAAACTCTCCCCAGCAGAATACTCTGTGTATGCATGTTGCATGTCACTATTGCAAATATGATGGTCAGGTTTACTTTACCTTACTTCATTACATGAAGAAAGACCAAACCAGGAAGTTCAATAAGCTCTAGTTGTCATATATACAACATTATATTCATCTAATATCCATGCTTCAATGGGTGTCAGGGGTGCCAAAGATGGTTTGGATTTGTTAAATATATTTTCCTCAAATATTTCTCTAAAATTATTTTTCCTGCTGCAAGGTTGATAATTAGGAGGAAGGGCTGCTATTCTCGTACTCCTTTCCCTGTGCTTGCCATTCAAGGAAAGAGGGATCTCACAGTTGCATTAATACAGTTCATGTTCAGGTTCCACTGGGATCTCTCTTGATATTCTCATCAAATTACCACATAGTCTACTTGTCAACTTATAATATTGTGATGGATTGTTTATCTTATTGTATTATTTTAAAATGATTTTATAAATTTTCATTAATGGAATATATATGGATAGATAGATGAATAGATAGATATAAGCAGCATTCTTTAGGTGTGCTTTGACTGCTAGTGAGTGGCTTATCTCAGCCGTGCCGAGAGGATAGTCTTGCACACGGGCCCCATCTGTTGATTAGCTAACGAACTGCTCACCTGTGCGACCCTACCTGTAGATACCTGGGAAGATCCATCGCCCATCCATCCAGCGCCGGCTCGCTAATAACCATAGATCACCACTTAATAATCTATTATTCTAGATTGATTCCTGAACAGGGGCCTAATACTGCCATTTCCTGGTTTCCTAATTGATGCACTATCTATAAGGCATATTGTGTGTGCATCGTTACTAATGGCTTTGCGCTGAGCATCGGTGCTGCTGCTGCTGCTGCTGCTGCGGTAGGAGTATGGAAATGCTAGGGAGGAATGTGTGTTACGGGGTTAAGAGGTCGCTCCTGCACTCTCCCTGACCCCTCTGCAGTGCAGCGGCATCATGAGCAATGCCCTTGTGGACACCACCTCATTGCAACAACAGCAAAACAGAATACATGCATTACACACACTCATCATAGGATATTCTATTTATTCATGGTTATCACCTGTGAAATGGAAAGTTCCTTGTGAAAGAAATAAATGCAAAAATAGGAAACCAGGTGTGTCTGCAACTGCAGTGACAGCATTGCCTGATCTGCATGGTTTGCCTCAACCTCAATGCAGTATTCTTGTATTGTCCAATCTCAATTCTTTTCTTCCAGCATGTGTGCATCATGTCATCTTCTCTATCTTCTTTATTCTTTTTATATCTAAAATAAATGCAGATGTATTTCATTAGCTGTTTTGGTTCCGAACCTGATATTTCTCTTTCCAATATATTCCAGAAAAAAAATTGTGGTCAAAAAGATGACACTAAGAAATCAGGACAACTACTGAGGCATGTACACATTGATTACCCATCACTATTCTTAGAGCAGCCAAAAGCTCCCTGACAATTTTGATGAAATCTTTCAGGCAAAAGTATGATTGGGAAAATATTTGAAGGAGAAATGCTAATCAGAACATTATCTATAACTCTCTTTCTGATACATCATAATATATTCTTAGCTCCCGACAATAATTTCTGGAGGAATGGGTTAAATAGTTGTTTCAATGCATATTCAATGTATATTTGCATATTAACTGGGTTAATTAGTATATTCTTTTACAGGTAAAGAGGGATATGAGCCTACGTCAGTTTGCCATTACTTCAGATTATACCTGTACTTAGGTGATACATGAGAAGGGCAGACATTTATATGCAGTGAATTAATGTTGGCTATTTCAGGCTTTCTGGGTTAATTGGAAGATTGTGTTCCAGATAGGTGTCTTCAAGCCCATACACTTACGGCAATGCATGCTAATACAAATATATGGAATATTGTTTGTCATATGTTAAGGTGAATTGTAGTGCATGCATGTAACATTTCTAATTTTGCCCTTCTTTACAATGAGAAATAGATATGTGCTGTGCTAGTAAGTATGTATTGACCATCATTCTGTTTTGAACCATATCCATAAATTGTGTTCATAAAATATTAAACCCTTCAATATGTATAGGATATAAAATAATATATACTTGTCCGCCTAAAAATGTCGCTATAATGACAAGACAGCATGATTACTCTAGAGAAAATCTGTGATAGAAGGCTCAATTAGGTATCATTTGGAAAGAGAAATATTATTCACTAATGATGCTTCTTTAGATGTCAAGCTTGGTTTCCAATCCCTGGTTCCATCTCTGTGTGTGTACATTACGATGCAACTGTCAGTGCTAGATGCTGATGATGAAAGATGTGTTTATGGCGTCCACACCAGAGGAGCATGCAAATCCCTCCATATGATACTGCTGTAAAACTTCACTGCAGGAAGTGTGCTGCTCTTACTGGAAACATGATAATTGCTGGTGTCTAATTGAGTATGTGGGATAGGATCCTCTCTGGCCTCCTGGACTTGTTAGATGTGGGTTCCTGCAAGTGGCCAGCAAGAGAGGGGTGCCTTTCATGTGGGGGAGACAGAGATCCTGTTTGTATTGCTCTTAATCACATGTTTGGATTATTACATAATGTAAAACATCCTGCTCTGGTCAGCTCAAGCCAGCTGCATGCTTCTTGTGGGAATGAGGGAGGGATGTCTAAGAACATTTATGCATACTTAGTTTTCTAATCCATCCATGACATGCCTCACCCACTGTGCAGTCGGCTGTGATAAGTAAGAAATCTCCATGAATCAGTAGAAAAATATATGTACCCTTTTGCTGTTCCATGCAGTCAGTTCTCCCTGGTGATAAACAAGACCTACACACTCTGCAGACATGGATATTCTAGGCTAAAGTTTAAGTTATCCCAGAATATTTCAAAAACATCCACAACCCCTATAGGTTCTCAAGTATGATTATGAAAATTCCTGCTCTCTGTATTTCTCTCCCGGAAGGAATGGTTGTTCCAAGAACAGGTAATTGAAGAAGGTCTCAACAGTTTTAAATCATGCTTGTGTGTCATTGAATGAAATGAATAACTAAATAATGACTAAATAATAAATGAAAAGCCTGTAAGCAGAGACACTGAGAGACATAAGTTGTCTGGGTATAAACAGTAAGGCTAGCAACATTGCAAGCATGGCTCCCTGTAGGGCCCAAGCACACCATTATTTGTTTTCATCCTTTAAGTCCCAACAGTGTTTCCAAGTATTCATAGAATCGTTAGTGGCCACTAGGTTAAATCTGACAGATCATCTAGATATCTACTTCATGCGGATAATTATCATCAATATCTTCTCTGATCTATGCATGAATGATTGGAATTCAAAGAAGTCAAAACTCGTCAAAATCCTGCCTCTATCACATTGGCAGATCGCTGACACTGGTCCCCTGCAGAGCAATAGCTGTTAACAGGCTCTTTGACCAGCCTCTCCTCTCTGTTTCATTGATAATTTTACAAGACTTCAGTTTTCCAATCCACAGTACAACACAGCACTCTTTGGTTTAACCCTCTCTTCTCATTTATACTCATAAGTCAGCAAGACTTAAACTTTTCAATACTGGGTATGAATGATAACTTGTGTTGCTAACATTGTCAGACGACCTGATCAGAATCAGGATGTCGCCTCTGGGTTAGGTGACCTCCACGGTCCAATCAGAAACCAGGAATCACGAGGCCTCCCCAGCTCCTGTTAGTATGGAACCTGAACCTGGGAAACGCAGTTGGTAAAAGGATATTGGTTTCTATTGAGCCGATACAGGAGACCTATAGATATCACAGTGGGTAGACTCTGAACCCTGGAACAATTGCCACGGATCTTTTGTACAAAGGCATCCGGGTCTCGGCCTTTACAAAGGGACCCTAGGTCCTTTTTTCTGCCAGATTGTCTCTTCCTGTTTTGACTTTGATGTGATAATGGCGAGGTATACTACCTTATGACTGATTTCCTGCACATGTGCTCGCTGTTTTATCTCCATATCATTCATCCATCTAGAATATCCATAACGCTGTGACTCATTAGGATAATAAGTTGTATAAAAAATACATCATTGTAATATACTTCATGAACACATGTTTCAAGTTGTCTCGAGTATTTTTTGCCATCATGTCAGAACACCAATAATGTGTTTGTTCATGTGTAGAACTTGTAGAGTAATAGTTTACCAATATGCAAAGTGGCAAATTTTGGTTCTATACCTATTAGCATGCAACAATACATTTTTCAAAATTCTGAAAATGTTGACTCACAAGTTCATTGAAATCATTTCTTGTTCTCTAACTCTTTGAATAAGTTAAACCATTCATGCCTGATTACTTTTGTTGATATGTTTTTGACAAAGCATTTACTGGAAAATATTTACTAGAAGAAATATTTCTCCTTCAAACTTCATACTTTATTTCCTAGTTGTTTTTAAAGTAATACATGTATATCATATAGATGGCAATCTCAAAGGGAGCTCTAAGCATGAATAGGTTAAAAAGATAGAAGTCTTGGCTGTTTTGAAGCAAAGGTCTTCAGTACCTTTAGATTTCACAGCTTGTTTACATTCTTAGTCTAAGATGTAGCTGTTAGATGCTGAAATGATAATGATAGTTTCTGTCCAAAAACCTGCTTAACCTCATATCTTTGCCAGATGTGATAATCTCTACCAGTTTCTCAAAAATTAGTCACAGCATGAGGTAGATGCTGAACAAATAGTTCTTTTAACCAATTAATGCTTACAGTAACGTCCTGTGAAAAGTACTGACCGATAGAAATTAGCTTAACCTGAGAAATCATTCAACATATTTCAACGAGTGTTTTAAGTTTGGGTTATAAGTATCATTATTCCTCCAAATATTTTCCAAATGATACTAGGGTCAAAGGGATATTACCTCATTAATCAGGCATGCTTGAGTTAAATACAAATAAACATCTTGCCTGTCTGGGAAAGTTTGTGACATAAGATGTGTCTATGCCATGCTGTTTAACTCTTTCCATGTCTGATGCGAACTACTCATCCCTGAGAGATAAGTGGAGATTGGTTAACACTTTCCATACCAGATAAGCATCTGTGCTGTAAGGCCCAGTGGCATGGAATTTGTTGATATTGGATTTTAACTCTTTCCCTCTCAACTATTCACTCTTTTTAGACTCTGTCAATCAGTCTCAGTCATAAGTGTTTAGGAATACAATTTCTCGTAGCTTCTATTTCAATACACTGTTGCACAATAAGTCAATTTATGATACTTTATTTCTTGTAGTTTCTCTTTCGATACACTGCCATACAATATGTCATTTTATGATACTTTATTGTAAAGAAATAATTATTATTATTCTAGTAATAATTGGAAATGTAGCACGATTTTGAAAGTGTTTTGTTTTGAATGTTATTTTATTTAATTCCAAAACAATCAATTCTTTTACCTACAAGTATGATTATGTTTTCCTGGAACTTGTTAAAATGTTTACCATTTGAAGAACGATTTTCAGTCTGAGGAATATGAAATTTATCATCCTTTCTTTACAATGATATTGAAAGTTATTCACAAATGATGCAGATACTTCAGGGCATAACTACATTCAACTTATGTAGGCCTGGGCTCAAGCACATGTAGTGTTCCCTCATTTGTCTTGTCTGTGAGCACTTATAGAATTAGAAGTGATAACTGAATGGTGTAAAGGTTCCTATTTCTTTTGAAATTTTTCCTTCGAAAAACAAACCAAAAAATTCTTTACATGATTGATATTTGTCCGGACACTTGGGGAGGGATTGCAATAGGATAAATAGTGTTTTATTTTACACATTTTGGATGTTGTGATTTTTGTTCTGAGTCCTGCTGCCGTGTGTGTCCGTGTTTACAGTCTGTGCCTGTCAGGCTGTCGCCTCGGCTGTGAGTCACCAGCACAGATAGCACCATGTGACCAGCTAGGATCCTGCTGATAAAATCAAAATCATCGCCAACTACAAACAAGAGTGTTTATTTTGAAATGCACAACCCTTCATGTGAACATGTGTTTATGATATGTCACAACGGAGACTGTGCAAGACTCTCTCTTGTATGATGAATCATGCTACAAAGAGTTCCGAAATCAATGAGTGCAGTAATTGCTCATGACATTTTCTATTGTTTTTTGTCGCTGAAATTTTTAATTGTTTTTTGTTGACATGCCAAAAAACATAAAAACTACTCCATAACTAATACAGGAGTTCAGCATTGTGTATAAAAATGTTGCACTAACACTAGCAGCTTTGCCAAATCTTTATGTAATAGTGTTCCACTGCGAACCTTAGATTGTTAGTTGTATGACCTGAAGTCACCTGGAGTATGGACATTAGAGTATTATTAGAGTAAAATTTGAAAAGTTTTCAAAATTAGATTGTTGGACCCAGTAGGAACACATTTCAACGAAAAAATTCCACATTTCATAATAAAAAGCATTTCCATATGTTTCATATTATATGTAGTCTCCAGAAGTAAAAGAATTTAGTCATGGTCTGTGTAAAAATCTTTTCCATACCTAGAGTTCTCCTGTGTAAGTGTTTTATGAATCGTTGACATTTCTTAAATTGACTCCAAAATAAAGCATGAATTTATAAGGTATTTGAAGAGCTATTGGTTGGGTTCTTATGAACATTTTTCCTTCAAATATTTTACAAATTAGCTATATTTCATTAAAAGAAAAATATCACCAATGCAGTTGGACTTTTTGGGCACAAAAGGCATGAATGGGTTAAAATGGTGAATGTTCTTAATGCGTGTATACATTCTGTGAAGCCTTGTACTTTAGGATAGGCAGTTTTCTGTTTCTCACCTCTCATTCTTAGAGTTGAAGATTTCAGGAAGGAGTTCACTGATATGCAACGGTTGTTATCCTCTTGTTGCAAAAAGAGTTTTCAGAATCATAATGCTTCACCCATACAAGCCTTTTGGGTTCAGAATAGGTTTGACTGTGTTTGTGACATCTTTCCACAAAAAGGTTCTTTAGGAAACGGGTTAGCCACAATCAGGGTGCTCTTAGCAAATTTTACATGTTACCAGCTTGTTACAGAAAGAGTTATGCCTATATACACTAATTGTGAGTCAATTCTAATAGTACTTAGGTAGTTCTTGAAGGCGCAAACAAAAAAAGTGCAGAAATATATTGAACGGTCCCCAAAATATGCAGGAAACGGCTCAAAAATGCCCCATTTTTGGCGTTACCAGTTTGCACTCAAAAAAACACTAAAATTGCAAGGTTGATCCTTAAATGCCAGAATGGTTTCATTCTGTATGTAAGATTTTTCTTTAAAGAGAAAAAGGTATAGATTTTACTGCAATTTGAATAATGCAGATAGAGTGATTGGTTCCGAAGTTACAGCATTTTATTTGAAAAGTGCTCTTCGTTACCAATTTGTGTTTTTGTTACACCAATGAAATATAAATCAATGTAGCTGAACAATAAAAGGGCACTGGGACAGATAAATATGCATTTTCCCTCAGTACAAATGTCTACAATGACTTCCAAGTATTAAAAGTCCAGTGATCATAGTAAAAAGTTAGATACTGGATTAAACCCTTGGGCTAGTTGAGTCTCGTAGAAAATCTGTAGTGTCCGCAACGGTCCTGTACACAATAAACTGCATAACCTCAAGACTATCTGCCATTATCAATTCATGCTTTGAACCCCAGATATGAAACACCATTAAATTGGGTTTGATACCTGTACATGGAATGGTGTTAGAGGCTCAAGAAGCTGAAATGTAGAGTCCGCAACTTTTGTAGTGTCCGCAACGCATGTAGTTTTCCATTAAAATCTTATGAATATTGATATATAATGTTACTGTTTTATGATGAACTTTCAATAACTTTGTCTTACTGCTTGTATGGACTTAAATTAGGTCCTTTATAATGGTTTTATTTAAAAATATTTAGAATTTACAAATTTCAGAGTATTTCAAGATGAAACCATTATAAAGATCCCAATTTCAATCCATACAAGCAATAATTAAGAAGTTGAAGGTTAATCATAAAAAAGTCACATTATATGTCCAGGATCAAAAGTTCCAAACCTTGTAAAGAAAGAACAGACAAAAAAAGAAACAGATTGATGAGTTGAGGCTATTGAAAAAGGATGGAGGAAAAAAGTCTATGAGGAAGAAGAAGGCCAGGCAGGCATCCAAAAAAAGATGGGAGAAAATCCAACAGGAAAAGCACAGAAAAGAGCGAAAGAAACTAATGGTAAATAACTGGAGAATGAGACTCAAGCTGAAAGATCCAGGGGAGGGAACAAGCAAAGGTATTTCCTCGTACTTGGCTACCTATAGAGCCTCTTTACAGGCAAAGAAAACTCTCCCAAAAACACCACGGAAAAGGGCAGCAGTCCTGGAAAAACTCTGCCAATCTTCACCAAGAACAGCAACTATTTTGGAGTGTAAAGGAATCCTGAAGCCCTCATCTTGTAAATCTCTTGATATGGGAGAAGTCATCATGAAAAACATAAAAGAAAAACTACAGGAGTCCAAACCCAAAGGAGGCTGTAATAAAGACAAGCTGCAAGCTTACAAAGAGATAAAATCTTCAATATGTGTTGCACCTTTGTCGAAAAGAAGCAAGCTTCGAGGACATCTTAAGAAGTATTTCGACATCAGGATGGGTTTTCCTCAGAATAAAAACACAGACTGGTGGAAGAGAAATACAAGAAAGAAAAGAAAGGACAGATTAAGTGATGAAACCATGAAGAAAGTGAAAGATTTCTATCTCCAGCCTGATGTGACCCGACAGATCCCAGGAAAAACTGAAGTTATCAAGACAAAAACAGAGACTGGAGAGGCTGTCATCCTTCCAAAACATGTGATGGTTATGACCCTCGAAGATGCTTTCAAGATGTTTAAAGAAGAGAACCCAGATACTAAGATTGGATGTTCATCATTCAAAAAATTGAAGCCAAAAAATGTCCGCAAAGTGTCTGAGACAAGCCGCCGCACCTGTTTGTGCACAAAGTGTTGCGATGTTGCACTGAAGGTACAAGCCCTTAAGAAGTTTATTGCCACGAGTTCTCCAGAAAATAAAGACCTTGCTGACAAGATGACAAAAGCATACCTGTGTGATGCCGTTGTTTGTGCATATTCCTCCCATCCTGACAAGAAGTGCTTGGAGAGAGAGTGCAACCAGTGCCCCAAGTTGGAAAGCTGTTTTGAAGCTCTGAGGGATCACTATCAGGCAAACTCAAAAGCCCAGGGGAAGAAAGCAAAGAACCCCCCCTTCCCATATCTTTATAGCTGAGGTAAATACATGAATAAAATATAAAATGTATGAAATCGTATATGCGTCAGGCACGAAATGTGGTAATCGTAATTTGTAAATGTATATTTTAAATGTTAAAAATACTCTTAATACAATGAAGAAATCAAGCCATGATGAACTGGTAATATACCCTGTCTGTAACAGATTTCATATTTACTCAGCAAAATGCTTTAAGAATTCTGATAAGTCCATTTAAACTACCATGTCCAAGTTGCACTTGAATAAAAAACAAGTAAAATTCCATTATGTATATTCATTTATATTTATACTGTTAATTAGATATATCATTGAAATGAAATATGTTGCTGTTTGTATATCATACACTATGTCACAACCAATTCTTTTTTACCTTCTGGTCCTGGAAGACCATGAGGATGATATGCTGGTATCATTCATGGTAAAGACAGGGGACCTGTACTATTGGCCAGATCCACCTGATATTGCCTTACAGGCAAAACAAGACATTGTTTGTCGAATTAATTCTCCTGAATTGGTCAATGAAAGGGCACAATTTCGATTCGCCAAAAGTGACTTTACATACATTAAAGAGTGCTTGGCAAACCAGAAGGCTGTGGTGTATTTCAAATAGACTGACAATGTAGGACCGTCAAATATTTGCAATAAAGTAGTATCATGATCATATATGTGATAATTCACTGTGTAAGATACAAGCACAAGTGAAAATTTTGTAATAAAGACAATTTCTGTTTTGTATAGTTTTTCTTTAGATTTTATGTAATTCTATACAATTCTATATTGTATTCATGCAATGTATACCTTTTTGTTATTGTAAGCTACAGTTTAAAGCAAGATATAGATCATCCAATTTCATTTCATTTACTTTTTCAATATTTGGTAAAAATGGTAGTGTCCGCAACATGTAAACATTGATAACAATCCATATATCTTTTCAATGTAAGATAAGAAATATCTTATCAGTGCATTGTGATATCAATTCTGTAAATCAAAGAAAGAATGAAGACTGAACTTTAATGTGAAAAGGTGAAATTTCCTCATTGTATATACTATCTTAATTCAAAAGTACAACTTTGCCAAAAGCGGTTCTTTTATACTGACCAATTAAGAGGTCATTACCTGTAATTCTATTTGTTCTGCCAATATGCTCAAGTAATTTGGCTAAAAAGATTTGTTTTTTCTATTTATGTTATTGCTCTGTCAATAAAACAATTTTCAAATACACCATGTGCCTGTTGTAGTGTCCGCAACAAAAAGGGGTTGCTTTCCTTATTGTTATGGGAGTAAAATATGGATGCACATTGAATGATTCACTTATTAAATCAGTTAGATAACATATCAAAGACATAAGTCATGGCTACTTTAGCCCTGAATTTGCAAGTATTTTATCTGTATGATAGTTGAAAGTAAAGTAAATTTCTGTGAACAAAATGGTCAGCAAAAGTGAAAAATCTCCTAATTTTGTTCATGTGGATAGCACAAATACTAAAGATCTCTGGAACCTTGACTCTATTTAAACTTATCACATATATCCATAAAAGTTGACCAAAAGTTGTATTCTTTGCAAGCTGTTCACCTGAGTCCTGAAATGGCCATAAGAATATAAGACCAATGGAAATGTAGTGTCCGCAACGGTGAAATTTTCAAGCAAAAGGTACTGACATACCATTGACTGCAACTTTTTAACCGTGATAGATAACTTCAGGAAACTTCAGGATCTTATGGGGAAGGGTTTGGGCAAAACATTAAGAACATTACTTTTGCTCCATGATGACCTTCATTTTTTGATGGTAGTGCAAATTTAGTGACACCCTGATTGTGGCTAACCCGAAAGCATTCAGATTTCTGCTAGAAATAAACCAATGGGCTTCCTTCAAATATTTTGTGAATTCGTGCTTTATCCGCATTTGTTAGTATAAATGTCAAGAAAAGAATTAGATGCAGACAATACATTTAAGGGGAACTCTAATCACGGAAGGGTTGTCTTATTAGATTCTTTTATTGGTTTGGATCATCAGTGACTTTGGAATATTGTGGTAGTAAACTTCAATCATGTTCTCTGAGACCTGTGATACTTGCGATTCCTTCAAAGCATATGCATATGCCCACTCTTCCTCGTTGCCTGGGGCTTATTTTAGGTGGAACTGAGTCGCGCGTCTTGAGAATAACCTTATACCGAATGACTTTCAGGATTTTTTTATAAGTCGACCACGGCCAGATGTAGCGAGGGACAGGAATCAGCGTATCGTGAATGTAGTTTGTAATCCTAGCCGTGGATATGCGGGATGGCGAGATATCTGTTGGAGCTGTCAGCACTATCAACAGCAGTTTGAATCTATTAGTCAGGTTGATATTACATGCCGGGGATGCTTGTGGGCGACTACTGACGCCCGAATCCTCCTTTCCGCGATGATGCCCGGGACACATGCATTGCACCTTGTCCTACTACCAGAAAAATGCCTCAAGCCTTTTGCAATAGGAATCTCGTGTGGTTGCCATATACCAATTTTTTCTCACTTAACCCTTCCAATGCTAAGGCTACTTTCATCCAAAGCACACAGTCACAGATGCAAAATTTTGTGAAAACCATCTAAACCCTATCATGTTGGTACTCATTTGAAAGCTCTCGCTGAGTACTCTCAGATGAGTACCCATTTGACAGGGTTTCAGTCATTTTTCAGCCTTTTTGCATTATTTTGTATTGGGAAAATTTGCCACCAGCAGTGAAAGGGTTAACACACTCATGCCTGGAGATCTACTTGACCAGTGTCATCTGGACCTTTCGACTTTTTGAAAATAATTTAGGAATGAAACATGAATTCGCAAATTATATATATATTTTATCATATTTGCACTTTTTCATAATAGCCCACTGACTTCACCCCTGCTCTTTTTGAATGAGAATTCTGTTAGTTCTGTGAAGTTTTATTTTGTTGACTGTAATATATGGAAACATATTGGTCCTAGTGGTTTATTCTGTTGACTTCATCTTGGTGTATTATGCTGTGTTTGATGGCAGACAGCTGATGAGCTTTAAGAGCTGCTTTATGAGCTGTTTAATGGCACTTAGAGGCCATCCTTTTGCACCAGTACAGCCAAGATCTTACAACCTATTAAGCTCCTGTTTTTAGTATTTAGCCAGGCTTTTTACAAGAGATATGAGCCTTAAATGGCAGGAAGATATCCCTTGATGGCAGCGGTGGCCGTGGGTACCAGGAATGTTGATGTGATAAGATTTGGGTTAGCTGTGATGTGAATGTCCTGACTGGCTCCTGTGTCTACCTATCAGGGAGGGGTCTTGTGCAGTGAAATGCACCACTTCTAAGGTCAGTACTTGAGCTGTCCACATGCAAGCAATTTGAGGGCAGAAGTCTCTGATGACCCTCGAATACTGAACCTCTTCTTAGGGTCAAGGATGGCTTGCAGTATGCCTGAAGTGGATCAAAACATGTCTCTGTTTTATATTCCCATCTGTAACTCCTCCTACCTTACAGTTTAAATTGAAGAGATGTCAATTAATGCAACAGATCAGGCACCAACACAAATTTCAGAACTAACTTACCATGCCGGGCAAGTAGTTAATAATTTTGACTTGCCCGTAGCATAAAATCTATGATTCTATGTAGTGATCAAGCTACTGTGGTACAATGTAGTATAGAGTAGTAGAAATTAGGAAGTGCCTATTTCTTTCCTGATATCATGGCCCTGTGTATGAACATTTAGGAGGCCTTCATCGCAGAAGATATGTAATGGCCCCAGTGGCTTGTGCTGCATAATGAGAAGAGGATGTGGTATAGAGTTGTAGAGTAGTAGAGTTTTCTTTCCTAATATCATGGCCCTGAGTATGAACATTTAGGAGGCCTTCATCGCAGAAGATCTGTAATGGCCCCAGTGGCTCGTGCTGCATAATGAGAAGAGGATGTGGTATAGAGTTGTAGAGTAGTAGAGTTTTCGTTCCTGATATCATGGCCCTGAGTATGAACATTTAGGTGGAGTTTATCATGGAGATCTGTGATGGCCCCAGTGGCTCCTGCTGCATAATGAGAAGAGGATGTGGAACGAGAGAGGAAAGGATGATTATTGTGTTAACACGGTGATTATTGTGTGATTAAAACTGACAACTGCGCAAGCTAAGATGAAATATAGTAAGCAGGCGCTCATGTGATGCTCAACGGACGCTAGTTGATGTCAGATGCGTATGTAGTTAGAGATGTGTCTAACCTGACACCAGTACTACCAGCGATGACGTCCCTGCGGACACTGGCGCTCAGCACTAGCCAGACCAGCTAGGGAAATGGCTGTCATTTCCATTCACATTCAACTCCATTCATGCTGAGGCCTCGCTTGTCCCATTGGACAAATACTACTCCTTATAGCTACTCGCAGTTTGAGATCCAACCAGTCCATGGTAGTTCTAGTTCATCTAGTCTCCTACCATTGTATTTATGGATATCAACAAGAAGATAAATATCACTAGATACTGACATACATTTACAACTAATGACGGGAAATTGCTCTTTTTATCAGTAGAATCCTTCTAGTAATTTCTCACTTGAGTTTCATATACTCCCTGCATTTAAACTCTACAACAACTACCATAGTCAATTTCTATTAGCAGCTAATATTTTCAGCCATTTACAATACCTTGCTCCTCCCATTGATCATATCCCCCTAACCTAGCTACTAGGTGTTTTACCATATTATATATATATATATCAATCTATGCCTACTAAAGGCTTGTAGCCTACTGTGGCCATTTAGTTCATACAGTTGCCACACCCTCTGTGCATACCGCAGTGCCATCTATCCACAAGGGATCTAAATATGGCCTGGGAGGCAGGCTATGTTAACCCCAGAAGATATGTCAATATGTTGGATGTTGGCCTCTTAGCTCATTTCCTGGTTTACAATTTGAGGCATTGCAAGAATTCCAGTTGAACTTCCACCACAATATCTACTGTATATTGTATTTCATCCATTCATGAGAACTTGCTACTTTTCTTGCTGAATCCTTATCATGATTACTCTGCTAGGAATGAATAAGGCATTCAGGCAGAATTGCAGTTCAACTACTTCCACAGTGGATATCAACCGGTAATATAAAAACAATTTTAAAGTAGATATCATCTTTCTCTTAGCTATCTTACTATTTACTAATACAGCCTGAATAAAAGGCCAACTACTTACACTAGTTATCAGTAGATGTCAACTAGTAACTATTAGCAATCATTTCTCACATTATCCTAGATACTCCTATTTCTCTAACAGATTTTCCTCAGACTGATACCTCTATTCTGCAGTTGCCAGTAAATACCTTTATACCATACATGAAGGGCATTTCACGACAAAAGTGTGTGCTGACCTTGTGAGATTTTGATATGATATCTTTATCATGCTCCCGAATAAAACAGTTAGAGATGGTCATGTATTGATGACAGTTCAACAATTGATTGAGGCAAGTGGTCTGACTGCCAAGGACCTATGTCAAGGAGATCTAATCATGGCTATAGGTCTTCTCCCGGATACAATTTCACTGCAAGCTTTTTTCTTGCTTCACCACTGTTGAATTTTTCAACGTAGGATTACTAAGAACAAACTCATGCCACTTTCAGTGTCAGGTATGCTTCAGCTTGAAAACGACGCAAATTCCTCATAAATAGAATCCATAAAAATGACTCGGTTACTTATTTACTCTATAGTATCATAAGAAAATATGGCAGGAAATTAAAGAATAGGAAAAAATGTACCAGGTGGTTGTATTTGTAGAATGACATTTAATTGTATTTGATGCAAAAATAAAACATTGACATATGATGTAGTATGATTATGAAGTGTCATATTCCATATAAGTATATGATAGCTATTAATATTGTGTGTGGGAGGTGGTAGTTGCTAGTTGGAAGAGGATCATAGGTTTCTGAGTAAATTGTTATATTCCAAGCTAAATATTTACAGATATATGATTTCCATTGCCAGTATTGCAAGAAAACAAACCTTGCTCTATTTGTATACAACCGTTGTTGTATAAATGTCAGTTTTACTAGATTACATACCTGTTAAATGTCATGCAGTGCGTCCCTGGGAACAATAGAACTGTAATGTCAGGTGTGCCAGGTTCTATTGTTATTGTCTGTGGCTGGCCAGCCGACAGTGGTTAGTGGTAGCGCAAAGAGAACACAATAGAGTCTTGGAAATTGGTTTTCACATGAACACTTTATTTCCATAACCCTTTTTTCACTTAGATGCCATTCACATAGTTGGCATGTTTTTACATGATTTCAAGACAAGATATTTTAGCAATCTTCAACTCCCCTATTGTCTTTGTTCCAAGCTATTGTCTTGGCATCCACACCTGATGAAGATAACGTATGTGAATTCTATCATAATGTATCAGCAGGTTAAAATTTTTCTTCAATAAAGCAATGATATCTATCTCTATGAAAACATTGGCATTATTTTGCATATTATGAATGAAAATTTGTTAACCTTTTTATCATGAAGCAAGGCAGCCTGAGACCATATGTTACCCAATTGGATTATCTGTGGTATTATTCGAGATAAGAATGCTAGGAAATAATGTTTTGTCTCGTAAGATTCAGAAAAGTCTGTCATTTATCATTTTTTTTATCTAACAATGCCATTTCCCACCTGCAACTATTGAATTCCTTTCCTTTGCTCTTACATTGTTATCATGTCCATTGTCCAGTCCTATTGTTTCGATCCTGTAAACAAACATAATATATATTCCATTGTTTCATCGCTGCCTCCTCCCTCCTATTGTAAAATCCTATTGTGTGGATGGTTGCATTTTTGCGCTGTCGTGATCTCCTAAACTGTGGTAGTAGTATCCTTTAGTATGTGTGCTCCTGTAGTTTGTGGGAGGTGGGTATAGGATGAGTGGCTTGCACCAGGGGCAGTGCCAGGATCACCATCAGTGGTGGCGGTGGCATCATCGCAGCGGCAGCAGGCCACTGGCACGATTGTCCCAACCAGGATCATCCAGCTCAACGCCCCTGATTGGCCAGCAGCACTAATTAACATTTTATTAATCAATTGCATTAATTGGAGCAGATGCTGTCACCATGGTAACCAATTTTGTGAAACAATAGGAGTTGTTTTTGTGTGTATCTGTGGTATTTATGAAGAGAACAGTGATGTTTGGATGAGGGTTTGGGATGCATACTCATAACTCAATGTATTGATAATGGTTATGACAGGTTTCTGATCCTTTGTCCATACATATATATATATATATATATATATATATATATATATATATATATATATGTGTGTGTGTGTGTGTGTGTGTGTGTGTGTGTGTGAGTGTGATATATATGTTTATATATATATATATATATATATATATATATATATATATATATATACACATATATATATATATATGTGTGTGTGTGTGTATGTGTGTGTGTGTGTGTGAGTGTGATATATATGTTTATATATATATATATATATATATATATATATATATATATATATATATATATATATATATATATATATATATATATATATATACATTATACATATATGTATAGATAGATAGATTAACCCATCTACTATCTATTCATTATCAGTTAATTTTTCTGTAATTTGTCAAATAATTATTAATGCAAAACAACGTAAGTTCAGTTTGAATTTCTGGTAAAACTTAGAATAAACTGAAAGTTATCAAAAAGAGCTATTAATGCTTTACATATGTCTATTCCTTTTTTTGTTTACAAAAATATATATTGTTGAAGGAAGCTGTTATTGTCATATTTTTATGTGTGTTTTTTTTTTACGGAAAATGCATGTTTTTATCCGATTGTCTATTGGGCTTGTTTGGTGCATATCTGTTCAAAGTTTTTGACATTCTTAGATCATCTCATCATGTGCATTCCCTATAATTCCTACATCTATTTGCAAAACAATCACACTTATCAAAGAATTGCTTTTTAAAGATAATCTGTATTTTTTGGTGTAACCTGTCTTATACTGAAGATATACATCACAGAAGACTAAGTAACCCCCTGGATTCGTACTTGTAATTTACTTGTGAATGAACTCATTCATTGATTCCATTATACTCTCACAGTTATGCAGGTTTGAAAATAGTCAAATTGACGTTCAAGGCATCCTGTTTCTCTCAGGTTGCTAGGGTACACACACAAACGACTGAAGTTATGGAAGGAAAGAATTGATGCAGGAATGAAAGGTTGTGTAAGGTATCTAATTAGTAGCGTCAAGCTGGTGCACGCACGGTCATACAGTTTACATTCATCTACTTTTATCAAAGGAAACTAACTACGCAGTTCTCTATTATATAAGCCAGTACTGCATTTATTATTGCCAACAACAATCAGCTCTACATATGACATTTCGGAAGATCTCCACTAATATGTATAGATTTCTTTATTCATGCACATATTATCAAAGGCTTATGAACTAGTTCTTTAATATAAATGTATGTTTAAAATGATTTTCATTTTTCTCATGAGAGAGAGAGAGAGAGAGAGAGAGAGAGAGAGAGAGAGAGAGAGAGAGAGAGAGAGAGAGAGAGAGAGAGAGAGGAGGAGGGAGGGATAGAGAGAGAAACAGACAGAAAGAGAGTCAGTCAGTCAGTCTGAGTCAGTCAGTCAGTGGCCTATGGTGATATTGTAGCACCCTTAAAATTGTTGAATTAGAACCTTACAAATATACCTTATTATATATATTACTGATGAAATTGACAACTTTGATAACTGACAGATGTATCAAAACAGTGAGGCTTTGAGCGCATTAACTAGGCTCACCCCACTAAATCATCTCAACAATCCTTACTTCCATACATTTTGAACTTAGAAGAAGAATGGGTCTGTGCAAATATTTTCATTGACTTCAAGTAGTTTTGTTTTCACCTGTTCATATGTACGTGATGCACAGAGTTAGCAGATATTGATGTCTGATAGTTTGAATGGTGTTGATGCAATTGGTCACATCTGTTGTCCGAGTACATAGGCAATATGATATTATGTTATGGAACATCAATGACACTAGTATTTGTATAAACTCCAGCTGAAATCAAATGGCTAGTGATTTGGAATGATATTGTAGATTCCTGATGTGTGCACTTCTAGTTCATTTCACTGCACTTGTAAGAGGTGAGAGCACTCTGCTAGTGATAACAGGGATAAGAGGATGGACACATATGCATCATATTGATTACTAATTGATATTTGATATTGCACCCTTTCCTCCTTAAGCATTCAAAAGCTCTTCACAAAAATACAATATAGAGCTGAACTAGCACTGAAGCACCTGGCATCTGTAACCAGATGTGGCCAAAATTAGTTACATAAATCTAGGTCCCAGTTTCACGAAGGTGTCCTTGGACTGGGACAAGTATTGATTACTTTTAGATTGTAGAAATGGCAAAACTCCAAAAATGACACATAACGTTTTGTTTGTATTTTTTTCCCCTTTTCAGGCTTTTTTCTAGTTGTTTAAAAAGGTGCAATGTTTTTGAATATCTGGTGTGATGTTAAAGGATCAGAAAACAAAGCAAACATCAGTAGTTTTAGTAAATATGAAATTAACTGATCAAGCCTGGGGAAGTTAATTGAAATCAGCAGACTCCGACTTGCTTGATTGACTTTTATTTATAAATCATGAAAAGTTAGCTCATATGCCTCAAATTCTTACACCAATTTTGAAAATATAAAATCAAATGTGTTTTATTGCAGTCATTCATTCATTTGGTTAATATAAAACTCTAAAGGCAAGCTCCTCTTGTATAGTCTAGACAGTGTATAATATGGATATTGTTAGTCGTTTTGCACAATGTCTATTGGCACTTATAATTCTCATAATTGGCAGTTGGTGTTTGAAGTTAAATGTTTGTGAAAATTATTGAACCTGACTTCAGTTGGACAAAACTGTTAATTGAAAGATGATAATTCCACTCTTTTTATGCTGTATGATTATTTCACTAGACCACCTGGGTGTTTTGTGTGAAAAGGGGACTTAATGAAGGGTGCATTGTGTAATGGTACTGTGCCAGCACTCCCACAGTTGTGTGGGTATGGAGCACCTGGTTCAGTATTGTTTAGTGTGGATTTTCAAACTGCACTGTTCAACCGAATTTCTCTTGGCCAACTCGCTGTCCCCGTCCAAGCTGTTGTTTACGTACAAATTTCCGTCATCTCATCATTGAGTAAACACAGCGATCCAAAATGTTATTCACTTCCAAAAGTAATCATTTATTCAATTGATCCCTATACACACAGGTTTTACATTCAGCCTCGTGCACTTACAAGCTTTCGTACATAATGCAAGTTTGTTGAACCGTTTTAGCCGATCCCTGTTGACCATCTCAAATATTGATCTCCCGATGCTCCTACATTACCTTTTGTCCTACAACACAAAACATGTACACGCTGAACAGTTACTGAATATCTGAATGTTGGTTATTTTGCTGTTGCATTAGATATTGTGTCATACTATGAATATGATGTACTAAGTTACCCCTCCAAGTTTCGTGCCTATTTCTCCCTTTATACTTGCCCTCCCAGGGTTGAAATCTGTCCACCAGTTTGTTGACATGTTTGAGCTCTATACTCATGCTGTTTGTTGATTGATATTTTCTGGTGTTATGATTAAGGTATCCATGCATCCTTATTTTTGATGCACCTGAATATTGCTTAACTCATTCATGCTGAAGGCATCTCTGAAAGACCTGACTATTTTGGTGATTTCACTCTGATCAAAGTATCACATGATTAACCCATTACTACTCACAGCGGCGTAAAACAGCCTGGCAATTTTGATAAAATCCTGCAGGCAAATGCATAAATGGGAAAATATCTAACAGAAAAAAATCAATCAGAACATTACCAAAAACTACCCTTTCACCTTAAGGTATTCTTCAAATCTTTCTTAACTCCAAAGCTATTTTCAAAAGTATCATAAATCCAGACGTCAATTTCTAGAGAAACACTTAAGCATTGATGGTTTTCTCCTGATTAAAGCATCTTTGAGAGATTCTTTGAAATGGGATGGACAACCAGAAACCATACATATCTTACTGTGCATTAGAAAATATGCTTCTGTGGTCCTCCACTAAGTGTTTGACCATTCGATGGGTTCAATATTTAGAGGTTTTTAAGTTAACACTTTCCACTATAATCTGATATCTGATCTGCACATTGAGAAGATAAGGGAATTAAATAGAGGATGTTTTGAATGTGCTGGGTAGGTGTGATTGGTTTTCAGCCAGCATTAAGGAAAAGTGACGTTTCGGCAGTGATATTCTTTAGATGTATTATGATTAGGGCATATGAGTGCATGCCTTAAAGTGTATTTTTGACTCATAATCTTTTGAAAGATTTATTTTATGTTTGATAAACTCATGTTTTGTGATGGGGGGGGGGGGGGGTGGAAGGATTCATTCTGGCTCCTTCTCCCACAAATATACCTGTTTTACATTAACACTTGTCTCTCTGTATGTTTCAGATATGGGTTGAACCAGCTATGTGAGGGGGCGCAGTATGGTAAATGAAACAAACTGGATATCCCAGCAATCCTCCCCATGATAAGCACCACCTTCATCCACCAGGTAAGAAAGCTTGCGACTCTTACAATATACCACCTGCTAATTTATCAGCCGCCGGCCGCTCGAGTGGCTGTTCATAGTTACCTGGGACACCCCAGACCACCACCCCTCACCCCACCACACACACACACAGGCCTGTACAGTAGAGATAGGGGGTAGACATATATTTTATCCTGTATGTATGTATAGGTGTAGGGGCAGACTAATCACTCAAGGTGTTTGTGTTGACTCGTGATAATAAGAGTCCCTGAGTGTCAACAGAAACAGATGAAGGCAGGCAGGTGCAGTGGGGGCCTCCCTATCTCTACAGATTAGACCAGCTTCTCCACCAGATAGCCTTGTTGACATTCCCCAGACACTATTGTTGCTCATATCTATAGGGGCTGTTGAATTGGCTGTACTAACAGCTGATATCAGCAGAATCTGGTTAGTACAGTATAGGTAAATGAACCTGAGCATGTTACTTCTTGGCTACAGCAGATGTGTGTGTGTGTGAGAGAGAGAGAGAGAGAGAGAGAGAGAGAGAGAGAGAGAGGAGAGAGAGAGAGAGAGGAGAGAGAAGAGAGAGAGAGAGAGAGAGAAAAAAAAGAGAGAAAGAGAGAGAGAAAATGAAAAGAAAAGGGTAAAATGCAAGATGGACAAGAGTTACTGGTTAATATTAGCCAAAGAGGGAGTGAGCGAGAGGGGTGGAGGGGAAAAGAAAAAGGGGGGTAATGCAGGATAGAGAGATAGAGAGAGAGAGAGAGAGAGAGGAGGGAGAGGGAGAGACAGAGAGAGAGAGAGAGAGAGAGAGAGAGAGAGAGAGGAGAGAGAGAGAGAGAGAGAGAGAGAGAGAGAGAGAGAGAGAGAGAGAGAGAAAGAGAGAGTGAGAGAGAAGAGAGAGAGAGAGAGAGAGAGAGAGAGAGAGAGATTGCAGAGGGAAACGGAGAGTAAGGGATTATGGGGATATCAGCTTGACTATATATGGAGCCGATATCAGGTTAGTTCAGTTATCTAGACAGGTGTGAATCTGGCCGCACTATCT